>OY728134.1:512516471-513716471 GCA_963277665.1 Viscum album
CTTGTTATAAATTTTAGTATATCCTCACTACGATCAACTTCATTTCCAAATGGGAGGAATAAATACCCATTTAGGAAGTCATATTTAATAATATCATCAACTCTATGAAGTCCGATATAATCACCATGTTTAGATTCCCTCACATGACATTGACAGACAAAGACACCAACTTCAATTTTCCAGAGCTGATGAAATAGTACCATGAGTAAAACATCAAATTCAATCACTCATCCCGCTACCATTCATGGTAAAATGTATAGATAGGTTCAATAAATTAATGTCTATATAATATAATGTAGATTATGGTGAATAATAAAAATAATAATTTTCTAGAAAATCTTATCCATGTTTTATGTGTCTGACATACCACCAGGAGAACACCTACACATGAAATGAAAATGTAATTGGCATATGAGAACAAGGAAGTGTTTTCCATAGAATTCAGTCTTCCAAATATTTTGATAGAAATATCTAGAAAACTATTAGATAATGATAAATATAAATTGTGGCTGGATGAATTGGGGTGACTCGATCAGAACATTTTTTATAGATTACAAAACCTTGAATTCCATCATAATTTGAGTGTGTGGGCCATAAATATTGAGGTCTAACTCCATTAATGTTTTCATGGTGAGATGGAATTGTTTCTCAGAACCCCAATGATATTATGAAGTAAATATCCAAAGATGTATACCAAATAGAAAGGGGAATATATCATATATATGGTCTATCATAATAGATCTTTCCCACTAGCCACAATGGATAGTTATAATGTTACACCCCTACCAAAGAGAAGTTTCGCAATAAATAATTTTTATTGATTTCATCAGGATTCATTCGTCCTACAAGAATGAAAATAATCTACAGTACATCTCTTATCCTAACCACATGATGTTAAACTTTATAGAATAGGTTCTAAAAGAAATTCATTAAAGTGAACAACGTCTCTCATCTCAACTAAATGATGATAAACTATGAAAAATTTTCTTTACTAGATCATATTATAACATTTTGGAATATGTCCTCACCACATGATGTTAAACTATATCGTAATAATCATTTCACCAAAAATTCACCACATACAAGCTAGACCTGTGAAAAAGAAAGGTGAAAGGAACTCGTCCCTGTGTGAGAGTCATATTCACATAGGTAATATCTTCACACAAGAACAATGGGTGCCTTTATTCCTTCCATATCATGATAGGTAATAATTATCGAACCAGTATTTTTGGTCCCAAGAAGACTAGTAATTTATTTCCATGATAGCTTTCCCATTTCCTTACCGAAAGATGTTATATTGCATGAATAATTTCCTTGATTTATGACACCAAACTGTACAATTTCTAAGAACTATATGTGGCTTGATTTCTTCTATAATAGGATATTTAGTGACACCCAGACCATTATTATTTGTCATGACCATAAAATTACACTTATTTCATGGTTAGTCAACGAAATCCTAACAGGAAGACATGGAAGTGAATGAACAAGGTTCTTATCATATGATATTAAACAAAATTGGTATTTACAACTGTGCATGAATTGATTCTCATTACAATGATATTTATGAGGATTTAGATATCCTATATATTGTCACAGACAACATATGATATTACATTACCCTATCCTTTGTCCAATTTCATCTAATCCATGAGTAACCTATTCTAGTCCTCGTCTCTCACAACGAGCATAGCTTACATGAGTTTAGTGAATTTGGTAAAAGATTCCCCAAATGATTAAGGAATAACATCTCATAACACGGTATTCATGGTCCTAAATTCAATACATTAAAGGTAACAACATGATTTATCATCTCAAAATGTTAAACTACGTGGTTATCATCCCTTTTCCAACAAATAATTGTACAATGCTATAGACCCCAACTGGGAGGACCATTATTTTTGGTATCGGTCTCCCACTACACTGTCATCCGCAAACATTGTGTGTATTGATTCATGTCATCACATGATAAATAGTGACCCTTGGGTCTCCAACCCTAGGACCAAATAAATAAGTCAATGGGAAAATTCCCCATTTGATTATTGGCTAGACCATCATAGTGATTTTACCATTTATAAACTATATGGGACTTGATTCTTACTATCATAAGATACATTATGATGGAGAGACCACCATTTTAAGGAATATTCACAAAATTCACATTTCATTTTGGTATGTCCTCATCCTATCTAGATGATATTAAAATAAAATAGTTTTATAGGAGATATCTGTGGCTTTATTCCATTCATCACTATATACATATTGGCACCCAAATATCTAATCCAAGGACCATTTATAGGAACCAATGGGAATAATTCCCCCTCTCCCAATTTTTATGGGCCACAGCTACAATGAAATTTCCCATCAATAAACTATGTTTTTATTGATTCATACCCTCAAAGGATCGTAGGGATGCTCAAATATCCAATATCATGTCCTAGCTATGATAAAAAATAAATATACCCCTCCCAAATACGGGTTAGACCAGGATATGGGGAATTAATAAAATAAATATGTGTGGCTTTAGACATGTCATCACATGATATATAGCGATGCTCCATCCTCAATGATGGGTTAAGAGAAATCATATGAGATGATGAAAATAGAACCCTAAATGCATATGTTCTAGACCTATATAGTGAATTTCAAAGTCGTATGACATTAAAATTCACCAAAATAATAGTATATAACTCTCTTCAAAGAGGGATTTAAAAAAACACATTTTTATACTAAGAAGTTATATCTTCAAACACCATGCTAATTCACATGATAAATATGTGAAAGGAGGGATCTGGTATATGGATACCAACCAAAAATCCTATGTGTGGTCAGAATATTCTCCTCACATATAAATTCCCACCAACTATTGAAAAATATCCACACATGATATTTCACCAAAATTTTATCATCGGTCCCCTTATCCTTATAACATGATGTTAAACTATAAGGAATGGAAAATATCCTAACCAGATTATCTTAAAATGTATGGAATGTGTCCTTGAAACATGTAATTTGAATAAAACAATGCAGGCCTCACCACTACGCAATGATAATGGTATAATCCATCAACCATTATCATTAATTATCAAAGGACCACAAGAGATTTATCTTATCCAACTAGGTTATGGGGTGCTTATATCATCTTTTAATCTCCCCAACCCATAAATCGTGCTTCATGTCTTGACCACCTCATGTTAATAAAAACCATCCATGGCCCATGGATGGAAAATATATATCTCTATTTGACATTGATATTGATTTTTAAGGTCACATACATTCCAAACTATGACATCATGGAACTATTTAAATAGATTTTTGTTCCATGTGACCCTAGAATCACTGCGGTAGAACTAAGAACATTATTGTGTTCTATGACATCCCCAATATTATTATACAATATCATTTATTATGACATGAGACCCCAGATCCATGATTCTCTACATTTTAACTCTCTCTTAGAAAAATGTTCTAAAACACTTGACCTGGGTTATCTTAATTGTACTCTTGTGTAACATTATATTCCAATATAATCCTTAGAAAAGAGAACTTCGGACCATGATTTACAATCCAAGCAACTTGAAAATTCAATATGATATGACATTTTCAATGTTACGTCACCATGTTTTGTTCCATTTCTCAAAGAAAGAATGTGAAACTCCGTTATTTATCTTTTTGATTGACCATACCTTGTGACTCAAAACCCCAGGGCATAGGGTCCAATAATGAAAATCCAAAATATTAACTTCCCTTGAATGATATAAACCTTCCTAGATATACTTCTCTCCATCCCTAATTTCAAAATCTTGATGTTTGAGTCTTTTCGAGTATTTCAGGGACATTGGAATTGGGTTGGGACACCTATGTTTTTCTATGCTATCGATTCTAATGATTTTTGCCTACACCCATATGTGTCCCCTTCTTGTAGGACAGAATCCTCAAACCCTACAAGACCATGTAATATTGTGGTAGAACCTAGCACCTCATGGTGTTATGGGTCATTCTTAGCATGTCTACACCATCCCAAATTAATATAATCATACTTTTCAGGTTATGATTTTCCATATAAATATTCTTATTGCATAGGAAAAATTGTATTCAATAGTGTTTCACTATCAGCATAATTACACACATTAGTCTTACATGGCTATTGGAAAATAGTTCAGACTTATTTATTTTTATGATTATACAAAAACATAAGGGATTTGACCTACCAACCAGAGTAAAATCCTCCATATAGGAAAAGAAATATAACACTTTTGAGATCTAGAAAAAAAATGTCGGAACTCAAAACCTTAGTGTGTTTTGGGTCATCCCTAGCATGTATTCATCATATTCCACTATCATCAATCATTTTCTATAACCAAGGCATCAAACTGCATAACATCTAATGGTTCGAGCTAGAAGACACTAAACTATAGATGTATAAGTTATGACCTAAGAGAACCTAAACTACATATGTATAAGATACCAGCCAAGAGACCCTAAACTACAACAACATAAGGTTCATGGTAAAAGACTTTAATATACCACAATATATATAATTATTTAAAAATCACTAAACTACAATGATAGAAGGTCAGAGCTAAATGAACCTAAATTAAATAGAAATCTGTTTTGTGCCAAAATATTCTAAACTACAATGATAAAATTTCTGAACGTAAAGACCCCAAACAATACTTAGGGAATTCCTGATCTTGAATATCCTAATCTATTGTAAAATAATAATTTTGTATGAAAGAATGGAGAAGGCACAAAATTAGTTAAGAAAAAAACATATTATAGTGGTGTAAATAAAAGCTGAGTACAACACCGATTAGACTTCCCCTATATGAAGCACATGCATAAATTAGGTAAATTTAAATATAGTGTTAAAAGGCACGTGAGTATAACTCTATGTCCTTATAAAAAGTCAATCTAGGATCTCCAAGGTTATTTAATTTAGAATAAGATTCACCACAATCCTTATGGGACATATATTTTAACCAAATTACCCGCTTATAAAAAAGACAATCTCAAAGATTACTAGATCAGATAATTCAATGAGGAATCTCATGTTGGAAAGAATTCATGAGAATTTCTCAAGAAGAATCTATTAAAATAATCAAATCCAAAAATTCAGGTTTACTTGATATTTCAAAAAGGTTGGGTATTATTAATGGTTCATTCAGCATTTGACCAATAAAACATCATGCACTGCATGAATGAATGAAAAATAGAAAACAACATATAATGTTTAAAACATCCATTCATTATTATCATACAATAAGAAGAAAATATATATGCAGGAGTCTCTCTGTTGATTATACAAGACATTGAAAAATTGAAAAATTACAAATCTATCACTGCATGTACGTAAAGAAATCCTTGACCTCTGTGTACCACTGCTCTAGGGTGATTAAAAGTTGGTGTAATTGGTCAAAAAATTTGGTTTCCACCACAAAAATATATTGTAACTTATCCACACTAGAAATAGAGTCAAGCGTAGACCCCTCAACCATGAAAAAGATGTCCTCATTTCTCTCATTTAAGTTTCTCAAATATTTTATGTGCATGTTGTAATTGGGAATGATCATATTGAAGACATTAAATTACATACTGTAGATGGGAAATTTAATCATTCACAGCTTTGAGAATGTCTTGGTGAGTTCCCACCAATAGAAAACACTAAGATATCAAAATTGGGTTAAATAACATGAGTTGGGGTGGGGTGAATCAGGGAATAACAGACTAAAACAACATCCCTTTCGGATCTTGTTTTTTTGATAAAAAAACAACTTTATCTCTTATTCACATAGTAATATGTGAATAGAAATGAAATCATGAATGAGACAAAACACTCTTTACTTGGTTCACCCTCACTGGTCTAAATCCCTGTATTATACAATGACAATGCGCCGATTTTACAAAATATAATTAGGCTCATGTATAAATTACAAGGTTTAATCTAGATCACTTCTAGGCCCAAGCTCGCATCCATCGAAAGATTTTGGGTCTTCTCACTACATTCCCAAGGGTTACTCCCAATGAATTTTTTTTGTTCTCAATACGAGTGGAAAATATTATTTTATTTCTCTTCCTTCACTCAATACTCCTAGAAGGGATCCAATCCCATTTTATTCAATTTTATTTACCTTTATATGAATGAAAACCCACCTCTTAAATTTTAGGTTGATGCCTCGTGTTACTTCCTTTTTCACCTGTATATGAAATCCACTTTTCTTTGTATAATAAGATAGTAGAAATTACATTGGTGAACTCTTTAAGTTCCTTTACGAACAACCTAATTCCACTACAAAATTTGTTTCCCTATGAATCATGTATGCTTCATGAACCACCTATCTCATGTACCTCCATTGATCCATGGACTATCTCCACATCCAAATATTGTCTTTTCATACCATATCCACAAACCGCTTCTATGTAGAACGTCCACATCTACATAATTTCTTTGCTTTTAAGAACCAAATCCTCCTTTATGCACCATATTTATTTTTGAACAGTGTATCCCATAGAAAACACTTTGGTGTACTATTCCCACAAACTACATTATCCTTTTTGGAATCATTCCTTGTGAAATACATTCAAAAATAAATTAATTATACCATGAGCAATGGAATTATTTAATGAAAATCGATCCCTATAATATATTGATTAGTTTTCCTTATATATAAAAATTGATTAGAAAAGTCTCCTAATTCATTTAAAATATGTATTCAATGTGGCACAACCTTCACCATTTACTAATCTTTTTATGTGAACCATTTTTTCTTTAGGGTCTGTGTACCATATTTGTTCCTTCGTAAAGGCCGATCTCTTCGACGAATGAATCCTATCATGGATCCAAAAATCACATGCTCAATTTCAGGAATGATAAGAAATACCACATCATGAAATCCTTACCTGAACCATATTCCCCCTATTAACTGAAATAATAAATGTGAATCATTTTCCATATGTGGAATGTGTACTAGGATTCACTGTCAAAATAATTCTACTATGTGAAGTCTTTCCCTTTGCTAATTTATACCGAAATTACATGTGCCTCCTATGTGGTTAACGAAATTTCCATTGTGATCTGTGAAAAACGTAATAATATTTGGAAAATCATCCCTGTCTAAAAACAAACTCTCCATTTTGAGGCCCAAAATTTTGGAAAACTCAAGGATATTATGCAAAAAAAACACATCCTTCGAAAAAACCGACAATACTCATTCGTGATCCTCTAGATTTGGAAGAAAACACAATAACACCCAGTAACACCCAGAGGATACCTTGGCAGATATTTCACAATAATCTCCCCTTTAGGTTTTATGAAGATTATTCACATTTTTATATCTCACTAGTGTTATTTCCTTCTTCCATCTTCATTTTATTCTTGTGATTCATATATCGATCAATGATTTACTAAAAACATACTCTAAGCCCTCATGAGAAATTCTTTATGTGAGATACAAGAGTATAATTAAAATTTGATCAATTAATCCCTTCCTTTCATCCAAAAATCACCCTTATTATTTCATCGTGAACGTCTTATTTCGTCATATGTATCCTTTAATCTGTCAAATTTAGACTCATTAGATTTAAAACCTACCATACTTCACTACTCCCATATCTGTTTATTCCACATATCAGCTTCTCCTAGAGTCTTGACTAAGATATTTCCCCCCTTTAAATAGCTATAATTTCTCCCCCTTTTTCTATGAACATGAGGGTCCCTTCATCAAGGTCAAATATAGGGTAAATAACACATATTATCCCATTAGGGAAGAAAAAACCTATCTCGGGTAGAGGGTTCCCATATCCACCATTTTTCAAGTGCAGGGAGTCGACTAATCCCAATGATCTAGTTGATTCCATTCAAATAATATTTTTTGTAAAGCCTTTGTTAGAATATTCATATCATCTTGTTCATTAGCCATATACTCCAACATCACAAGACCTTGCTCCCCCTTCTCCATTATAAAATTATTTTATATTTCAATTTTTTCCCTTGAGTTATAGAATATATTTTTCTATAATTTATAGAATATGAATTATCATAATAAATTTTGATTAGGGACATCACTTAAACTGTCATATCCCCAAGTTGCAGCTTCATCAAAAATAAATGTTTGAAAGCTTGGGTAGCTAGAATATAATCAAAATATGATGTCCTCAATCAAATGAAATATTGTTTTTTATTCTCCATGAAATACAAAGTCCGCCAATATAGAGTGCTCCACCAGATATTGATTTTATATCATCTTCTAAACTATCTTAATCATCACATGTATATCCCAATAACTCATGCTGGAATTTTTCATTATACATAAAACTGAAATCCATTGAGTCCATAATATAACAATGTATTCTTTTAATTTCATGTCATTTAGGATACAATATATTGATTTGATATCTAGAATCATGGAATATGGAAAACAAATATCAGGTCTTATCAGTGTCCTGTATAACTGAATTTAAATGATTTGCTCGTATTCTTTGATATTGACTTCATCTCATTCATTATCCTCGGAAGGATTCATTGAGTAGCCACAATATTCTTATATCATTTGAATTATACAATAAAAATATTTTTATAACCTCCATAGAATATTTTTATAGATAAATGAATGATTCATTATTTCCTTGTGTCACATATAAACTAAGGAAAAGATTCCACTCATTGATCATCAACATTTCAAATTTACATTTGATAAATTCTTGGAATTTCATACATGGAGATTCATCTGATCCACCAATGACTATTTTATCCACATATATTAGCACCATCATTCTATGATTACCATCATGTTTGACATATATATTGAAATAAACTCTACCATGTTTGAAATCATTCAATATGATAAACTGATCAAGTATTGAATATCGATTTATAAGTGATTAATTCAACCCATATAGAGCCTTGATCATCTAAAAAACTGTATTCTCATCTTCATGAATGATAAAATAAACATGCTACTCAATGTAAACTTCTTCTTCTAGTATCCTATTTATAACTACTGAATTTACATCGATATGAATTTTTTTGAACAGCCATTGCACTACTATGGAAAAGTATAATCTAATTGTATCTAGTATCACAATAGGTTAAATGTGTCTTCATCATCAATTACATATATTTGAGAGTAACCTTTCACAACAGTCATGATTTTTTTAAATTACCACAACATCATCATTAATTTTGTTGAAAATGGCCAATTTAGTCCCAATGAAATTATTATCTATTGGACTCGAAACAATCTCCCATGCCTGATTCTTCTAAATTTGGTCAAGCTCTTCATTGAAATACGGATCCCAATTAACATCCCCAGCTGCTTCATCAGAACCTTTTGGCACTACCTAGGATAAGTACGATGCATGTTTTAGAGTATTCATCTTCCTTTTCTATACTCTAGTTGTCTAATCTGCATTTTTTTCTATCTATCTCTTATCGAATGTCATTTTGTAGATACTGAATTGTTATCATCCTTTATTATTGTTGAATATTCTTCTAAATTAGCTATTTGAACTAGTGTATCCCCTGATACTCTTATATTTTCATTATTATCTTCCAGAAAATAATGATGTATTTTTGAATGATTCTGACCATTCTTCACTATAGTTACACCATGGAATTAAAAATCCATTCCTAAACTCTTATTGAAGAAATTATACACAAATATATTCATTGAGTAGCCAATAAAAATTCTTTCATGTCAATGAGATTTAGAAATCATGAGTTTATTCTTATTAATAATGAAACCATTACATCCAAATGAAATAAAGTACTTCAATAATGGATACAATTCGTACCATAGATAATATGTAGTCTTCTATTATTTAGAATATAAAAATTCTCTATTTGACTGGAAGACTAATTTCATCAATACATCCATCAAGAACATCTGTATATGGTCTTTATCAATGTTCATTTTTCTAGCGATGTTGTTGCTTCACCCCCCTCGGAACATGTGTTCTAGTCAGGAATCACTACTTCCAAGAAGTTTCCATTTGATTTATTTATAGAACCAGAAATATATAACGATTCATTATCCAAAATAACCTACCTTCAAAAGGCATGTTTTCATTGATTGTGGAATTATGATGCTTAATAAAAATCATTGGTTGAGAGTATGGGAGGTCAGACTCATCAAACCTTTTTGGGAGGAATTATTTCCAACTTCAGGACTGTCGTATAGATTTAAGAAATTATCATGAATCCTTGTTTATATATCTAGTATAACATAGGATTCCCTTGAAATAATAAATCATTGATTAGCATGTGTGAAATTTATAATCATCCATATATATTTGAGGTTCTTAATTAATGGAGACATCTGTATGTATTCAGGGTTCTCTATAAATAGTACCCTCAAGTATACTATTGATATATTCTTTTAACCATTGTTTATATAATACTAGTTTTTATGCCACTATGTGGGGCACTGTAGAATCTATTTTAATCTAGGGAGATTAAGATTATTTTTATTTTGGAATCTTACACATAAATGGGATGCCGACACATCCTTATGAATGGAATCAGAAACCTCATTGTTCGATGCCACTTAAATGGACACATCATGCCTTTTATGGTCAAGTGATGAAGACATAACCATAAAGTTTGATGTCATTGTGTAAGGACATCTATGAGGAAGGTACTTCGTCAAAGCTTGGTGTGTGACTTATGCCTATACAACATAATAAACCTTGAAAAGATATGAGTTTCAATGATGGATTAGTCCCTATGGGGAATATGGACCAGAAATGAAAATGTTGATTTATATTGTTGGGTTTGAACCTTAGGTAGGACTCTAGCATATCTAATTTAGATGAAAATAAAAGTTCACATTATTAAGGAAGACTCACAAGGTTGTATGATTCTTTGAGAGATATAGGTTGGGGCCTACAAATAGTGATGATTCCTAGATTAATGGAATTAGGGATGGATTCTTGAAGAAGATATAAAATGATCTCGAGTCCTATTTAAGATTTCCTACGTATTCCAATTATTTTGTGAATAAAAATTCTACTAGATAAAGAATGTTGGGTTGTGTGGATATTGTGATCATCATAGTTCCCTAATACAATGTGAATCATAGTCGGTGTGATAAAAAAAGGATATGAATGATTCAAAAAAGAACACACTATCCTTTCTACTGATGGGAGAGGGAGGGGCAATGGAAAAAAGAAGCTAATGTGATGGTTGTAAAATGAATGGAACAACAAACCATTCAATGTGAGATGACATTGGTGGTCATGCGTCCCAGATCTCGGAATATTAGGGGCTTATCTCAGCGGGGGTGCCTAGTTGGGTTTGGTTGCGGATTACTTCTAAGTAGGATTACCATTTGAGATTGGTTGGGGTTTACTCCTAAGGAGGACACCCATTTGAGATTGAAACAGGAATAGAAGTCAAGTGATAATGTTTGAGGAGTTTTTTGAGGAGTTTCTTGTGGAGTGTATCGACTCAAGGTACTCTAGGAATCCATAATAAAAATCTAAACTAGTAACAATTGAATGGAAAGAAGAGAAGTAAGTCATCTCAAGACACTTCATTTAGTTTGATGGAGTTTCTCAAATCATGGTATTCCAAGGATGGATGTTTGGCCTTTGAATGGGCACAATGGAAAATGTTTTCGACCAGACTCGAAAAGTTCGTAGTGCGACTCTCCTTTTTTCATATGGGTTAGTGACAGAAGTAATGGGGTAGGCCCGGAGGCCCGAGATTGTGTCCCAGCACTGATCTTGAGTAGGGGTGCAGGGAACAACACTCACAGTTATAGTCCAATAGGGGAATTTAGGTGCTCCTCATAGGTTCTCCCCCAAAGTGTGTTGCGTAGGTGTTCTGTGTAGGTGTTCCACTAGGGTGCCTCACACAAGTGCTCCGTGTAGGTTCTCCATGCAGGTTCTTAGCACAAGTCCTTGGCCAATATTCATATGTTTTAGAACCTGATGGGACTTTGAACCACTTTTACCATATAATTCTTTATTCTCTCTGGTTTCATAAAATTACATGGGAGTTCTTGAGAAAATATAAAATGAGCAAGGCAGCGGGAGCTTCTGGAGTTTTTACAAGGTCTTCCACACAATAAAGGGGGATCCCAAGGGTCCTATTAATAGGCAGTTAGGGGGTATGGTACACATGTGTTTTCCCACACAAGTCCTTAATGTATGTCCTCTAAGTAGGTTCACCATGTTGGGATGTACAAAATATACTTCCACACATGTCCTATACATAGGTCCTTTTTTTAAAAAAAATCATCTTCTGAGTGCCATAACATTTTATCCATAAGTTCTTTTGTGCTTCGAGTCTAGTCAAATTGAATATCTCAAAGTGATATAAACTTCATTTTAATGTCAACACATCACGTATTTTCAATAGATACTAGTAACTTGAATTTTTATATATTGATGTATGTTTATCATCGATCATGTAAATCCACAACATACTCTTAAATTGATGGGGTCTTTCTTCTAATCCCTCATTTCAGGTATTTCTCATGGAAAATATAAATCTAGTCGTGAATTCTGTGGAAAAGTGCATGAACCACATTCAATGGTGTGATCATTTGTTGATAATTTAATTTCATCTCTCAACTCCAAAATTCTCTTGTGGAGTTATTATTATTGAAATATGGTACCTTATCCCATGTATCTAGAGATAATCCTCCACAGGGATTTTTGTGATCTCTAATCCATTATCTTTTATGATGATTGGAACCCACACAATTTTGTTAAAATCAACAATGAGGTGACATTTTATATGAACCCATCAATAGATCTTGGTGAAATAGGTCCACAGACATCAATGTATATTTTCTCAAGAACTCATGATGATATTTGATCTCTTTACTTATATATCGTTTTAATGATCTTCCTTGGTAGATATGCATCACATGTATGTGTATGATCATGTGATAACATTCTGAGTTCCCAAGAAGCATCAAATTTTACTCTATATTCAATTGATGTTTGTCAAAATTGTCCTAGAGGTTTATAGAATATTTTTTTTCTTTTTCCTTGTGTAGAGAGCACATATCTTCTTCTCTACTCACAATATAGTGATTTACTCTTGTATGCATTCCCTACAAAACAACTTCTCCGTATTTTACCTTGATGAAACAAAATTTCTTTGAAAATATTATGGAATATACTATATAACACAATTTACTATCAATAAGAAATTTGTGTATGAGACCATTGAAATCTATGAAATATATGTTCTTCATGTATTTTCCCACAATCAGTCCTTTTTCTAGGAAAAAAATCATCATGACTTCAACTTTACCAAATCATTCTATAATTTTATTTTCTTACATGAATCTTGGGACCAGATATTTATTACATTTCACATTAGAGGTTTATCCAATAAAAATAATACATGTTATAGTTTTATCTGATTCTTTAAAAGAAATATTTTCTACCACTACTTTTTCAACAATATAATTCTTTTTCATCAATGTCTTCGGCTTCATTCCTCGTACCGATTCATTATATTGATCTACCTCAAAGTATAATAGACAAGATTCATCTTGTAACGCTATATAAAATTTCAAATTTTCACCTATTTGATTATGATTTAATATATTTCTTATGACTACATTCATTATTCATATGCATATTTATTTGAATTTTTAATGAGAAGTATCTTTCCATATGCTTGAATCCTCCACACCTAAAACAGTTACCATCAAATGATTTCGTGAAATATTAAGCCCCATATTTATGCATATGTTGGTCTTGTACTCTTTGATACCTCATTATTATAGAATAAAAAAAATTTAGTGTCCCATATTTCCACAACGATAACATCTATTGTGATATGATTTTGGGTGAGGTAATACTACAATTTTAATTCTCCCATGGGATCTATGATTCTTATTATTTTGATTTATACCCAAATCATTCATCAACCTCATAGTATGAGATTGGGGAATAACTTCAACCACTACTATTTTCAATTTTCAATTATACCCCATACCAGCTATTTCATTCTCATTAATAATTTTCCATTACAGACACTCCATTGTCTGCATCACTAGGACTCTAAAATATATGATTCCTTTTTATATTACAGTCATGTCCTACTTATCTCGAATCAATAGTTTCTCATGATCGTTAAATTATCTTCCTAGACTAAAAACTTCCTCTTCAAGATACTTGATACATATGAGTTTATCATTTCCAATATTAATCAAATTATCCATATCAATCTTTTTCATCAATTTTTTTTTGTTTTTACCCAACTAACTTTTCTGAGCATTCTAGTGGTGAAGACTTTTAGTTTTTCAATTTCTTCATTATGCTCAATCTTCTCATCCTTATGCTACAACAAATAATTTTTGGAATCATGAACCACTTTGTTGGATTTAATTGTTTTGTCTCTCTAAACCTCGATCAATTCACGTGAATCTTCTCGTTTAGCATGAAGATCAAAATTTCCTTATACTTCTCCATATTCACAATAAATTTATTACTTTTTTTCGGAATTTCACAAAACTGCAACCATAACATCTGATTTATGATCATTGTATCCCTCTATCTCTTGTACCACATATTCTTCTTAACTATCATCTTCATTTGATATTAGATTCTCATTTTTTAAGATATTTCTCATTTCACTTCTCCTACCTTTCACATTTGTCGAATACTTCTTTGAAGGAATTTCTTCGTTGTCTCCATCATTATATTCAAACATATTATGACACTTTTCTATGTAATTTCCAATATTTCTTCATTGGAATCATGAAAGTGGATGTTTATCATTGAAAATTCCTCTTCCCATTTTCATATTTGAAGAGAGAAATGACATGAAATGTAACGCCCTGACCCCAGCTGCCCAGAGTCGTCGCATTACTTCGTAACATTGGCATGATGACAAAAGATCAAGTCTCGAAATACCGATTAGTTTAGTAAACTTGGAAACACTAGATACATTCATAATGTTACATTACTTCATAAAGTGAAAAACTACAATAACAATGTCCCCATAGTCCACACTAATATCCTCTTCTGCTATCCCTGCAGGTCATTCATAAAATACTTCTTCAAATCCTAGAAAATATTAAAACATTGAAAGGGGTTATCTCAGATGATCAGTAAGGATAAGAATATTGTGGAAGCTTTTATAAATAAACACTAACATTTAAGGCAATGTATAACTAAAACAAATGCCTTTTTAAACTTGATCTTCAACATAATATGAAAAAAATAAAATTAAATAATTCCATTTACTTACTCACATGGATATTCTACTAGTCGAATAATCACATGAAATATCAATAACCACATTCATAATGATTGAATTCATAATGACAGACTATCATAAACACATAGCCAAGGCCTCGTTCCAAGTCTACAAATAAGATTTTGTCAAGGCCTCGTGCCAAGACACTAGTTTGTCTCATGAGACCTACCGATGCATCGAGGAGCTATAGCGGGCTCCACCCGTCACTTATTAAGTCCAATTCATTCCTCAAATGAATAGTTTTAAACATATCATAAACCATAACATAATCATATCACATAAAATATTCATAAAGGAAACATAACATTTCCACATTTCAATCACTAGATATCAATACAACACATTGATATAATAAAAACACTTTCAAAACCATTTTCAGTACCAAAATAAAATAAAAGTAAAACATGGTATTTAATTTTCTTTTAAAAAAAGTTATGGCTTATAGTGGAAGCCAAAACTCAAATAATAGTCACGTCGACGGAGAATTGTTGTCACCGCATACTTAAGAAAAAACATTCCTTTTGTCGTTTAGTAAAAACGATTCGTATAAAAAAGATTCTTTTTGAATAAACGTAAAAGTCAAAGGGGTTTATACACCGTATAAATGAAAGTTGTGTATAAAACAAAATATGCCTCAATGAAAGGAGATTGAGACGAAGTCCTTAAAAAGATAATTTTTAAAATAAAATAGATCTATTATGTGTATTCATTATAAGTACACATAAAGAAAGTACAAATACAAGATATGACATAATAATATCATGACATAATTTGTAAGTAGGGGATTGACCCAAAGAATGGAAATTGTTTTAAGAAATTCCCTTACCTCACGTCCGATTTGACTCGATCGTTCTTTAATCTCCTGAATAATAAACTAGAGGTAATTTATATTTTCTTAAGAACATTTTTCATGTTCATTATTCATTTTATATCACTTATTACCATGTTATGAACATTATGTAATTATTTTTGTTAATAACAATCGTTTTGTCGATCTTTGGTACTTGAGACACAAATATACTTCTTATAATGACATGTTGTTCATGTGGTGAAATATCCATTATATACAGAATTATATTCATGATGTAGATATCATATATAACATATATATCCAGTATATACATTCATTTATAAAATTACATAACATTTAGAGGTAAGAAATGAAATTCACCGTTCATGGAGACGGTAAGCTGTATGTACTCATGAACGCTACATTCATTTCTATTTAGTATTTAATGGAATGAAGTTATAATTATATAAAGGTATAATATAATACTAGTATAATATTGTGAATAATACCATTTACTCCATCCTTTATACATCCCACATATGGCATTAACGATTCAAATCACTTTGAGGGGGCGGTAGTCCGCACTTCCAAAAATGAATATATCGCGTTTACCCATAATGGAAATCATAAAGTATGGTATAAATGAGAAATACAGAAGCATAAGGAAAAAATAAACATAATATATATATCTTATATGAAAATAGTGTCATAAAAATGGCCACCATTAGAGGTGTTAAAATAATATTGAACAATCATCGTTTCGTGAGGCAGTATTTCGCCACCCACAGAAACAGTATGTTCTTTAACCATTAGAAAATGGTGTGTGTAAGTTTAAAACAAATCCTTATCATAAAAAAATCCTAGTATATTGTATATACTGGTGTTGTTACAAAATAAAGGAATAAAAAGAGTTTGAGGGGTTGGTGAAGCAAAATAAAACAACACAACATTAGAGAAGACATTACCATAAAATAAGGTAACTCTTTTTGATTTGAGCCAAAGGCTTCCTTGGGAAGACTTCTGCCCAATGTGAGGCTTCTAAGAGTAAAGGAGGGAAGGTGGGAAGTATTTGGGCAGAGTTTGGATTAGCCAAAAGGCTTTGATAGTTTGAGTAAGGTGGTAGTGTTGGGGGCCTTTTATAAGTGGAGAGAAGGGGCACTCTTGGAAAGATTTAAATTTTACATTATTATGAAATGCTTTTTCGGATTCTAAAGGTCCCACACTTATATATTGCAAGTATAAGGTGATAAGGGTTCGTAATCTACTCATCCAATAGGTTTTTGACAAGTGTAAGTCTTATATTTTACATAATATTTTAATTTTATTTAAATCATTAATTAATGAGGTAATCGCCACATCATCATGGTGTCATAAATAATATATTTTATTTAATGTCTAAAAATTATAAAAAAAATATCATTATGCATTAATATTTTTAGATTTCTAATGAATATTTATAGTCAAAAATATGACTTGTATAACCCCATTGAAAAATTGTCTTAGTAAAACAACTCTTGTTTGTGACCTTTTTATTTTAACATTAAATAAAAAGTTATTTATGTCATTTTCCTACCAAAGTGGCTACATGGGGTCCCCATGTTGGCCCATGGATTGTCTTGGTCGGCCATGACACATAAAATAGTGGTAGGACAAGTGTAAAGGTCATTACATATTATTATAATACCATATTTACCTTAAATTTCACTAATTAACTTTAATCGTGATTAATTAAACTTAAAAGTTACTATTCACAAAAACATTATTTTAATCCCATTGAACCACATTTTACTTAATAATGAAAACAGTGTATGTCAGATTTTTGAAAATCAAATCACAGAAGTGGTAATGTTTCATTTAAATGAAAAATCTTTTTTTTAACTACCACTTAGTGGTTTCACTATTCATCAAAAATTGAAGTTTTTCAGGACAATGCCAAACTTTTACCCAAATCTATAATTGATATTCCAAATTGAAAAATGATGTCCATTTTAGAAAATTCCAAACATATAAGTTGCATTAATTAATTTTATAATTAATTTCCGTTGTCACCACAAATACCGTGTTTTTAAGAAACAATATATATCAAAAGATTGACAATTGTTTATGCCCAATTTCAAAGTGAAATTAATTCTGATAAACATCATTGGATAAAATGGTAAAAATATATTATAATTATACTTTAAAACCACTCCATAGTATAATTTATCAATATAAATTATTTTCATCAAAAAAGTTGTTTTAAGTATTTTTCACTATTCATAAAAATGGAAGTCCTCAAAAAATTACAAAAAATTCAACATAGGATAATTTCAATATTACGAATACAAAAATGAAGCCCATTTTGAAATATAAAATTTCTATAATTTTAAAAAGTGGGTATGACTATTCATAACGACTACTTTGATTAGTTTTGGTGTGTTAGAACTTGAAGTTGCATACAATGCAAGCTATTTCATTATTGAATGGGAAGCGTATCATGGAAGCTTGGGGTGTTACATTCTCCCCTAGTTAAATAAATTGCATCCCCGCAATTTGAAATTTTTCTTTGAAAATAAATGTTTGAAAATAGATATTACCTTTGTGGAAAACCCACATCGAAAATAAGGTTAATAAAAATATAACTTTAAAAGAAAGAAAGATAAGTACAATGGTCACCTGAGATATCCCATACTAGGATTATATGAAAATATGGATATGGAAGAAAAACAAACCATCAAGTTTTGATGGAGAGTTGTAGAAAACTGGATTAGGAGAATGTTAGCTATAAGAAAATATCAAACTTGTGATTGGTTAAACGGTCATTGAATCCCCATTTGGAAAAGTTACCTGGAAAAGTTTTTGTTTTACTTTACCTTTTATAAAGTTGAGGAATTTATTTAGGAGATTTACTAAGAACGTAAGGGAATATACTTACTGTTCATGTAGACTTTCATTCTTTAAGAAATTTTTACCACAAACCCATTTTCCCTCTAAAAGGTAATAGAACTCGAAAATATTCTATTTATTTTAATTTTATAAGGTTCCAAATATTAACACATACCATTTAGATTAGGAAAACTTTTTGTATTAACCAGGGACTTCCTGTAGGCTAGTGGTAGGTAATAAAGGCCTGTCACACTATGGTTGTGGGTTCGATTCCTACAGCTTTGTCCGACGCGACGGGTTATGCCCCACCCTGCAGGTTGTCCTTTTCCTAAAACTATAGTATTATAATATTTCAAAAATAATCTTCAGAAATGTTTTAACAATAATATCCAAAGATCAACGTAATCCTTTCCAACCTTTATAGTTATCCAAAATACCTCAGTCCATACTTTCTCTAAAATGTCCTTAAATTCCAAAATCAATTGCAACATTAGATTCCCCAAACAAAGTAAGGTTTCTCTTATTCTCACATACTGAAAATATGATTACCTTCATCATATTAAAACCTTAATGAAGTAAAAAAGTACTGCAGTACAATCCTTATATATATCACATTATTCTTATAATCATAATCTTGTTCTTGAGTCCAAAAACAAAAATATAATAATTATTCAACTTCATCTGTAGTAACAGCATAAGCTTGGCCTTGATCCCTTGGCCTTTTCTGGGGTAATTTTCCCTGACGCTTGGGACATTCATCTGCATAATTCCCCCATTTCCCTACAATTGTAGAATTCAACATTGACAACCTCTTTCTATCCCTTACAATCATGAGCCTGGTGACCTTTTTCTCCACATTTGTAACAAACTCCCATTCCCTTTAGGCAAATACCAGGGTGATTCTTCCCACAATTATCGCATAATGGGAAATCCTTCTTTTCCTTTATTCCTTTATCTATATCTTGTTCCATATTTCTCTTCTTCTCTTGATTTACTTTATTGTCATAAGACTTAGAGAATTCCTTCTCTGTCTTGATAGAACACGAGACTATATCTTCGTACGTTGAGAAAGATTTTGATACTAAAGATCGACGATGAAACAGTTTTAACCCATCAAATAAGCGATCAATATTACTTCTTGGGTTACGTATATAATCTGCAGCATGTCTCGCTTACCTTGTAAAGTTGGCCTCATACTTTGCGACATTCTCATCCTTCTTTTGTCTTAGACTCAGAAATTTCCTTTCCATATCAGCTCGATGGTCACGAGGAAAATATTTTTCTACGAAAATTTCTTTGAACTCTATCCATTCCATATTTGATATTTCATCATCTCCATTTGTGTTTTGAATTAGCGACCACCATTGATCGGCATCTCCAGTGAGGCGACAGACTGCCATGACAACCTTCTCCATTTCTTTACTCCCCAAGGCATGGAATATTTTTTTAAGAGTTTATCCATTGCTCAGCTACTAACGGATTTATACCCCCATTAAATGGTGGCAGTTGATGCCTCATGAAGCAGTCTAACATTGATCCTCCACGTTGGGGATCAGGGTGCTCCATACGAGTAAGGTTATTATTCATAACCTGAGTGAGTTGTCACAATATGGTAATAAGTTGATCAGCCCCAGTTGTATCTCCAGATCCACAATAATTATCTTGAGCATGAGGGAAATCCCTACACGGAGTGCGTGTATTGATACGGTTTTCATTCCTTCCACTAGGCGCCATTTCTAAAAAACGGCATAAACTAGATTAGTTTATGATTCAAAATACATAATTCCATACTTGGAAAATACCGAACATAAATTGAACTATTTATGGATATAATCCATAATCATAAAAAAAAATTTCTATAAGGAAGTATATACTCATAACCCTTCATTGTGGTTTGTAAAGAAAATGAGAATTATCCTAAGCATATCCCCTGTGAGTGTCGTAACCAAGAGTGCAGCAAGGCCCGTTTTCGTCCACTAGTTCCCGTTCAAGTCTAGCTCAAAGCGGTGTTTTCGGGTTTTAACCCTTGGTACATCTGTGCCAGAGCCGCCTCTACATGCTCGTATCCAGACAAGAATGTATTGCTTGGAAAACTCACAAAATCTCTATAATACAAAAATTCTAGTAAGTTCTTCTATACTAATCCTAAAAGTCTATCTTCGGGCTATGTGCTCTAATCATAGTTTATCTAAATCTAGCTTCCAAGGTTAGTACTAACCTCCCTATGATACATACTATAACGCCCCGACCCCAGCTACCCAGAGTCGGTGCATTACTTTGTAACATTGGCATGATCACAAAAGATCATGTCTCGAAAGACCGATTAGTTTAGTAGCCTTGGAAACACTAGATACATTAATAATGTTACATTACATCATAAAGTGAAAAACTACAATAACAAAGTCTCCATAGTCCACACTCATATCCTCTTCTGACTATCCCTGCAGGTCATTCATAAAATACTTCTTCACATCCTGGAATATATTAAAATATTGAAAGGGGTGAGCTCAGATGCCCAGTAAGGATAACAATATTGCAGAAGCTTTCATAAATAAACATTAACATTTAAGGAAATGTATAACCAAAACAAAAGCCTTTTTAAACTTGAACTTCAGTATAATATAGAAAAAATAAAATTAAATAATTCCATTTACATACTCACATGGATATTCTACTAGTAAAATAATCACATGCAATATCTATAACCACTTTCATAATGATGGAATGGATAATGCCAGACTATCATAACCACGTAGCCAAGGCCTCGTGCCAAGTCTACAAATAAGATTTTGTCATGGCCTCACTCCAAGACACTAGTTTGTTTCATGAGACCTACCGATGCATCGAGGATCTATAGCGGGCTCCACCCGTCACTTATTAAGTCCAATGCATTCCTCATATGAACAGGTTTAAACATATCATAAACCACAACATAATCATATCACATAAAATATTCTTAAAGGAAACATAACATTTCCACATTTCAATCACAAGATATCAATATAACACATTGATATTATAAAAACACTTTCAAAACCATTTTCAGTACCAAAATAAAAGAAAAGGAAAACATGGTATTTATTTTTCTTTTAAAAAAAGTTATGACTTATAGAGGAAGCCGAAACTCAAATAATAGTCACAGCGGCAGAGAAGTCCTTGTCACCATATACATAAGAAAAAAACATTCCTTTTGTCGTTTAGTAAAAATGCTTTGTATAAAAATGATTCCTTTTGAATAAATGAAAAAGCCAAAGGGGATTATACACCGTATAAATGAATGTTGTGTATAAAACCAAATATGCCTCAATGAAAAGAGATTGAGACGAAGTCCGTACAAAGATCTTTTTTAAAATAAAATAGATTTATTATGTGTATTCATTATAAGTACACATAATGAAAGTAGAAATACAATATATGACATAATAATATCATGACATAATTTGAAAGTAGGAGATTAACCCAAAGAATGGAAATTGGGTTAAGAAATTCCCTTACCTCACGTCCGACTTGACTCGATCATTCTTTAATCTCATGAATAATAAACTAGATCTAATTTCTATTTTCTTAAGAACCTTTTTCATGTTCATTATTCCTTTTATATCACTTATTACCATGTTATTAACATTATGTAATTATTTATGATAATAACAGTCGTTTTGTCGATCTTTGGTACTTGAGTCAAAAATGTACTTCTTATAATTACAATTTGTTCATGTGGTGAAATATCCATTATATCCAGAATTATATTAATGATTTAGATATAATATATAACATATATATCCAGTATATAAATTCATTTATAATATTAAATAACATTTAGAGGTAAGAAATGAAATGCACCGTTCATGGAGACGGTAAGCCGTACGTACGAATGAATGCTACTTTCATTTTTATTTAGTATTTAATGGAATGAAGTTATAATTATATAAAGGTATAATATAATTCTAGTATAATATAGTGTATAATACCACTTACTCAATCCTTTATACATCCCACGTATGGCATTAACGATTCAAATCAATTTGAGGGGGCGGTAGTCCGCACTTCCTAAAATAAAATTATCGCGTCTACCCATAATGTAAATCATAAAGTATGACATAAATGAGAAATAAAGAAGCATAAGAAAAAAATAAAAATAATATATATATCTTATATGAAAATAGTTTCATCAAAATGTCCACCATTAGAGGTGTTAAAAGAATATTGAACAATCATCGTTTCGTGAGGCAGTATTTCGCCACCCACAGAAAAAGTATGTTCTTTAACCATTAGACGAAGGTGTGTGTAAGTGTAAACCAAATCCTTATCATAACAACATCATAATATATTTTAGATACTGTTGTTGTTACAAAATAATGGAATAAAAAGAGTTTAAGGGTTTGGAGAATCAAAATAAAACAAAACAACATTAGAGGAGACATTACCTTAAAATCGGGTAACTCTTTTTTATTTGAGACAATGGCTTCCTTGGGAAGACTTCTGCTCAAAGTGAGGCTTCTAAGATTAAGGGAGGGAAGTTGGGAGAGTATTTGTGAAGAGGTTGGCTGAGACAAAAGGCTTTGATAGTGTAATTAAGGTGGTAGTGGTGGGGGCCTTTTATAAGTGGAGAGAAGGGGCACTCTTGGAATGATTAAAATGTTACATTATTATGAAAAGCTTTTTCGGATTATAAAGGTCCCACACATATATATTTCGAGGATAAGATGATAAGGGTTCTAAATCTACTCATCCAATAGGTTTTTGACAAGTTTAAGTTTTAGATTTTACATTATCGTTTCATTTTATTTAAATCGTTAATTAATGAGGTAATCGCCACATCATCATGGCGTCATAAATAATTTAATTTATTTAATGTCTAAAAATTACTAAAAAAATATAATTATGTAGTAAATCTTTTTTATCTTTCTAATGAATATTTATAGTAAAAAATATGACTTGTATAACCCCATTTAAAAATTGTCTTAGTAAAATAACTCTTGTTTGTGACCTTTTTATTTTAACATTAAATAAAAAGTTATTTATGTCATTTTCCTACCAAAGTAGCTCCATGGGGTCCCCAAGTTTACCCATGGATTTTATTGGTCGTCCATGAAACATCCAATAGTGGTAGGACAACTGTAAAGGTCATTCCATATTATTATAATAACATTTTTACCTTAAATTTCAATAATTAACTTTATTCGCGATTAATTAAACGTAAAAATTACTATTCCCAAAAAAATTATTTTAATCCCATTGAAGCACATATTACTTCATAATGAAAACCATGTATGTATAATTTTTGAAAATTAAATCACAGAAGTGGTAATGTTTCATTTTAATGAAAAATCAGTTTTTTAACTACCACTTAGTGGTTTCACTATTCATCAAAAATTGAAGTTTTTCAGGACAATGCAAAAATTTCACCCTTAGCTATAATTGATATTCCGAATTCAAAAGTGATGACTATTTTAAAATATTACAAACATATGAGTTTCATTAATTAATTTTATAATTAATTCCCACTATCACAACAAATAGCGTGTTTTTAAGAAACAATATATATCAAAAGATTGACAATTGTTTATGTCCAATTTCAAAGTGAAATTAATTATAATGAACAACATTGGATAAAATGGTAAAAATATATTCTAATTATAATTTAAAACAACTCAATAGTATAATTTATCACTATAAATTATTTTGATCAAAAATTGTGTTTTATGTATTTTTCACTATTCATAAAAAAATGGAAGTTCTCAGAAAATTACAAATAATTTAACTTAGGATAATTTCAATATGACGAATACAAAAATGAAGTCCATTTTGAGATATAACATTTCTATAATTTTAAAAAGTGGGTATTACTATTCATAATGGCTACTTTGATTAGTTGCAGTGTGTTAGAACTCGATGGTGCGTACGATGCAAGCTATTGCATTATTGAATGAGAAGCATATCATGGAAGCTCGGGGTGTTAAATGAAATCATCCCAAATTTCTTCCTCCTCATTTTCTTCAATAGATATCCTCTTCATTTTCTTAAATTCCACATCTTTGGAATTCACCTTTTACGAAACATCATTTTAATTGTTTCTCATTTCATAATAAAAAATAGTACTATTAAAGTTATACAATATGACCTTTTTAGGAGAAAAATTATCTAATACAGAAACCATTAGATGAAACTAATGTTGGAGTTTCCTAAATATGCACTTTAAAATACTTATATATTCGATAATTTATCTGAGACCATCCATTTCATACAAAATAATATTCACTTGATCACTGAATGTATCAGAATACTCATAAGGCTGTATTCTAATGTCCTCGTAATTTTTCCATAGAACCTGTAGCTTTTCTTCAATGACTTTTAAGACACCATCGTCAATGTTCAACAATATTTCCCTCATAGCATGTGATGTTATACATGACATCACATTCATATAAATTTTATTATATTAGTATCCCCTTAAAGCATTTAACCCTTAAGAATCAGAGTCCAATTCCCTACTATCAGCTTCTCATAGTGCACCAGTATTTATATTGTCTGAATTCCATCTATAGATGTTGTAAATACATCCATTCTCAATGATCAAAAGCAGTGATGCATTGTATTCATAAATAGTTGAAAATTATTTCCATCAATGATCATAATCCAATTCAAATTAACAACATCCATTTATTCTACTAAGAAAGAACTAATAAATTTAATCCTTTCACTCTGATAACAATTGTTGGCCTAATTTGGTTAAATACCCTGTGGCGGTATCCTGGAATTTAATATTAAGAAAACATATCCTTTGGATATTTTTATTCAAAAAAAAACTATTCTATCTTCTTCCCATAGAAATATTTGAATAAAAATGAAATCATGTACGAGACACAATGATTTTTACTTTGTCTACACCTACTACACTACGTCTAAGGATCATATGATAATAATATATTGATTTTACCAAATCTAAAGAGACTCACTACCAAATTAAAATGTTTAATATAGATCACATTTAGGGACATGATCAATAACTTTATAATTTTTAGGGTATCTTCACTGCATTAGTAAGGGTTAATCAATTTCTATATTTCATTGGTCCACTTCTGGTGAAAAGGATCAATGAATTCCACTTCATTCTCTCACTTCTATTGTAAGGGATCCATTCATAGTTTATTAACATATATGTCCCTCTATATTCAGGAAATAATTCATTCCAAACTTTAGGTAGATTATCTATTGATTTCCCATATTCATTTATAGATGAAATAAACATTTCAGTGCATGGTTATTTAAGAGAAATTAATTTCACGGTCAATTTATGTACCATTGCAAACAATCTACTTCCTCTGAAAATTTCTCAACCTGAAATAGATCATGTGCTTCATGGAACACCTCACCCGTGGACCTCTAATTAATTTTGAACTATCCTCGGTTCCACGTACCACCTCTATGTCCCACCTCTGCCTACCACTCTATGTACATCCTCCACATACTACCTCCACATACTGCCTCTGCATACCACCTCCACGTACCATCTCCACATATTGCCTCTGCGTACCACCTACTTTTCTATGGAATCCCATTCTTCAATCAACAATATCCTCCTTCACTACCCACATTATATTTTGAGCTACAGATCCCCACAAAAACACTTTCATAAATTGTTCACATGAACTACTTCACCCTTCGTGGATTCGTTAATAGTGAACTACATTCAAACAACATTGAATTATTCATAGAGAAATGATATTCTATAATCAAAATTACTCATGATAATACTTGTATTAGAAGTCATTATATTAAGAAATAGTTCTAAAAAATTATATAATCTTTCATACATTTTTCTATGATGAGGTACATCCTTGACCACATACTAATCTCATTATGAGAATTGTTTTCCCATCATGGTCCATAAACAATATTTGTTTATTCATGGTGTCTAATATCTTTCATGAATTAATCACTTGGTAGCTTCCAAAATTACCACCTCAATATTGTTAATGGTGATCCATCCTATGTACCTAATTCATTTTGTTAACATCATTCCTCTCATGAAATACAATCCTCCCCAAGAAAATTTTTTCTTACAAGGTCTGTGTACCATGCTTCATATTCCACATTGCGCTTCTATGCAGAAAACATCCCTTATCTGTTATTCATTTTTCTTCTGTGTACCTCTTATGTGGTCCATGAACTATCCTACACGATATGTGATCTATCCTTCATGAACTGAAATATGTGTAATCCTACATAGAAAATATAACATTTTTAAAAATAGCCCCCAATATAGTGGCCAAAAAATTTGGAAATCACTAGGAAACTGTGCCACCAAAAACCTGTGCTACGATAAACACCATCAGTGCTCATTTAAATTCATATGGATTTGTAGACAAACATAGTAACACACGAAAACCACAAAAGTATGTCTTGAGATATTTTTGGCCAACACACTGATAATGTTCAATTAAGGCATCATCGAATATTTGCTTTATTAAAGTGTAATACTCAACATCTACCACCTATAATTGAAGGTCAATAATCAAATATCTAAAAGAGATGAACTCCTTCACCCCATTATGATGGTTGTTATCATTAAAAAACTTAAAGTTGTGGCTGATAAAAATAAATCGATGGTGACTCAATCGATTCTTCAGCACTTATATGGGGGTATCTAATAATATGATCCATATCTCCCTCTATATTTTTCATTGGGTCAACTAGGGAAAAATTATTAACATGGGCCTTGATTAAAGAATATCCTTGTAATAGAAACATATACTGAGACTTGGTCTCTATAGGGAGGATTCATGCTCATGATATTCGATGATGTGGAAATGGAGATATCCTCAATATAAGATGACTCAATAAGAGGACACCCCAAGGGATCATAGATTTATACTTTTGAACTCTAAGGAAACATCACTAAAAAATTGATCATAATGAATTATTAATCAATGGATAGACCATATAATAACACCACATGACCAATCAATATAACTAATGTTTAAAACATAACTTTCTCTATTATGTAATAGGTGACATCTATTTTCCCCGACTCCATTCTCTTGTGAAGAGAATAACTCCTATAATGGTGAGTAACATTGTGGTAGTTATGGTTCTTTTCCCAAATATTTTTTTATCATCAACCATGAGGGTTGGAATAATATAATATGACATTAAGAGAACTGACAAAATCCTATTAATGTGTCTATATTCTGAAGAAGTATTCACCTTCTCCAAAACATGCCTCCATAAATTCTAACTTGTTAAAAAAATATCTACCAATATAATTATTCTCCAAAATATTATTCTCCCATTCCGGATCCATTGGAATGACCTTTCAAACATCTATAGTTATCAATGAGCTTAATTGGGTAGGAACATTATCCATCTCTAAATATCAATGGGATAAGCCCAACATTGAATGTTTTCCTGATGAAAGAAATGTTCTCCCACATCCTTAGGGGAATATATATTCCTTCCCATGTAATCTCGATGGGGAACATCATATTTTGGACCAATTAGGATGTGTTATAGTAATAGCTCAAAATAAAGAAAGAGTAAATTGTTACTCTTACATGAGGATTCCATAGGTGAATTATCTAATAATTTGGAATTAAAACATTTCCATTTACACTTATGGGATGTATCTCTAGATGGTTTCAATGGTAGTATCATCAGATAAGGGCCCCCAAAAGATTCTATGAAGAGGAAATAGTTCTAGGAATGACAATCAATTTCCTCATCAGAGCCAGTTTTCAGGGGCATCCCTCATCGTCATTCCCCCAATCAATGATAAATTAATATTTAAAATATGCTCACTGTGGACTATATATACATGATGAAAGAATTTGTATGGTATCTTATGGTCTCATTCTATGTAAAAAAACTCAAAAGGGTCATCATCGTTATTGTATGACCATATCTATTTGGCCGAGACAATATGTTTAGCCTTACATATATCTTGATAGTATTATTGAATTTTTCATCCATGAAATACATCATCATTAATTATACCATCAAAATATAGACCAATAGATAATAAAAAACTATAACCTTGACACTTTCATCATTATATCTATGGCTTTTTGGGATGCCTTAACCTATACAGTTTGACCATTTAAAGTAATTACAAGATGGATTGTGACATGAGGGAAACATTAACAAGGAAGTTATTTGATGGATAGTATTTCCAAGTTCTCAACCTCTACATTAATAATTACCCCTTATTTATATTTTTGAAATGAGAAGGGAAATGATAATGAATTAGTGACTTTACTCATTGTCTTCAAACCCCTGGTACTCAGTTAGGTCATTTATTCTACTAGAAATGTGAGCTATGGAAATTGAATAACCCCATTACGAGGTGAATATAGGGATATTGATCCTCAAAGAACCAACAATTTTCTTTCCATTGGATTATCTTTGAAAGATTCTAGTACAATGGTAGATTCACATACCTATGTGGATAATTCCCATTAGGATTGGAGAGGATCTTAATATCAGCATAACATTCTTATAAACAAATATTTGTGGCATGTGAAGGGAGGTTAATATCATATCATGTATCATACATAGTAATAATTAGTAAATATTGGTGATACAAAATCAGATTATCCTCGTATCAAACATGAATAGGAAGAGTCCATCTCAACTGAACACCTAGGAAATGTTGGGTTAACCGAAAATATGTGTACCATTCACAAAGGAGGTCCTCATCACTAAGAGGGGAAATGATTCATTTGTAATGGGACATCATATAATATTTTTACTCTACGATATCCCCACCATTATCACCCATATTACTAATGAGAAATGACTAATAGAGTTTAATGACAAGTTATCATGAAGACTCATGAAATATTTGTCCCTAGTCCTTTAGTGTAATGTGACGTTTCCAACTGACACACTATAAAAATGTTATGAAACATTCTTGCGGTATGTTTTGAATGTTTTGGTACTCATAAACTCATAAATGATCTCACATATTACACAATAACATTTTAATGGATCATGAGATTCAGTGAGGGTCATTTCTGAAATAAATATGTAACATAAGGTGATAATGATTGGCCAACACAAGGATATCTAACTGGAAGCACTTCCATCCTTCCACAAATGCTTCTATAATGATATTGGAGAACCTAAATCCACCCTTTTAAATTTTTGGGAGCATGTACCCACTCATCGACATAAAAATGAATCCAAAAATATGAATGGTCCAATAAACACTAGAAACAGACTCCCATACCCAGTTGTGGAATATAAATTCATTAACTATAGATAAATAAGCACCATCTTTTCCACATGTTTCCTTTTTCAGGTTGGAATTTTCTTTATATATTCAATATTGGAACTGAAATTCTTAATGAAATATTTTTCCTCTGACATTACTGAGATTCCTTCCCTATAATTTTGATCCTTTTTGAGTTACTTGTTTTCATGACTTATCAACTCTCTAGTGAGTGGTAGAGTAATCCATATGTTATCCCACATTGATCATGTGGGAAAAAACTCACAATCCATCTCCCTCAATCTAGGTGTACAACAAATCTACTAGACAATCTAATTTCTAATGGCCACATCACAATGAAAGAAATATAATTTTCTGGTATTGAGACTTGACTTGCTAAATTGGTCATTCATTAGACCATTGATGAGATAGGAAAAACATTGGAAGTTCTAGATGGCCTCATACATCCTGATATTCATTAACTCAATGGAAGGATCATAAGAAATGTATTTCACTTAGAAGGGAAACCCCAATACATTCCTCTGTTTCCCCTAATCCAAATAACTTATTGGTAACCCACCCAAACATCAAGATGGATGAATAAATATGCATTATTAAATGTTATATAAGGACATATGAATCAGATTTTCGACTATTTTGGTCTGATTATTTGGGAATATAAATAATTATATTCATGTCTATGTACTCCCCCTCAATGACAAAATGACCTACATGAGATATGTTCACCTTGATGGAGTGATGAGTTTTCTTAATTCAAGCGAGATGAATTATTAGTGATTATGTTGATGGAATGAAAGGTTCGTTTGTAAGGAAAAACACTCAGAGGGGAAGAAGGATTGAAAGTTGGTTTTCCCTAAGGATCACTCTCATCAGGTTTATAAAAACATATAATATGAACAAAAAATAGAGGAATTTAAAATCCACACAAATAGAAATAACATCATAGTGATACAACACTTCTCTATCCTCTTTCTATGAAGGCTTACGGGAACCATGAACAGAGATAGAATTCATTGAAACAAATTCAAGAATCTTATGTCAGACAAATGAATCTCTCATAAAAAGAAATACATAACCTTGGAATCCTTATGCACATCGCATAAAACACAAGGGGATTTTTGATTGCATATAAAAATTGTGATTATTCTATCTTATGAAGATATCATAGGAAACATGAGCCCACAACACATTTATAGACCACATGACTAGTTATGAGAAACATTGTCACATCACCCTAACATGGTCACATGTTTTACACAATAGTTTAGTGGTTATGTGTATGAGAAAAAAGATCCTACAAAATATTTAAATTAGAATATTTAGGACTATATCCATGGTTAAAAAAATTAGCGAAGATAAATTTTATGTTGGTTGGAATGAGAATAATGGAAATGAAAGTCTGTCCAAGTGGTTTTTGTTTAATAGTATTATTTAATTATATTTGGATCATTTCATATGAAGGGGTTATACGACGAATGAACATTAGAATAGATCTATGATTTGGTTAATCGGTGAACGAGCTACCCTCCATTCCCCTATTTACATGGTCTTTTGTGTAATACAAAAGATCAACTGAATAACCAAGCATCACCCAAGATACCAATTGGTAGAATCCCAAAAAGGTATAGGCAATAATTTACCTTCCTCATAACTGATCCCTTCTCTTATTAGACGCCACTATTGTGGGGGGGGGGGGGGGGGGGGTGGGGGTGGGGCGGGTGCGGGGGGGGGGGGGGGGGGGTTGACACCCTTGAATGAGAATTTTAAAATCTTTGATGGAAGAACAATGTAAAAAATATGTATTATTTTCCCCTATAAAGGATTAGAAGGTGGTAGAAACACATAGATCATGTTAAAATCCAATGCACATGAGAATCATGGATGTTTGGAAGGTGGTTAATATTTTTTTTGGCATAGTGAAAGTCCTAGTTCTAGCCTTGTAGTGACCCCTTACAAAAACTTCTTATTATTAAAAAGGTACCCAATGGATTTTCTGTTCTTGAGATGGAATCCAGATGATTTCATTTGGATTATGTTACTTATCAGTCTATGGGTTCCTAATAAACAATCTAAAAATCATTGAAAAATAGGATGTTGAATATGAAAAATGTAAAATCCTTTTTCAGTCATAAACATTCATGTTACTCGCTCATACAGTTCACAAGAAATCATGAAATCACTGGATACATGTCCGCCTTGTTTTAATAGATCCTACAGGCATGTCACTCTCTTTATGAAAAGGGCATTGTACATGTCCATATGGTCATGCTCTCCCCATATGGATCCTAAGGAAAATTGATGGGTTATCCATGGAATTGAACTCACACCACTTTAATAGCTATTATTGGTAACATAATAGACTATGTATGAGAGGTGTGATCATATTTGAAAATACATGGATAAAGGTAAAAGACTCTACTAATTTGTAAAATAATTAAGAAAATAAAAAGTCAACATGAATAGAGATTCTTGCAGAAATGTTATATTAATCATTATCAAAAAAGTGTAATTTACCCAGGGAGATCACTATTTACCCCATGGTAGCCCCCCACAACATGCCTAGAATGTCCCACAGGTGACCCAAGACAATTCATGATAGATCATGCGAATCCTTTCGACAAGAATCATGATCCTGTGAAGACCGCTAGAATTGTTAGCAAGAATATCTACAAGACTATTTAAATGTTCATATTTTTTGGAAATACACTTTTAATCAGATAAATCCAAAAATGGGTTACTGATGGGGATGGTATTATTTTCAGTAAAAATCATACGATTGCCCTGAATAACCTACTATTGGATCATAAAAGTCACTTAATTCCAAATCCCACCATTGAATGCTTCCCAAATCTATGAGATACTTTCCTCACATGGTGTAATATGACTTGGGTGGTGAGGGGTATAAACTCCCCCACCCCCTCAGAAAAATGAGCACTAGTCACTACACACCAGTGCATCCAGGCATCATACTAGTTTTCATGGAGTGTCCAATCTCACAATATAATTTTTTTGAATATTTAAATTCTAGGAGAACAACTCCAGGATCATGAATCATTCATTGGACGCTCTCATGATCACTTGAGAACATGTGAATAACTTATAAAATGTATGTAGGTAGATTTGATATAGATCCCACATATCTGTTGAATCATAAAAATCTAAAACAAGTGCACACTGAACAAATATAATGAACATATGCAAAAAAAAAACTAGAATGAATACTTAATTTGCGAGAATATCCTGAATAAAATATTTTTTAATCCTTAGGAACTTCTTACAAATTATCCAAATCATGTGACATCACCATGGTATGTATATTAAATCATGTAACTCTCCCTTAATATACTACTTTAATGAGTTGACATCCCTCAGACATTCCCATGAATGTTACATGGATGCCCCTTTGGGAATGCCATCAGAGTCCCATGAAGCCCTCCTAGTTCGAAATGAAAATCATGTAATTTCAACAAAAAGTTCATCCAATTTTAGTAACGATTCTAGTTTGTGTCAATTAGCCCTCATGACATCCTCTAAACATACCAGTAGATCACGTAACATCTTCAAAGCATATCATGCAGGTCTAGTGATGTCATATGCGAATGTCAAATAGATAATGAGTCATTACTCATATATGTTAGTTTTATATTACACGGACCAACTTTAATTTCAGATGAGATCATGTAATGACCTTAAGGATAATTATTCCTGGTCATAAGATGTCATCTAAAAAAGTCATCCGCGATCATGTGTTGGTTTTCAAAACTAACATTAATATTTTGAAACATTATTTGGGTGATTCCAACGGATCATGAAATTGTATTTTGATATGTCATCAATATAATCAAATTTTTCCCAATATCCTATAACGTTACATGAAGGAATCAAGTCATGTCAAGTATAAAATCAACCATGTCATCCATACAACTAGTCCAGGACAAGCAAGGTGTCCATGGAATTGAAATGCTTTTCCAGCCTACATATTATTTCATCCTCAGTGTGTAAGACATGGTAAGTGAAATAATATGATATTCCATACATTTTATGGAATACTAATTTGTAATTTCTTGATCATTGGAAGGATCTGAATACCCACATATTAGAAAATGTTCAATTAATAAGTCCTAATTAACAGCGTAATATGATATTCCCAACATAATATTGAAACCTTAGTGATTAAGCCTCATTTAGGGAAATGATAAAACTACCATTTTATTTGTGAAAACTTGTTGTGTAGGACTTAATATGTGGAATAATATGATATTCCCTATATATTAGTGCAAATTCAGTGTGTAATCCCAACCAGTGGCATGATATGGCGTCTGAAATATTAGAGAAACCTCACCATGTAAACCCTGATCAGCAGAATAATAAGATACATCAAATATATTAGGGAAACCATAATGTGAAAGTCTCATTAACTAGCATAATTTGATATGTCGCACATATTAGGGAAACCTCATTCTGAAATCCTCAATAAACTGAATTATGAAATCTCTAATTCCTGCAATGAGCATAATACTTATGAAACTTTCCAAATTCCATATCACAAATAGGTATCCACTTGGTGTTGAAATGACAACCAAAAAATGATGACTATGATTCCTACTGTAAGAAAAATATATAGGACTCCTTATTAATGATTGTTTTCGACATTAATCACATAAGGGGTTGTATCTATAAATAAATACTAAATTAATATTTATTGAGGAAAATTGTTTTGTATCCATTATTTATCACACCAAGAATGGATTACATGGGCTTAGAGAGGTGAAATGGTGATATAATTTTCATCATGAGTCTCCACCAAAAAGGTAACCCTCAAGATGTAATCCCTAATAAATGGCATGATATAACTACTCACATATACGGGAATCCATCTTGGGGAATTTTCCAATGGTGTGATTGAACAATGATGAATCTATTTTATTCAATAATTGGGATATGTAGGATTCCTCCTCAAGGTAAGATCTCAAGTACCTAGTGCCTATGTTACCACATATATGTCTTTTCATTATGATGTTATATATAACAGGTTGATGAAATTCATGGGTTTTGATTCTAGTTATACACAGGATATGTGGGATGCCTCATAATGGATGAATCCCATCGTTGAAAAATCAATCAACACTACCTGGAAGAACATTCCAAATTCCCCAGATGAATTTCTATAAACATATAAGTATATAATTTTTAGGGGGACTAGCTGATTAACCTCATATATAGGAAGATGAACTCACTAAAATATTCCCCTTTGATGAATATAAGGTTTAAACCAATGATACTTTTATTTGTGTAACCAATTATGTATCAGCATTATGAAGAGATTCATGAATATATCGAATATATATAAGATAGTGCCAATGTCTGGAACATTTCCACCCAAAAGGGTGTGATGAACATGACCTCGCATCCTCTCAAACAATGTGATTTCTTATGTGTCGTTGTGTCTGAAACACCAATTGACCACCTTCTTCTGGAAATAAGTTCTATACCTTATTATGGATGTCGGATCCATTGGGAGTATTAATTAATAAAAAAGAATAGAGAATCTGAATTAATTGATTGTTCATTCCATTGAATCCCTAATAATTAATCATATGGTCCATCAAAATGCATTTCAGTTGTATGATTTCCTATAAAATAAAAATTTTGAACCATGTGTTAACTCATTTAACAACATTACCACCTTAAGAAGATAGAAAGGACAGACTTTCCAGCTATCATCCGGCCATTTTTTCCTAACATTATGGTTCCTAGTTTTATATTATACAATCAAAATATATGTTTTTTATATGTATATATTTATATATATTGTGGGATTATCAAAGTCCAACAAAATCTTCAAGTAATTGTTGATGATCAGGAATAATATTTACATAGGTGAAGATGATCCATCTTAGGAATAGAGGATGAATATCAGGTTATGACAAACAATCAACAATAGAGTAGAAAAAACGAAAAAGAAATTTTAGTTTGTGCATATAACTATTTCCCTATGAAAATTATAGTTAGGTAATTATACAAGAGATTATGTATTAGGACACAAGAAGAATAATTTCATGTTATATTGAACTATGGATAAATAGTTTCATAATGGGTGTAGAACTAGGGATAACAAGATGAAAAATTACTAGGGTACAATACCAATTATTTACTCCCTTAGAATCATAGAAAATTTAGTACAGATGGTATGTTGGGTTGGGGGGATTAACAACATGTAAAGGTATCATAAGTATTACAGAACCTTTTATATATCATATTTATATATCTATTTATATTTACTACTTACATGTTAAGGTAAAGAGATATCTTTGATTGGGTCATAACTATAACAACTACTATATGGTTGGTACTAAGAAGAATTATTAAAATAATGGGATCCTATATTCACCCCCTCTCCCTCTTGGTGATATCATACATATCCTACAACTACATGTGGAATTAGAACATTGGTATTGTCTGAAATATAATACTATATATTAAGGATATATAATATTAATTTATTGAACTACATGGGTGATCTTATATTCTACGGTATGAAAATTCACAGTGGGATAAATATGATGTTACCCAACATTATATCTTATGGTATATAAAATATAGATACTTGATTAGTTTTATTTACATTAGTTAATGTGGTTTCTATGAGAACTACTAATATGATAAATTTGGATGTTGATGGAAAAACTCAATGTTTAATTTTAAGGGATCTCACATAAAATGTTTATAAAATGATAATGGAGTTTCTTATTAATAAATAGATGTTGGATAAGTTGAGATTAATCTTTGTAGGAAAAATAAATTATAAGGATTCTATTTTCAAATTAAGTGAAAACAATTTAAATATTTCATAATGGATGATAATGACGAAATTGATGAATATTTTATAAGATTCAATGATATTTTTTGAAATATAAAATGGATTAGTGACAATATAGAATATTATATTATTATTAGAAAATATATGATAATAATTCAACATAGGTTTGATGCTATGGATTTACCCTTTTACGATTTAGAGAATCTATATTTCGATGGAATTAATAATATTTTCATGGAACAATAAATGAGTAAAAATAAATCTTCCAATGGAATTATAAGGAATAAATATATTTACAATCATTTTTTAAGGGTATGATTAGTGGTAAATTAATATTAGAATATTAAATCAATTTAGATACTAAAAAAAGATAGACATTTCATTAAAAACATTATACTTATTTATAAGTGATACTAAAATATAAATTAGAATGGAAAAGAAAAACAATCAATAAGTGTTGGAATCTAAATGTAAGGTTCTGTTTTGTATTAACATATATTAATAATATGATCTATGATACTATGTTATTAAAAAATATCAGAATTATGGTAAATGGAAGTATAATAAAAATAAGAGAAACATTCCCAGAAAGAAGTAAATCACTTTTAGTATAATAGGTAAAGATTATTTATCATCCAATAATGAATATGATTATGAGGTAAATTTATTATCTCATGTTAATAGTGGGATAAAATTCTTATGTTTTTATGATGATGAATAATAGATAATAGAACACGCATTGAATATAAAATAAAATTTTGATGTAGCTCTTGAGAATATAACACAATAGAAAAAGGAGAAGACAATATTGAATAAATAACCTAAAGAAATAAAGTATGAGAATGGTGAGAAATTCAAAAAGGATGTGACACTACCTAATGATATTAGAAAAAATAAATTATGAGTAACTAAGAATTAAGATATACTATAATACCATATGGATAAACCATATGAAAACAGGATACTCAATAAAGAAGAAAAACAATTTTTTGAGTAATGTTCAAAAATTAGGTTGATGTTAGCTGTGTTTGAAATGTTTATAAAAGATATTGATGAAATATTGGTTGATATATAATATGATTCATCAAAAAAATAATCAATATTTATTGTAGCACAATGAGACCATAATAAGAACAAATAAGACTTTAATAAATGATGTGAGGTTATTGTTAAGTCCCCTTGAGGAAATGAAAATAAGGGTCTATCGAGGTAGGTCTTTTATTCCTCTATAAATATAAACATACATCTAAATTTAACAATAATGTATGTTTAGAAGAAAATTTTAAATTAATTATTACCAGGAATAATCATGAGATATCCTCTAATGTAAAGAAAGAGTGGAATATGTCATAGTGTTTTCTACAATAACAATGATTCCCATAGTTTTTAAATATAAAACAACAACCTAATTTAGTGTTATGATATAGTAAGTCTAAAGGATAATTATTCATAGGTCAATGCTTCTGTTCTGAATTATTTGCGAACAAATAATTCTCCTTATAGTAAAATATTTCTCTACTTTGAAATAGGTATGTGTATAGGGGGAGCTACATGAATACAATAAGAAGAATATTTTTAGAAATCAATGTGAGGAAGAAAAGAAGATTTATAATGTAGATATTTCTAAAGTATTAGGCAATCCATGTAAGAAGGTCAAAAGGTAGAGAATGAAAAGAAACCCATAGATATTGATCAACTAAGTAAATAATTATTCACTATATTAACATATCAAATAACCAATGTTATAAATACAGAGTAAGAAAAAAATACTACAAATGATAAAGAGAAAACAAAATTCATCAGATTATGAGAATAAACATGATAAGAAATTATCATTGGATAGCAGTATGAATATTTAAAAGAATTGTGAGATGTGTAAGAAATAAGTAAGTTGTATAAAATATTTCATTTCTATATTTCCAACCCATGGGGAAATTATGAAAAGGGTGTTGAAAATATAAATTGATAAATATACTTATAATACAAAAATGAAGAAAAAATATTTATCTAAAGACTCAACTGAATAGAGGAATTCCATTATTATATATTTGAAGCCTGAACAGAAGAATGATAGAACATAAATGTTATGTCATAAACGAATAAGGAAAATAAGAATTATAGGATGAGAGAAGCCCCTTAGGATGAATTTTACTTATAAGGAATATTTTTATTCTTCCTTATTCTAAATATTCTTGTTTGTTTTAACTGACATGTATGTAATTGTAAGAAACTAATTCAATGAGAAATATGAGTGTTGTAATTTTTATAGTAAGGAGTTATATCCATCATAGAACATTTCCAACAGAATGATGAGGTATATTCTGCTATCCATCAATAGGAGAAATATAGAAGATGAGGTATGAGAATAACTTTTTTATTTTTTGCATAAATTAAATCATCAATGAGGGATAAAAATTACATAGAAATATGAGATGAGTGGTGAGTGATAATTATACACATGAATTAATATGATGTGTTTTTGAGATGTGTTAAGGAACTACCTTAACATATACACTTATATTACACCTAATATTAAAATAATATAATGAAAATGATGAAAATAATACATAAAGAAAATGTTATGGACAACATTGATTATTGTGATTAATAACTATTGTTTGATACAATGGTTTCACATATGTAGATATAATCTTCTATAATTAAAGGCTCTTTGTTTAGAGATACATTTGATATTATTATCTCCTCATGGAAGGATCTCAATATTCTATGAAGAAGGAGGATGAGTTCATATGAACCCTATGTTACCCTTTTCATCTGACTGACAATAAAGAAGTGAATGTGCATTTGTATTGTAATATTTAGGCACATATATTGACATTGAAGATGTATAAATTTTTTTAGAGATAATGAAAAGAAAAAATGGGCTATTATTTCTAAAAATGTGGTTTGGTTTCATTTTTTCAATATTTTTGTCTGTGATTATAGATAGAGATATAATAAGAAACATGGAGAAGACCATGGGAAGAGTAATCACCTAATTTAGAGAATCATTAAAAATTATGAAATATTCCAAACATCATGATGAATTTCATGATTCTTGCTGATTTAATTCAATGTATGATTGTTAATTAAATGTGTCCCAATATCATAATATGGTAGTGAAAACTATATTTTACTAACGCTCGATTATTGTACCAAGGATAATGGAATGAGTTTAAGGATAATAAAATGATTTAGTAAAATATATTTATCTAGAGGTAATTTTTAATATAAGAATTCTCTAAAATAACATTCTATCACTCTCTAATGATAATTGAACTGAGGTTATCAGATATATATTTTTTTTTAAATGATCATATTATCAGATAATGGTTGTTCGTACAAATCATAAGTTATAAACTAATTATTTTACATACTATACAGTTGTTGAGGTTTTAATGTCAAGGATATTATTCTACCAAATAGAGAAACTTGTATAGATCATCATATATAGAAATATATAAAGATTCGTTAGATTATTAAATAAAATGTTTTGTTAGAAAAACTCTATAATGTCCCATCAGATGAAAAATGAAATATCATCTGATGGGAAATTCTGATGTCCTCAAATGGGGAAATTTTCAGTCCATCAAATAGAGGGTACCAAAAAAATTGGATCAAAATGATGGTATATTGGAAAGATGGTTCCTAACTAAGAAAAAATGTGTTATATTACATCAATGTGAGATTATATTTATGATCCCTATTTATGGATATTAAGAATGGGAAATCGAGAGAGTTTGTCTAATATAGGAGTTATTATGAACATATATCAAACAAAACCATGTTTATTTTTCTACCTCTGAGTGATATTGGTAGAATATTTCAAAATCATATAATTTCTGTAATCATGATTTTAATAAGTTGATCTTTCAATTTTCATAAATATTTAAGAGTTTTATGGATTATGTAAAAATATATTATATTAAGAGAGTTTGGGGAATTACATATAAAGAATGTTGTCTCTAATATTTCTATATATTTGATGTGATAAAATTAATGTATAGATGAGTGTAATGCTTTTTTTGTATCATTTTATTATCCATTAACATGATTATGAAATTTTTTTATAAATGGATGTGAGATATTTCAATGAAATTGATGTTGTTTTTATGAAAGTGTATAATTTTTTATTTTTTTGTGGGAGAGTACAACGATAGTGTGCCATCATGATTAAACTTGGTCGAAGAGAAGGATAATTGGTCTTGGTTGAATAAAAAAGATGATCATTAGATAAAGGTTCACCATACAGAGGGAATTATAAATACCTCAATAAATAGTGTTGTATAAAATGTAGTGCCTCTTATTGATCATATTGTATTATGAAGAAGATTATAAGGAATTCCAAATATTGAATTACCAAATGAAATTATTCTAATTTATATTTATGGAAAAATTTATAGAAAAGTTAATTTGAGCATGTCAACGTCTTTTTTGGATTTGAAGTAATCTTTGAGTTCAAAACCCGTTCATTGTGTTTGTAGAAGATATAGAATATGGCGGGTTTAGGCAGTGACTATACAACATGCTTGTGGAGGAATAATATATAAATAATATCTTTTTACACTAGATCAATAAAGAAGAATAAAGATCTTACAGAATGGGTGAATAAATAGTTTATGATGAATATTATAGATGGGTAATATAACCAGTCTGGAAATAAGTGTATAAAAATAGAATAGTCTAGGGGTATAAACATATCTTGTAGATGAGTTGATTATGCCGAGTTAGAAATAATTTTAACTTGGGGAATTATTATGGTGGTTTTGAAAAATTATATGTTAATTTCTTTTTAATCCAAAACTAAATTTCTAAATAACCCATGTTGGGGACATAACCAACCTTGAAAAGAGGAGGAATTTGTAGAAAATATTTTATATATGAACTTTTTCTCTCTCTCTCCCCCTATATATATATATTTTATGCATATATTGAAATGATGAGTGATATATTTGATATTTTTTTAAACACTAACATGTTTTAGAGTTCAAGATTCCTTACCTTCAGGTTAATGAATTCCAAGAAATTTTCATAACCATGTTCCCTGCAAATAATAATTAATCAGCTAAAATAAGACACTTTCCTCTTCTTTATAAAGATCAAGAAAATAATAGGCTAAATAATTTTATAACCAAAACCATTATCTCTTAGTACCAATATTAATGAAAAATCTATAAAAATTACTTCTAACATCACAAGACAATTGCACATAAAAAGATAATACAATTTTTTTTGAAAATCATGGAGAAACATTATATGAAACCTAGAAATGTATAAAAGACACATTAAAAAAGTTACCATGTCAGGTTTTCTTATTATTGAAATGGGTGGGATTTTTTATGAATGGTTATCGCCTTGAATCAAATAGTTTATTGACATGATGTGCAATGTAACAATCAAAAACAATGCACCAAATGATTCTTATGAGTATTTGGAAAATCATGCTGAACAAAACCAAACATCAGGAACATCAAATTACTATGAGATTACCCCCATTTTTGTGGAATTTATAATCTTAGTTGAGAGGAAAACCATAGAAAAAATATGATACTCACAATAAGAATATTGGGGATATCAATTTTAGTATTTTCTGTAAAATCCAAACTATTATGCCTATTTTCACCATTGGTAAAAAATATGTCCACAAAAACTGAGAATCACCCAATCTTTCTTTCGATCAAGTTTGTTCAGTTTGGAGGACCATCCGTAAAAGATAATAAAATGATCATTCAAATGACACAATACCAAAACTCTTTCAATCCAAGTTATAATGACCATACTAGTTTCCATTGTAAGGATATTCAACAACCAACACAATAACAATGTCCCAACCCATACCTTCAAATGAGTTTTGAAACCCATAATAATTTCCAAATAAAAACAATTCAATAGAAACATTAACCGATTCAATATCAACAACCAATGAAAAAACTCATTAAACATATAATATAAAAACTAAAGTATTTTATTTGGATAAACCAACTAGAACAACTCACTACAAAATATATCCCCCTCCCAATACTTCAAAAGTTGGGAAAATAAATAGGAAAAATTAACTTAGAAGTCTCATTACATTAACAATATATACAAGAAATAAATTCTGGATAGTCACCAATGCCTAATCAAGATATCCCATATCTAACATTAATGGGAGAATGAAGTTACACACAACCCTATCATGAAAAAATAAATGTAATGAATGTATTAATGAGTGGGATATCCATTGGAAAACATGAAAAACTCATTCCCAAGCAATTGATGAAATCAATATCAAATTGAAATATTGAAAACCCACCCTATGATTATGAAAAATCCTATAATAATATGAATGATACACAACCTTAAAAATAGTAAAAAAATCTACTCCCTTCCCCCAATGCATGAGAGGAAAATATAAACCTGAAATGAGTGAAATATTTTGAGAAATATTATGCCAAGTTAAAATGAATATTCCCCTTACCAATCCAATCCAAACCATTTATAACATCTCCATGTAACTTAATAATTTGTTATTATTTGAAATGAAAATTTCACATCAAAACAAAGCTATTTTGGCTTCTAACATAAGTACCACTATTCAAGGTACAATTCCTCCTATGATAAAATGCATTGGATGTCCATAAATCAATATTGATTTAGAAGAGAAAAAAATTCCAAGTTCCTCTGTGATCTAGGAGATAGTGTGTATAAAATTCCATATTCCATGTATTTCAAATTAGGTCTTAAAAATATTCAACCACCATCTATAACACTCCAACACACATAGAATAGTTTTCATGTTCATAAGGGGGGATTATAAGATGTTTTTTGAGAGTTTCGAATTTCATTTACCCTGATGAATTTATTTTCCATTATAATCACCCTAGAATAGGTCCTAGGAAACAAATCCCCATTGTTATTGGATGTCCCTTCTTAAAAATAATCAACTCATAACTCTGAGTGACGATCATGAACCTTATAGTATAATTTAGATACATGAGCCTCAATCATAACATCTACAATGAAAAATCTAAAATTGGGGTTGATGAAGATATAGATTAGATAAATTGGATAATTAGTGTTGATAGGGACCCTGAGGAACATATTGGAATCACTGAAGATCATTTATGTAAATATCAGATTTATTTCCTCTATTTAAATGAGGTACATTTGTTTCATTGGATTTAATCCCTTTTATATGAATCCTATTATGATTTCAAGGGTAAAAAATCTACGAAACCAATGAAGAAATAAAAAATATAGTCTATACCCATTCGTGACATTGATCTAGCTAATGTTGTTTCTTAATCTACTATTCAAATTGAAAAAATTGTGTTACGAAATGTGGAAATAGAAACTTTTGTTGGTGTGATTTCCCATCCTTATTTTGAAGGTGTTTTCCAACATGATCTAGAATTAATGTCCTTCCCTCATCACTAATGTATGCATTATTATGAAACAATAAAAAAAATCCCCATGTTCATTTCATCTTCTCTTGAATCCAATAAAGAGGGGATGCTTCTACATTTCCTAGAAATGAAAACAATATAATCTGATAGACCTTTTCTAACATTCCTGGGATTATCCCACTCATTAGAACTCATAGAATTTTTCATGAATATGACTCCAAACCATGTATTCTACCCCCAATAAGGACTAAATACTAACCTTTTGTATATAGTAAGGAATGAAATTATAATGTTATTAAATGCAGGTATCATCTATCCCATTGCTGATAGTATGTGGGTAATGATAATTTAAGTTGTCCCAATGAAGTCCAGAATTATTGTGATTTCTAATGAGGATGGTGACATTATCCCAACATGGGTGAGTAGTGTATATAGAGTCTCTATTTACTATTGGAAGTTAAACTCATTAGAGAAAATAAGACCATTTTCATTTCCCTTTATTGCTAAAATCCTTGAGAGAGTGGTGGGTCAAAAGTTATACTGATTCCTAGAACGATCCTCAGGTAGATTCATATTGAGGTATCATTATAAGATCATGAATGAAAAACATTCGACTACCATTTGACACATTTTCCTTCAATCATATACCTTTTGGTTTATGTAATACCCATGGTACCCTCCATTGGTGTGTGGTGAGAATCCACACTTACATGTTTGGGGATTGTTTAGTGGTATAATGAATTAATGTTCTATCTCCATCGATACTTTTAACAGATGTCAAGTTAATATTAAAATGGTTCTATCATGATGTTATGAAAATAATCTCATCCTAAATTGGTAAAATTTCGTTTCATGGAAAAGAAAGTACCTGTTAGATTTTGGGTGAATGTCGAGCTAATAATATTAAACAAAGTAGTTTTTGGGATGAAACTCAGATTTTACATATCCATTGACATAAAGTTTGAAATTTTAAATTACGAAGGTATATATTTTTCCATTCATTTTCAAATTTATGTTTAGGTAACTCCATGTTGTTTCTAATGTGATCCAATATTTATTTTGTACGATATTTTCTATTTTAATCATATTTTTATTTCAAAATGAAACACATTCCTTCCAAAATAAAAATATAAATTTGACCATCCTTGAGGAGTCCACTTGTGACATGATGCCAAAGTGATCAACTATTATTTTGGGTTCATAAAATTTAAACCTGGTGATTATATTCAATTAATTTATATCATGTCACATTCTCCCTCTCATTCTTCAAAATTCATATCCCTCACTTCTCTCTCTTTCAACTTTGAGGGTACTGTCATTCTATATAGGGGTAGTTAAAATATTAGGTTTTATAAAAAATTAATTCATTATGCTTCCAGGAGTTAGTGTATATTAAGAATCCTGAAAACTGACTATAAAATGATTCTAAATGACTTGATTGGAATTTTAATGCATGTTTTTGTACATGATTATATTTTTCAAAAAGTATGGTTGTTTGATGTGATTTTCATTTCTAAAATTTTCAACATTTTAGTAAAATTCCATAATGAACATCTTTTTTATTTTGTGTCTAAATTTGAGTTCATGGGTCACATTCCTAACATCATGAGTTTTTGGTCTCACAATTATTTTAATTTGATTATCCAAAAAATAAAATAATAATGATAATAATAAAGTCCATGTTGAGAAATTTTTTGTCCAAATGTGTGTTGTCCAACACTTGGGGATCATGAATCCATAGTTTTAATGCCTAGAGTTTGGACTTATATTTCAACTGTAGATCATGAAATTAGAAAAAATTTGTGGCATCCATTACATAGGGATTGTGACTCAATGGCTATCTTTCTTAGATTTGGTCCTTTTATATCTATTGTGGTTGGAAAAAACCCAAAAAATAAAAAATAAAATGATACACATTGTAACACCCCATGTTTTTTAAAAATAAATAGAAATGAATGGAAATTTTTTAAGTAGGTATTTATAACTAGCGCTTAACACAAAATTTTTCTACTTCTATGTTTTGAATGTTAAGAAACTGTCATTTACAATTGTGTTCAGTATATTATTTTGAGTCTATTAGAACCAGCATGTTTTTTTGGTGAATAGTGACATACCATTATAAATAGTAATATGAATAGTAATATGACCCTAATGAATAGTAAATTATATTATTATTTTATTTTCTCAAGGATTTATGATAATAAAATCATGGTTAATTTTTCATTGTGATATTGAACTAGTTATAAAATTAGAATAACTAATTTTTGAAATAAGTATGATGTTATTTAAAAATTAAATTAATAATATTTAAAAAATTATTTTCAACAAATAGACATAATATTTGAATTCTAAAAATCATAAAATGGTTTGGGAACGTTTTTGGGATATTTCTGACATTTTTTATTTTTCTGTGAATAATGAAATACGATAAAATACCGTATAATCAAATTATCTGTAAAATAGACGATTTATGACATAATAAGTGATGCATGTCCACTTTTTTCTAACTCAGATGCCATTATTACTATTTTAGGTCACATGAAATAAAACTATTCATAATTATGGGAAAAAATATTATAATAATGATTAAAATAATGAAAAATACATCTTCTCCTCCACTATAAATACCACCCCCACTCTCCTCTTCTTATATCACATCTCAAGCATTGATCCATCCCTATGTTCTTCCCAATACTCCTCCCAAGTCTCTTAACCATGTCCAATAGCCTCTTGTCTCACCAAAAGACAAAAACTGAATCCCTTAATAAGGATCTCAAGGAGAAGAGATCAAGATCTAAATATCCTCATTAATTTTCTTTCTTTTCTTTCATTTTATGTTATTATCTTATTTTTTCCTTTGGATTATGTTGGGATATTTCATTACATATCCCCCCTTACTATACATATTATTTATTAGTGATGAGATATACCCTTTATCTCTTCAAACAATTTTTTTTTGATATTTTAAGAGACGTCGTTAGGCTGCAGAATTTCCGTGAGAAATTTCTCAGGTTTTCTTTTATTTCAAGATTGATTTTTTTCTTCTTATTTACTCCACTCTTCTAAAAAAAGTATCATGAAATCTCCAAAATATTTTATATTTTGAGTCTTCCCATGTTCATAGGAAATTCACCATCAATCTTCTTCTCTTCCCCCGCATTTTCATGGAAATAAAAACATTGTCCATGAGGTGTCGAATTACCGAAATCGTGGATGATGTGATTTCAATTTACATTAATTCCTTCAAGTCTTGTCATGAAACTAAATGTATGGTCAAAAAAAGTTATAATATATGTATTATGTCTTATTAATAGGTTTGGAATTATTTGGTACACATGGTTTTAATTTATAAAACAAAATGAGGTCACTATTATCAAAAAACCACCAAAATGATCAAAACAAACATCATTAATGTTTTAACTCATGAATCATCTTCATGTAAGAATTCAAAATGATAAATTTTATAATTTATGTTACTATATATATGTAATTACTACTCCATACCAATTTTTTATTTTCACTTTCAATCGACAAGAACATCCATTATGAACCAATCTTGGAAATCATGTAAAGAACTCACCCAAAAACAGTGCAAGTGGAAAAATACTAACAATTAAAGGGTGAAATTGTGTTAAGAAATGATCGTATAATATTTTATAAACATTAACATATTTATTTAAAATAATAATAAAACTCTTTTCACCATTATACAGGATGTTCAAACATGTTTGAAGTAAGACAATCCTTAGGTAAGGGAATTCTTAATCCAATTTCCATTCATTGGGTTAACCTTCTACTTCAGTATTTATGGGGTATTAATTTTATTTTTTTTTTTGATTAAAATTTGTTTATATTATCACATGTTATGTGTATTTATGTTATATATACATATTCCATTCAATATATTAAGTCTCACTTCAATTATATGTTGTTTGTAAGGGAATTCTTAACCCAATTTCCATTCTAGGGGGTTAACCTTCTACTTCATTATTTATGCTGTATTAAAATTTTTTGATTGATGAAAGTTGTATAGATTATCATGCGTTATTTTTATTTACAGTATATATTCATATTAGATTCAATCTATTAAGTCTCCCTTCAATTATATATTGTTTGTAAGGGAATTCTTAACCCGATTTCAATTCATTGGGCTAACCTTCTACTTCGTTATTTATATGGTATTAAAATTGATTATGTGGTGGTTTTTTCTTATATTATATTGAATTATGTCTATGTACAGAATATATACATTTCCATCCACTCTATTAAGTCTCTATTAAATTGTATGAAATTTTTAAGTGTATTTTCATTCAAAATCCTCCTTTAAAATTATGTAATACAAAATTCATAAGCAATGTTTTTATGAAATTATTCATTTTGTCTGGTTATGTTCTAGTTCTTGTGAATAATTAATGATGAAGGGTGGGAAAAATATTCTCCTCCAATACTTTGGTTATGTGTATGTAGTAGGTCGTCCATATGGTTACTCTATGTGTAACTACGATGGTTAAACAAAGTAAGGTAGCCATGAGGGTTACAAATTATAAGGTAGCCATGAATGATACAATATTGTGTTAGTAATACCCAAAGATACATTTAAGATTATATTAATGTTCTGATGTTTTGTGTTGATCATGTGTAAATCTCATTTTACAGGCAGTATGTATATATGGGTGACAAGCATGTTTTTTTGGAAAATGCTTTCATATGTTTCGAGTATTCATGGACTAATGTGATATTAACATATTTTTCATCTCTTTCTGAGATTTTGTACTTATCCAGAGTTTTTAAATGATTTTCAGAGGTTAATGGATGTGTAAGACAAATAAGGATCCATGATAAATGTTGAAGTCGTTTCAAGGAGTCATGTTTATGTTTTAATTTATTATATTTTGAAAAAACAGAAACTGTATTTATTGTATCCACTACGCAATAATATGTAATGTTATGAATGTATCATCCTAATTATCCAAATCTCTAAACGTGAAAATATCCTCAATGTAAAAGGAAGTGTTTTCCTAACTAAATTCAGGATTATTTATGTTATAAGGTCAGGTCCTTATAGTTGGTATCAGATGATGGTTTAGATAACTTTAGGGGTTAGAGTGATGTTAATAGAAAACCATAAATGATTTTCAATCTATGTATAATTATAAATGTTATAGAATTTAAATATTACCATTTTGATTCATCTAAGATATGTTTGTTCATAATGGTTTCCAAAAAAAGTAATAGGGTTACTGAAGAGGAGAGGCACCAACAGAATGGAATCCTTCCGGAACTACAACCCGGAATGGCTAGGATTGGAAGTCAACAGTTTATGACAGTAGTGGCTCGTCTAATGCAAGAAATAAATGGTGATGGAATCCCTGAAAGAGAACAACCAGAGGTACCAAAATGGAACATGACAATAGTGGAAAATTTTAAGAGACAACACCCTCCTGCTTTCAATGGATCTTTTGACTCAGTAGTAGCTAAAGGATATATTAGATCCCTTGAAAAGATATTCGATGTTATGGGATGTTTAGACAATAAAATGGTAAGTCTCTCAATTTATCATTTTTAATGGTAAGATGATCAGGGGTTGTCAATGGTAAAGAATATCAGGGGTAGAGGGTATTTTTATGCCTTAGAGTGGGACGAATTTAAAATTCTTTTCCTTGAAAAATATTTTACTAAGATGGTGTGACATAAGATGGAGAAGCAATTCCGTGAATTAAAACAGAAGGAGGAAGAATTAATGGGTGTGTATGAAATGAACTTCATGTGACTGGTGTGGTATGCTATAAATATTATTCAAGATGTTGATAGAAAAATCAACCACTTTTACTTAGGACTGAAGACACGGTATCGAAGGGCGTTAGCCTCCTATGAATTCAAAAGTTATGAGAAACATGTCCAAGGTGATAAGATGGTAAATATTTATTTTTCTGATGATCATGTGCATTTTGGAAATAATAATAAGAATAGGTATAGATGGAATGTGATGGGTAATAATCAACAAAAGAAATCTAATGGTAAGAAAATCCAATTTTTAATTTTTGAAAAGTGTGGAAAGAAACACCATGGGGAATGTCATAGAAAAACTGGGAAGTATTTTAAATGAGGTATGTTTTGACATATGGCCTGAGATTAAAATGAAAATGATCCTAACACTAATCATGATAAGAATAATGTAAAATGTTTTAAATGTGGTGAGATGGGTCATTATGCAGATACCTACCCAAAGAGCGATCCGAATAATGCAAACAGGCCAGACTACTAGCAGAAAGGTGTAGTGAGATCCTTTTCTACAAAATCAACAGATGTCTGGACATCCAATGATGTTGTATCTGGTACTTGTTTTTGTTAAAACACATTTTGCTAATGTATTTTTTGATAAGGGGTCTATACATTATTTCATATCTGAGAAATGTTCTGGTAAATTTGAAATATCATCTCAACAAATGAGACCCGAACTTGTTGTTAAAACACCAGAGAGAAATATTATTGCAAAGAGGAAATGTAATAATATTTCAATTGTGGTATGTGGAAAGTCACTACTAGAAAACCTTGTTGATTTACCCTTAGTCGAGTTTGATGTAATTCTGGGAATTGATTAGATTTCTATTTATCATGCAATGATTTACTATAGAGATAAAGAAGTTGTTTTTGAGAAAGGGTTTCAGTTTTTATATAAGAATGAACCCATACAATTGATAACATATCAGAAAGGTGAGAAAATATTGAAATATGGAAATGAAAGTTATCTTGCTCATATTGTAGAAAACAGGGTAACTATTTAGATTAAGGATGTTCCAGTGGTAAATGAATACATTGACGTTTTTCCTGATGAGTTACCTGGTGTCATACCTGATCGGGAAGTTGAATTCACAATTAACTTATTTATTGATGAAAATCCAATTTCAAAACACCCATATCATATGGCTCCAAAAGAAAATCATTAATTGAAAAATCAGTTGAAGGAGTTTATTGAAAAATGTTTCATTCATCCTAGCATTTCACTATTGGGAGCCCGTGTTTTGTTTTTTATAAAGAAAGACGGTTCCATGAGACTTTCCATTAATTATAGATATTTGATTTACATCACTGTTAAAAACAAGTATCCTTTGCCTCATAATGATTACATGTTTTATCAGTACCAGAGAGCTCAGTACATTTCCATTATTGACTTGAGATCCAGATACCATCAGCTGAAGGTGAAGAAGGATGACATTTTGAAAGCAACCTTTCACACTAGATATGGTCATTATGAATTTGTTGTTATTCCATTTGGATTAACTAATGCACCTTCTGTATTCATGAATATTGTGAAAAGAGAATTTCAAGAGTTCATGGATAAGTTTGTGGTATTATTTATTAATGACAGTTTGGTATTTTCAAAAAATAAAGAGGAGTATAAAAAACATCTAAGTATTGTTTTACAAACCTTATAAGAAAAGAAACTGTATGGAAAATTCAGCAAGTGTGATTTTTTGGTTGAAATAGTATTTTTTCTTAGTCACATTGTAAATATGGATGGAATAATAGTTTATCCTACCAAAAAAATTGTGATTTATGAATGGACAAGACCCATAAATGTTATAGAGATTCATAGTTTTCTTGGATTTGCAGGTTATTACGGACATTTTGTTTACAAAATTGCTCAGTTATCTAGCCCGATAAATAAGTTAACCCAGAAAGGGGCTAAATTTTTTAAGATAGAAGAATATAATTTTTTTGGGAAATAAAAAATATATTGGTGAATTCTCTAGTTTTGGACTTTCCTTCCCGAAATGGTGAGTTTTTCATTAACAATGAAGCCTATTTGAAGAAACTTGGTTATGTTTTGAAGTAGAATGATTAGGTAATTGCCTACGCTTTGAGATAACTTAATCCTGATGAGTTGAATTATCCTAAACATGATTTATAATTTCCAGGTATGGTTTTTTCTTTTAAAATTTGTAGGCATCATTTATACGGAACCAAATGTAAAATATATACTGACTATAAAAGTCTGACGTATATATTCAGTTAGAAGGAATTAAATATGAGGCATAGATGATGGGTTGAATTGATAAAGGATTATGATTTCGTGATCAAATAACATCCTGGAAAAGAAAACAATGTTGTAGATTCATTGAGTTGGAAACATCATGCATCATTAACCATGATACGTTTGAAAATGAACCCTGGATTAATGATTTGATGAATTTTGGAATAGAAGTTGTGTTTTAAGTGAATACATATGTTTTGTTTTAGGTTTTAGTGCAGTCTTCGTTGATAGTCAGAATTATGAGAGTTTATAAGGAAGAACATTTGATATTGAAAAATGTATAATAGGTTAAAATGGGTATGTTTCTAGAATTTAATCTTGATAAATATTGTGTTTTCAGATCTATAAAAAGGTTGTGTGTTCCAAGTGAATCCAAGTTGAAGGATGATTTGTTGTGGGATGCTCGTAATTCTGCATTTTCGATTCATCCTGGATAAACTAAGATGTACAGATACATTGGGGAATATTACTGGTGAGATGGAAAGAAAAGGGATATAGATGATTTTTACCCTGAGATGTTTGACATGTTAGCAATTTAACGCAGAGCAGTAGTTACTGAAGGGGATGCTTCATCCATGCCCAATGGCCGAATGGGAATCAAAGAATGTATCGATAGACTTTGTGGTGGGACAACCAAATAATTTTTTAGGTAACAATGAGATTTGGGTTATTGTTGATAAGCTGGAAAAATCTGAACATTTTTCTTCTATTTGAGATACAATGTATTTGGATCAGTATTCCCGATTGAACCTCAAGGGGATTTTCAGGTTAGGTATAGTTCCTTTTTCCATTGTTTCTTATTGGGATCCTAGGTTCACATCCAACTTTGGGAAGGGACATCAGAATTCATTGGGTGTAGAGTTATATTTTTTTACAAATTTTCATCCTCAATCAGATGAGCAGTCAAAACGAACAATTCAGAATTTGGAAGACATGCTTCGAGCTTCTGCAATAGACTACGAGGGAAGTTGGAATCAACATCATTATTTAGTTGAGTTTTCGTTAAATAAAAGTTTCCATTCTCGTAAACTAATGACACCTTTTGAGGCTTTGTACAGAAAGTGGCGTTGGACTCCAGCATTTTGCTATGATGTCGGTGAATGAAAGAGAATGGGCCAGAATTAGTGGAGGAAGTGGCTGAGAATGTGAGAAGGACTTTGTAGCATATGAGGACAGCTCAAAGGAGTATGAAAAGTTATGCTGATAGTTGAAGAAAAGACTTTTCTTTCGAGGTAGGTGACCATGTTTTCCTTAAAATATCTCCTTATAAAAGTGTGACACATTTCGGTAAGAAAGGGAAGCTATGTCAAAAGTTCATCAGTCCTTTTAAAATCTTAGAGAAATATGGAACAATTGAATATTGGGTAGGATTTCCTCCGAGTTTGTTTCAGGTACACAATGGTTTCCATGATTCGATGTTGAGAAAGTATGTGCCAGATTCGTCACATGTCTTGAGGCCAGAAGCAGTTCAGCTGGAAGACAAATATTCTTATGAAGAGTAACTAGTTCTGATTCATGATCAAAAGGAACATGTATTTCAAAATAATTTAATCCACTAGGTAAAGGTTTTGTGGAGAAACCACATGGTTAAAGAAGCAACTTGGGAGTCTGAAAATGCAATGAGGGAAAAGTACCCTTTGTTGTTTAAGAAGTAAATAAAATTGCAAGGACGAAATTTATAGAAGGTGGGGATAATGTAACACCCCAAGTTTTTCTAAAAATAAATAGAAATTCATGAAACTTTTTTAATAAGATATATTACTAGCCTTGAAAACATATTTTATCCACTTATATGTTTTGAATTTCAAGAAACAGTCATCTACAATTGTGTTTAGTATGTTATTTGTAGTCTATTGGAAACAACATGTTCATTTGGTGAATAGTGTCATAACCTTATAAATAGTAATATGACCCTAAAAAATAGTAATTATTATTATTATTTTATTTTCCTTAGGCTTTATGATAATAACATCTTGGTTATTTTTCCATTGTGATAGAGAAGAAGTTACAAAATTAGATTTGTTATTTTTTGAATTAAGTATGATTTTTTTAAAAAATTAAATTAATAATATTTAGAAAATTATTTTTAAAAAATGGACTACATTTTTGAATTATACACGTTGAGAATTTCTTAAGGAAAAGTTTTAGGATTTTTTCGGAAATTCTTGATTTTTCAGTGAATAGTGAAATATGATAAAATACTGTATAATCAAATTATCAGTAAAATACACTATTTATGAAATTATAAGTGATGATCGTCCACTTGGTTCTAAATACCATGCCATTATTACTATTTTCTATCACTTGAACTAAGAATATTTATAGTCTTGGGAAAAAATATTATAGTAAAGATTACAATAATGAAAAATACATCTCTCCTGCACTATAAATACCAACCTCACTCCTCTCTTCTTCTCTCACATATGGTGCCCTAGTACATGCCAACTATCTGACCAATACTCCTCCCAAGGCTCTTCCCCATGACATAGAGCTTCTTGTCTCCCCAAAAGGCCAAAACCGAAGCAATTAAAAAGGATCTCATGGAATAAAGATCAACAGGTAAACATCCGCTTTTATTTTCATTCTTTTCTTTCATTTTATGTTTTTCTCTTTCATTCCATTTGGATTATGTTGGGATATTTAATTACATATCTCCCTTACTATCCATATTATATATGAATTACGAGATATCCCCTTTCTCTCATAAAACAATTTTTTTAAAATTTTAAGAGACGTCATTAGGCTGGTGAATTTTAAAGAGAAATTTTTGAAGTTTTTATTTATTTCAAGATTCCTTTGTTTTCTTCTTATTTCCTAACCTCATCTTAACCATGAGTCATGAAAGCTCTATAATATTTTATATTATGGATTTTTTTCTTGTTCATGGGAAATTCATCATCAAAATTCTTCTCTTCCCCCACTTGTTCAAGGAATAAAAAACATTGTCCATAATGACTCGAATTACCGACATCATGGACAACGTGATTTCAATTTTCTTTAATTCCTTCAATTATGGTATTGAAACAATTTTTATGGTTGAAACTGGTTATCATATATGTATTACTTCTCATCAATGGTTTTTTAATTCTTTTTTACAAGTCATTATTATTTAAAAAACAAAATGACGTATTTGTTATGAAAGAACCACTAAAATGATCCAAATGAACATCATTTATGTTTTAACTAATGAATCATCTTCATGTAATAATTAAATACGATGAATGGTATAATTTATGTTATTGGATATATGTAAATAATACTAAATTAAAATTATGGTGTTTCACTTCCAATCGATAAGAACATCCATCAGGAACCAATCATGAAAATCAAGTGAAGAACTAACCCAAAAACAGTGCAATGGGAAAAATACTAACAATTAAATGGAAAAATGATTTTATTAAATGATTATATAAGATTTTAAAAAAATGAAAAAAATTCTCAAATATACTAATAACACTCTTTTAATAATTATATAGGATGTTTAATATATTTTGAAGTAACACAAGCCCGAGGTAGGGGAATTCATAACCCGGTTTCCATTCTCTGGGTTAACATTTTACTTCATTATATATGTGGTACTAAAATTGTTTGTTTGAAGAATATTGGTTATATTATCATGAGTTATGTGTATTTCCAGTATATATACATATTCCATTCACTATATTATTTCTCAATTCAATTATATGGTATTTGTAAGGGAATTCCTAACCTGATTCCCATCCATTGGGTTAACATTCTACTTCATTATTTATATGGTATTAAAATAGTTTTTTGATGATATTTTTTATTATTATCATTTGTTATGTGTTTTTATAGTATTTATATATATATATTCCATTCACTCTATTAAGCCTCACTTCAATTTTACGGTGTTTTTAAGGGAATTCTTAACCCGATTTCCTTTCTTTGGGTTAACCTTCTACATCGTTATTTATGTGGTATTAAAATTCATTATGTGATGGTTTTTTTCTTCTGTTATGTTGAATTATGTCTATGTAATGTTTATACACATATTGAATCCACTCTATTAAGTCTCTCTTCAATTGTATTTTATTTGTATGGTGCTTTTCTTTTAAAAAACATTATTAAAATTATGTTTTACAAAATTCAAAAACATTGTTTTTATTAAATTATTCAGGTTTTGGGATTATGTTATAGTTCTCATGACTTGATAATGATGAAGGGTGGGACCTATATTTCCCTCCAATTAATTGGTTATGCGTATGTTGGTGGTCTGCCATATGGTTAATCAATGTGTGACTGCGATGGTTACACTATGTAAGGTAGTCGGGAGGGTTACAAATTATAAGGTAGCCATGATGGTTACAAGATTATGTAAGTAATGCCTTAAGATACCATTATGGTTATATTTATGTTCTAATTTTTTATGTGGAATGTGTGTAAATCTCATGTTATATTAATTAAGTATATATGGGGGAAAATAATGTTTTTTGAAAATGATTTCATACATTACTAGTATTCATGGACTAATGTGCTCTTTACTTCTATTTCATCCTTTACTGAGCTTTTGTGCTCATCCCATGTTATTAAATTATTTTCACAGGTTAATGGATGTGTAAGACAAAGATGGAATCAATGTTAAATGTTGATGAATTTACAAGGAGTCATGTTTAGGTTTTAATGTTTTATATTTTAAAAAATGGAATATGTTTTTATGGAATCAACAATGTAATAATGTGTAATGTTATGAATGTATTGTCCTAATTCTCTAAAGATCTAAAATTGAAAAGATCCTCAATGTAAGAAGGAAGTGTTTTCATGACTAAATTCAATTTTATGCAGGTCATAAGGCCAGGTCATTATACAAATTTTAAGGCCAAATGTGATTTCCACCTAGTGCTTCCATTTATTTCCCCTTGAAAAAGAAAATGTGACAAATATATTTTGAGTTAAAAAATATATCATCAGGATTAATTGAAATTTGATGAAATGTTAAAATAATGTTTAACATAAGACTGTTTTGTGCATGAGATAATATACTGAACCATGGTTGTGTGAAATGATTTTTATTTCATTCCTAATTGTTTAGAATAATGTATCCAGCTGAGCATTGTATTTTATTTTATTTTTGAAAAGAGAACTCAATTATAAATTTTTTATAATTTTTCTTATCAGGAGAAGAAGAACAAAAGTTGGGGTGTGATTATCCACTAAAGGGGTAGAATATTAACTAATTTCACATGAGTTTAAATTTTTTTCAATGTCCATTAAGATAAATTCTAGTGCATTATAAAAATTGAACTTTAATTATCATCAAATTTTAAATTCATTTTTAAAATCAAAATTTGTGACTAATAAATAACATATTTGTGGAGAACATTATATTTATTTTTTGAATTTGATATTTTTTTTATATTATTGATAACATTTTGTGAACATTTTATTTTTTAGGATAGATTGATTAATCCCAATGTAAAATGGATATTTTTTTCAATGAAAATATAAATTCCTAGACAATGAATAATGGGCCATAGGCCAATAAAAGAAACATGGAGACCAAAATAAAAGTCCAATGAAGCTGGTATTTTTAGTGTACATATATAAAATTATTTATATAATTTCATTAAACTTATTGGAGGGAATATTGAGATTCTTTCAAGTAGATCCTGGGAGCTAAATTGACATTTAATGTATGGACATTAACTGAAGGCACATACAATCCTCCCACCATTTCTAGAATAACATCTGAAAGGATGATACAATTTACCAGAAATTTTCAAATTTTAAAGGAACCCTGGAAGAAGATATTCTTCATCTCTTTCCCCTGCATTTTCATCCATATTCAGTTAAAAATTCTCAGTTAATAATGGGGAATAAATCAATGGTAATTTCATGGTCAACATTAAAACGTACCATTTCCTTTTATTATCACAGTCATTATGACCCTCATTAATCCTCGATAAGGAATTTATTTATGTTGGGTCTACCCTAGAATCCTAATGTTTATATATAAGGAACTAGTATTGAAAGGTAATTGAAATCCGTTTTTTTCTTTCAATTGAAATTCCCCGTTTTCATTTTGTAATCACATCTTCAATTTCTCTCATATATATATTTTAATTCATGTTCATTTAATAATAAATGTTCTTATTATTCTTCAATTTTTGTATGCCATTAAATATCACATTGATACCTTTGAATTAATATGTTAACTTATTCTACCCAACACTTGTGAATTTTATCACACAAAGGTGGAATGATCCTTATTTCAATTTTTTTCTTCATCTTAAATTCCACCCTCAGGAGTATAGTACCTGCTTCCATTGAGACAATAACATCAATAAAGTGATAAAACACAAGTAGTATGATCTAATAAATTATCACGGGGATGGATCACATTCTATTTATAATTTTTTTAATTCATAATCAATTATTATTTTTTTGATATTGTTAATTAGTGATATGACTTCTCCATTGATATTACTAATTTTAAGGCTACAAATCCTGAGTGCTAAAAAGATACTCCACCATTTAGTGATCAACTATTTCATACTCCTAGGGTGATGTATATTAGCCTATGGATAGTGAAGACTCAAATTTATGTTTGTAATTTTGGATGTTCATATATAATTGAAGAAAATTATCAATTTAATACATTGAAAGAATTTAAAAATACGTACATCCAATCCACCCTATGAGATCAATAATGAGGAAAATGTTGTTTTTTAAATTCAATTCATGTAAGTATATAATACTCATTTATATTCCAATCAATTCAAACCTAATTTTTCCACTTCATATCCATATCGCTTCATCAATTCACCATCATAAAGTGTATGTTTATTGAGGTTTCTTCTTAGGAATTAGAGGATTCGATAACCCAAACCGTACTACAGGCAACCGCTTACAACATTTAGCTTGGGTAAATTTTAGTGAAACCACCATGTGAAAATGTTTACCATTGAATATTGTTTTTTTACATACCTCATGTAGATTTTGAAGATATTTTTCTAAGACAATAGTGAGTCATATAGTTTTTTACTCAAGTATTGAGGTTAAAAAGAACCATTTCCTTCAAAACTATTTTTACTTATTTGTTCGACACCTCTTCTAGAACATTTTTATATTGGAGATTTATAGGGGATTATTTTTGCTGCACTACAAATTTTTTTATGAGGGCCTCTATGTTCTTATTACATAAGTGTGTTTCTTGGTCATTGATTATTACTTGAGGTATTCCAAACAAATAAAAATATATGATTCTCAAATTTTAATACATATTTTTGAATAAATAGTTCTTGTGGATTTTACTTCACTCCAATTATAAATATTGAAAAATGTGGTTCAATGAGATGAAAATAATTTTTTGGTGAATAGTAACTTTTTACTTTTTTTTACCACGGTTAAAAGTAAATTGGGTAATTAAGGGTAAAAATGATATAATTATTACCATAAAACATGTCCTAATTCTATTGGACAAGTTTAATTCGACCAAAAACAACCTTAGGAATAAAATATGACCATTTAGTCTCACTTGGATTAGATTAGGACATTTATTATTAATTTATTTAAAGAAGGGTTAAAATAGTTAAAATCAAAGATTAATAACTAAATCTTTTTTAATATGGGGTTATACATAAGATAAATTCGACTATAAATATTCATTAGAAATTTAAAACGATTTCCTACATAATCGTATTTTATTTGTAATTTTTTAGACATTAAATAAATTAATTTATTTATGACACAACAATGATGCAGTAATTATCTTATTAAGGAAATATTGACATAATTGATGTTATAAATACCCAAATAAATATAATTTGAGACTTTTTATGAATTCCACTAATTTTCTAGGTTAATATGACATGTTAGTGTTGATTAGTTAATTTTTTTCAAACTAATCATTCTTTTATGATTTTCACAAAAATTAATTACTAAATAGTGTCAAAATTGACATAAAATAGTTTTTAAAACAAATATTATATTATTAATTGTTATTTTCATCATAAAAATCTATGGTTTGGACATAGGACATAGATAATGTTATATATATATTAATAATAAATAACTTGAGGTTCTTTTGGTTGCTTATAGTAAGTTTATTAACCTTATAGTATAAGAACACAAGAAGACACGGTAAAAGTAAAATTACTTAACTTAATGATAAATCTACATGATAAGGTTAAAATAGAAACCTAAACTTTTCTAAATTATATTGTATGAGAGGATTTCGACCCATCCCCACCTTAGCCTCGAAATAAATCAATTTGGATCTATTTATAACTGAACATGACTTTATAATAAAATAATTTTTTAGTTATTCCAAAGGTGCCCCTCTCCTCCCTTATAAAAGGCCACCTCCTCCCTCTCTTCCTCACACCACTTTGAGACATCAAGCTCGGCCAACCCCTCCCACTTTCTCCTCTCCACTTCCCAGGAGACATCCTAGAGGTTCTGGTCTTTTTCAAAGACCTATTTTAGTGCCCTAAAAGGAGGTCTCAAAGAAGCACTTCAAAGAAGAGGTAATGTCAGTTACCAATTCTTTCATCTTTATTTCTTCTTCCACATACTCTTATTTAGTTGTTTCATTAGATGTAATAACATCAGTATCGCTCATATAATGATATGTTATAATACGTATGAAACAACCCTATTTCACCATCTATCCATCCTATGGAAAAAGAAATCACCGCGTGTGCGTACGTACGGAATACCGTCTCCATGCCGTCGTATAATCTATTTTCCACCAACACCTTACATTGATTGTTATAATGGTGTAAATAATGACTATATATGACTATTATAAAGTGATACTAATTCTGAAATAGTATACATACACTCTAATACAATTCCACGATCATAGGAACGATATCATCACTCGTGTGTACGTACGGAATACCGTCTCCACGATGTGATGCGACTCGTTCTACATGATCTTCATTTCATAATGTTTATATAAATTAATTGAATGAATGAATATTATATATATTACACTAATACCATTCTGGAAATGAGGTATCTTTTACCTAAAGAGAAGAATAAGAATTTATTTGACAAAACACACATAAGAACAAAATGTTATAAACACCAAAATAACAAGTAGCAATGAAATATTACTACTACGAAGCTATGAATATGACCATATATGATATCATAACAATAATTATGATTCCGTAATAAGTCAATAACATTATTTAAATCATTATAGAGGAGGTTCAGACACGTACAAAGCAAATCGGACCTAAGGTAAGGGAAATATCACAATCTCATTTTTATCCGAGATTGTTTATACTTTAGTATTTACTGGGGTGTATTTTGTCATCCAAATCCATGTTTCCTCAATATGTAACATTTAAATCCTTCTACAATAGTTTATATCAATGTTTACCCTTCGGTGAGTTTTTAGTAAAATATATGAAAGGAATCTTTTGTCGTTTTTTGTACGAGGTAGTTTTTGACTTTTCCGACAAAAGTACAAGAAGAATGTTTTTTTAACTTATACGACATGAATGGATTTTTAAAACATTATTTCCAAGAAGCTTCCTTTAAAAGTTTTCAGGTTTATTTTTAATAAACTTCTTTTAAAATTGTATGACATGTTAAGAAATGAAAAGTGTTTTTGAAGTAGAAATGATATTTTCCTCAAGAATGGAGTTCAAGTGTTTTATCAAAATTATTTTCCATCTATGATAATATAGGGTTATGTTTCTATACCTATTAATAAATGGATTTTATTATGTTGTGATGGAAATATTTTTGTGAATTCCTTTATCTTATATGAATTGTTTTATGATGTCATGTTGTTTAAGAATCCCATTTTTATTACATGGGTTATGCAATGATGTATGATTTATGATTTTGTGGCACACATAAGAATTGTATCATTATGAGATGGGTGGGGCCTGTATCTCATTCCAATGAATTGGGTAAAGATTTTATATCTAATGAGATAGACATGGCTGGAACGATAGGTTATACCGGTTCAGTGAAACAGGACTGAAACGAGGGTGACTCGGTTTAGAAATGGACTTTGTCCACTATGATAGTCTTGGCAATGAGACTTGACTAATAAGAAATGATTCCTTATGATTATGTGTGTATGCCACAAAGTTTCATGTTTTATGTTATGATTATTGGGATTACATTTCACTTCTATGATTTATCCCATGTTATGAAATTATGATCTCTTTTGCAGGTTAAGATTTCCAAAAGTTATGTGCTTATATATATGATGTGATTGATATTTCTTTCGTTTACCCTTACTGAGCATTTGAGCTCACCCTTTTGTATGTTTTATTTCCCCAGGTCAGGAAGAAGGTTATTAAGTAGAATATTCCAAAAAGGGACTCTAGATATGATGAAATAAATGGGTGGCAAAGTAGATGCTTTATGAACAAGTTGTTTATGTTTCCTAGTTTCTAAAGACACTATACATATACGGTCCTTTCTTGTTTTTGTTATATGTTGTAATAAGTGTTCTTCAATTTTGAAGTAATAACAATATTTGTAAAGTATGGGTCATTTTAGTTGGTATCAGAGGAAAGGTATAGTCAACCTTTGGAAACTAGGATATGAAAGCCACAGTAAAGAACCCTAAGGATAAGTCTAAGCATAGAACACAATCTTAGTGTTTTAGAAATGGCCATGAATAACCTAGGATAAGACCTTAAGTGTGAAAATTTATTCTTGATTATGTGGTTTTCCTATTATAATTAGTGTTGTTCACACTATTCTTCTTGGTTTTAGTCAATGACTGGAACCTGAAGGAACTGTGTTAATGCGGAATGCGACGGGAAATGCAATGATTGTACCCCTTAGCAACCGAATGTTACGGGATATGGAATGCAAAATCTTGTAGCCATGCTCACATAACTTTCTCAAGCTATGAATCATGCAGGACATCCAAACAAGCAAAGGAAGGAGCAACATTCTGTTAAATGCTTCATGAGACATCGTCCACATTCATTCAGCGGGTCTACTGATACATTAGTTGCTGAACAATGGATTAGTACTACTGAAAAGATATTATCAGTTCTTCAATGTTCTGAGAATGATAATGTCATCTTAGCAGTGTATCGTTTGGAAGGTGATGCTGATCAATGGTGGAATCTTTTTAAGAATACGAGGAAAAGGGATGAAATTGAGTCCATGGAATGGGACGAGTTCAAGAACTTATTTTTCAATAAGTACATCCCTCATATTCTCTAAACAAATATGGAGAAAGAGTTTCTTGAACTGAAGCAAAAGGACGATGAATCTATTGGTACATATGAAGCAAATTTTACAAGACTTGCAAGGTACGCTTCTGGTATTATTATCCAACGTTAGAGTAAGATCGATCGATTCTTTAGTGGCTTAAAACCAAGTCTTCAAAGGGCCTTATCCATAAGGGACTTCAATAGCTATGAGGAAATTGTTCGATGTGCTCTCAATGTTGAGATGGAGATTGGAGTAACCCATTAGTCATATGGGTTTGATAAGAAGAGGAAAATGGAATTCAAAGGAAAATATAAAGAGCACACTGAAAAGAAGATGAGCTTTCCCATATGCTCAAAGTGTGGAAAGAGACATGGTGGGAGTTTTCTTAAAGGGAAAAGTAAATGTTTCAAATGTGGAAATGAAGGTCATCGGGCATTTGAATGCAGCGATGATGGGAAGAAGATGTCTAATGATGCAAACAAAGGAAGGGATACACAGAATGAACCTACTACACTTCAATGTTTCAAGTTTAAGGAGATGGGACATTATCCCAAGAAATGCCCTAATCTAAGGGTTTATGATGATGGTCGAAGTAAACAAACTCTTAAGGCTAAAGAAAAAGGAAAGTCACATGCAATTTCTTTCAGAGATGTGGAGTACGATAACGATTTGGTGAAAGGTACACATACCATCCACTCTAAAGTAGCAAATGTTTTATTTGATTCTGGATCCACCCACTCTTTTATTTCTGAAGAATTTTCTAAGGGTATCACCGTATTACCTCAGCAATTAGATGTTGAGTTAGCTGTGACAACACCTAATGGCACAACAGGCGCATCAAAAGTTTATAATTCTTCTCCGATTGAAGTTTGTGGGAAAGTGATTCCTGAAAATCATGTGATCCTTCCTATAGTGGAATTTGATGTGATTCATGGCATGGATTGGCTTTCTCTACATGGAGCTCATATGAATTGACAAAGAAGGGAAGTCACATTTCATATTCCAGATCAATCTATGATCTTCTATCGATGCAAGGATGAACATAAACTTCCCGTGGAAATTTCTTCCATTTTATGGGTATTGATTCCACTAAATGAAGGTTATTTATCTCAAATGGTTGGTGAGAAACTCACTATTAATAATATGCCCATTGTACGGGTGTTTCATGATGTCTTTCCAGAGGAATAACCGGGTCTTCCACCGAATCGTGAAGTTGAGTTTTCAATAGAACTCATACCGGGTGCTTTGCTTATTTCAGAGACACCTTATAGAATGGCCCCAATTGAGTTGCAGGAATTGAAGAAGAAACTCCAAGAGAATCTTGATAAGGGGTTCATACGCCCTAGTGCGTCACCTTGGGGAGCACCTGTTCTGTTTGTTAAGAAGAAATATGGATCAATGAGACTCTGCATTGATTATCAAGAACATAACAAGATCACTATCAAGAAAAAATATCATCTCCCACACATTGATGACCTATTTGACCAACTACGCGGAGCTCAATACTTTTCCAAGATTGATCTTCATTCAGGGTATCATCAATTAAGGTTCAAAAGGGAGGATATACGAAAGACGACTTTCCGTACAAGGTATGGACACTATGAATTTATAGTGATGCCATTTGGTCTTACTAATTCCCCTGCTATCGTTATGGATCTAATGAATAGAGTCTTTAGAGACTATCTTGATCAGTTTATGGTAGTCTTTATAGATGATATTCTTGTCTATTAAAAGAGCAATAAAGAACATGAAGATCACTTGATAATTATATTGAATACCCTGAGAAAGGAGAAGCATTATGCCAAATTTACCAAGTGTGAATTTTGGCTTCAAAAAGTTGCATTTTAGGGTCACATAATCTCAAAAGAGGGAATATCTGTAGATCCAGCAAAAAACAGTGGTTATCGAAAGATGGTCGAGACCAACAACAGTAACCGAGATCCGAAGTTTTCTTGGTTTGGCTGGATATTATCGATATTTTGTGAAAGATTTTTCAAGATTATCTAATCCACTCACCAAGTTGACTTGGAAAGGAGTTAAGTGTGTTTGGACGGAGGAATGTGAAGAGAATTTCAAGGAGTTGAAAAGAAGGTTATCCAGTGCACCTGTGCTCACACTGCCTTGTAGTGGAGAAAGTTTTATGATCTACAATGATGAATCCAAGAAGGTATTGGGGTATTTTCTTATGCAAAATGATATGGTGATAGCTTATGCCTCACGACAGTTGAAAATACATGAGCAAAATTACCCAAATCATGATTTAGAGTTAGCTGCGGAAATCATTGCATTAATGATTTGGAGGAATTACCTTTATGGTGAACGGTGTGATATATATACTGATCATAACAGTTTAAAGTATATTTTCAGATAAAAGGAGCTGAATATGCACCAAAGAATATGGTTGGAGCTGATTAAGGATTACGACTGCTCAATCCATTACCACCCTGGGAATGCAAACAAGGTGGCAGATGCATTAAGTCGACAAGACCATGCTAGTTTATCCATGATGAGGATCACAAAAGATTCAGTATTTATGGATTTACAAAGGATAGATCGTGGAATTATAATTAAAGGTAAAAAATCACATCTTTCACAAATGAATGTTCAACCATCTATACATTTGAAGATTAAATAGGCACAGAAAGAAGATGTCAAGTTACAAAAGAAGATGAGAAATGTTCTGAATTCAACCTTGATTGTGATGGGATAATAAAGTTCAGGAATCAGGTTTGTGTTCCTCCCATCCCCGAATTAAAGAAGGAACTGCTGGATGAGGCTCATAGTTCTTCATTCTCTATTCATCCTGGAAGAACGAAGATGTATAGGGATCTGAAAGAATACTTCTGGTGGGATGGCATGAAAAGAGATGTTTCTGAATATGTCTCTCGATGATTGGTTTGTCAAAAAGTTAATGCTGAGAGACAAAAGTCTAAGGGGATGTTACAACCATTACCCATACCCGAATGGAAATGGGAAAAGGATAACTATGGACTTTGTCACAGGACTTCCTAAAACATCCAAAGGCAATAATGCTATCAGGGTCATAGTTTATCGTCATACCATGTCTGCACACTTCATTTCTATTAGAGTGGATTTCTCTCCGGATCAACTTGCCAGGATATATGTAAAGGAAGTGGTAAGATTGCATGGAGTACCACTTTATATTTTATCTGATCGGGATCTGAGATTTACCTTGAAGTTCTGGCGAAGTCTTCAGCATACTCTGGATAAAGAGTTGAGTTTCAGCACTGCTTATCATCCTCAGACAGACGGTCAGTCTGAGAGAACAATTCAAACTCTAGAAAATATGTTGAGAGCTTGCTCTATGGATTTCAAAGGTGGTTGGGATCAACACCTACCTTTGGAGGAATTTTCTTATAATAATAGCTTTCACTCCAGTATTCTGATGGCTCCTTATGATGCTCTATATGGAATGAAATGCAGGACTCCAACTTTCTAGGATGAAGTTGGGGAAAGAAATCTATTAGGACCCGATCTTGTTGATTAAATGGTATAAAAGGTCAGATCTATTCAACAACACATAAGAGTAGCTCAGAGTCGACATAAAAGTTATACCGACAACCGAAGAAAAGACCTAGAGTTTGAAGTGGGTGATAATGTGTTCTTACGAATATCTCCCTGGAAGAGGGTCATGAGATTTTGAAAGAAGGGGAAGTTGAGCCCTAGATATATCAGTCCTTTCAAAATACTGGATCATGTTGGGAAGGTAGCTTACCTAATGGTGCTTCCACCGAATCTCTCTCAAGTTCACGATGTCTTCCATGTATCTCTTCTGAGAAATACATACCTGATCCTTCACATGTACTCAGCTCAGAAGTTGTACCGCTAGAGCAAGATCATTCTTATGAAGAACAACCGATAGAGATTCTTGATCGTAGCGAAAAAGTCCTACGAAACAAGACCACTCGATTGGTGAAAGTTTTATGGAGGAACCACCAATTAGAAGAAGCTACATGGAGATTGAGGATATAATGAGGGGGAGGTATCCTCATCTGTTTGTTACAAAGTGACAAATATCGAAGGCCAAATTCATTTTGAGGGGGGTAGAATGTAACACCAGAGACTAATATGTTATATAAATCATCAAAGGAATATTTTTCTACACACAACACTTTCTTGTCTTGCATTACACGAAATTGAAACCTTCCTCGATAGCTTGCGTCGTACGTAATACCGAGTTTTACTAAACAATGATATGCTAATAAAATATTATTAAAACTAGCCGTTATGAATAGTAATAACCACTTTTTGAAATTTTATAAATTTTATTTTTCAAAATGGACTTCATTTTTAGATTCATAATATCGAAATTATCCTAGGGTGAAATTTTGTTATTTTTCTGAAAACATTCAATTTTTGATGAATAGTGAAACCACTAAGTGGTAGTTAAAAAACTGGATTTTTCATAAAACATAATTTTACTGCTTCTGTGAGTGGAATTTCGAAAATCCTAGAGACATGGTTGATGTCAGTATGTAAAATGTTTTTCAATGAGATGAAAATAATTTTTTGGTGAATAGTAACTTTTTACTTTTTTTACCACGGTTAAAAGTAAATAGAGTAATTAAGGGTACAAATGATGTTATTATTACCGTAACACTTGTCCTAATTCTATTGGACAAGTTTAATTCATCCAAAAATAACCATAGGAATAAAATATGACCATTTAGGCCCACGTGGATTAGATTAGGACATTTATTATTAATTTATTTAAAGAAGGGTTAAAATAGTTAAAATCAAAGTTTAATATTTGAATCATTTTTAATATGGGGTTATACATAAGATAAATTCGACTATAAATATTCATTAGAAATCTAAAAATATTTCCTAAATAATGGTATTTTATCTGTAATTTTTAGAAATTAAATAATTTAATTTATTTATGACACAACGATGATGCAATAATTATCTTATTAATGAAATATTGACATAATTGATGTTATAAATACCCAAATAAATATAATTTGTGACTTTTTATGAATTCCACTAATTTTATAGGTTAATATGACATTTTAGTATTGATTAAATTAACTTTTTTCGAACTAATCATTCTGTTATGATTTTCAAAAAAGTTAATTACTAAATAGTGTCAAAATTGACATAAAATAGTTTTTAAAACACATATTATATTAGTAATTGTTATATTATTCCTAAAAATATATGGTTCTTCCAAATGACTTAGATAAGGTTATATATATTAATAATAAAAACCTTGGGGTTATTTGGGCTGCTTATAGTATGTTTATTAACCTTATAGTATAAGAACACAAGAAGACACTATAAAAGTAAAATTATTTAAGTTAATGTTAAATCTACATGATAAGGTTAAAATAGGAACCTAAACTTGTCTAAATTCTATTGGATGAGAAGATATCTACCCATCCTCACCTTAGCCTCCAAATAAATCAATTTGAAGATATCAAAAAGATAACTTTACTTTATAATATAATAATATTTTTAGTTATTCCAAAGGTGCCCCTCTCCACCCTTATAAAAGGGCACCTCCTCCCTCTATTCATCACACCACTTTGAGCCTTCAAACTCGGCCAACCCCTGCCACTTTCTCCTCTCCACTTCCCTAGAGACATCCTAGAGGCTCTGGTCTTCTTAAAAGACCTATTTTACTACCCTAAAAGGAGGTCTCAAAGATGCACTTCAAAGAAGAGGTAATGTCCGTTACCGATTCATTCATCTTTATTTTTTCTTCCACTTCTTCTTCATTAGTTGTTTCATTATGAAGTAATAACATCAGTTTCACTAAAATACTGATATGTTATTATATGTATGAAACAACCCTATTTCACCATCTATCCATCCTACGGAAAATGAAATCACCGCGCGTGCGTACGTATGGAATACCGTCTCCACGCCGTGGTGTAATCTATTTTCCACCACCACCTTACATGGATTGGTATAATGGTTTAAATAATGACTATATATTACTATTATAAAGTGATACTAATTATGAAATATTATACACACACTTCAATACAATTCCATGATCATAGGAATGATATCATCACTCGTGCGTACGTACGGAATACCGTCTCCACGATGTGATGCGACTCGTTCTACATGATCTTGATTTCATAATGACTATATAAATTAATTGAATGAATGAATATGATATATATTACACTAATACCATTCTGGAAATGAGGTATCTATAACCTAAAGAGAAGAATAAGAATTTATTCGACAAAACACGCATGAGAACAAAAAGTTATAAACACCCGAATAACAAGTATCAATGAAATATTACAACTAAGAAGCTAATAATATGACCATATATGATATCATAAAAATAATTATGATTCTGTAATAAGTCAATAACATTATTTACATCATTATACATGATGTTCGGACACGTACAAAGCATATCAGACCTAAGGTAAGGGAAATATCACAATCTCATTTTTATCCGAGATTGTTTATACTTTAGTATTTACTGGGGTGTATTTTGTCATCCACATCCATGTTTCCTCAATATGTAATATTTATATCCTTATACAATAGTTTATATCAAATTTTACCCTTCGCTGAGTTTTTAGTAAAAGATATGAAGGAAATCTTTTTTCTTTTTTCGTACGAGGTACATTTTGACTTTTCTGACCAAAGTACGAGAAGAATGCTTTTTTAACTTATACGACATGAATAGATTTTTAAAACATTATTTCCAAGAATCATCCTTTACATGTTTTGAAGTTTATTTTTAATAATCTTCTTTTAAAAATTGCATGACATGTAAAGAATGGAAAAGTGTTTTTGAAGTAGAAAAGATATTTTCCTCAAGAATGGAGTTCAAGTGTTTTATCAAAATTATTTTCCATATATGATAATATAGGGTTCTGTTTCTATACCTATTAATACATGGATTTGATTATGTTTTGATTGAATTTTTTTGTGAATTCCTTTATCTTATATGAATTGTTTTATGATGTCATGTTGTTTAAGAATCCCATTTTTATTACATGGGTTATGCAATGATGTATGATTTATGGTTTTGTGGCACACATAAGAATGGTATCATTATGAGATGGGTGGGACCTATATCTCCCTCCAATTAATTGGGTAAATATTTTATATATCATGAGATAGACATGGCTGGAATGGTAGGTTATACTGGTTCATTGAAATAGGACTGAAACGAGGGTGACTCGTTTCAGAAATGGACTTTTTCCACTAAGCTAGTCTTGGCAATGATTCATGTCTAATAAGAAATGATTCTCTATGATTATGTGTGTATTCCACAAAGTTTCATGTTTTATGTTATGATTATTGGGATTACATTTCACTTCTATGATTTATCCCATTTTTTGAAATTATGATCTCTTTTGCAGGTTATGATTTCCAAAAGTTATGTGCTTATATATATGATGTGATTGATATTTCTTTTGTTTACACTTACTGATCATTTGATCTCACCCTTTTGTATGATTTATTTCCCCAGGTCAGGAAGAAGGTTATTAAGTAGAATATTCCAAAAAGGGACTCTAGATATGATGAAATAAATGGGAGGAAAAGTAGATTCTTTATAAACCAGTTGTGTATGTTTCCCAGTTTCTAAAGACACTATACCTATACGGTCCTTTCATGGTTTTATTATATGTTGTGATAAGTGTGCTTTAATTTTGAAGTATTAACAATGTATGTAAAGTATGGGTCATTTTACATCCAAAATCATCGAATGATTTTTCCATTCCAAACTGTTATATTGTTAATCCATGACACCATTTACAATCACCGGTATTCACCTACATGTACCTATCCATCATTGATTTGGTAATAAAATTTTTGTGACTTAGAATCCTCAATCATGGTATTAAGTGTGATTAAATATGTTTTTATGTTGAATGATATAAGTGTCACACATGAGCATGATCATATTATGATAGGTTTACCTAGAAACCTCTCCAATACATTGGGAAATGTTTTTGTCTCACGAGGAATCATGTATGGTTTTAAGAAGTAAATATAACCCATTATAGTTATTTTTAATCCATTTTATGATTTCATGGAAGTTATCCTTGACTTCTTCTTATGATTTCAGGTTTAATTTTGTCCCCACATTCCCAAGATGCATTTATAATATCATCTTATATCATACCTTATTGTAAAAGATTCTGATTCTCAACCCTCATATGTTCCATTATATTCCTATTCGATCACATTTATTACTTTACCTTATAAAATTATTTTTTATTTCCTTGCTGGGATTTATAGATCCCCATTTATTATGTATGTGTACATGTTAGCCAATGTAGTTTTAGAAGATCCATAGAACATAATAGCATGTTTTTGTGATTTTGAATAATTTCATTATATTCATAATTCATGTCATTGTATTATTTACATAATTTATTAGAATATCTATGCTTCATGATTTTTTTATATTGTATTAACAATACTTTTATGTTATAAATCCTTAAATTAATAATATTAAATACATGGTTATCAGTGTGATTTTTAGAGAAAAGGCTAGTCATCATTTTGATAATGATTTAAAATATTTCGTAAAATTCTTTTAGATAAGATTAAAAAATGGAAAATATTCGTATATTATACTAATGTACAGAGTAAGTGGGTTCTAATGAAATACATCCCTATTTGTTCAATATAAGTGGATATGGCATAAGAATATATGTATATAGAGGTAATATCCCCATAAGGGCACATTCATATGGAATCTATTATTATACGGTGCATTATAAAGGTCCTTGATTCACACATAGTTTTAAATTAATTGGGGAAATGTATTCATAATATCAAAATCTCCTTATAAGAAATTATTATGGGAGGAAGATTTCCATAATATTTTATGTTTGGAAATCGATGATAGAGAACATAGATTGTATCCAATATGGTCATTGGTCAAAGAATACATATCTATAAGGATTTATACATTATATTTTCATGGTTTACCATTTATATGTATAATATTTTGAAATTGGTCATTACAAATTCTACCTTTATTATAGATAAAGAGATTTAAATAGTAGAAACTAAGTCAACAACCAAGGTCTTGTGAAATGAAATGGATTCTCAAATGATATTCCGAACACAATTAGAGAATTAATTCATAACAACATTACAATAAATTATCAATTGACTCATGTTTTATGAAAACATGAATTTTTAGGAACACCCAAATACCTTTATGGAATATAATTTTCAATAGAGACCTTTATACGACTAAGGAATCTTTATTTCTGTGGAATTTTTAATCACTTAATCATGTTATAATGAACCAACACCATTGATAAGATAAACTCCATCCTTTAATGGTCTAAAAAAGTGATGTGGTATTGGTTGTATATCATACGTATGGTGAAGATCATCAATAGTGTAAATTGGTAAAACAAATATGAACCCCATAGAGGATATAAAATAATGAAGTTGAAAGAATTTATGAAAATATTGGTTGAAAAATATTTTCCTTTATCTAATTGAGTAAAAATTTAGAGGGACCTCCATATCATAACATAAATGGACAATGAATCCATCCGGGAATATGAGGTATTATTCACAAGAATTCCAGTATACACCGATGAATTTTTCATCCCCCTCAAATGTAATGATAACTGATTCTTTGGTGGGTTAGAGATGAGACTAAAAAAATCCTTATACAATTGAGGCATTTGTAGTTTATACTAAATTATTCAATAATACCTGAATATCGAATTTGTGATCGCAAAATCTCAATGTTTACATGGGTATATGAATTGGAAAATGGTGTTTCAATAGGGTAGATTGATTGAGAAATATAATGGTTTAATTCAATCAAATCATCTATCTTTTCAAAAGAGTTATAAGAACCATCTTATAAATTTCTTAAGGGGGGGTGGGAAATGTTTTTGTGTAGGATCTTAAGGATCCAGGAGAACGATTTCTAATGGAAGAAACTCTTCAATGTGTTGGATTAAAGGAAATCTCCTTTCAACCATCATATAGTAGTATGATGTTTCAATTGTATAGAACATAGTAATTATAAAATTTAGTGCACAAACTAAAATCTTGTTAGAGAAAATAAATGCTAACAAACCCCAAGGAATCAAAGGTGAGATTATTCCATCAATAATGCTAGGGTGGATCCTAAAAATGATGCAGTGGTAGGTACTCAAGTTATTCATTCAAGGATAGAAAACATAATTTTTTTCGTTCTATACATTTTATTATCTATCTTGTTTATTAGAACTATTAAAAACCAATAGCACATTATGGTAGTTGAGAAAGTAGTGAAAATTGAAAATCAGGCAATTATTTATCCCACTTATGAAACACCTCTACCATCAAAATTTGTAGGCAAAAAATTCTAGAAACCTGTTGATATTTCGTTAGTTTTATATGATTCAATTAGGGGAATGCATTGAATTTCCTTATATAGAGAAAAAATAAGTTTCTCATAGAATTAAATCACCATATATACCAGGAATAACCAACTGATTGTATATAAGTGCACAGATGGTGATGAATATTATTTGGAACAAACATATCAAGCTTGAATATTATTTCTATTAAAGAAATAAAATATAAATCAAATGATTGAGAGTAAATAAAATATCATCCTTCATGTCATTATAATTATGAAATAAAACACTAATGTGTTTCTAAGATAATTGTTTGGCTTCCTCCTAGTGGAGATGTTGAATTTTAAATTGATCTTATTCATGGATATTTACCCATATCTAAGAATCAGAATGGAATACATGGGGTCTAAAATTATTAAATAAATATGAAACTATTGGGTAATATATATAAAGGGTATATAAGCGCATGTTCTTTACATGACCTCTTTACCAAGAAAATTTATTTGTCAATATGCCTCTTTATTGATTATATTGGGGTCGACAAGATCATGATAAAGAAAAAGTGTTATATTCAATGGATTAATTACTTATTATATTATATATGTGAATCCCAATATTTCTCTGTGGTGGAACTTATGTTAGGATATTATAAATTATATATGAAGAAGTATGATATCCTCAAAACTACTTTTCATAAATAGTATGGGATCTAGGAGATCATTGTAATTCTCTTTGGACTTAGTAATTATGTAGAAATCTTCATTGTCTAGATGACTAGATTCACTAGATATTACCTTGATAAATATTTTTTTAGTATTTACATATTTTATTCTCATCAACTCAATATTAATGGAGGAACATGAGGCACATTTGAATTCTGTACATGATGACTCCTCAAATAGAAAATTAATATGAGATGTAATATAAATGTGTTTTTTTGTAAGAATGTGTTAAAATCTTGGGACATGTTGTCTACAATAAGTGGATATATATAGATACAGAAAAAAGAACTAATTGAAGTATGTCATGGCCAATATCTATGTTATAAATTAGATGCTTACATAGATTATAAGGGTACTATTATTGATTTGGGGGAAATATCTCATGACATTAAAGCCCCCTAAAAAACTCTAGTCAAAATTATATCAAGTTTTTTGGACAGGTGAACCTGTATAAAGCATTAAAGAGATATAATATAGTCTAGTAACAACTATAATTCTAACACTACTCACCACTAGAGATGGATTTGGGTTCCAAAATGATCCTTCCAAATAGGGATTGTGTTTTGTAATCGTGAATGATTAAAATTTGAAAACATATGCCAACAATCAACTAAGGATCAAAGAGATGGACTTCCGATGTCATGATGAAAAAATGGATTTATTGATCTTGACATTGAACATATGGAGAAAATACCTCTACTGAGAAAAGTGTGACATTTATATAGATCATAAAACCCTCAAGTAAATATTCATAAAAAGTGATATTAAGATGTGCCAATGAAGGTGGTTTGATATTATCATGGATGATGATTGGTCAACTAATCACCATATTGGAAAAGAAATTAATTTGGAAGATTCTTTAACTAGAAATGACCCCGAAACTATATCCATAATGATGATAGTAAGGGATCTATTATACCTAGAAATCAAATTGATGGAAATTGGAAAAATTGACGAATGTTTATCCATCATTTCTTAATGAATATTCCAAAAAATAAATTATTGAAGAAATAAAGGAGGTTTAAAGGGATGATCACTTTTATATAATATGTTAGTAAATATTGTAATGTTCACCATTGATGAAGATAAAGCAATAAGGTTTACAACTTGGATATATATCCCATAAAATCACAACTAAAGGGGGAACTTATGGATGATTTACACTATTTTTTCCTCTATATAAAACTATGAAACACTATGATGTCTAGGGATTTGAAGCCAAAATTTTGGTGGGATGACATGATATAGGAGGTTGTTGAGTTTTTATCTCACTTATTGTTTACCATCAATTCATATCCAAGAGATATAAGTATATGGGTATGATGAATATATTTGTCTTATGAGTATGTAAAAAAACCATAACGGTGGATTTCATCATTGTAATCCCTAGGAAACCTAAATGAAATAAATCCAACTGGGTGGTAGTCAACCACATTAAAAAATCTATTAATTTCACTGCTACTAAGAGAGAATTTTTTTATTGTCGAAATCACCAATAGATGTATAAAGGGATTGATAAGAAATAATGGGGTCAGACTCTCTATTTTAGTAAATGAGATGTGTGGTTTACCTAGAGGTTTTAGAGAAGCCTTCAAAAATAGTTGTATAGAAAACATTACTTTAGAACTACATATCAACCTCAGTCAGATGTTCATTATGAAATAACCAAACTAACTCTATAGGATATAAAGAGATAATATTCAATGGTTTTCTATGTATTTTTGGATAAAAATAAACCCTTGGAAAGGTTCTCATATTACAAGAGTCATTATTCTATCATTAAAATGACACCATCTGATGATCTGTAAGGGAAGTGGTGTCAGAATATGACATGTTCTTATGTAGTTGGATAGAAGATACTTATGGGACCTAGCCATATCCATGAGATTATATAAAATTTCCCAACCATTCATTGTCATATGAAAATCCCAGATATTAGATAGAAAAACAATGAATAAATTTGATGATGTGATCAATAGATTGATGTTAGAGATAATGTATTACTCTGTGTGTCCCCATGGAAGAAAGACATGTGGTTTGAGAAGAATGTAAATATTATTATTTTATACATCAACCCATTTGAGATTATGGATTGAATCAGAGTGATTTCATATTGTCTAGCACTATCACCTAAACTATCTGAAATACATAATGTGTTTTCTGTATCCCTATAGACAAAGAACATAGAAAACCCCTCATATATAAATATTCTAAACATTGTACCATTATAAAATGATATTTAATATGGGGAGAATTGGGGGAATATCATTTATCAATGATACAATGTTCTAAAAAAATAAAACATGCCGAATTAATGTAATTTTGTGGAACCAAATTTTTAGAAAGTGACTTATCAAATGGAAGAGGTGATGAAATAAAAGAACCGACAAATATTTTTCGGTATGAATTGAAAATTTTTAGGGAGAAATTTCTTGAATAGGGTAATAATTTAATGAAAAAAATTTATAAATTAAATTAACACTTTCTTACTAAATAAATATATTATTAATTAATGATGTTATAGAAAACACATTCTAAACATTGGCTATATTGAATTGTTTTATAATCTATAAAATGTAAAAGACTAATATGAGTCATATTCATTGTTAGTATAGCCACTCTATAGTGATCATTAAGATTAATATATTAAACATTTTGATAATTTACAATTCATATAGATAAAATAAATCATGTAATCTATTAGTAGGGTCATACCCAATGAAGTTAATTGTGTGACGCTTATGAAAAGATATCATCATTCTGAATTTACCTTGATCAATCCCAAGGAGATATTTAATGACAACATCTTAAATTAAACCATTTAATGTAGATGACCATGCTCCTTTAGATCAAGTGTCAAACCTTATATGCAGATCCACACCAAATAAACAACACTATCACGCCCTTTACCCATAGGGAATTCACAGGTTTAATAAAGGGCTATGTATTTATACACAGATAGTATGATGTATTTTATTTTATTTTATTATAATTTTTTATAATTATTTATATAATATTATTTTTTTAAATGATATGATAATTAGTTTAATAAATAATTTATTTTCTCACTATGAAACACAAATTGTATTTTTGGGATATGCATAGATTCAATAAAGACACGGAATTTTAATGATTTCATTAAATTTCTAATTAAATTAATTTTCTATAAAATATTATTATTTACTATTTTTTTATTAAATATAAATGATAAAATAATTTTAGAAAGTCAAATCTAATTTTTATTAGTGTTATAATTTTTTATTCAAAAAATTGTATTTTTTAATAAACATGGATTTTGAATTTAAAAGTGTAAATTATCATATATATTAAACAATTTGGATAAAATAAATATTATTATTTATTTCATCAAATAAAAATTATCCAATTGTTACTTTTTCATAATTTTCAGATGTGGATAATATTTTGTAACAATATTAATTGAGGTATAAATAAACTGTGTGTATTTTTTCAATATATGGATCCAAATGTTATTTAATATATTCCATTAACATTAACTGTGAAAAAATATATATTTAAACATTTAATTACTGTGTTTTATGTCATTTAATTATTTTTATAACCCCTTAATGAATCGTCAAAATCTAATACTATATTTTAATATTTTTAAATAAATTAAAACCACTCTATTTCAGAAAATGTTGGAAAATACTTTGAATGGTTTTTGGTATTTATTACTTTATCATATAGAGTCCAAAACCTATGTCAAGAAATTAATAAAGAAATCCCCTCCTTTTTTATAGTTAAACCCAAAAAACCTCAAAATGTGCTTTAACAAAAACAATTTAATCTCAAAATTAATCATCCCTTACCACTCTATATCCCTCCTATGGTGTCCACATACTCTTATGAAATGCTTATGAAGATTTGGGAAACACCCTCATATTGTAAGAAAGCCTACCCTTCAACTCATTATTAAATAACCTCTTATGTGATAGGATTTTTTATTAAATATTTTCAAATTAATATATTTTCGCCAAAATACATGTTAATTACCTTATTTTATCCATGTGATGATATACCAACTTCTATATTATTAATCCTTAAAATGAATTATTATGTACCACAGTTATATTTCCAGAATTATCATATGATCTTTTGATGATAATATTTTTTATTGTGAATACCCATCACCATTTCCACTCAACGGTATTCACAATGATGTAAATATCCCTCATTAATTTGGCAATTCAATGTATGTAACACACACTATTTATTGTTTTATTAAATGAGAAAAAATATGTTCTGATTTCAAAAAATATATGTGGAACACAAGAGAATATACATATTATGATATGTTCACCCAAATAACATTCCAATGGTTTAGATAATGTTTTAGTCACATTGGACCTAATATATGGGATTATAGAATAAAAATATCCCATTAAAGTATATTTTCCACCATTTTATTATGTATTGGTGTTAATCCTTGTCATATGTTTATGATTTCATTGTTAATGTTGTCTCCACACTCCCATATTGCCTTAATGCAATATTGTTTTATCATGCATTATTATTCAGGATTATTATTATCAACCCTATAATGTTACATTGATATGCCTCATGGAACACATGTACTTATTCACCATATGATATGATTTTATTATTCCCTAACTCGTATTTTTAGTTCACCCTTTCTTATGTATGTCCCCAGGTTATCCCATGTTTTTTAGAAGATCCAAAGAATATGTGAGCATGTTTTGGAGATTTTAAATAATGTAATTGTATTACTATTATAAGTCATTATAATATTTACCTTATTTCCAAAAAACACTAGGCTTTATGATATTTTGGGATTGTGTTATATTTAAATTTATTTAATAAAGCGTGAAATAAAATACATTTATGACATGGGTGTTCATATGTTTTTTCAATTTAGATTAGGTTTTAAATTCTACAAATTTTTGTAAAAATAACCCCAAATAAGTGAAATATGTTTTGGTATCAGAACAATTATAGTTTTTCGGATATATTTGAGGTCTAGTATCATCAATACTCTATTATACATTGATCAAGAATATATAACTGTAGTTAATTAATTTATATATCCTTTCAGAAGGTAAATATGATGCCTCCCATATCATTAGTGGATCTTGAATTAATAAGTGGAGAAGATGGAATTTCAATTATGGGATACTCATAAGTTGAGTATGACAATCCTTCAACTAAATACCTTTTTATTTGATATAAATAAGGGGGATATAAAAGGTGAATTGTTGAAGATATATCCATTGGAATTATCGTATGTAGTTAGGGGAGACAAAAAAACCAAAAGTTCAAGACTGAATAACATAAAAGATTGAGTTTAATTTATTTATACATAAAGAGTGTGAGGGATATCAATATGGGTTGTGTAATGGTATAAGAACATATCTAATGAATAAGATAAATGGTGTGAGAAATATCATGGAATAACCTTTCCACCACTGTGTATTTTTTTGGAGACCAATTCATATATAAATGATGTGTAATCTTTTGATATAATCATGAATTATATCCAAACATTATGCACTAGGTTATGATATAGGTAATATTAATTATAAACAAATTCATGTTTTATTAAAGGTGAAAAAACATTATAAAACATTATTATTATAATTAAAATAAGTTTTATTTTTAATGGAATATGATTATATGATTAATTTTTTACGAAGAAAGTGATTATTTGTCCAAAATACCAATGCACAAATTATTTTATAAAAATAGGTAACCTAAGACTAAAATATGGGATCATATTATATTCTTTAACATAATGGGTGAGTATGTCTTCAGGAAGATCATCATTACATGAAATATGAAGATTTAATCAATTATTTGAAAGGCCATCCACAACGATATTAGCTTCCGGATAGATATAAGGGGTAATATGATTGATGTCGAAAAGAGAATGGAGAAATCTATCCAACGTGTATTAGTTGACCAAGATCAATGAATCACACCATTCCAAATTTCAACACTATAATAGTTGAATCACTTTCAATGCATATGTTGTTCCAACCTTTTTGTATATCAAATGAAATAACAAGAATCACACTCATAATTTCAGCTTACAAAGATGTGGAAATCCTACAGCTTCCAAAGAAACACCATAGGATATAACAGAGGTGATCCTTGTAGATTCCACCACATCCCACATGGCCTGGATACTCCTTATAAGGGCCATCAACATTCAATTCAAACTATCCAGAGCATGGAGGTCGATAAAAGACCAAAAAGTTGTGTTGTGACTGGAGATAGATTCCATCAAACTAAAACCACCACTGAATCCTAATGTCATTCACTATATTGTTGTGGAATCCCTTCTAAATCATAGCAGCTACATGGATATAAATGAGGATCCTCATCCAACCTGCATTAATGTTATGTGAGAAATTATCATGATGAATATCATTTCTCTCATACCAGATCACATGATAACTCTCCGAAAATATATATCAATATATGTTCTTGATTATTTTGTAGTTATCCATATCAACAAAACACTTTTTCTGATCATTGATAGAGTCATGATTCAACCATCTACAATGAGAAATGTCAAAAATATAGTTGGTTTGTGTAGTTCCAGTGGCACAAGATAGAAATAAATTGATAACACATCCTCTATGTTTATTATAGAGAGACATTTTGAGAAACTTTTTATCCCAAAAGATTGCATACAAGTATCAATGGGGATCATATTTTAAACAATAAGCTAGATAAGAGTAATTATTTAAGGCTTTATCCATAGATTATCATTCCTTTTAATACAGCTAAAATCATTTCCATAGTTATGAAAAGAGTGGGAATTGTATATTTCTGAATTCAACATAACATTGTGTGAAGGCTGCTAGACTAGATAGTAATTTTTTCTTGAAAAATGATAATTGATAATGATATGAATAACATTCTCAAGGAGACTATTGAGATGAGAGTTAATAATAACCCTGCTAGAGTTATTAGTGAGTTTATTAGATTGTTCAATGGAGATCATTGAAATTAGAGGTGCACCAGCCCGATTATCCAACAAGAAGTTCATCAAGGTGTTCGTGGAAACCGTCCATCTATATTTGGTCAAAATATTGATATAGAATTTTTTTATAATGGGCCAGATGGTTGACTATAGAAATATCATGTTACCTTTATACAACTTATCAAGAAACCTATTTATGATGAAATAAATAGAAGGATAATCATTGTTGATCTTGTTCCAAATATCTCTTTCATGAAGGGCCTTATTGAAATGATTTCAATTTTTAATTAGAAGTCCACCCTTGTCCAAAGGATTGAAACAAGTAGACCAAGTTTTAGTAACCAATTTCATATCTAGAGTGTTTCCAGACCAAACAAAATTATTGATGGGAACATTCATTTTTCTAATTAAACCGACATTCCATTTATGAAACATCATAGATTCATCATTTTTGAAGACAATTATAAATTTTATAAGATTGATTATACCATCCATAGATAGAGTTTTACTATAACAAGAAGAGAGATGATGAAGGAATTTATCAACAATTTTAAAAAATATTTTGATTTGGGCATGCCCCAAAATATGGGTACATCAAGGAATGTAAATGGAGAATATATTTCATGAGTTTCTAATTCATTGGTAATATCATTTTTTTATTAGATGTAATATTTAACCCAAAAAATATAGATGAATTTTTCTAGCTAATGATATGACTCGACACTTCCTCATAGTGAGAGAGTTCATTTTTGAGGGTTTGAATGTTTTTTTTATCAACTTGTATGAAAAGTATGATATCATCTACATATAAAATATGAATGGGGGAATATACATTCCTGGAAGAAAAGATGAGTTTGTCTTTATGTTTATCTAAAAGTTGAGTGAGAAATCCACAAAAGTTGTCTTCGACAATAGATAAGAGAATTTTAGAAAGGGTATCACCTTATCTAACCCCTTTGGTGAATTTGAAATAGCCTCTAAGAGAGAATTTACTCGGATAGAAATAGAGGCCATGTTGAACAGGGATATGATTGTAGTCATAAAAGAATTATTGAAGCTAAAGCCTTATAGAACATTGAATATGAAATTCCAGTCCATGGTATTGTAATATTTTCTAATGTCAGGTTTTATGGAAATATCACCACCTCTATTGTTGTTTTTTTATCATTTTTGTGCATTCAGAGGAAATACAAATGCATTCTGGGATGGATCTTCCAATAACGAAAATAAATTTATTCTTGAATATAATTTTTCCTATCAAAACATAAACGAAATATTTTGATAGAGAATTAATTTAATCATAGGTAACACCATACAATGATTATATTACAAGAGTTTTAGAAATATAAATTATTGATCCTAGGATCACTCTATCTTCTCAAATTCATACATACTAATCTGAGTTATGGGATTAAAAATTGAATGTAACATGATGATTTCTTATAAATTTTTTCCAAAATCACCAAATTATTAAAAAACAATAAGTTACTAATAACTTCGCTCAATGTTCATATTTGATTATATATCATCCTAAAATGTATTTCTATCTATAAGCACCAAAGTTATTCCTTCATATTCTTATATTCAATAGTCTCTATATAAATATATGATCATGATAATTTATTCATTTTATTAACATTAGGATATATCTCATATTATTAAATTGAAAATATCTGAATAAATATTTAAAAACCCTCAACAATAATTTCCCACAGTCCTCATGATTTGTTATCAATATCATGAAATTTTATTAATCATAAAATACTCATGATTTTATATCAATTTGGATATAAATATCCACCACATATTGTTAATGTCAATATATAAATATAATCCACATAGATTACTGAAATACAAAAAACTTACTTGTAGAAAAAATCTACATGAATCCTAAATCTAGGACATAACAAACTCTACATCTCAAAACATCAATGGATAAAACCTTTTTTATCTCCAAGAAAAATATAACATACTAACATTAAAAAATAATATGTGGTGTTTACTCTTTTTCCAATATCTACATTTTATCTTTCTTTAAAAAAAATTTACATCACTAATAAATAACATAAATATGGAGAAAAAACTTCTGAAATATATAATATATATTATATATCACCATAAAAACATACATAGTAACATATAATTCTACTTATCATTCTGTTATTTGGTTCATTTACAAAATTTCAACACACTGTATAATATTGAATTCATTTACTAAAATAACATTTTAATGAAATTCATTTTTTGAAATTAAATATACACATTAAATATCTTATATATTACATAAGATTCCATCCTTTTCTGATTTTATGCTAACTGCAAAGATATATCATATGTATACAATAATTATATTACACGTTCTCTAAAATTCATTACATAGTGCATGCCATTTGTGGAGTTCTAGTATTATTCAATAAAAATCATTTTTATACAAGACACAATAGGTATTAATAATTCTTAAACCCAAATGAAATACCATATGCACACATGGAGACACCCTAGAAGTTTCAAATTTTCAATAAATATATATATCTTATATTAATTCAAAATTCCAAATGATAAGTCCAAAACTCCCCTTCATACATCATGTGCGTCAAAGAATGTGTTTTCCTCGACTTGAAAATAAATCCAAAATCATAAGATATGGATCCATCATTCTCTCGATTTTGATTGTATTATTAATTAAAAATTTGGAATTATATCCAAATATAATTTTATGTTCCATTTATTCCCTATGTATTTTCACTCACCCCATACAGTAATTATCCTCCTTTATTAATAAAATACAAAGGGTGTCTTCCCATTTATAATGTATTGAAATTTTTTCATTTAGAAACTATTTTCCAATAAAATGTAGATAAATATTTGACAAAGAAGTATCTATGCATATATGATATGATTCATTATGATGGAAAAAACACATTTTAATGATTACCATCTTGTTCATTAAAATTAAGTCAAGACATTATTCTTGAGCTACCTTTCCACTTGGATTAAATCACCAACTTGATTCCAAATTTATAAAAATGTAAGATCCAATAATAAATAAAAAAACCAAGTGACACCTTATATAATTGGTATTTTTTAATTTCAATTCCAGATAAATCTGTGGGATGTGGTTGAACATCAAGATTTGCGTGGAGATTCCCATATGATGGAGTAGCCAAGGCTTAATTGGGATATCTAATTCATGTTGAACATCCCCAGCATATATCATCTTAATTATTCCATTAAAATTTATATAACTAGGTTATATATAATCTCAATGTGTTTAGTTTAGGATTTTATAATTGGATTCATTGTAAGATCATTACAAATCACTTTATTAGAAAAGATAACTACTATTTTTTCCACCTCATTATCAAGAACTTATAGTTACTATTTCATCTATTGAAGTTGATATTTTTACTATAATATATTCTACCTAATTATTACTATATATGTAATATATTATTTCTTACACATCTAGACTACATGAGACCTCTTATGTAAAAAAGAACCTCTTTGTTTCGAGTTTAAATCCAAAATATCACCATCTGAATTAGTATGAAATAAGGTCAATAATTCTTGTACATTATCTTCAATAATGGGAAACCATGAGTGAGATAACTTCAAATTTACCTCAAAATACTTTTTACAATTTCAATATACTTATACATGTAATTACATTTCATTATGACCACTAATAATGTAAAAAGGTCATGTTTGGATGTGTTTTTTTCAGGTACAAAAATCATCATATGGTCATTTTGTACAATGTGAGACCCTCAAAAATTACAACCCGATGCATCATGAGCATTGTTCCAAATATATATAGGATTGAATTGGAATTAAAATAATTAGAGTAAAACAACATCAATAGTATATATTTGGATTTTTTTGGGTGATAAATTTGTAACTTTATTTTAGAAATAATCACTACCCCAAAAAATATGTGATCTTATCAATCATTTTGATTTAAAATTATGATCTCATTATATTGTAAGTGTACTATAAATACATCCATTAACTTCCACCAAATATTTTAAAACCCACGTGAACTACCACCATAAATGGTTATTCCTCAGAATTACTCTTGTATTGGTTGTGATCGACACCACTTTTTTTGAATTCTAGATTCTTTGTATTTGAGTCAAATAAATCATACAATGCATAAAATGATTTCATTATATTATAAAAGGTCTTATTAAATCCACACAAATTTTTCTTGTCATTAATATTCATGAAACCAATATAATGATCAATATATAGTTACCCTTTTCATACAAAACTCATAAATGTGGTTTTCACATTCATTTAAAATTTTGAAACCATACTTTAACAATCGCTACTAAAAATATTTTGATTTACTAGATAATAATATTGGTAAAAATGACTCCTCAATATACATTCCTTTAAATTTATCTTTGTATTCATAGAAAAAATATATATCTTCATTTCAAACAAAATTATCTTATTCCCCAAATCTTGTTAGGATTACATGCATTCTTCAAATCACATTATGGGGCATGGGTCACTCCATATATTTATATGTCTAGTTTTTTTAATTATGTTCCATATAATCAGGTGTGAAACCTACCATCAATTAATCTTTCGGGTTATTTTTTAATTATTATGTCTCTATGGTGGATATTCAATCATCATTTTCTACTATTAATGTACTTCATGTTTTAGTTGGTGCAGCCTTATCACTAACTATATTAGTTTCAACCACATTCATCGTCATATTCATTCCCACATTTTTATACATAATATAATAAGGATATGTTCCATCCTCTGACTCGGCCTTAGAAATATCAACTTTTAAATGAGAGTGTAAAGTTCAAAAAAAGTCTTCATGATTAAATGTAATGTTGAAATACTTAATCCATATGAAAATTATTAGATGTATTTTTATTGATCTCCTCAATATCCTTAAAATAATTACCATATATAATCTATGTGGCCTTCTGTTAATGAATTTTTATTCTTTACACTTCATTGATTATTCTAGGAACAATTATTCATCTTTTTCAACGTAATATTTTACTTATTTCTTTCTTTATACAAAATGTATAGTATAAATCCCCAAAAAAATAAATTCATTTAGTGATGGAATCCTTTTTTCCCCATATCATAGGGGTATTTATCTTCTCCATTCCATGGAAAATAATGGGTTTGAGTTTACACATTCACATAAAATTCAGACATCTTATAATAGAGAGGGACTAACATTCAAAAATATCAATTTTCCCAAATTTTTTACAATTCTACATTTTAATTTGATAGACCCCATATATTATAGATTATATAATGAGGAAAAAAAATGTTTAATTCTTTGCATATATAATTAATTCTCCACTTCAATGCCTTTCCAATCCATTACATTATCAAATTGTAGATTTGTAATGGTGTGGCTAATTTCATTTTCCACTCCCCTACAGTTCCTCTTCATTCAATCCATGATCTCATTATTTTTATGATTGAACACGATACAATAAATTTTATGATAATCACTGAAAAATATAATGAAGTTCATATAATCATGTGTTTCTAATAGATTCATTTTCCCAAAAAAATCATTTTACACAAGATCATGAAATCCAGAGACCATTATTTATTTTGTCGATATGTTTTATGCAGTATATTTTCCCACATTTATGACTCATGCATATGAAATTTATTATGATTCATATAACTTGTATTTTATTCTCTCTCACTTTGAATATATTATCAATACATTTTTTTTGAATATGTTTCGTCCTTCTATTAAAAAACAATTATCTTAATCCAATGTAATAAGAAACATGGTCTCATTGTTTTACAACCAGTAATAGTTAATTATTAATCACTAACATTTCATGAGATATTTTCCAACATTATTTTTTTTAATCATGAATACTTTTTGATTGAATGAAAATTCAATACTAGTTTCCTATATGTAGATCACACTTAATGGTTTATGTCAAAATCCATCCATGTAGAGTACCTTTGTTCTATATTGTTCAACCCCTTCCATATTGGCCTTCCAACTTCGTATAATCTTATTAACTATTCCCAATCCAAAAACCATTATATACACTATATCATAAATTCTAATGGAGACTTAATTATTTTATATACGACATACCCAACTATTGGGGATTCATGTTTTTTAATTATATGTTAATTTGAGTAAAATTTAATCTAGTTAATCATTTTCAATCTTCCTTTTCTCATGCAAGTTATTTCCAATAGATATGAGACATTAGAGGGGATCTGCGTTCATTTATTTTCACATGAAGAGTAATCATGTTCATCTTCTTACTCTATTAGAGAAAATATGTTACCCAAAAAAATTATGATCTATCATTTTTATAACCATTTTTCTATGACCCCCATATTATTAACTTATATTTACCTTTTTTCAAAAACCAACAATATTATAACCAATGATATAAAATTGATAGAAATATAAATAAAACGAATTTATTACCCATAATATTTATTCATTATTTATCACTATATTGTGGGTGAATCTCAATTTATGTAACATTGTCCCCCCATTAAATGGCCTAGTGTGGCCTATATATCCCTAAAAGCCACTTATTTATAGAAAATATCTCTTCACATTCGTTCCTCCACATGTATCCATCTTTTTTGTTGTTCAACATATTTGGATTATTCCTCAATAAGTGAGTATATTCTATACCCTTTTGTTTTTCTTTGTTTAGTATTTCAACTACTATTTTTTATTTCTCATTATTATAACCTACTCTATATTGACCCATTTACAAAGAACATTCTCAACCTAAAATTTTATAATTAAATATTAAGAATCATTTTACTCTTTCTATAAAAACTATATTCGATAATTTATTACCATAAATTTTCTAATTTAAATCGATTAATTTTATTTTAGATTCATGTTAACTTCTCAGAGTGACCACTTCTAATTTTGGATCTTCAATACTATTTAATATTTTCACTAAACATGAATGAATATTCATAGTCTTCCTATTGTTTTCTTTAATTTTATATTTAAACTCAACTTATTATTTTTATGGTTCATGACTATTTCAATGATATTAAATATCTTTTTTATTCATTCCATCTCTTCCCCATGATGATCCACACGTTCCAAATATTCTTTTATAAATTCACCATATTTTCAAATGGTATATCATTGAATTCCATAAACTTTAAAATATACCACATATCCCACTTATAGATATTTATCATGTTAAATTTCATTATTATATTTACTCTCATATATTTATTTTTCAAAAGTTTTCATCATGATATCTAATTTACTATGTTTATATTTTGTTTATTTTTCTCTATGTAATCATTACCATCTTCCCCATACTAAATCACATTGTTCATTATTTAACACTTATTTATTGAAGAAGTTCATAGTTTCCTGTATCTTTTAATGGGAAAATTATATCAATTATATTTTATAGTTTCAATGTCATGTTCACCATATTTGGATCTCTTTACAAAATTTTCTAAAATAGTTCAAACTGTTCAAGATCAGAAATAAGATATGGCTACCTTTCCATCAAATCGTTCCTTTTCCGTTTTAATTTTAATTTCCATCAGATAGAGGTATTCATTTTCTCTATATACAAATAATATATACATCTAGTGATATTAAAATTATCTGTTTATATGGATGAATTGTATTTTATATTTTGATGATCCTTATTTCTTGGATCTCATTCCATAAGTTACAAAACTCATTAGCGATTCATTCAATGATAGTTATATCATGTTTAGTTCTTGATTTACATTACACTTTTGGTTGTTTAGTGGTGTGTGACTACTCAATATCATATTTTAAATATAAAATGCTTTTACTTATTCACCATTTCCCCAAATGGATCCAACAACATCGATGATAAAATAAAAATATTTCAACAATTTCATTAGAATATATATTTAATTCATCAATACTATTATTAAAAATATGTATTCTTTTCTTCATTCACCTTATTGTCCCCATTGTAAATGTTAGATAAGTTATCCTATATATTATTATGATTAGCCAAACTCATTACCTTCATACAGATTGAGTAAGATAGTGAAAAACATATGGTATTTTGTACTATTTGATCATCATAAGAAAATTTTATATCTATATCACATATATATAAATAAAATTCATCTTTTAAATATCTAATGTGTATAAAAATAAGGAATTATTCATGTACTAGTTACAATAGGTGATATCTTATCTTGTTATTTTATATTTAGTATATAATGGGAATCACATTGAATTCATAGTGTTCTCCATAACAATCAATATTTTTTATAATAATTATTTTCTATAACATCAGTTCTGATACAAATTGTTATAACCATTTCACAAGATACCCTAAATATGGGGAGGATAATTTGATTTTGAATTAATTTTCACATTAAGGATTATACTAGTTTGTGATAAAGACCATAAAGAAATTATTAACTTTAATTCATTAGAATATTTTCTAATGTAAAATAAATAAATAACGGGACACAGTGTTTTAGTTAGTTTACCTTTTAATAAACTAAGTGGAATAAATTAATTTAGGTTCAACCTACCATGAGAGGAAAAATCCACATTATAAGTTTTGACTATTTGGGATTGATTCCGTATTGATCTTATGAAAACAACCACATCTTGATTAATCATGAACTACATTAATTCAATTTATTAAAAAGTAAATTCAAAATATAGGTTTCTGTCGATATTTTTTAGAAATCATGATATGTAAACTAATGTAACATGTGTGTCTCTTATTTACATAATCACCTCCCTGAATTAAAAATCTATAAAAATGTCATCAGCACTATCATTTATCATTCATTTACTTCAAAAGTATCAATATTACCGTTTTCTCTATTTTTATTAAGAATTCTATATTTATTCCAATTTCTCAAATCACAACTATTTAAATTCATTACCAAAAAATAATCTCCTTTATTTATTTATATTATTAGATATTTGTATAATATATGTGGGTATACTAATATTCAAGAAAATACATAATATTTTTATAACCATTTTTGAATGAATTATCAATCATATATTATGAATTGTAATACAAATTTTAATCCAAATAGGTTATGAAATTTCAACACACATTCAAAAAGAAAAATTCAATATGAAGTATCATGACATGACATTACCAACTCTATTTATTTTAGAAATTAAATTACAAAATATTACATTAAACCAAAAAAATGCAACATACTTCCATTTGAAAACACTACATCATGCCTAATGTTTTTCCATCGTTACATTACAACCTTATTTATATTTTCATATTCATCATCAATAGGAAAAAATTATATACCAACATAATAAAATATGTAATAATAAAAATATCACATATCATCCAATTCATTACTCCGTTTTTGTAATTTATAGGCTCTATAAAATATGATACACATAATAAATTATCATAAAAATGAAATACATTCATAAAATATAATTATACACATCAAATAAGTTTATTACAGGTAAATGAAATTCCATATATACTGTATAAGATCACATTCTTTTCTGATGTTCAGTTAATTCTAAAAAAATCTTATTTAAGATAAGAACATATTCTAAAGTATTAATATATCATTTTATAGGAAATAAATTCCCCGAATCTATAATTTCCCTATTTTCTAGGAAATTCAAAATATAGGAAACTCATTTACACAACCATATCTTCTTCTAAATGAATAACTGTATATCCAGATAGAGACTTAAATGAAATAGTGGTTCATATAAATATATATAAGCTATATTCATATTTAATTACTCAATATAAGACCAAAGATCTTATAATAACATCGTTTACACCGATGAATAAGTTGTCATCCAATTTAAAACAAATCCAACATTTTTATCTATGGTTCTAACATAAAGCAAAAGATGTACTAGGATGCATAAAATATTTCAGATCATATGAAATATATTTATATGATAATATAATAATTTGGAAATGTAATTTTTTTTGTGATACATAAGATATGTTTATAGTATATGTAATATATTTAATTGATACTTATTTGAAAATGTGACAATGGAAAAAAATATCATTAATATATGAAAAACATCATGCACAAATGTAATTGTTTATAGAATTTAGAAATTAGAAGTTTTGAATCTCATTGTGGTATGTAATATCCTTTAAATAATATTTTAGTTACTTTCTAATGTGATTACTAAACTTGCAAAAGAGAAAAAATAATTATGTGAATACATAAGAGTTTCACTGGACCTTATATTAGAGACATTCAAATGTTCATATTAGATGTCTAAAAATGGTTTAATTAATATTTGGATACATAATAATTCTCCAATGTGTATAAAATAAAAACTATAATTGTGTTATGATATACTATGACATGAAATAAATTTATGATGATTTATAATATTCTCAATGATTTCATATAATATTGAATTTATCTAGAAATTAAAATTTAAAAAATATTTGAACCAATATTATAAAAAGAATATTATGTATGATATGTAAGATATTTCATCTCTTATATATTTGAAATTAATTTGAGAAAATGTGAGATTAAAGGAGATAAAAAATAGATGATGTTGATTTGTTCTTCCCAAATTAAAAAATCACAATTTTATTTGAGAGTCATTGGTGATTCAAAGAACAATTAATGTAGAATTAAATATGAATAGATATAAAAAATGTCTACTGTTCTATATTTTTCTAATATAATGATTTTATAATCATTACTGATGAAAAATATTTGGGGAAAATTTATAGAACAAATATTTGAACATTTATATATAATTTTTTTGTGTTTTTAATACTTTTGTTGAATAATTTCATAAGATTAATTATTCTAATATTTTATGGGAGGTTTCTTTATTAAATTTTTCTAAAAAGAAAGACATTGATTTTTAAAATTTTGGAAAATAGAATGGAAACTGATACTATATGATTTCAGAAGATCCAATGTAATATAGTGAGAGAAATGATGAGGTGTCCCTATTTAACTTTTATGAATTTCATGTATATTGATGAATAATAAGAAGTAAATAAGAATACTATGTATGTCTATATGCTATTGTTAATGTATATCCTATTATAACTAAATATAAAAGAGAAGAAAAAAAAGAAGTTGGTGAAACATGATAGAATTACAATTATGTAATATCTATACAATATATTTATAAATGATAGTTTATGAAAAATATTGATCTACTTGTAGTTCCCCTAACAAATAAATATCATTCAATGTCCTTAAAGATTGAGTTTGACATGACATTCAGAGATTGTGGTTCATATGAATGATAAAAATAATCCATTTGAAATCAAAGGCACTTTAATGAGGAAAATGATCTAATTATTGGCATGTAATAACATCATTGAGCTGTTTTTTTACTATTGTTCATGAAATCATAAAATAATCATTTCTAAAATTGAATGTTCACTAAAATATAACATAATTTGGATACTAAAAAATATTTAAGTGAATATTTATACCTTTTGAGAGATAAAATATTGGTTTTCACATGATTAACATTTCATATATTTGTGTCTCAAACATGAAAAAAACACCGCAAGGAGTATATTACCAGAATTGGTTTCAACATCATAAAAATATCATGTTCTTGTTCTTTTATTTTATTTACTATTTTTTATGTGTTAATTGTGCGTTTATAATTCCTAAACATATCTATATATATTAACTGATATAAAATAGTCAATACCAATTAAATAAAAGTATAATGTGGAATGAATTCAGTAAAATTTTTCTACAGAAATTCACCCCCATTTGTTAGTGTGATTTTAAAATCATTCTAGGGAAATAAAAAAAGTGAATCATTTGTCTTACTATAAATATATATCCAAGTTAATTTTGTGATGTTATAATCGATGAAAATGAATTGGGAATATTTAAAATATCAATGATATGAAAAAAATAAAATTATTGAGTTTTAAGTGTTCAATGTTAGAAGAATTAATTTATTTATGATCATCTAAAACACTTTAGAATAATATACATCCATCGGTCTATATAATATGAGTTAAAATAGTTGGAAGGTAATAATACACCAACAAATCTAGTGTACCAATATGTATTAAAATAAAACTCCTTGATAACTATAAAATATTGTACATCTATTCCTTAAATGTAGACATATGTGAAGGAAAAATTTAGATTTTTCTATGATTTCTAAACACAAAAATAAAGATCAGCCCAAGTGAGATAGTCCAATGGGCCTAAATCGTCATACATTTGGTGTTCCACCTGGTGATCCGAAGGCCAATTATTTGATTTGTTGGAAATAAAATCCAAAGGTGAAGAGGTATAAAATTTTTCAAATGGAACAAAATTACCAATTTCAACCAGGGTGTCGGAATGGTGAGTGACTGTTGCGCCTAACAATGGGTGATTTCATAGACAAATGCATGAATGTGTGATATCGTAGAATGTCAGGTCGTCAAAATGTTGGCCTTGTTTATCCATGTGTTGTGTCATTAACCAACATAACATAGCTTGATGAGTAAGATCCTCCTTCCAAAATTGCTTCTCGACTTCATATGTTTGTTTCTTTTCAAAGATTTCCAATAGGGATGATTATAAATGGCTAAATCACTACTTGACACTATCCAAATGGTCGATCTGACATCTCTCTATGAGGAAAGTCCACAATAAGTGCTATGAAGAGGAATTAGTGTCTTGTGAGAAGGAAAGTCAGACAAAGGAGATAAAATATTTGAAAATCAAAAAGAATAAGTGGGTTCATGATTATATTAAAAGCATTGTATTTACCTTAACGCTAAACCAAAATTACCAAAAATAATACATAATTAGGGATAATATGAAAAATAAAAAGGATCCTTTGTTCAACTACCCAAGCCAGGTTAGGCATAACAAACAAGAATAATACATGATACTTAGATCCCTCCCACACAACCCATTTATTTACAAAACATCTTATATATGTATTCTCCATAGTGAATCCCTTAACTTCCCTTTTACCTTTCTAATTCAACACCTATGCCACCCTTACTGAATCACCATGTGGAGTGGACTATTCAAAACAGAATCTCCAGAAGCACTTCCATCACTCCTCTTACATATTTAGTCGTTCTAGGGTGTTACCTTAATAGATGTTAATGTCACTATACTTAAGACCCTACACGATGTTCAAAACATAACATTATAGTGAAATAATTCTTCAATGGGATTCAAAGGTATCATAAACCCATGATCATGGTCAATAGCCAAATGTTAAATCATTAAATATATTCCTTTCGAGAGGGATTAATTCAATCCAAAAAAAACTATATAAATATTGAATGGTATATCATGATCTATAATTTAAATGAAGTTATAACCTGGTTGAATCCCTATTATTCCAGAATAAAGAGAAAATATTTTTTCATTAACTTTGGAATCAGTTATGGTTTTTAATTTAGTAAATAACAAATTTTAATTAAAATATTATTTGGTAACCCATATGTTAACACCCCCTTAAAATTACACTCATTAATAGAATAATTAATGGGCTGAATTGGGGTAATATAATTTAATTTTTTTGGATTTTTGAAAGAAAAGATTAAATAAATAATTAATATAGACATGATGTGGGGATACATAAACAACATTATTTCCCTAGTGGTTTTATCCAAGGATATTTAAATAGTATAACCCACCACAACTTCATTGTTTACATAATAATTTTATTATAATAATCCTCACATCACTGATTATTTTTGGAATGATCATTTTTAGAATCATATTATCAATAAGAGTCTTAAAATCATGCAGTATAATGAACTCTTTTCTACCCTTGACCCTCTGACCATTTCATAGACAACATAATATTTTAACATATCATATTTTCTATAATATAATTTTAGATTTGATAGATAATTTCTCACACAACACTGAACTAAAAAGATCCATGATGTATTAAATGAATATTATTAATAAATATATTTAACCAATAAATTCCTCAAGTAAATAATTCTATATTAATCATCCAATGATTATTAAAATTTTAGGACAAATAATATATGATATTTAATATTTATATAATTTTTTTTGTAGACAACATTTAATTGTATTTTACATTTTAAAAAAAACATTTAATAAATAAAAATATATAAAATTTTCATTTATAGACTAATATAGTATAATTTTTTATATTTAATAATTTTGTGAAATTTCATTGAGAACACTTTATACTTATAATGTCATTTTTCAATATATGGTGTTTTTTTATTTATTTTATTTTAATTTAAAATATAATTTTATTACTTTTATAATTTTAATTTAAGATAAATTAAAAAAAATTATTTAATTATAATAATTATATTTTATTGTCATAAAATATATATATTATCTACAAAATTATTTTTCCATGAATAGTGAAATATATATCATTATAATTCTTTTAGTTTTCATTCCATTATGATTATAATAGTCTGATATAGAAATTAATAAAGATAACTCCTGTAAGAAATATATCTTATAATATAAACTATGTAATTTTATAAATGTAATATATTTCACAAAAAAAATTATATTTTATAAATCTATTAATATTATTCTCAAAAGTAGTTTTAATACATTATACATTTAATATATAGAAATATATCTTTACAAATATTAGAAAATCAAACCGATATTATAAAATAAAAATTTTGAATCTGGGGTTTTAAATTTTCCAATAATGTCTTCATTATTTTTAGGCATTAATATTATATTGCCTTAGATAAAAACTAGTTAATATGATAAAAGGTAATGTTGAAAAAGTAATAATTCAAGGGGAAATGGGTTTGAAAACATATTTGAAAATGATTCAAAATTGGTTACGGAAATATCATCCCTTTTCCATTCAAACCCATTATTTATCAAATGTTGTAGAATGTTTCCTTCATTGTGACGTCCCATTATAGGAAACTAATGGTTATTTACAAAAACTCCCCTACTTTTTTCTTATAAAATGGGTTCTCCTCTACTCGCTTCCCCTTACACAAAAATACCATAAGTTCATCCTAAAACATTCCAAAAATCTCAAAAACACTCATATATACCTTAAATATGTTATAGGATTCAAAATATACCATACAACAAGGGCCTAACACACTGGGATAAATAAGATAATCCAATAGGTTATGTATACGTTCTTAACCATTATTTCTCTTTTATATTTCTTTAGTTGAACTGCTTATTCCAAATAATCCTGTAAATTATATTATTATTGTAACAAAATTATATCTATTATATTGATATGTTATTATAACTATGTTATATTAATTTAACATTCTCCCATTTTTCAATTAAGAATAACAAAAATGATATTTTTGTGTCTGTGCGAACTACCGTATCAATATAGTATCTTGTTTAATTTTTACCTACAAATTTCCAAAAATTATCCCAATGTTGAATATAATAAATAAGTATAATATTTATAATGAATTTCAGAATCAAAATTGATAAAATATATATAATATTTTTCTTCCAGTCTATGTAAAAAACCCTTAACCATACATACGTGTGTACTATCGACTATGTGGAATGATTTATTTTCATTGTTTTTTCATAATTTATATATAATTATTCAAATTATAATAGGATTAGTGGATAAATATTATTTATATTATAATATTATTATATTTTATTGATCAATTTGAGAACTGTAAATGATATGTAGAAGAAATGATCACGGATATTTTAATCGTCCATTATAAGTATACTAAGAGGACAATATTTTATAAAAAATATGTAATATTTTCATATAATAACTTCTACATATAAATACATTATAATTATGATATATCACTTTAATAAAAACTATATTTTATCATTATTATACTTAAAATTTCAAATAAATCACCTCATAATCACTAGATAATCATTGAATGATCACGTTTGGGTAGGTTTGACTACAAATGTTAAAATGTTTTGAAATTATAACTTTGATATCTCTAAAATCATAATTAATTGTATCATATGGTATAAATATTTGAATAATTTGTTTTTTTGGGAAAATGATACATAAATATAAAAATAAATTTTTAAAAATACACCTTTATTGGATTTGAAAATCAATGAATTATTCTTATTTTTTATTTCATCATCAAGGATAAAGAGTCAAAAACTCATGAAGGGAAATATTAATTTTTAAAATAAGTACAATTATTACACTATGATAAAATTAATTATATTTTAATGATGAAATTTGGATGAAGAAGTCATATGAATAATGGTAATATAAAACTAGTTCAATTAGTCAAAACTATAAACACCTGATGTAGGAAAATAAGAAAAAACTATCTAATAAGAAATTAAATAATGATTGTAAATTAAAAGATATATTTACATGTATGAATATCATTCTTAAATGGTATATTAACATAGATCCATTTGAAATATAGGAGGTTAGATCACATTCTAATATATTGGAATAAATGTATATTGTTTTTATGATTCAAATATTTTCTTGAGGCCAAAGTCACTCCTCTATGACAATTATATTTTTATATTGATCTATTGTAACCAATAATGATGTTATATTTTATATTTACAATCTATTCTATATAAATCTTGTTTCACCTTGAATTCATCAACCAAAATGATTCTACAGTATCTTGTTAATTTGACATTTTAATGTGTTATTCTGATTTATATTAAGGGGTTTTTATTTCATATTATTTTTTTACTCCCATAAGTGTTCTCCTTTACCTAGTGGAAGAGGAAATTGTTTTTATACAATTATCATTTTATTCCAATTTATTCAATTTAAATGAATGTTTTACTTATCCTTTTAATGGTATGAGTTTTTAAAAATGGTTTTAGAATGTATTTAGTACCCTTTTCCATACTATAAATTTATAGTTAAAACATTAAATTCACATTACGACATATATTTCATTTCATATCAATTTCACCTTATTGTAATCTAGTTTTATGTATATTATTAATAATTTATACATTCATCTTCAATTTGTTTTTAGAATGTGACATGAATATCAAATCTTTTTATCTTGTTATTAAGACATGATATTTGGAAAAATGTAATTTTTTTATTTCCCTTAAATTTTTAAAGTATTCTTCTCTAATAGAGTAATTTTTCATTAATATCCTTATATGTTCTCTTTATAAATACTAATTTTTTAGATTGTAATTTTTTTAACAAATTATCATAAATTTTTAGGTGATAGCATTTGGAAAAGGTATAAATCCCATTTTATTCTCATCAGTTATTTATGATAAGGGAAATGATTTCATTTTTAGGGGAACTCATATATTTGAAAATAATGGGGTTATTTTATCACTCTCATAATATAGTGGTTAATGTTTTTCATATCATGAGATATTGAATAGCCGAAATAGATTGATTTGTTCACAAAATAATGGTTTGATGTACATGGATTTGGTTAGAAAATTAAATTGTGTACATACATGGACTTGTTTGTAAAACATATAAATTGAAATACATAAAAATTTCACAATTTGTTCCTATACATAGGTTCATTTAAATTCTCTAAAAATTAATTTATTTCTAGGATATTCTATATATTTCTGATTTTCCATTTTCTAGTGGTTTTATGTTGTCATATGATATGATTTTATGCATTATTTAATTTACATTATATGTTTCTAATCCATATTTTTTATGTCCATTATTTTCTCTTATTTTTATATATCTTGATACTTAATTATAAATAATGTTATATTATTATAACTGGTAAGCATATGATAATTATATCTTAAATATATATCCTACACTCATGTTTTCATTTATGTTTATGATATCGTTGTTATGACTAGTAGATAAGTTTCCCTTGATGAGAATTTTTTCACAACCCTTTCTTATATTTATATTATCCATGTTATAGAGAAGATTATGCCATATCAGATGTCTATAATAGGGTCAATAAGCTCAAGTATATTGAAAAATGATTACAATGGTTGTAAAATAAGGTGTTTATGATGCTAGTCTCCTCGACACTTAACTTTTTGTCCTTCGGTTGTGTGACAATTTGTGGGAAGTATTATAGAAAATGTGAAATCAATGTGTAGAAAATTATTTTCTTCATTATAAAAAATTAATATAAAAAATTACTTTTTTAAACAATCTGTTTGAGGAAGCATGATTTTTTTTTATTATGTCCCAAAATTTTATTTTATAAAAATATAAATATATTATATATCTAATAATTTTTTTTCATAAATGATTGAATATATCATTGGAGTATTTAATATAAAATAAGATGTGGTATTCGAATCTATATCATAGTATTTACCATTGGAACATCAAAAAACTAGTTGGTTCTAGAAGTTCCGATGAAGTAGTAATTGGTATGTATGCATAGTGTATTTATTTATTTTATTTTATTTTATTATATTTATTCATTTAGTTATATTATATATGATCATTTCCTATATAAATACATGATTATTGAGAATCACCAGGGTTATCTATATAACCCTGGGCTATTCAGAAGAGGATTCCACCATTCATTATTGGATGATTGAGATCAGGTGATTGAATGACAACATAATCAAGGCGTATCAAGGCGCAAAAAATGAAATAGATCTTCCCCATTATTTGAAACTATGTTCATAAGAAGAAATAGATCTAAATTAATGTAGGACATATAATTTTGGTATCTGTATAAAATAATTATATATTATGCATGATCATAACCTTATTTATTTGATTTTTATTAAAGAAAATATTTTCCCATTATAATGTAACGAATTTATTTATTTATTCAATCTATGTATTAAACCATAAACTCAGCCTTAAAATTACCATGTTATGTGATCCATACCTAATAACACATGGATAATAGTGATATCTCCCCTAATAATCTATTTTCCCCCACCTGTTATTTTTGGTATTCCACATTGGACCACATATTCATGGTTCAACAATTTAGTAGTAGATTAGAGCATGATCTGACACCTAGGATTCATAGTGGATGTATAAACAACAACCACATTAGAGACGTAATTTTGAGTCAGATAGGATTTAGTGTAGTAGTGATGGATTTGTTGATCAAAGATCCATTGTGGAGTTGGTAGTGGAATGGGAGGTGTGTGACACATGTGCGAGATTTGAGAAAACTAGTGGAAATCATATTTCTGGGAATAGAAGGGCCACAATTGAAGTACAAAGTCATTCCCCTTGAATGTAGTGAATATATGGATCCTAATTCAATGGTGGGAGTAATATGTATAGGATAAGTCGAGTAAATCCAACATTCCATGAATCACTAGACCACACAACATGTATTCTGATGAACACACAATGTTTAGTAACCCACCTATAGAGGATATAATTTTTTATGAGTTATATATAACATACTTCTTGGGCAGCCCACACTGGAGACCCAATTTGTACTCTTTGAATACAATGACATTGAAGGGATCACACATACACCATGTATTGGCACATGGCCAGTTTATATGAGCGTAGACAGTACCACACAACTAGCCCATAGTTACAGTGACAGACTATGTAACCCACTAAAATGTTTTTTATGTATATGTGTATAGCTAGCCATGAACTATTTAGAAAACAACCAAAAAAGTATTGGGGCCACACACCATATGGACCCTATTACATGAATTGTAATACCTTTTAAGGAATATTTGACCACTCATATATCCTTCATTTAGACTCGTGTATTCCCATGAGTAACCTATAATATGTTTCATTACATATAAAATGTTTAGAACACCATTATAGTGTCATTAAGATATGATGTAGGATTATCTGAGTTTGACTCCTCTTTTGGGGACACTCAATGATGGATGTGATTGGACCAGATCATCGGAGTGTAACCCACTTGATGGGAAAGGGAATAGTTCCTCTACATAGAGAGAGCCTCCCCTGATGGACTAGGGAATTGATACTCTATGCATATAAATAGTGTAACCCTCCTACTAGGATGGGGCGTGGGTCCTTTGAATATTGAATGGAACCCCCTGGATAGGGAAGGGAACAAGTCCTCTAAAAATAAACCAAGTGAATATTACCAACTTGTATGGGGGAATGGGACCTCTAGAAACAAAGTGGAACCCCTGATAGTGTAGTTCATGTGTCCTTTATTCATCTATAGAGTGGAACCATCTTTCTAGGACATGGTATGTTTCCTATAACAATACACTACCCCTGAAAAACATGGTCATGGGCCCTCTAAACACCTTGATAATGAAACCCTCCTATAATGTCAAGGTATGATCGTCTATCAACAGAAAGTAACCCTCTTATTAAAAAAGTTTACTAGTCCTATACCTAATGATTTATTCTGTAAACTATAAGGAATCATGGAAATGTGTGGATCCACATGGATAATACATTGAAGAGACACATGAGATATAGTGAGCCTTGACTTTTAATCATATTATCACATTATTATAAGAATAATTATCTATTATATAGAAACCATTGATTGAAAATTATAATTTCATAAGAAGACTATGTACATAATTTAGAAACATCAAATAAGAATTAAATATATTTTTTAATTGCTATAATGAGCACCAAATACAATTTTAACTCTTACCAATACATACCATAACCATAGTAATACATAGAAAAAATTAATGTTCTAAATATCCATGTATTGGAAGGAACATGCAATTTAAACACATAACATGAGTTAAAAGGCATAACATTATAACCTAAAATGAATGGATAATGACAAATATAAAAATTCATAACATTATAAATAGGAATCATATGATTATGGAAACCTAGGAAATTGATGACAACATATAACCTATCCTAAACATAAGTCAAGGGTATGGACCAAGAATATTTCACATGGTGTACATAGTCAAAAAATTGATTAAATCGACTACATAATTCTATACCTAAATTCCCATGTGTCTAAAACTTTACCAAATGTATTGGATTACTATTTTGGCATACAAATCATAACATGGTAATGAATATGTTTTCCACATAAACAATCAAATATAAGGAATAAAAATTAGAATTACTCATGGAAAAAATGGGTATCATAATCATGTCATAAGTCATAACCATAGGGTGTATAAAAATGTTATCCATGAAATTATAGATTAAAATAAATATTAAACATTAAAAAATGAAACATAAGAATAGAACATGAATAATTATGTCCAAATTAATTGAAAAATATATTGAGAGTTTCTATGAAAATTCATAATTGTGTTGCATGAGAAAAAATGGGTATTTTCAAATCAAAGAAATATTAATTTACCCATATATACATTTTTGGACCATACATACTGAATATATAATAATTATAAGAGAAACATGAATAGAAAACTAGAGTTTAATGAGATAAATTGTTACCCAAATGAAATATGTAGGTTGGGGGAGATCCATTACCTTATGTCCATATGAGTTATGTAAATGAAATTATTAAACTATATAAAAAATTTTACTAATTAAATATTTTATTAAAAACTAATTATTGATGTATTTGTTTTATTATAATTTTATTAAAATAATTTATGGACATTTCAATTTGTTATAAATCTTTATTACATCATATCGAGATTGTATATTGCATGGTATCATGGTGGATTCACATCTATATGATAATGGATGTTATTTTATAATGGGTATACTATTATATTAGAGATTTTATATGGTATTAAAGTAATTATAAAATTAAAATAGTACTGTATATCATTCATTCTGACATTATATGATTCATATTATAAAATGTTAATGATTAATGCTTGGTTTATTTTGGAGGTTTTTTCAACCATCAAGAATTCATTTTATTTTATTGAATATTTATTCAATAAATTAGTAATAGAAAATTAAATAAGTTATGATATACTTATTAAAATAATATTTAATATCATCAATATATTTATGAGAATCCTTAATCCCAGTAAGGATATACAAAACACATTATTCATTGAGACAATTAATCACCATAATTTAGACAACGACTTCTTTTCATTGATTAAGAAGAATTAAGAAAATAAAAAAGATGGAAAAATTTATATTATAAATAAAAATTATAGTATAAAAATTATGATAATGTTTAATTGTTTTAGGTATTAATGATTTTAGGTTAAATTAAAAGGTGAAAATAAATTAAGAGGGGATGTTTAGGAATGTTACCTCTCGATTATCATCTCCTAGAAGGATCCCTTGAGGAACTCATAATTGGTATTTTGGTGAGAAAAAATATAAATTAAATATGGGTTTATTATGGGGGAGATTGTTTTGTTGATATTAGGAATTATTCAAGACAAATAATGTTTTAGGATAAGGGGTTGTGAGGGTGGAATTTAAAAGGGTGAGAGGGGTGCTTTTGAAATTTCCTGAGATATTACAATATAAACAAACTATTCTAGAACCCAATTATTCTAAATGGATAATAATTGAGTAGGTAATATATTTTCAGGTCATATCATATTTCCTTATGATTATATAATGTATTTATAATTAAAAAATAAGTTATTTAAATAATACATTCATGAAATATCATTCTAAAAAAATTTGATACTATTCATCACATTGACTATAAAAACATTAGAAAAATAGATAAAATTTTGAAAAAAATATTTTATTATATAAATTATATTTAATGGTAAACTATATTATCCACGTATAACAATAAATATATCAAATTTCATTTATTTTAAAATTTTAATAATCATTTATGTGTTTTTTAACATTTTTTATAATTACTGCACCATTGTTCTATAATTATTTAAGGAATTAATTTTTCCTCAAAAACAAAAACAATACAAAGATGAATATAATTTATTTAGTTTAAAAAATAGAATTTTGGGTGTACCATATTTTTGGTAAACTATATTTTTAAATTATTATAGTTATTCAAAATAATATTGTGAAAAGCTACATTTTTCTATAAATAAAATACTTCTAGAGACCTAGTTAAGATCATGTGGATCCAAAAGGTTATAAATTAGCCACATAGGTGATTATGGACTAAAATTACTCATAAAATATAAATTTGTAAAGTGTTAGAATCATTTACAAACTATTATAATATTATTTTTACCCATGATTTCCCATTTTTCTATTATCCATGGAAACAAAAATTACTATGGTAATTAATCATTTTGAAAGAAAATTAATGGGATATATTTACTAAAATTGTACTTCCAATTTAGAAATATTCAGTAAATATTTCCCAATTCAAAAAATTTAGGTGGCATAATTTAATTTTATTTTCTGCTAGAAAGTACAATAAAAATGATTTTTCTAAAAAATCCTCTTTTAGGTACAAAATGTTTTTATAAATACAATCACGAATAAAATTTATTTAAAAGACCAAAAATTGATTATTTATAAATAAAAAATAACTAATTAATTTTCAAAATAATTAAAATTTGACATTGTAAATTCATTAAAATAAAATTTGGTTTTCAATGTCAATCAATATTTTACACTATTCCTCCAAATTTTATCCTTTTTAGAAAATTATCAAATATTCATCATAAGAAAAAATTTATGTGTATAATTAATATATTAAATTTATTTTTTCTAAAAAAATTCTATAAGTGTTAAAATTAGTCATATATAATTTCTCATTAATATAAATAAAATATTTCTTCAATGAATACATATTTTTGATGAATAAATTGTAATTACTAAAAAATAAGTGTTTATCTAAAAACATTATAAATAAATATATATCATAATAGGTTTATTAAAATTTATTCTCTAAAATTATTGGCATATAGTATAATTATCATGATAATATAATAATATTTAATTTGCGTATCTGAGTTCCTATAAACATGACGTAGCGTGAAACACAAGCTTCCAATGAAGGAAAATTATTTAATGTGAAATATTTAAAAAAAAAAATTGTGTTATATTATTACCCCTTATAAAATTTCAACTTCAAATTTTTTTTCTATATAATAAGGTGAAACTTGGTGTGCTAAACTTTTAATATAAAGAGATAAATATATAAATGAAAACTATATCCTGATTTTTGATTTCTTATATTTCAATATAGGTTATCCATGGTGATAGAAGTGTCCCTATAGATCTTAATAATGTTTTTAGAGTGATAACAAAAAAAAAATAAAAATATAATCCTCAAATATAAACTATAGATTCTGAATCCTTTTACACATATTACCAAAAGTATTTAGGAAAAATTAGCCATTAAATAAAAAACATGTATAAACAATTCTAGTGTCTTTAGAAGACTGTGAAAATGAATAGAAAAACTGAAACTAGAATAAAGAATATTACTAATTGTATCTATAAATTTCTCCTAACTACCTTTTAGATTTTACTTTTATATAAGATAACTTTGGGAATACATAGACAAAAGGGATGAGATAAAAATTCCAGTACATGAAGAATCATGTGATTGAGTCATTAAAAATGAGTTTGAGGGAATAACATGATTAAATAAAAGGCATGGGTGGTGAAAAATATAAGGAAAAATAACATTTATATCATCAAATAAAATGTTCATGAAAAAAATGAATTTTTTGTAAAAATTTAATTGGGAAAAAACGTGAGTCAATTCTATCTTCCAGGAAAATATCACTTGGTGGAAAGAGTCCTGTAATGGATTAGGTTTACTCCCTAATCCCATAAATTACATCTCAGGAATCTAAAACATTACCCAAATAATTACAATTATATATGATTTATCACATGATAACATGTTCATGAATATGTGTTCTATATAAAGAATCATACATAAGGAAAAAACATAACAGTTTACCAAGGAATGAAATGATTATCACAATTTAGTCATAATGCATAACTAAAGGGAATATAAAATGGAATCCAAGAAAGGGGAAATTTCAATAATTATAGGATATTTATAAAATTAAAAAAATTAGAATCAATCTTGAATTATGGTGTCCAATTGAATTGAAGACAATAGTGACTGTAAATAGGTAACATTATAAATGTTCTACTTAAGAATAATTTTAATAAAAATGATAAACCATAATTACAAGGGATAATAAATAATTATTTCCACAAATTGTGAAATGAACATAAACAATTTTTCAATATAAAATGAGTGATTTGGGAATGTATTTTTTAAAAAATATTTAATGGGGTGTACTTTCAGATGGGTGATAAACAGATAAGTTCCCTTTGATATGGTTTCTTTAATAAGAGTAATTGAGGAGGGAACCTTTTAAAATATTTATATTCCAATCCATGAAATATAAATTGAGTTACATATATGTGTTTGGAACATATATAGAGAATATAAAAATTTATTAAATGAATAATGATGATATAACTTGAGGAATATAGTGATAATGCAATACCAAATGGAAATGTAGAGGTTGAGAGAGATGCATTAACTTATGTATGATTGAGTTATGAACATGTGCTTAACATCCTTGATAATAATATTATATTTTCTAATTTATAAATTAAATATGTCTTCTATTAGTATTATATTATTATAATTGTTTTAATTTTATTTATAGACATTAAGATGAGTTGTAATGTTTAATTTCATCTTTTCATGAGTGTTCTTTTCATGATTTAATAGCCAGTTCAATTTTGTATAATTATTGTATATCTTTCAAAATTATAATACTATAAAATAATTTAAATTATATGTTATTTAAGAATTTATATAATTTTAAATGTTCTAATATATCATTTTTTCATACATTAAGTTGATTATTTTCATAAAATCTTAATGAAACATGCCCAGTTTATTTTGATAGGTTTTCCTTCCATCATGCTTTAGTTTCATTTTATATTATATTATATATATATATATATCAGTTATATAATGTGAACTATGTTATATAATAAATATCAAAATATTATTTAAACCTTATTATAATTTACTCAATAGCATTTAAGTAAATGATGCAAAATGAAAAATTCATTATTTATAAAGATGATTAATCACAAAAATTTGGAAAACTGTTTCCTTTGTTTCAGTAAGAGTAAATGAAATAAAGAGATGGATATAAAATATTAAATTATAAATATGTAATTTTATTTTAAACATGGTACTATATTTATGATGAATTTATTGATGAATAATGTGGGTAGAATTTAGAAGAATAAAAAAAATAAGATAGGTAGTTTAAGAAAGTTACCACTCAAATATCACCTCCAGGAAGGATAGCTTGAGGAACATGGAATTGGTCATTTTGTGATACCACAATCACAAGGATGAGGGTAGAGTTTCTAGTAGAATTATTGGTAGATATTTGGGATGATAAATGTCTTTGAATGTGTGATGAGAAGGGATTGTGAGGGGTTGTATTTATAAGTGGTTTAGTGGGGTGTTTGGGAACTTCTAAAAATATAAAAATATAAAAATATTATTCGAGAGATAAGTTCATTATAATGGAACATAAATGTATAAGATATTTTATTTCTGACCATATATAATCCCTTACTTATTTTATAATATAATTTTTTATTTTCAAAACATTTAATGAGGTATTATTTCGTTAAATATAATCATTTTAATATTTAATAGTATTCATTACATTGAAAATGAAAACATAAAAACATTAAGTTAAATTATTAAAAAAACTATTGAATTATATACTAGGTATGTAATGGATAGTTGGATAATTTTTTCATCACCTCAAATATCTCAAATTACATTTATTTTAACATTTTGTTATTTTTTATATATTTTCTACTTGTTTAATAATTATAGTATCCATGTTGTGTATTAATTTAAGGAAATTTGTTTTCTACTTAAAAAATTAAAAATAAATTAAAATTATGCAAGTAAATATTTTTTATTTTAAAAAAAAATTATGGCTGATTATGTTTTCTTGATAACCATATATTAAAAATATTTTAGTTAGTAAAAATGATATTGTGCAAAGGTTGACTTCTCTTTAAATAAATTAAATTAAGGGACATAATGTCAAAAAATTGGATACTAAAGGTACTAAATTCAACCCATGGATTATTATGGATATACAATACCCTTCAAGTAAAATTTTGTAATGTTTTAGGTTCATTTTATAACACTTATAATATCATTTTTACTCACAATTTCATGATATACAATTGATCGGGGTAACAAATATTTCTATGGATACTATTCATATTTTCCCAAGTAAATAAAAGGGTTTTATTTAATAAATTTTGGTACTTATAATTATAAATTATGAAATAATATGTTCAAAACTAAAATTAATGAATTCATAGAATTTAATTTAAAATTAATCAAATAAATAGAATGAGAATCAATTTTTCTAAAAATTACCCTTTTAGGTGTAACTTGTTTAATACTAAATTCATGTTTAAAATTAATTTTAAAGACCAAAATATAATTTTTAATAATCAAAAAGAAATAATGATAGGTGAAAATAAATATAATATGGATATTTACTTTGATTTAATGAAATAATATTTTCAATATAAATTATTATTTTCCATTATTCCTTAAAATTTGATTTTTTTTATAAAATTAAAAAAAAATTAATGTTAATCTTGTTTGGAAATGATGATTTAAAAAAAGATGTGTACATTTAAAAATAATTTTTATAGTATTGTAAAAAATAATTATATTTGTTTTCTCAAAAAGGAAATAAAATCATGTTTGGAAGAAAACATATTTTTAAACAGTACGATGTCCTATCTAAAAATTAAGTGTTAACATACTGATAAATAGTAAAAATATATATTTACAATAGGTTTGTTTCTATTTATAATCATTGAATCAGTGTCTAGGATACAAAGTCAATTTTAAAATAATTATATTTTAATTGTATACCACGGTTCTCTAAAGCTCATTGTTTCAAAAAAAACAAGGTACTATAGATTAAAATATCTAAAGACAAATGTTTATTAAAAAAATGGGATTTCCATGAGATAATATGAAACAATGGTGGACCCATTTAGAAGTATTGGTAGACACCCTTCTGGGACTAGGCTGTGAGATAGAGAGCACCCTTCTCTCCCATCCTCATATCTATTATGAGAATATATATAATTTATTGTTAAATTTCATTTCACTCTTTCTATGGGATGATCTATCTACATTTATTTTTTCTCTAGATTCTACGCCTCCAATTATCGGGGAATCCATATGGGTATATATAAACTCAACCATACATAGGCTTTCCTATATGTGTTGTGTCTTATGAATAATACATACCTGTATATTAGGATTTCAGAAGAGCACAACAATAGCCTCATGCATTAAACAGCATACGATGGTCGAGGATTGGATATATTGAGATAAGCCATTATAAATTTTGAATTTCTATTAATTGTTAATTTAAGACATAATTCTAGTTGTGTGTGTATTTATTCTCTAACTAATCATATTATGATGTTGTACTCTTATATTTCTTAATGGTTGTTACATGCATTTTTATACTCTATATGTTACTATATTTAATATATATTCATCTATATTTCTATATGAATATGGTTAGGTGAGTCCGTACATGTACATTAAGAAAAGGCCTCCAATATTAGTAATTCATTTCAGTGTTGATCACCATCCTGTAGCATATTGATGTGTGATTAAGGTATTTATGGATTAGCATTCTGCCAATTTAGTAGGCCCTGATGGGTTATGTTCTGAAAAATTTACAATAATGTTTGTTCATTATATAGGACAATGTTTGGGGTGGTATTAATATATGTATATTCATAGGACATATTGAAGTAGTGTCAAAGTGTATCTAGTGAGAAATTTAGGATAGGGAACCCAATGTTGTTATGGTGGCCAACATATTCATACATCATGACTCTGACCAACTCATTATAGTGAATAGTGACACATGTATCATATATGATTATGAATTTTGATTGTCATTATTATGCCCACATGCCATGTATATATATTATCATGTAAAATGGAGTGTCTAGATTTAATTTCATGATACCTATATCAAGACAACTATTTGGGATACCGATTTAGTCTTGTCCCAATATTTTGATGAGTGATTATTCCTTAGTTCAGGGGACATAAACCATGTTATTTCCTCCAAGTTATTATTTAGTAAAAAACAAATATTTATAATAACATATTATGCGAGAGGATATTTTTTTGTATATATGAAGTCTTATCACACTCCCCGATTTCTAGTAGATGTGGTCATTGAGGATCAACGGTGACCGAATTCCCTAGGTAGAAGAAGATTGGCTTGAGTCAGGGATCTATGTTCTCAATCTTGTGCAGACCCTAACTGAACAGATTTTTGTTCTGGAAAAAATCATTTCCCATGGAGAAGTTAGGAACTTGTGAACATCACTAACATAGATGCATGATAGATCAGAACACTCATTTTTTGACTTCCTATAGTTGTTTTTGGGTGGAGTATTACCCCTGCTAGCTACACTCAACACATATTTAGGATCATCTTGAGAAAAATAATTGAGGGATAATGGTTGTTGAGTATTCTATTATGTTAATTTAAAATATGTAGTATTCCAGAAAAATGATTTATTATGAATAATTTTAGGTGAAAAGGTTTGATCAGGGTCTCCATAGAGACATCCATGAATGTGTGGTAGGATATTTGCACATGAAGTGTGGTCATCGTCAGACTCAGAAAAATGATTTTGAGGATCGAGGGCCTTCTATAAGACCAGGGAATACATGAGATGGGTGATTTTATTCATGTGATGGAAGAAGTGAGTTGAATCATGATTTCTAGATTCGATGTGTTGATGAGTATAGGATAGTAGATAATGGACTGTCATGATAGAGGACGCATAATTAGCATAATTTTCTAAGGTGTGGGCATGATGGCCCCATAGAGGAAGAGATGGAAAATGAGATGTTTGGGATCACGTAAAAGGATCTGCTAGTGGTGAGGGATGTTATGATCTCTTTCTACCACCTCCACCATGTGATGTTTGTCATGCATATGGACAAAGGGGTTGGGGTTATGGGCATCTGCATGTGATTGAGGCATTTGACCCAACATATAAGGATAATGTTATAGGTAGCTCAATTTGTATTTTACATTAAATTACATATGTGTAGACATAGTTTTGGGTCATTCTTTCTTCTATTTACTCTTGTTGTGATATACATAACTCCCAATCAAGTATTTTTTCCAATAGCACTGCATTGAGGTTATTACAAGGAAAACTTTTTCGATATCATTAATGTCCAATCAATTTTAATAATCTATTTTTTGATAGAGCTTATCATGGGAGCTCTTGGTCATCACTATGTGGCTATATGACATCATATTTTGTATGGTCTAGTTTTCTATGGTTACATATAATAGTTACTATCATAATAGATGAGTAATATGCCTTTAGAATGATGGAAAATGAAATTCAATTATGTTTGAGAGAGATCAAAAGGAGGATTGACTATGTTATATTAGTATGAAACTGCATCACATCACCCATATGTTGGTAATTTTTTCCCTTGTAATTGTGAACTCCTAAGGAATATATATTTATTTAATCATGGAACATGATATGGAATTCTTCTATGACGATGTTCTAAGACATTATTAGACATATGAGACGTAGTTTTTCATTAATTTGTACAAAAAGACTTCCCTAAAATCTTATGTAGAATATTAAACGGCCACTACCAATAATTAGAAGTTAAGGGTGTAGTTCGATGGCATTCATGAGAATGTTTTTATCAAAACTAGTGTGTTCTACTATAGATATCTAATATTTTTCATGAAAAAGGTGTACGGGAGTTTGTGGATTAGGTGGATTATCATCAGCTGAACCATGCCACAATAAAGAACATATATCCCATTTCATGGATTGAAGAAATATTATCATATTTGAGAAATGATATGGTTCTCAAATATCTATCTCAAGTTCAACAATACAAAGTTGATATTTCTCAAATATTATTTTATGATACTGGAATTATGAAATCACTATAGACACTAGGAGTTACTAGTGATGAGTTATGGTATAAAAAATTCCACCATAGTGTTTATAGTCTTGATGTACCAAAAATTAAATCCATATATGGACCAATATGTAAATATATTTAGTAATAAATACTCATATTACCCATGGTATAGGAGAATATTGATGGTTATATGAAGATTCTGTTTGAATTTAATTTAGAGAACCAACTTTATGATTACCTCTCAGAGATCCAATTCAAGATCCAAGAGTTTCACTCTCTTGGGTAGGTCACTTTTGGTCATGGATTCTATTTGGACATTGAAAATATCAATTTACTAATCTATTGGTATATATCCAAGAATGTATCATATGTGGGGAGTTTTATTGGATTTTTGGGGGTAATACATGAGGTTTATGGTAGGATTCTCCAAAATTATTTCCCTTTTTATGTCCATAACATTTATGGAGAATCCATTTACGATGATAGAATAGTGCTAAAGTGCCTTTGGGGAGTTTAGAGTGAGGATAACGAGTGATCATATTTTGAGAATATTGGAGGAGGGTGTGGACTATGTTGTATATTAGAATACCTATGGAGCTAGGCTTAGCTGCATGTTGATTAAGAGGTAGGTATTGATCAGTTATGGTTTGAGGATGTATAGAACACATGAGAATTACTATAAAAAGACTAACCTAAAAAGTTTGGAGGTGATATATCCTTTTAGGATTCCAGTGTAATATCTATTTGTTGAGAGCTTTTCAGTTTACTTAAAACATCAAAGTCTTCAAATATGTGTTCAAATTGAGAATCTAGAACCTAAGGCAAACTCACTGGTTGGAGTTCTTATATGAATATTTCTTTGAGATAGTCTATACTCTTAGGATGAAAAATGTGGTGACAGATTCCCATTATATGAAGTCATGTTATCACCTAGTATAGGAACCATCGTAGAAGTTGGATTCCTTATAGTTTAACATTGTGGTGGATGGATCATCATTAATTTTTCCTGTGGTGTTGAATTTTTTTCTTCTTTAGCTTGTGAGGGAGGATCAATTGAAACACATCAACTATGGATTCCTATGTGACAATATTTTCAAAAGATATTAACCATATGAATTTTTTAATGAGGGAATCACGTCATCCATATATAGGGACAAATGATGGTCTCGGTCATGATTTGGATTAGGTGATGTGAGAGGTTCACACTTCTCATTTGGTTGAAAATATTATTTTGGGGAAGATGTACCAAGATGTTCAAATGAATGTTTTTTGTGGATACCAAGAGTCAGATCATGGCCATGTTCATCTCCCATTTCCTCGCATGTTAGTATGTAATGGTTAATCACCATGTACTAGAATGTGATGGAATATTCATTAAATTCCTGATAGGGATTCTGTGATCATTAAGAGGCCATGGATACATCTATGCGATTCATGACCAGTATAAAATGTTGGCACAATTTCTATCTATTAGGTGGTATATTTTATGTTTGATTTATGGGGTAGATGTATGTGCAAGAGATCGTAGGGATTCATGGGGTACCCTTGATGATTGTCTGTGATTGTGATGCACGGTTCACATCAAGGTTGTAGAGGTGCCTACTTGATGCATTCGGGACCTCGATGAGGATGAATATATCCTTTTATCCCCAAAAATATAGGAAGATGTAGTGAACTATCCGGGTTATAGTACATTTGATGAGGTCTTTTGTATTGTACTTTTTCTAGATCTAGGAGATTCACTTACCAGAGATATAGTTTTCATATAATTCTAACTACCACTCTACAATCATCATAAAACCATTTAATGACCTCTATGAGAGATCCTAAGGGCCACTGTTATTGTACCACCCCGGGTAAATAAAGAATATGGCATTTTTATATTTATCTATATTTGTGAATAAAATATTAATATTAGTTTAAAGGGGATGCTATGCTCGATGGCGTACCCAATACGCAACAACGGGTTTCTTGGGAATCTTACGTTGCACTCTAATAATAAAATAATATTATTTTAAATAGTAGTTAACGACTAGCCGTTGTAATGGAGGGAATTAATAGAACTAAATATAAAATTATTATATATGTTTGTCAAATTTTTTTACACTTTACAACAAATGATTGAGTATTAAAAATGCGAATGAACCCAATTTTAAGCGTAGACAGTCTAATATTCTTAAAAGGTCGATTAACCGCTTTTTGATGGAGAACCTCTTTTAAATCCACTTTTTGACAATTTTATGTGTTTTATTTGAGAAAATAAAATTATTCTTTATAATCGGGACATCAAAATTTACTTTGTGTAAATTTTTGGTATTTTTCCGAAAAAGTTCAATTTTTAATGAATAGTGAAAAATGTTGTATTTCAATTCAAAACCTCTTTTTGATATAATTTATTTACATGATTAGATTATCTTTTTAATTGGTTTTAAAGTTTAAATAGAATATATTTTTTCCATTTAATCTAATGGTGGTCATTTTAATTAATACCACTTTATGGTTGGACATAAATGAGTGTCAATCTTTTGAAAGATATTGTTTCTTAAAAACACGCTATTTGATTTAACAGCGGGGATTAATTATTAAATTAATTAATGTAAATTATATGTTATGAATTTTGTAAAATATAAATCATTTTTTAATTCGTAATATCAAATATATCTTAGGGTGAATTTTTTGTATTTTTTCTGAAAAACTTCAATTTTTGATGAATAGTGAAACCACAAAGTGGTGGTTACAAAATTTGATTTTTAGTTTAAATGGGACTTTACCACTTCTATGATTTGAATTTAAAAAATCCAATTTAAATGAATTTAATTGTTATGTAAAATGTGGTTCAATGGGATGAAAATAATTTTTGATGAAAAGTAACTTTTAAGTTTTATTAATCGCGATTAAAGGTAATTAGTGTGATTTAAGGTAAAAATGATATTATAATAAAATGAAAATATCTTGACACATGTCCTAACCCTATTGGATGAGTTATGGCCGACCAAGACAACCCATGGGTCGGTTATTGGTACCCCATGTAGCCACTTGGTTATGATAATGACATTTATGCTTTTTATTTAAAGTTAAAATAAAAATGTCACAAACATGATTTGTTTTACTAAAACAATTTTTACATGATGTCATACAAGTCAGAATTTTGACTATAAATAGTAATTGGAAAACTAAAAAGATTTCCTACATCATAGTATTTTTTTTCTAATTTTTAGACATTAAATAAATTAAATTCCTTACGACATCATGATGATGCAGTGATGACCTCATTTTTTAATGATTTTAATAAAATGGAATGATAATGAAAAATTTAGGACATACACATGTCAAAAACCTATTGTATGGGCGTATTTCTAACCCTTATCACCTTATACTCAAAACCAATTAATGGGGGACCATTAAAATCCGAAAACCATTTGAAAATAAAGTAACATTTTATACTTTTCCAAGAGTGCCCCTCCTCTCCTCTTATAAAAGGCCGCCACCTCTACCACCTTACCCACACCTCTCAAACCTTTGGTTCGGCCAAGATATTATCATTTTGTATCTCCAAATCCCTATCCTTATCCTATAAACCTTAACTTAGGCAGGAAGATCTTCAAGAAACCCTTTTGGTTCAAACCAAAAGGAGTTACCCTATTTTAAGGTAACGTCTTCACTTTTCCTCTTTTGTTTTATTTTGCTTCTCCAACCCCCTAAACTCTTTTTATTCATTTCTTTTGTAACAACTCCAGTATCTTCAATATACTAGGATATTTTTATAATATTTATTCGTGCTACCCTTACACACAACTTCATCTAATGGTTAAAGAACATACTGTTTCTGTGGATGGAGAATTTCTTCCTCACGAAACGATGATTGTTCAACACTCATATAACAGCTTCAAAGGTGGCCATTAAGATGTCACTATGTTCATATATGATATATAATATTTTTATGTTTTACTTAAGCTTCTTTTTTTTCATTTGTGGCATACCTTTATGGCTTCCATTATAGTTATACGTGATATCTTCATTTTAGGAAGTGCGGACTACCGCCCCCTCAAAGTGATTTGATTCGTTAATACTATATGTGGGATGTATAAAGGATGGATTAGAAGTTATTATATATGATTTTATACTTAAATTATAATATAAATTTATATAATTATTGTTTTGTTTCCATTAATGTATGATATAGATATGAAACTAGCGTTCATGCGTATGTACTGCTTACCGTCTCCATGAATGGTGCATTTCATTTCTTATCCTCAAATGTAATGTACTATTATAAGTACATATAATGGATATATATTATGTATGATACATAAAAAATATGAATATAATTCTGGAATTAAAAATATACATATCTCTCATTTAGTTTTAATTCCATTAATATGACATAGAAATGAAAGTAGCGTTCATACGTACGTACGACTTATCGTCTCCATGAACGGTGCATTTCATTTCTTACCTCTAAATGATTATGTAATATTATAAATATAAGTATATGTTGGATATATATGATATATATGATATCCAAATCATGAACATAATTATTGAGATAATGGATATTTGACTATGTGAACAACTTGTAAGTATAAGAAGTTCACTTTTGACATAAGTACCAAATAATGAAAAAACAACCGTTATTAAATTAAATGATTACATAATGTTCATGAAATGGTAATAAGTGACATAAAATGAACAATGAACTTTAAAAAGTTTCTTAAGGAATTAGAAATTAACTCAGGTTTATTATTCATGAGATTAAATAACGATCGAGTCAAGTCGGACCCGAGGTAAGGGATCATACTCCTCTCTTTCTTTTTAAGTACACTCTTTCATGTCATTACTTTTAAAGCTCATATTTCTTGTTATTGGGATTCTATTTTATATTAATCTAACTATAATGTTAATGTTAATATGATGAGAGACCATATTCTCTCTCATCAATCCATTTTGGAAGTTTTGAGTGGCGCTGTTAGGCTGCCGAATTTTTGTAAGAGATCTAACCTCTCTTTTTTTTAAGTACTCTTCTTTATGTCACTTCTTTTAAGCTTCTCTCTGTTTTGTTGGGGGATGTTCTTTTATATTCCTATTTCTGAAAACTTTATGTTAATATCATTATAGACCCTATTTTATCTCATCAATCCATTTTTTTATGTTTTAAGTGGCGCCGTTAGGCTGCCGAATTTTCGTAAGGGATCCTACTCCTCTCTTTCTTTTTATGTACTCTCTTTTATGTCATTATATTTAAGCTCTTATTTCTTATGTTTGGGGATGTGATTTTATATTTCTATTACTGTAATTATTATGTTCATATAATGAGAGACTCTATTTTATCTAATCAATCAATTTTTTGGAAGTTTTATGTGGCGATGTTAGGCTGTCGAGTTTTCCTAAGAGATTTTTCATCTCACATTTATTCCCGTGAAATTTATGCTACATGGGCCACCATTTCCTTTGATTGGTGTATGTAATGACCATTATTATACTCCTTGTGTAATATAATTTCATATATGGGTATTTACATATTCATTTTATGACCCTTCTTCAATGGGGTGTACGTTTTGAAAGTTACCTAAGTTGGTAAGGGAACCTTTCACCCTCCTCTTTTTAAAAAAGACTTATATTGTTATGTCTTTTAAATTACATCTTCTTATGTTGGGATATGTTCTTATATATCCTTATTGATTTAAATTTTATGTCCATGTGATGATATGACCTTTTTATCTATCATCAACTCATTTTCCGAATTTTGATGTGACGTCGTTAGGCTGTCGAATTTTTGCAAGGGAACTTCTTAACCCAATTTAGATTCTTTGGGATACACTTATAATCATTGAATATGTCATTATATGAATATGTGTGAATAATATCTGATTGTTTTACACATAATATCCACTTATATTTGGTGTATTATTTTGTCACATATAATCATGTAATTGATTTATCCTTAAACCAAGGATACCATCTTTGTAAGGGACTTCGTCTCAATCTCCTATAATTGGGGCATATTTCGTTTTATACACAACATTCTTTTATACAGTGTATAAACCCCTTTGAATTTTACTTTTATACAAAAAGAATCTTTTTCTACGAATCGTTTTACTGAACGACAAAATGGAATGTTTCTTTTATCGTACGCGGTGACAACGACCTTTTCCGTCGCTGCGAGTATTATTTGATCTTTGGCTTCCTCAACAAGCCATACTGTTTTTAAAATAAAAGAAATACCATATACACTTTTATGTATTTTGGTATTGAAAATGGTTTTGATAATGGATTCTATTTTGTCAATATATTTAAATGATATATTGTGATTGAAATGAGGAAATGTTATCATTCCTTTATATTGGTTTTATGTGTTATAATTTTATAATGGTACTTAGACATTTTACGGGTGGTTACGTTATAAACCATATGACGGGTGGTGCCGTGAATACCAGGATGGGTGGTTACGTTATAACCTCCAATGCATTGGGTATGGATGTTGGCCGTATGGCTATTACATTAAGTATGTATAGAAGTTGGTCGAATGGCTATTCCATTAAGTGATATGTGTGGAAGTCGACCTTATGGTTATTACACTTAAGTATGTTTATGTCCCAAGTTACCTTTATATGTTATGTGATCTTTATATGGGTTTTATGGTAATATTTTGGTTATAGAAGGGTAATTAATGAACTTTTATTCAGTGAAGATTTTTTTACTACTTCGAAAAGGTGAAAAGTATTACTTTGATAAAGTATACATGGTTTACTTGTTGTTTTGAAAAACTAACAGTTTTCATTCTTTGTGTATCCCTTACTGAGGTTTTTATGCTCATCCCAAGTTTTTGAAATGTTTTTCACAGGAATTAACGTGGAATAGGGTCAATGATGGGATCAAGGGAAAGTCATGCAACCTAAAACATGGAACTGGTCATGTTTCTTTTTAAGAGTATTTATTTTATGGAATCTTAGTAAAATTTTATACTTTGTAATCGTTTGAGATGTGATAGTTATGTCCTAATTCTCTAAAACTCTAAACCTGAAAATATCCTCAATGTGAATTATTCATTTAATTCAATATTAAGTAATGTTTAAGGTTGGGGCCTTATAGTTGGTATAAGAGGTCAGTTTAGATAACTTTAGAGGTTAGGGTATTCTTTAAGCATAAGTGACATGACCATAATGGTTAGGATTTCATAAACAGTACTGGTTTTAGATAAAGTGAATGAGTCATTATATCTTAGTGTTTATCTTCCTCATTAGTACATGATGGTTTTGTTGATATACTCACACGGTCCTTTTTGGTTTTAGTAAATGGCTGGATATAGCAGGCACCAAAGTAACAGTGGATGTGAAGGAAACTGTGACAGTTTTCTGAGTGAGCAACTGAATGCTATGGGAGATGAAATGAGAACTCTTGTGTATATCCTCAACCAACTATATGGAGTCAAGATTGACCACATAAACCTTGTTAATTTATATAAGGAATCATATATGCGAGAAACAAATCCTTACATAACTGCATGTAATAATCATAAAGGTAAGTGTGTTAAAAAACCTATGTGTCAAAGATGTGGAAGGAAACCCCTAGGAAAATGTTTCAAAGTGGCAGAAATATGCTATAGATGTGGAAATGAAGGTCATAAAGCAAAAACCTGGCATGGAAAAAGGAAGCATCCAGTTGACTCGAGGAAAGGGAAAGAAGTTCATTCCGAGGGATCAATTGAATGTTTTAAATGTGTTGTGCATGGTCATTATTCAAAAACATTTCCTATGAAGATGTTTCGTTAATGGGATCACCAAGATCGTAAAAATACTCGTTTACCAATACCTAATTCCATTCTGATTGAGGATGAAGAAACTGACAATGACCAATTAAATGTATGGATTATTTCTTAACATTTGTTTTCTATTTTGGAATCTTAGGATATGATTCATTATTTTGTTTGTAGGAAAGAAGTATTTCAGAATAAGTTGGAAAGGAATGGTTCATGGATCATGAGGAATGTTGAATGAGTAAGAAGTCAACATTAAATGGGATTCAAGAGTTATGGTGAAATTCTTAAGAGTATTAAGTCTCTTTTGATGATGTGGTACATTAGAATACTTTTTATAGTATGTGTAACACTGATGTTTGATATATGAAAATTTTATTCAAAGAATAGTAATCTATTCTTTTGTGGACATAGTTATAAATAACCATTTGGGTTTATATGATCCTTACTTTCGATGTAATTATGGGTTACTATATGTAATGATGGAAAGTGAAAGTCATGAGATAAAATTGAGGTCAATTAAATTATGGTTATTTTTGATTATTTTATCTCGTTATTGGGGATTTTTTTACGAATTATGTAGTTTTGGAAAAAGGACAACACGCAGACCGTGTGACAACCCATCGCGTCGGACAATGCTGCAGGAATCAAACCCACAACCAAAGTGCATTGGGTATTTATCGCCTGCCACTGGACTACATGAAGTCCCTGGTTAGTTTGACTAATTCTTTTTAGTGAAATGATTTTATGAATTAAGAGTATGTTTATTTTGGGATATCTATGGAAATTTATTAACCTATCATGGAGGATATGTGATTAGGTTAATTACTTTTCAATACGAGACTTTAGGAGAAACTGATGTTCTTTGGAGATAAATGTTACGATTTAACTTGGAAGACTATGTGAGTAAATCCTTCAAATATTTGGGTTTCAATCATAGTTTGGTTTACTTTGAAGAATTTTATGGACAAATTGTTTATCGAATGGTCCTCGTTCAACTTTGGGTTTTGTTGGTCAAATTTTGGAGATTAAGAATAGATTTTTTTTAAGGGTTATCCTTTTCTGGATTACCTGATCTTGTACTAAAATTTTAGGTTTTGGTTTGGGTTATAGTCTAAAGACTTGGTATGTGTATAGTTCTCTTTTGTGGATTAGGCGATTCTATAGAAATTGATTATAGTACTCTTAATGCGAACAAGTCTTCCTAAATACCCTTCTTTTGTAGAAAATATGAGCTTGATTAAGGAATCTAGTAAAAGTTGAAAGTCTATATGAAAAGTAAGTATGTTTCATTGTGATTCATTTAAGCTCAAAAATAAATTCCTCAATAAAAATTAACTTAAAACAAAATGATATCTATTAACTTTTCCTACTAGGAAATCGTATATCTTTTAACCCATCACAAGTTTGTTATTTTCTTATGGTTAACTTTCTCCTAAAGATGTTTTCTATCACTCTCCATCAGAACATGAACCTATGTTTTCTCCTCCATGTTCAAGTTTTCCTACATGGAATCTTAGTATGGGTTAACTCGGGTGACCTCTGTACATATCTTTCTTTATTTTAAAGTGATTGTTTTACCGACTCTTGTTCTAATGTGGTACTTTCGAGGATATTTCCAAGCCCAATTTTAAAATTGCGAGGACGCAATTCCCAAAAGGGGGAAGGATGTAACACCGCAGGTAAATAAAGAATATGACATTTTTATATTTATCCATATTTGTGAATAAAATATTAATATTACTTTAAAGGGGATGCTATGCTCGATGACGTACCCAAAACCCAAAAACAAGTTTCTTGGGAATCTTACGTTGCACTCTAATAATAAAATAATATTGTTTTAAATAGTAGTTAATGCCTAGCCATTGTAATGGCGAGAATGAACAGAACTAACTAAAAAATTATTATATATGTTTGTCAAATATTTTTACTCTTTACAATAAATGTTAGAGGATTAAAAATGTGAATGAATCCAATTTTAATCGTAGAGAGTCTAATATTCTTTAAAAGGTTGATTAACCGTCTTTTGATGGAGAACCACTTTTAAATCCACTTTTTGAAAATTTTATATGTTATATTTGACAAAATAAAATTCTTCTTTATAATTGGGACATCAAAATTTACTCTGTGTAAATTTTTGGTATTTTTCCGAAAAAGTTCAATTTTTAATGAATAGTGAAAATATTGTATTTTAATTCAAAACCTCTTTTTGATCTAATTTATTTATATGATTAGATTATCTTTTTAATTGGTTTTAAAGTTTAAATAAAATATATTTTTACCATTTAATCTAATGGTGGTCATTGTAATTAATACCACTTTAAGGATGGACATAAATGAGTGTCAATCTTTTGAAAGATATTATTTCTTAAAAACACACTATTTGTTTTAACAGTGGGGTTTAATTATTAAATTAATTAATATAACTTATATGTTAAGAATTTTTTAAAATAGACATCATTTTTGAATTCGAAATATCAAATATATCTTGGGGTGAATTTTTGGTATTTTTTTCTGAAAAACTTCAATTTTTGATGAATAGTCAAACCGCAAAGTGGTGGTTACAAAATTTGATTTTTCATTTAAATGGGACTTTACCACTTCTGTGATTTGAATTTCAAAAATCCAATTTAAATGATTTTAATTGTTATGTAAAATGTGGTTCAATGGGATGAAAATAATTTTTGATGAAAAATAACTTTTATGTTTTATTAATCACGGTTAAAGGTAATTAGTGTGATTTAAGGTAAAAATGATATTATAATAAAATGAAAATATCTTGACACATGTCCTAACCTTATTTGATGAGTTATGGCCGACCGAGAAAACCCGTGGGTCGATTTTTGGTACCCCATGAAGCCACTTGGGCTTGATAATGACATTTATGCCTTTTATTTGAGGTTAAAATAAAAATGACACAAACATGATTTTTTTTACTAAAACACTTTTTACATGTGGCTATAAAAGTCATAATTTTGACTATAAATATTCATTGGAAATCTAAAAAGCTTTACTACATCATAGTATTTTTTTATAATTTTTAGACATTAAATAAATTAATTTCTTTATGACATCATGATGATGTAGCGATGACCTCATTATTTAACGATTTAAATAAAATGGAAAGATAATGCAAAATCTAGGACCTAAAAATGTCAGAAACCTATTGGATGGGTGGATTTCGAACCCTTATCACCTTATCCTCGAAACGCATTAATGTGGGACTATTAAAATCCGAAAACCATTGGAAAATAAAGTAACATTTTATACTTTTCCAAGAGTGCCCCTCCTCTCCTCTTATAAAAGGCCCCACCTCTACCACCTTACCCACACCTCTCAATCCTTTGGTTCGGCAAAGCACTGATCATGTTTTCTCTCCAAATCCCTCTCCTCATACTAGAAGTCTTATCTTAGGCATTATTCTCTTCAAGAGACCCTTTTGGTTCAAACCAAAGGGAGTTGCCCTATTTTAAGGTAACGTCTTCACTTGTGCTCTTTTGTTTTATTTTGCTTTTCCAACCCACTAAAATCTTTTTATTAATTTATTTTGTAACAACTCCAGTATCTTCAATATACTAGTATGTTGTTATAATAATTATTCGAGCTACACTTACACACACCTTCATCTAATGGTTAAAGAACATACTGTTTCTGTGGATGGTGAATTTCTGCCTCACGAAACGATGATTGTTCAACACTCATATAATACCTTCAATGGTGGCCATTAAGATGTCACTATGTTTATATATGATATATAATATTTTTATGTTTTACTTAAGCTTCTGTATTTTTCATTTTTGGTAGACCATTATGGCTTCCATTATGGGTATATGTGATATCTTTATTTTAGGAAGTGTGGACTACCGCCCCCTCAAAGTTATTTGATTCATTAATTCCATATGTGGGATGTATAAAGGATGGATTTAAAGTTATTATATATGATGTTATAATGGAATTATAATATACCTTTATATCATTATTTTTTCTTTCCATTGATTTATGAGATAGAAATGAATGTAACGTTCATGCATACGTACGGCTTACCATCTCCATGAACGGTGCATTTCATTTCTTATCCTCAAATGTAATGTACTATTATATTTACATATAATGGATATATATGATGTATGATACATCTAAAGGATGAATATAATTCTATAATTAAAAATATACATATCTCTCATTTAGTTTTAATTCCATTAGTATGACATAGAAATGAAAGTAGCGTTCATGCGTACGTACGGCTTACCATCTCCATGAACAGTGCATTTCATTTCTTACCTATAAATGATTATGTAATATTATAAATACATGTATATTCTGGATATATATGATATATATGATATCCAAATCATGTATATCATTATTGAGATAATGGATATTTGACTACGTGAACAACTTGTAAATATAAGAAGTTCACTTTTGACTTAAGTACCAAATAACAAAAAAACAACCGTTATTAACTTAAATGATTACATAATGTTCATGACATGGTAATAAGTGATATAACAGGAAAAATGAACTTGAAAAAGGTTCTTAAGGAAGTATAAATTATCTCATGTTTATTATTCAGGAGATTAAAGAACGATCGAGTCAAGTCGGACCCGAGGTAAGGGATCCTACTCCTCTCTTTCTTTTTAAGTACATTATTTTATGTCATTCCTTTTAAAGCTCATCATTCTTGTTATTGGGATGTTATTTTATATTAATATTACTATATTTGTCATGTTCATATGATTAGAGACCCTATTCTATCTCATCAATCTATTTTGGATGTTTCGAGTGGCACCGTTAGGCTGCCGAATTTTCGTAAGAGATCTAACCTCTCTTTTTTTAAGTACTCTCCTTTATGTCACTCTTTTTAAGCTTCTCTTTGTTATGTTGGGGGATTTTATTTTATATTCCACTTTCTGTAAAATTTATGTTTATATTATGAGAGACCCTATTTGATCTCATCAATCCATTTTTGTTAGTTTTAAGTGGCGTCGTTAGGCTGCCGAATTTTCGTAAGGGATCCTACTCTTCTCTTTCTTTTTAAGTACTCTCTTTTATGTCATTACCGTTAAGATCATATTTATTATGTTTGGGGATGTTATTTTATATTCCTATTAATGTAATTTTTATGTTCATATGATGAGAGACTCTATTTGATCTCATCAATCCATTTTTTGGAAGTTTTATGTGGCGCTGTTAGGCTGTTGAGTTTTCGTACGGGATTTTTCATCTCACTTTTATTCACGTGGAATTTATGCTACATGTGCCACCATTTCCTTTGAGTGGAGTATGTACTTCCCATTATTATAATCCTTGTGTAATATAATTTCATATTTGGGTATTTACATATTCATTGTATGACCCTTCTTCAATGGGGTGTACGTTTTGAAAGTTACCCAAGTCGGTAAGGGAACCATTCACCCTCCTCTTTTTAAAAAAGAATTATATTGTTATGTCTTTTAAATTTCATATTATTATGTTGGGATATGTTCTTATATATCATTATTGATGTAAATTTTATGTCCAAGTGATGAGATACCCTTTTTATCTAGCATCAACTCATTTTCTGAATTTTGAAGTGACGCTGTTAGGCTGGCGAATTTTTGCAAGGGAACTTCGTAACCCAATTTGGATTCTTTGGGATAAACTTGTACTCTTTGAATATGTCATTCTATGAATATGTGTGAATAACAGCTGATTGTTTTACACTTAATATCCACTTATATTTGGTGTATTCGTTTGTCACACATAATTATGTAATTGATTTATCCTTAAACCAAGGATACCATCTTTGTAAGGGAATTCGTCTCAATCTCCTTTCATTGAGGAATATTTCGTTTTATACACAACTTTCTTTTATATGTTGTATAAACCCCTTTTACGTTTACTTTTTTACAAAAGGAAACTTTTTCTACGAAGCATTTTACTAAATAAAAAAAATTAATTTTTCTTTTAACGTACGCAGTGACAATGACCTTTTCCACCGCCGCGAGTATTATTTGATCTTTGGCTTCCTCAACAAGCTGTAATGTTTTTAAAATAAATTAAATACGATATACTCTTTTATGTATTTTGGTATTGAAAATGTTTTCTATAAAGGATTATATTTTGTCAATATATTTAAATGATATATTGTGATTGGAATGTTGAAATGTTATCATTCCTTTATATTGGTTTTATGTGTTATAATTTTATAATGGTACTTGGACATTTTACGGGTGGTTACGTTATAAACCATATGACGGGTGGTGCCGTGAATACCAGGATGGGTGGTTACGTTATAACCTCCAATGCATTGGGTATGGAATTCGGCCGTATGGCTATTCCATTAAGTATGTATGGACGTTGTCCGAATGGCTATTCCATTAAGTGATATGTGTGGAAGTAGACCTTATGGTTATTCCACTTAAGTATGTTTATGTCCGAAGATACCTTTATATGTTATGTTATTTTTATATGGGTTTTATGGTAATATTTTGGTTACAGAAGGGTAAGTAATGAACTTTTATTCAGTGAAGAGTTTTTTACTACTTCAAAAAGGTGAAAAGTATTACATTGATAAACTATACATGGTTTACTTGTTGTTTTGAAAAACTAATAGTTTGCATTCTTTTTGTATCCCTTACTGAGCTTTTTATACTCACCCCAAGTTTTTGAAATGTTTTTCATAGGACTTAACGTGGAATAGGGTCAAGTATGGGATCAAGGGAAAGTCATGCAACCTAAAAAATGGAACTGAACATGTTTCTTTTTAAGAGTTTTTATTTTATGGAAAATTAGTAAATGTTTCTACTTTGTAATATTTTGAGATGTGATAGTTATGTCCTAATTCTCTAAAACTCTAAACCTGAAAAGACCATCAATATGAATTATTCATTTAATTCAATATTAAGTAAGGTTTAAGGTCGGGGCCTTATAGTTATGTGGGAATGTGATTTGTGTGGTTTAATTTGGGATAGATATAGTGCAGGCCATGACTAAGAAGGTTATGGTTTTCTATGGGTGGATATGGAAAACTACAATGAGGAAAAAATCTTATGTATGTCTATGTCATAGGACCTTGGAGTTCTGGAATAGAGGAAAACATTTATTGATAGTCTCTCCATGATTATGACTATTGATATTATATTCAAGAGAAAAGATATCATAATGTATTTTTAGGACATTTGAGATCTTTCAGATGGTTGGTGAGGTTTCAGTCCACCTCTCCATACCCCATAGTTGGAGAGGGATAACAACAAATTAAATGTGTCATAGATGAGATGAAATATGTGTGATCCCACAGAAATTATTTAATATATAGAGGTAAACATTGAGGTTGGAGCCAATTTAATAGGTCAACCATTGATGATTGAGGATCATTATGATAGAATCGAACATGGTTGGAAATTCTTTTGATTTGTGTGTTACGGTAGCATGGGATCATGAAAGAGGTATCATGTGTGCAAGGAATCCTTATTTGGGATCAGTATCCCTAGATTTTGTTTTTTTTCTTTTCCAGGATGAAATTATTGAGGGATGAAATTATAGAAAGACCATATTTCTTCCATGTATGTATTTTGAATATTTTAAATAATATATTTGGAGACATGTGCTGAGACAGAGCTTGATTAGGTGTCCCAATGTTCCCTGAATTTAATTTTTTTAAATCTTAAATATATTTTATATAATGCACATAATGTTTTTCAAAAATGATGGAATATATCTTAAATATATTATGAAATTGAATATCTGAGAGCATGGTTGAATTGTGAGCCTATGATTTACCCTAGGCATTACCTAAATTTTTCCAGCACTGCATTTTAGGATAAAGAATCCATTGGTAGGTATGCTTAATGGAATAATTAATTAATTTATTTAATTCATTAATTATATGATCTATGCTGGTTTCCACAATAAATTTGTTGTTATGGAGAATCTCCAAGATTATATGCATTACACTAGGACTGTTGTGATGGAGATCACACATTTCATTGTTGGTTTATTGAGATCGAGTGATTGAATTACAATAGAGTCAAGGAGAATCAACACATGAAGAACAAAATGGTCCTTCCCCATCATAATATTATTTGATATTCACCAATGATCAATCCATATCAAGGTTGGAATCACAATTTTTATATTCTTCCCTTATACTTCAATGATTATGATTTTTCAAAACCACATTTATTTTATCAACATTTAATTAAATCATTTGCGCGAGCCTTTATATCAAATTAATTTACTTATTCGGTCTATTCATTATGAAATGAAATTAACCATAAAAATCCCTTGTCTTATGATCTCTTTCCATGAAATCATTTCCAGTTGTGACATCACCATTATTACTTATGATTATTCCCCACCCCTTATCTGCATTATTCATCATTGGACCATAGGTTCATGATTTGACTATTTCCATGCCGATCCAAGAGCAATCAGACTCACTTGGATTTTTAGTGGATTTACACAGAATATCAAGATTGTAGGTTTAATGATAAATCAGAGCGTATTTTAGGTAGGGTGATTTATTCAGTGATATTGGATCAGATGCATTGCTAGCAATAATAGGGGAGGCGAATGAAGCGCTAATGCGTTTTACTAAACTGATGAAATCCAATTTTCAGCTACCATAGGGAAAACAACTACAAATGGAGGACTTCCCTTTTGATTTTAGGATAAAATCATGAATTATTTAGATGAGAGAGTAGTGAATGTTGGATATGATGTGAAAATCTATGATTTAGTGAAAACCCTACTATGCGGTATATAGTATGGTGAACACATGCCTTGTCGTGACGTAGTATTGGAAGCTTGGGTTTTCATGTGAGTAGAATATTAAACACCATATGGTACCCCTACATGACATGGGACTTGATGTTGGTGAATCAAATTTGAATATGGGATTACATGAAAAAGCACACAAACATTCACATTTCATGTATGACACATAGTCAGTGTACATGGGCATGGCTGGGAGCACACAGCCCGACCTCTAGTAAGAGAGAGAGACTCATTAGAGTCCCATTACATGTCATTTATAGCTACATTGATAGTGATCCATGGTCTAGAGATGATATCTCTAGAAAACATAGAATGTCCACACACCATGTAAACCCCTATACATGTTGTGGACTTCCTATTGAGGAAAGTTCTACCTCATATGTCTCCGTCTTGTGGACTCCTATTTTGAACATTGAGTTGCCTATACTGATTCTTTTTCCATCTAGAGAATTATACTTGTCCATTATTGTGACATTTGATATACGATGTGTGATATTTTTTAAATGAAACTTATTTAAGAGATACTTGATTATGGAAGTGATTGGACATGATCCCTAGAGTGGAACCCTCCTGATGTGACATGGTATGGTTATGCTACCTATAGGATAACCCACCTTATTAACTATGGAATGTGTCCTCTATACATATTTATAGTGTAACCATCCTTCTATGATATGGAATGGGTTCTCTACTTATAGATTTGAACCCCTTTGATAGTTTGAGGTGTGGTTCCTCTAAATATATGTAGTGTGGAACCCTCCTACAGGGATAGGGAATGGCTCATCTAATTGTAGAGTGGAACACCTCAATGTAATTGGGTGTGGATCCTCTCTATATATACAGTGTTGAACCCATATTCTTGGACAAGGAATGAGTCATCTACAAATAGTGTGTCACCCCTTAAATGAACTATGGTGTCGGTCCTCGATAATCCTACATAGTGGAAACCCATTTTATGTCAGGGTACTGGTCCTCTATCTAAAGAGTTAAATAGTACTATTGTACCTGGGGATAGGTCCTCTATCTAGAGATTGTTTTCCCTTTTCTGGGTGTCACAATTATGAAGTGTGTCTCTATATGGATACATTGTTAGAGATACACATGATATATTGAGCATCATTTGTTGTCCTCGTTGAAACTACTATTTCTCACTTTTCCTAGGCTTGTAGGCGAGATGGATATACACATTTTTATCTCATTTTGGATTCTTTTATGATCATATATACATAAATGTTATTTTATTTTGTTTCTATCTTCCAATGTTTTGACTTGTATACCTCTAAGATTTGTCACGTATATTTCCCACTTTTTTTCTGGAATCCTACTAATTATTTTTATAATCACCCCTACATGGGATTTTATTTCACATGTCTTTTCATACAAATAATATTGAATAGTTGGTGGTGATTTCAAAAGGGAATAGAGATAACATGGTAATGTATTCTATGAAGAATGATTATGTCTTAGAGATCTGAATCCTGGATATCTTGGCCTTCACCTCATAGGTTTTTATCTACTTGGAAAATATTTCTTGTTGTCCATTTTCTTTACCCTTCTATTTCATATTACATTGATCTACTATTTTATTCCATTGTGGGTTTTAAATGCATATTTATTCCCTATATGGTATATTCTATTATAAATATTCTTCAAAATGTCTACATGTATACAGTTGGATTCACAAAAATAAGAAAATTAAGCAATGGTCTCCCATACTAGTTATGCCTTTCAGCACTAGTCTCTATCCCCTGGCCTATATAGTTGGACATGGTGTAGTTGCAGCTCATCCTTCAACTAAAAAAGTGTTCCCCATCAGGTTGGGTCATGACATTATGTATTATTTATGCTTTCTTTTCTTGGGTCCCTATAGTTGGTATCAAATTTCATGTTTAGTTATTTTTTTAGATTAGTTTATTTACATTTGATATTAATGTTATAGAACCTTATTAATGTCTTTATAGTTAATTATAATTATTGGATAATGTCCTGAAATATTTTTAATGACTCATGTCTGTTTTTTTTCAATATATAAATTCCTATCAAGATACCAGAAAGGGGATGAAGATTTGTAATAGATAAACCTAGGGGTTATCAATATAAAAATATGTGGATTATCATTTACTAAATAATCACTCTTATGGACTATGATTTGGACTAGTAATTCACACCTGGCTATACACTCCTAGGGCACATTCCTAAGTTGATTATATGAACCATATGAACCACAATAAAACATTCACTTCATAGTTAAATTGAGTGATTCTGTTGAGAATTATAATATATCCCATCTTAAAGTAACCTTGGTTGATCTAATAATGATATAGATTGAATTATAGGAACAATATGGAACCCTGATAGTTTAAATAAGGAATTTTATGATAAAATTTAATTTATGATTATAATTGTTCTCCCATATTGTTAATACTTAGTTACTCATGTAAAATCATTTATTAGTATTAATGGATGAAAAAATAAATAACCAAGGGTGTTATAGCTAATGTGAATATAATATCAGTGAACAACCCATAAAATAGTAGATATATTGGAAAACCATGTGATTATTCCAAAATTTCTTTCATAATATGTGATTGAAAATGTTAAAGTACTATTTTTTTAATAATATAGAATATGAACATGATGGTGTCCCACAAATTTTTAGGTAATCAATATGATAATGGACACAATATTGAATTTACTTCAGGCCAAAAATTTGATAAGTGTTATCTGGGGGATTTTCTCAAATGAAAAATAAGATAATTCATGTGTGGAGGAGTTGTACATCAAGATTTTGATTATTAAAGATAGTTAAAGCTTCCAGTCAATATAATATAATTTATAGTTGCATAAAATAATACAACAATGACACTTCAATGATTCATATGAAAATGAGTTTTTTCATTATGAAAATAGATTACCTTACCCTAAATTGATGAGGATGATATGTATTTGGGAACTTATAGGCCTGGAGAATAAGAGAAATACTATGTCACCAAAACTATTGAAGTGGGTTCTACCATAGTTTTTGATAGAATAAAACTAATCTCCCACTCAAGAAAAATTAGTTTTGTATTATTATCCTCTTCAACCCACTCTTATACAACTAGTTTTTTGTCTGAAATCATAAAATCACAACACTAAGGTATTAATATTGATTTGTTAATAATAAATTATAGTTATATGATTATTTTATCCCACTTATATGAATATTATGTAATATATATTTATACAAATGCGATCCTATGAAATCATATTATCAGTACATTAATAAAATTTAATGTTATATCGGGAATGCATGGGATCTATTAAGAATCATATCTACCAAGATAGGAAAATAATGTGTATATTTCATCCCATGATCTAAAATTAATACAAGTCTTACAATAAACTCTATATATATATTATTCCCACTATATTGGGGTTTCTAGGCCAAATAGTAAAATAAACAATCAATATTTATTATATTCATTTTATTAAGGAAATTACAAATTCACTAATCATAGAATGGATTATGAGGATATTAACACATTATATATTAATATTAGATTCATGTATATAATATGGAAAAACAAAAAATTCATTATTTTGTAATAACTAAAATTCCAACAGAACTGTAATTTTAAGGGTGTAGAATGATACGACCAAATATTTTCGATTATGATATTTCCTTTGAATTAATTTTATCTTCAATGGTTTGTTTCAAATGAAAAACCAAATAGAAAATAGGGGTGATATATTAGATGAGGGTTATTATGAAATTTATATTAATAAGAAATAACCATAGTATATAAGTGTCCATTTATCTTCAAAAAATATTATTTTTGTCATGATTAATAAAAAATGAGATTTAATATAAAAATTATTTATTAATTATCAAATAAAATTGAAAATAAATATATATATTATCTATGTAATTATATAAAAAATTATAAATAATAATATATAAAATTTATTACACAATCAAATATATTATCATTCATTAAATTATAAATTGATATGAAATTAGATTAATTACTCTTAAAGTTTAAAACATCCATTTTCAATAAATGTAGTTTTCCATTATATTATTTATTATTATTCAAATATAAGCTCATAAATTTTATAATTATAGTTTATAGAAATGAAAATTATTTCTAGACATAGAATAATAATATTCTCCTTGGATTAATTTATTTAATTTCTCTAATGAAAAGTTTTTTATGTCAACTAGTGTAATATGATGTTTTCACTTATACTACACCATTTTCTTTGAATATATTTATATTTAATGACATAGAAATGTAATAAATAAGTTTAATGAAAATATATATATTATAATTTTTATTATAAATTTTAAATTAATTATTATTATTTTCAAACCTATGATTGATATTTTAAAACATAGGTAATATTTTTCTTCAAAATATTGTTTTATTACATTAGAAATTAATCTCAAGAAAATTAATTTTTAACACTAATATAAATTGAACCATAAATAATTATTGTAAAATTAAGAATTAGTAGGCCCAAATTACAAATAAATTTCACAATTTCTTATTCTTAAAAATATTTTACCGTAGATTAAAATTAGTTAACACGGTAAAAGATATAGTAGAAAAGGTAACAATTTATGGGGTAAAGGGATTGAAACATACGAAAAACATGTCTGAAAAAACATGTTTGATGAAATATATACCATATCCTTAACCAAACCATATTTATAAATATTGAATCAAAATTACATGATATTGAAATTCCAATTATTTATAATTTATCTAGATTTATATAAATGCCTTCCCATTTTTCTTATAAAATTCGACATTATCTCATTACATCCTCTCACACAAAAAAAACATATATTTATGGTCAAAAAACATAACAGGACTCTCCTAAAAATTCTTATAAACCTACATGAGGTTTTGGTCTTCTAAAAATTCCACACTCAAGGGATTAACACCATTTGTCAAGGAGATAATCCATGAAGTGATGTATATGCTCCAAAACACTCTTTATATTATATATTACTTGATATGCAATTATTATACCTAAAATTATGATAAAAATATTAAAATTATCAGATAAATATCATTATTACAAAAATATTTTATTATAATGATTGTATTATAATTAATAACCCTTCAATTTTCCCTTATGTAAAGTGAAAATGAAATTTGGTTTTGTTTGATGACTACCACTACCAAACATTGTCATGTTCTATTTTCCATAAAAACAATGAATATATTTTCCTAATGTTAAATTTAATTAAAAATTATGATATTTAGAGATAATTTAATATACATAATTGCTAAAAAATACTATACAACTATCCCAGTAAAATTAAATCATCAAACATGTGTATGTATGGACTATTTGGTTTAGGGAACTATTGATTTTCATTTTTCTTTTCATCAAAAACATTACACATATGGTCTTGATAGTGCGTTTAATGGATAAATATGATGATTATTTCATAACTAAGGAATATTTATTTCATATTGGGGAACCTATTAAGGATACTTTCAATAAACTATAATTTTATTTCAATCATTTAGAACAAGATTTCATAAGGAAATATATTTTAATAAAATTATCTAATATTTTTCATATCCCTTAAATCCACTTATAAATTATTTATAATTATGTAATATAACAATAATATACACTATATGAAGAAATTATTCTATAATTGTACCAATATTTCCCCTAAATAATGTTATAATCATCCATTAATCATGTTATGTTCATGATTGGATTGGTATAACCACCAACATAAAAAAGTATATGAAATTATATTATGTATGACTCTAAAATCTTAATTAGTTATATAATATGATATATATCATAAAATATTTTACTTTTATTTGAAAATTTTTGTATCGACATTTATCTCATTTATTAATACAACACATTTTGTTTGTAATGTCCCTGTACGGATTACCACTAACCTAGTAGCCAGACCAGTCACCAGATTTCCTCAAGAACATCTCCTCATACACCAGAGGATGTTGGATAGTAGTGAGGGTTTAATGGTTGTTCAGTGGGGAGACTATTCCCCCAATATAAGAGTGCACAACGATTGCAGTTAGTTAACTCATGTAACGACATAATACAAATGAAATAACAACTAGATAATAAATATGGACCATGCTATTTTATACAATAAATGCTGGTGATATGAAGATACATATCATATAAATTTACCTACTATAACATTATTCAAATTTTAGTATAAGAATAAATAAAATATAGTTATTCCCTAAGGAAATCACAATAAGTATCCAGAGATCATGGTCGGTCCTTTTCTCCCAACTTCCAAATAAATGAAACACATCAAAGAAAAGCCCATTGCATGGAACACAACTAGGTCTACTCCGGAACCAATGGTACCTTAGAAGGGTGTGAGATATTAATCTCAGTAGGCTACACCCATGGTGTCTAACCTTATCCATCTTGAGAAAAAAAACTAGAAGCGCAAGGAGATATATAACATGTAAGGATGTACTCAAAAGTAACATCCATTATATGAAGGTACTCACATAATATCCGTTTCATTTAATCAAAAGATAAATTGATCAATACAATTTATTTGTATGTTTTGAGATCATGTTTAAGAACAACATCCCACATATAACTATAAGCACAAAATATCCTTTATAAGGCCATCTAATAATAAAAATATAGATAGAATCCAAGCATGTGCTTTGTCATGGAAGACACATTGTAAATCACTTAATTCTGAGAGTCAATTATAACATGAGATCATCCTTGACATTCCTAAACTAGAATTCGTATATCATTACTAGTGTAATTTCCACCAACACCCTAAAAGCCAATCCCAATGAATCTCTCAGGAACCCATAATCACTCTAGGTGTGGTATAAGTCCACTTTAATTGAGACCATCCTTTGGGGAACTATAGGGAAGCCACATATATCACACATGACATATAATCAAATTACTCATGGTCCCCTCAAAGTTAGTCTTATAAGTATCACTAATTCACATGATATTTAAGTTAGCCTCTATTAGCATGACCATGGAATCTCTTATTCCCTCATGACATAAACATAATAAACCCCTTGGGCCTCTCCTATGAATTTCAACAGAATCAATGGTTCAATGAAGGGAAAAAAGTAAAAAAGACATTTAAACCCATCTGCGGAATTCAAAATACAAACCATGATCCACCTAATTATATTTATAATTTAATCATAATAGATTTATTAACCATGATAAGTTCAAAAACAAAAGAATCTAATATAACATACCACAAAAGTGTGTCTCAAACAGGGACCAACCTCATATTGATAGGCCTTTCCATTTCTCACAATGAAGGATATTTAATAGAAACCAAGAAATGATAATTAATCTATTATATGGATTTAACAATATTATACTCACATGGGAACATTAATATAATGTGAAACTCATTCCAACAAAGGAAATTGAAAAACAATTCCTATATCAAGGGCCTTTTTTCAAATACTCAGATGGGTGTTTTTATCATTACAATAATAAGAAAAAATATCATTATTCTAGTGGGATTAGTTATTATATATCTCATTTTATAAAATAAACAATTAGAGAAATTCTATTATATTTACTAAATAAATTCATAGCCTTCACTTTACTTGTGTGTGCTAGGAATTATAGAGTTTCACATGATTTCACAAGTCATTACATAGAAATTAAATCAATCAAATGGCATGTTCAATTAATTATAACACAATCTCAAGCTTAATAAGCTACAACACAATGTGGTTGTAGCTATCTCATGTGGGTAATGCCATACACGACAGGTCAGGTTTAATAAAACATTGACATAATAAGGGTCAAGAGTCTTATCACTCATCCCTTTACAATTAATTAATTTAATTCACAATTTGGTATAAAAATCCATTATATAACTAACATCCCATGACATGGGGTAAAAATAACAACAAATGTTGTCCATGTCAAACCCATTCAATTTCAAATTATTAGGAAAACCCAAGGGGTGCTTCTAGTTTAACCATCAAACGAACCATGCATAGACATAACATAATCATGTGGGAAAAAACATTTAAAAATACACAATGGGCCAGGAATTAACATACCTTATATACACATAAATAGGATGATATAAAGAAATATCAAACCACATAAATCATGACATAACAATATCAATACTTTTTGTTTAAAGGAAGAACACCTCCATTTGGGGGGTTTATTATAAAAAATACATTATCAAACAATAATCCACATATATCATTTCATAATTTTAGTGAAGTTGGGTAGTTCAATTATACTAGGAAACTGACAAACAAGTAAATTTCAATAATAAAATAAGCAATTCTAAAATAAACAGTCTATGATTGGGACCCTGCATTGAGAATGTGACACCAGCGCTTGGCATTTGACACATTCTAACTTAAGTAGTCATCCAATCACATGCACATATTCCCATGTATATATTTAGCTATACCCTTAACCCAATTACCATATTCCCTATTCCATGAGGTAATATGAACATGGTGGATAAGAATTGTTATATATATATACATACCTTTGTAAAATCTGGTGAATCTTCCTACAGTGCCGAAACACATTACACTACATAATCAGATCCCAAAAAAATATTATGGTTCTCAAATTGATGGTGTACAACCCAAAAAAGAAGTTTTGGATCATACCCCAAAATGATGATGGTTGTGCGAATCGACCAAAACCACCTTTCCTCTAGCCGTGGCTTCCAGAACAAAGACCAACACACCCCTAGGGGCCCTTTTCCAAAACTGTAAATACAAATAATTAAAGAAAAACATATCAATATCTGAGATAGGTTTTAAGAATAGTGGCCAAGGGTGATGGATTAGATAATAAATGGTTCAAAATGGAGAGTATAGGTAGGATAAAATCAAACAAGAAATATTTGAACAAGAATTTCTATAAAACATAGTGAAATCGAGCTAGAAGGAGAGCTGGAGTGGGGTTTAGACATGGCGCCCCAACGGGAGGCCCCATGTGCATTAAGATCATGTATTATGGGTGAGGGAGTTGTTCTTATGTTTCTACATCTTTTAGATAAAATTAATTTAACATAAAATATTTTTTAAACCAGATCATTGCACACAGTTTCGGCCGCATGGTTAGCCAAACCATGCACCCGCCATGAATCACCCCTATTGAAGAGACTCCCATCGCATAGGTTCTTCCAAATGGTTATCTTAACCATGGATAGACCATATTAAATCCAATTTACCCTAGAAATAATCCACATAGTAAACTGTTATTGTACACATGGTTTAGACCAACCATTTGTATCTAGTGAAAAAATCTCTAAAGGTCCTTAAAACCAGATTTTCCAAGTATAGATCTCCCATTACTCCTCACACAACCCAGAATGGATTTCAATTCTTCATCCAAGTCCTAAAACACCACATTTAAACAAATAATCTCTCAGAATTTCATTCCAAAAGTCTGTTTTAGAATGAATCACTTAGTAATTACAGAAAATTTAAATTCCATCATAATTTCATCATGTTTTGGAAGACATGTTCTTACAATGTCACCACCATATATATTATGAACTTGATAAGCCTTGGGTAAGACAAATAATACCTATAAGAACCTACAGGGGTCATGAAACATTGTTCAAATGGCCGCATCATGTTTCCAAATGCCCAAATCACTTCATGTAACTACTAAAATGCAGGACACTTGTGCCATCAGAACTCAAGCCAACAACTGATTTCCAAAAGGAACATAAAATCATCTCTAACATGATTCTTCTTAACTAATGACATGATTATTTCATCATCTTTTTATGAATCTTTCCATATGTTCTCCCCACCTTAGGCATTAACACTAAAAGGAGTCCATTTTAAAAAAAATATGGGCTTCTCCCCATATATGGAATTGCATTCCAAGAATACCCCAAGAATTTAAATACCAACAAGTCCACCAAATATCACACCTGCCATCTGGTGACCTTTCAAGACCAAACCAAAACATGTCCTTGTAAGGATGATGCGCCTTAGAAAAAAATAACACATTGACTAGTTCCAGCCAACTTGAAAGAACTCCCTCATGGAATTGATTCCAATCCAAACAAAAAATCTGAGATAACCTCAGAACTAACCCTCTAGATTCTAATGAACAATCCCTAGGTATCCCATTAACTATTCTATAAATGAGATGTCAGTAGAATGTCAAATCATTCACATAAGAACACTGACTGAGTAGAGAGCGGTATCTAAATAGTGGTCAATGTGGAACAATGTTGTAGGGATCTAATGATTATCCAAGGCATTCCAACATTTGACCCCATGTATCACCAATTATTATCCAAGACATATAAAAAACAATTCATCTAGTTCACAACATAGAATGATATCACGATCCAACTGAATTTTTTTCCAATCATTAGTTTACCGTATTACTGATGCTCTCTTAGTGAATCATGGATGATGACATGATAGGGGGCACGATCATGTCATTCTAAATAGTATGATAAGAGTAAAAAATGTTACAATGAAAATTAGTCAAACCAATTATGGTCAAATCCATATAGGAATATCGTCTTCACCTACCGGCATGTAATCTACCAAATAATGATTCTTATACAACCCAATGAATTTGGGTTCTTTCAAACATAACTATTGAAACACTTCCTTGATTAATGGAGTTTTTAAATAGGATGTACATACATTCAACAATATTATATTTTTTCTAAAAAGAACGTATTGACACATATACACAAACCGACATGACATTCCCCTCCTTAGGAGTGTCTTAGTCCTCCAAAGGACCATCCTCCCATAAGTGTGATATTTCATGACAAACATAAATGAACATGTGTTATTCCATGAACCACGTTCACCACATCCACAAACATGGAATGAAATATGAAAATTAACTTATTGATGTGTCAAAACACCTGGGTCCCTGAATGTCCCTCCGAGTATTGGGGTGAACTTGATTCTTAAATGCTCAGGTCACACTACTTTGGAGATGAACCAAAACAAAACAACATATGTTGATCATGATTTAAATGAACTCAGACATATCATTTTAACATTTAGGACATGACAAGTACTTCGTTTCATAACACATTCTTCCCCAAGACTATAAGAAAAATGACACATTCTTAATACTATTCATCAGTTGTATTCTTTATGGCATCAAGTATTAGATGTCAAATTTAGAAACATTCTCAAAATAAAATTAGACCACATCCATTTAACTAGATTAAAATAGACCAAATCATCCATCATCGATGAAAATTATGGTTTACATGACCCTCTAAATAGCCAACCATACACAAGACATGTCTAAAACTCATAACTCGTCATTCCTTAAAGATCACTCCCATGTCATGGTTCAAGATGCAATGACCACACATCCAAACAAGGGTGTATTGTTAAAATCCAAAAGTCCTACCACATACAACAACACCAAAACAACTCCAACGTCAACAAAACTCATAGTGAAAAGAATGATATGATGCTTTAAGGGTCATACCTATCATGGGATATCCACATATGATGATAATATATGGCCATATTTATTGGTCATGAAAAAAAGACTTCAATAGGCTTAGAATCCTCTTTCATTTAATCAAAGACAAAAAAACATCCTATTGATGAACGCTCACATCTCCATTCCAAGGCATGTAATAAAAACATTAAAACTACCCTCACATGAGGGTCTAAACAAAGGACACCTATTTGGGTTTCAATATAAAATTATTTCATTAATTCATTTAATCCTTTATAAATTTGAATGAATTTTAAGCTAGACCTCATGTTTCATTCCAGAACACAAGGAACATGGCATAATGTTCAACTAACACCTCATACCAAAAACAAGAAAATGAGCACATAAATTCCTGTTAATATGTTAAGAGACCTCTGAGATTACCATTAAACCAACATGGTTTCTTTAAAAAGAAACATAGTAGAAATTATTTATCTTTACATAGAATAAAGACCATAATGGTTTATCTTATAAAATCATTCCCAAACATGCCTACATGGGTCCACATGAACATTTAAATGTGAACCAATAATTTATGATCCAATCATGACAGATTTTGAATTTATAAACATTCCCAAAACATACCATAGATATACAAATCATTAGTATAATTGGTGGATATATACCAATTTTTAAGGCGCTCATACCCCATATAGTTGGAATCGTGCTCCAATTAATCAAATAAGGTTCCATTTTAACTTTTAACTTTATAAACCTTTTAATTTTCTATAGAATTATATAACCATTAATAAAAATATTGATTATTTTTATGTGTATATGTTACCCATTCAAAAATAATAAAGCACCATTCCCCCTACAATTGAAAATTCCCCCCCTCCTAACCACAACCAATAATTTCCATCACATGAATGAATTTTACATATCAAAATAGCATGCTATAAAAAGCACAAAATCATGGAATATATTATCTAAGATTGTTACTACACAAATACAAAATGCTAAATAAACATCCATTATAATAGATTGCATCTACAGGTACAAAAAAATCATGGAATCACTCAAGAAACACAATCATACATAGTAAAAAACATATTAATGTACTACCTGACATGGGATATGCATGGCATGCGAATTTATCAGTGCCAATAATGATGTATTTCAAGTAACTTTATTTCCATTATATACAATGGAAATATACCAATAAAATTTCCACAAATCAATATATGTAGATTCAAAACAGTCACATGAGGTGGAATCATATCAACTATAACATGAAAAAGAAATAATAGTTATTACCAACCTTGGTTTAATTGTAATTTCATGTACGTGGGGGGATTAGTCCCAGTCATGAATATCTACCACGTGCAGGAATATTCATAGTCTCTTTTTTACTAGCCCCAAATAGTAATTCCAAGGAAAAACAACCTATGATACCCCATTGTAATGTCTCGTCCAGGTTTAATAGTAAACTACTAGGCATACGAGTCATCACAAGGAATCATGTGCATCTCCACATATGTCATAGTCTTCCGACTAGAAACAAGGGTGTAATGTTTGTATATTAGAGAGAAAATATCATCAATCTCATAGTGGACTACAGTAACACATAATAAAACTCATATAATAGTGGAAGGCAAATGCAATATTTATTGAATTAAAAATATCACCAACACCAGTTTATAAAATGCATATAGGTTATATGATGATACACATCTAAATGATATAAACAGTAAAATATGCTTCACATTTTAGTATAAAAATAAATAAAATATAGTTAATCCATATGGAAATCACGACAAGCATCCCAAACTCCTAACCTGTTCTTTTCTCCCAACTTCAAGATACATGCAATATATCAATGCAATGAAAAATGTATTGTAAACAAGTAGTTCTACTCAAGCACAAGTGGTACCCTAGTAGGGTGTGAGATATAAATCTCCACAGGCTGCTCCAATGGTGTCAATCCATGTCCATACAATGTAAAGAAAAACTACATGTGGAAGAATATATATAACATATATATAAGTACTCAAAACTAACATCATTCATATAAAACTACTCACATAATACGGATTTAATTCAATTAATTGTTAAGCAGTTTAATACAATTAATTTTATAATTCTTGAGTTATGGATTATGTCTGACATCCCCCATATAACTGTAAGCACAAAATATTGCACAAAAGGAAATCTATCAATAAAAGTATAAGAAAAATCCATGCTTTTGATTTGGCTTGGTAGACATGTCAAAGTATCTTCTTACCAAAAATCAATAATAAACTAATCTCATCTATGACATTCTTAAACTAGAATTCAAGTATCACACCAAGTAACATTTCCACCAACACCCTACATGCCAAGCCCGAAAAACCTGTATGGAATGTGGTATCACTTTAGGTGTGGTATAAGTCCATGTCAATTGATCCCATCCATGTAGCTACTATTAGGAGGCCCCATGTATCACTAATGATGTATAATGAAATGCCTCTCGAGACAATCCATGGTAGTCCTATAGGGATCTATGATTCACACTACATTTTAGTTATCCACCATGAGTCCATCTATGGAATCCATAATTCACTCACAATATAATCATAATAAACCCTTTCAGCTCATCCTAATCTTTTCAACATAACTCAAGGGTCACTCATGGGACAGAGGTATAATTGACATATAATCTCATCAATTGAATTCCAAATAGAATCGATGATTCAACCATGACTATTTACCATTTAATAATAACATATTCATTACACATCCTAATGTCCAAACTAAAATAATCTTATATGACATACCACAATTTTGTGTCTAAAAAAAATACCAACCTCATAAGGAGTTTCATTTCAATTAATCACATTGGAACATTTCTCCTAGTAATAAGTATATGTAATGTAAACTACTTCCTGAATTTATCATTACTCAACACACATGCGAACACAATTAAAAGGTGCAATTCATTACTATAACGGAAATTGAATAATAGGGCCATGCTCAAGGTCTTGTCTAAAAATACTCACATGATCATTTTTAGTATAAGAAGCCTGAAAATATTCAAAAGGGAATAGATATAAAATATATCACCTGGGAAAATAAAAAATTAGGGAAATTAAATCTTATTGAATAAATTTATGTCATATCCTTCTCTTTACTTGCATGCTCTAGGCATTACAAAGTTTCATATTTTTTTAAATCCTTTATATGTAAATTAAATCCAAAAAATCACATGGGAAATTGTTTATAACAAGGTCTCAATATTAAAAACCTACTACACAACATGTTAGTATCTAACACATGTGGGAAAATCCTTAAAATGCATGTTATGCATAATCATGAAAAAGAAAAATATTGTCCAAGGGAATTATCACTCATCCCTTCCAAATTATCTCCATTAATTTATAATTTTGAATAATAATAATTACAAAACCAACAACCCATTTAATGGGGAAAAAAGTTATACCTAGAGGTTTCCAAGGAAAAAACCCAACATGTTTTAATTAAAATGAAAACCTAAGTGACTGTTCTTGTTTAACTATCTAATGCACTAGGAATAGACTTAACAGACTAACGTGGGAAAAATCATGTAACAATACATAATGGGTCACACATTATTATAAAATATATCAGTACCAATTTTAATATATATGTAAAGATCAAACCATAACAACAATAACATAAAACTATCACTAATTTTTGGTTTGAAGGTTTCCACCTCCATTTTAGGGGTTTGGTTATAAAAACCAAACACTGTAAAAAAACAAGCCACTAATCTCATTTCATAATTTCAATCAAGCTATTCATTTCCATTAAACTATAAAACTCATAAAAACTTATTTAAATAATAAACTATGTCATTCTAAAATAAAGAGCCAAATATAGGGACCCTACATCAAGATGACATAACTAATGCATGGAATTTGATGGTTTCTAACTCAAGTAGTCACCCACACGCGAAATGAGACTTACATACATATTTATAAATACCCTAAACCCAATTTTTGTATTCCTTGTTCCATGAGGGGATACACATATGGAAGATATACAAACTTATATATATAAAAATATATATATATACCTTCATATATTCTCACGAGTCTTCAGAAGGTACTAAAACACGCTAAATATGCCAATAGAAACCCATAAAAATATTATGTTTCTCAAATATGAGGTGAAAACCAAAAATGAGTTTAGGATCTAACCCCAAAATGATAGTTGCTAAGCTAATCAACCTAAAACACCTTTCCTTCAGAAGAAGTTGCCGAAACATGGACCAACACACCTTGGGAATCCCTTTGCACAACCTCAGATCCTATGAATAAATTAAAAACAGTTAAAAAATTATTATATGGTTTAGGATCAGTGGCCTAAGGTGAATGATAGTAAAAAAGGGTTTGAAATGGATATGAGAGGGAGGTGAAACCCATAACTTGAAGGATTTTATGAAAAAGTTTAGAAAAAATTGACCAAATCAATCATGAAGATGATCCAGAGAGGGGGTGGGGCATCACGCACCAAGCGAAGGCCTCTTATGCATCACAATTATGTATGTGGGTGTGGGTGTTGTGCATTTGTTTTAAATTTTAAATTTTAAATTTTATTAAAAAACTATTTGTTAAACATATCATCACCCATAGTTTGGGTTGTATGGTTAGCCAGACCATGTGTCACCGAGGATTAAGAGACTCCCCTCAAAACGGTTTATCCCTCATGGTAATTCTAACCATTAATAGACTGTGAAAAATGTTTTCCCACTAAATAAGACATACTGTTACCTTCTAAGGGAGGCATATTTTACACAAACTCTTTGATGCTCATGAGAAAACTTCTACAGGTCCTTAAAAACCATCATTTCTCAGCCTGGTTCTCCCAAAACACTTTAAGCTACCCAAAAGGTTATGAGGCCTTAAAATATTCCAAACAATACATTAAAACATTCAAAGTCTCGGAATTACATTTAGAAGATTGTTTTAAAAACAACCCAATCAATAATTACTAAAAATTAATATTCCCTCATAATTTATATTCCATTAAAAATTACAATTCTTATATGATTAATTAATAAAATCATTGAAGTATAATAATTATAGATTTCATCCGAAAGGATAGTGTGTGAAACACTCTTACATTGTAATTAAAAAATGATAAATAAATATTTTTTCTTTTTTATTCTATTTTTAGATCATGGAATGATCAACATTGAAATATTAATGAATCCTGGTGTCACTCTAATTATGTTAGGAATGATATAAATAACTATAAATTGTTTATGTTGAATGGTAGGAAATATATAACTAATATACATGTAGATAATGATTATAAATGAAAATTATGAAGATTATCAGTCCTGAATAGGTTATTAAATAGTATATTAATATATTTTGTTTTATTTAACTGAATATGTGAACATTAAACTATGTGGGAAAATAGTAAGGGTTTTCAACACTCAAATCACTTCATTGGACCACAATCACCCTTCTTAAAATATTATCATTCAAAATTAGTGTATTCTAACATATGATTTTGTTATTTTGAATTTATAATATTCTTTTTTGTGAAACAAATTTTCAAACTAAATTAAAACTCTTTTATGATTCGTTTCTTCATGAAAAAGAGTTTGAAAGTGTAATTCCAACTTTATTTTCTATATTTATTCCATATTCGTGTTTCTATTTTCCACCAATGCTCTTGTTTCCCAAGTGGAAAATAATTCTATTTATATCTAATATTCCATAAATTTGACTTTATTCAATTTAAAATATATGTTTTTATCCTTTTAATGATGATGATATTCAATAAAATAATTTTAAACTAATTAAATGAATTTTCAATGCCATGAAATAAAATTTTCCCTCACACTTCAATAATTGAAAAATATTATATTTGTTATAAATGAATGTTTTTTTAATATATTTTAAGGTAAATTATTATTACTTTTTCTATTCAAATTTTAAAACAATTTGGATAGTGACATGAAAATCACATTTCTAAAGATGATATTTTGAAAATATATTTAACAAAAACCCTTTTCTGAATATAGCTACATTATAAAATGCTTCTTCTCCCATGGAGTAATGGTTCATAAATCACCCTATATATGATCTTTTTAGATACTCAATTTGATATGTGATGTTGTTGGAGTAAAATGATCATGTTTTTATGTGATATCAATAGGAAATGTTATGAAACCTATTTTATTCTCATGGTTTATTTATAATAAGATGAATGAATTAATTTTTTGTGGCACTCATTTTTATATTAGAATATGTGTGGGGAATTATATCTCCATCTAATTTATTTTTTATGTTATCATATGTCATGATATAATGATTCATTCATATAATTTCATTTATTCAGAAAGAAAAGGGTGTAAATACATTAATATTTACAAAAATTATTGTGTGGATATATTAAAAAAAATTACAAAACTAAAATTTTGAAATACTTTAATTTGTTCACAATATATTCATTTGCGTATTTTTTTTGACACATCCTTAATTTTTTTTGTTATTTCTATGAAATTACAAATGTTTATGATATTTCACATTTCATAGATGTTAAGTATTCTTATGATATGATATCTTGTTTTCTTTGATTACTTTTATGTGGTTTGAAGACATTATTTGAGGTCCTTTATTAGTTTTTATGTTTCTATGTGATGGTCCATATTTCCCAATAATGTTTTAGGATTTTTATTTTTATTCCCATGATCTTTTGACTGCATATTTCTACCTCAGTTATTATTTCATCTGTTTTTATGCTCTAAATGTTATGACTAGTTGATAATTTTTCCTTATTAAGGATACAAACTCACACCTTTCTTATATTTCCAATGAGTATCTATGGAAACTAATTATATAATATGAGATTTCATGAATAAATACTATAGTAATATATTTATGGTGAAATTGTAACATGGATTCTAAAATAATATATTTATATAGATAGTTTCCAACACATTAAACATTCAGTCCTTGGTTTGTGTGACTATATGTGAAATGATTTATGTAAAACACATAATCAATGTAATATTTGTATATGTTTATATTATGTAATGATTATTTTTCTTTTCAACCCATCCATTCTCTTCTAACATTCCCAAGAACCACCCTATTTCACATATAATTTTCAACACCTTTCCAAAAAAATGACCAATTATACTATAGTTATGGAAGAAATAACACAAAAATAGAGAACAATATTTTTAAGTTCCATTAAATTTAATACATCATTATCTATTATGAAATAATTTTTTTTATAAATTATACCACTATGACATAGACAATCCTTTTTCTTCTCCTATTTCAACCCAACATAACCAATAATCCACATCCCTATTGGTGCCAAAATATTTGCAGAGAAAACAATTTGCAAAGAGAACACTAGTGCTAAAAAGGATACTTCATGAAGCTCTTTTTAGAATCCCTCCACCACCACGATCATCACATGGACCCTCAGTACCATGACATGTGCAAAGATGAGGCCCCCTCTACTATCATCGTAGGGTGAAAGATACTAAAGGATCTATAGTTATGATTCAATTGACAGAGATATTCCATCATGTAGGAAACATGATCACCTCTGTGATCCCTTAGAAATAGAGGGAAGCCTTTGTGAGAACCATAGAAGGAATTTCAAAGGACTCTGCACTGAGGAGGAAATTACGGTCGACTCTAAAATTTTGAAAAACCCGACATAACCCCCTACCAATCACAAATCACCACGTGGATTCAAAAAAAGCTTTCAGAGCTCTACATATCCTCTTTCCTATAAATACCGAGATTCTCTTGGACCCAAAGGATGAATACCCCTAGCATTTTGACTTATTATATCTAAAATTGTGAATCACCCTCTACTCTATGAATCGTTATGAAAGATAATCTCTTTATGGTACTTGAGCATTGAAGAATACATTTCCATTAACTCAAATATAACCCCTCCTCTAGCTGGGGTTCCCTTTACAGAGCCCATGGGCCATTGATATGTAAGGACCCACAAAAGGGAAATCTGTTCATATCATATCACTCAAGCTTCATGATGTACCTTCAATGAAAATGTGAAGCCCGTGGAAAGGTAAGATCACTATGTTTCACAAAGTACACTGCTTCTAAGTTCCATGATTTTCAAGGATTCCAGGCTCTGTGAAGTCCTACTCTACGAAAGAATATTCACTTCGTGAATCAACCTTCATATGAATGTAAACTCCATGCCCAGGCCATGACAGTCTACTTCGTGAAGCATACCCATTTTTTTAGTCTCTTAAGTTTGTGGGGCACCATAGCTTCTCAAGTTCTCCTCTTGTGAACCTGTTTTTTGAGCAAACACTTATTTTTTGTGACCCTCTAGGTTTGTATGAAATGATATAATGGTCCCTTGGGCAGGGATTCATATTGCATTACATATCCTCATGATTCATTTCATAGTCATGCTAACAACTGTTGTTTCTTTTCATAAACATGGTAACATGATCCCCTTAACGGATCACTCCATTACCTCGCCTTCAAATGTAATTGTTTATGCATTACCTTCCCCATGTGTTGGTGGGTAACAGTTATGTATATCCTAGGGGTGAGGAGAGAATACTCATATTCTGAGCTGGTGAATGTTATATTATCAAGATCCACTGTCCTCATCACATAACGTTAAATTTCACCCCCATCCCATGAAATATACATTGGGGTTCCCATCTAAGACATTTTCTATGCCCACTAACCTCTCTTGGACTGAGAACATTACTCACATGTAATGAGATCACCATTTTTGAAATGCAATCTGTCTGTGGGGAAGTTCAACCATCTAGTTGTAATCCCTTAGCCTTTCTTTCATGAGGTATTATCCTTGATTATCCTCTATTATTTGGTTCAAAAAGGATAAAGGAGAGATAAAAAAAGATACCTTCGTTACCTTATCCCTCTCCCTTGGGAATTTATCGCCACTGGGCCTCCAGATGCATCTTTCGCGACATGATTCTCAAGTCTTTGTTGTATCTAGTTTCTCACACCGACCATGACTCATGTGGGTATAGAGTTATCAACGACCATGAAATATTTTCTAGTCTTCTTTAGAGTGTAAACCCCAATCCCCTCCCCATAATGAACTGGGTGGACATTGATCCTTTCCCCTTTCCAAGAAATGTACAAAGGAAGAATCCCTGAGGTCCAATCCCAACATCCATCAGTCCTGACCACTTAATTTTGGGTTACCATCATCCCACATGACATTAATCTTTATGCCCTTTTTCATCCTACATGATGTTAAACTATATGCTTTCGAACTACATGGGTTTGATCTCAGTCTCCTAGATATGCTACATAAGAATTCTCGTTGAAGATCAACACCATGCATTGGTAAACATATTCTTACTACATGGGTTTGATCCCTATCTCCTAGACAAGGTATGTAAGAAGCCTCCCAGAGGTTCAAGCCTATCACTCATGTCTCATCCCTTACTATCCCTAGATACTTTGTGATTCGGGAAGGTCATGCACCAACCTAGAGGTTCTACATCCTCCGGGTCCCATCCATGTGTCCCATTCTCATGTTCCACCTTCTTAGGTGCCCCATTGCCCCACCAAACTATGTTGACATTGATTCCTCGCAATAGGGATACATAGGAATCCTCTTAAAGGTTCAATACAAACATACCCATCATCTTATTGTTGGTTACATCTCATTAATCATCCACTACATCTAGCCTTCCATCATCCATATTGATTCCTATGTGGGATACCACATCCAGGTGATATCATATTCTTTATCTCATTGATGCTCTTTGAGACACCTGGGTAGCTAACCAGACTTAAGCACCACACAATCAATAATCATACAACCAATAATCTTCCACTTGTGATGGGACACTATAAATGTGTAAGCCCCATGATTTATTTTGGTCGTTTTCCACTATTTACACCCTGATCCTATGCCTATCCCTTTAAACTAGATGCGTTTTTATCCCACCCATCTACATAGGGTTCATTTGAATCCTTCATGAGGTTCAATCCCAGTCAATGATAAACATTATTTTCCACCTTTCTATGGTGCACATTTTCTTATCCACCATAAGTGGCGTCTAGATCAGCCTTCATGATGTGATATCATACCCCTATGGGAAACACCAACTCATATCTGTCCTCATTGGGTGTTCTGATCCATCCATTTGGTAAAACATCCAGGAACTCCTTCTTAAGGATATACCAATCTAGTCTTCCACCATAGGGTGTTCTGATCACTCTCATCCCATCTCTATTAGATTATAAAATTGTTTTGTTCCCTATGATAAACATGGGAAGCTGAGAAAAAACATATATACATGCCTATGGAATATAATTACCCTTACTCGATGTGGGATCCCTCAGGAATCTGCACCCTTGAAAAGCTCTATCATAAAGTGAAGAAACAAAGACGCGTCGGTGTTTCAGTGCACATACTAACCAACTCGGTCCAACATGGCTACTCCTCAGATAAAATTTTTTCTCCTTGACTTGACCCCTTAAATTTGTCTTTCAGAATTAGTGTAATTAATGGATATCCATGAAGATATGATACTAGTGATGAGATTCTAGAATAATTTATTATTCAGTAAGAGAGACCCAAACTAGGAAATTAATTCCAATGAGAAATCCATGGAAGGAGTGGTCGACAACCCATCATCCTATTTTGATCAAGGAGAAAACATCCCTAAATAAGGATGGATGCTGCTCCCATTGGAAAGTGGGAATACGGGGAAAAAATCATTGCATCCTCCACAGAAGGATGTGCGCCCTGACGAAAGTGTTGGAAATAGAAATAGTGAAACTAATGTGATGTTCTTCTCCTCAGTTTGGATATTAGTAGCATTTGAGACAATTAAGGATGAGAATGTCACTAGATCCAGCTATTCAGAACCAGCTCTTGCCTAAAAAATAGAGTTATTGGCATGAAACTCAGCAGAGAGTAGGGTAGTTTAATGTTGGACATCCGGGCTGACGATGTTTTCAGTGTGGATCCTTCTCACCAATCATGGGAGATGGAACAACAATTGGGAGCTGGACATCACTTTCCTCCTTTCATCACTAATGGTTGGATCTCCCTAATTTTCATGACCCAAGATTCTATGTGATGAAACCAATCACCACACACACACCGTTTAATGGGATGGGGTCACACCAATGCAACAATCCCACGTGGAACCATCTCTTTTACGACAGTATCCAAATACAAGGCCACTGATTACCCACACCCTATATCACCACCCTTTAGAGGAGTGTTATCAAGGATCTCGTTCAACACTATGAAAAAGAATGGATTATCCAATCTTTGGATATGGCATGACATGACTTATAGGATTCCACTCCTTATCATCACTGCTACCCCCAAGTGTCGTGCAAGGATCAACTTCTCCCCACTCCAACCTAAACCCATTTTAAGATCCTCTCCCTGAGACTCTTTACGACTCACTCCTATACACTAATGAGGTAAAGGATGTCCTTGCCAAGCCAACTGTGATCTCATCCTGGGGGTTGTCAAGGAAGGGTCCCACTAGGCCACATCAACATTTCCACCTTATCCTATAGGATAAAGAGTATGGGAGTAATGCACCTGTGCCACCGGCCCCAGTACATTTCTCCTAACACCAACGTCCGCTGAAAGCTTAAGAGGATTCCTACTATGGGTTTAACAATCAAAAGATATAGTGGATCATCCCACTATTGGAATATATCATCAATTCCCGGATTATACTGAACATGGGTACTTATACACCTGACCTGGATTGATGCCCAAACCGCCCCATAATTAGGGTGGGTTGACTCTCATGGTTGATGGCCGAGGTTGTACCCATAGCAGGATAACCCATGATAAGGAGATTCAGCACAGTGGTCCTCCATGTTCCCCACCCAATGATATCTCATTCCTCCCCTCCCCCAAGCTTATCATGTAGGTCTTTCCCATGTCACCATTAGTCAAACTGAAGTCCCTACACACCGCACTAACATCTATCACCGAGGTCCCTTCCGATCCCCTGATCCCAGGTATGGATCTGTTTCTCCTATCAAATTATCCTAATACAAAAGGCCTCCTCACCCAGTCAACCATCATCGAGAGGATCTTCCCCATGTTCTTATCGCAAGTGACAATGTTCCTCTTCATCCCAATATTCATAGAAGTTGAGGTACGCCTTGCCACAATGGAATTCAATGTGCTCGTCTTCCTCATGATCAGCTCGACCAGTACGAAGGCCCACATCATACCAAAAATGGTAATGGAGATAAGCATAGGAGTACTTCCCATGCTCCAACCATCTTTAGCAGAGATCCATCCTAGTCTAACAATTCCCATGTAAATTATCTCCTCATTCCAACTAGCGGACATGGAGGTCCACCATCTGTTTCCTTTAACATTTTTCTAGGTGTTCCACGCACACAAACACATCCAGGTGTTCCGCCATCTGTTTCATTTGGCAGGTCACCGCTGCCAAATGAAGAATACTGGGAACATTCAGACAGCGATTAAACCCATATTTTTTTTTCATATTCCATGTTGGAATGTGATTATGTAATGGAACCCTCTCCTTTATCTTTTGTGTCGAGGTTCAGGGTAGGACCAAGTCATATAATCCTGATTCTTCTAGAATTTTAGGTTCACTGGATTCCTACTTACATAAAAAAATACATTTAGGAGCAGGAATACCTAGCCTCCTTCGAGTGCATGGTCGTACAATCCTCCCTATCGTCAATGGGATCATTCTCTACCACAACTATATATGACGGTGATTAATTATGGGGATTGATGGTGGAAGAAAAATAGCACAACCAAATGTCAGTAACCATAGCCTGTATATAATAAGATGTGGTCGCTAGTCAATCTTACCAGGAATTGGTTTCACTATCCTTGCATTCCTCAGAAGGCTGCCCAAGATGCATTTTTTTTCAACTCAATCACTATATTCTCCGTCGACCAGTCATCCATTACAGTGATCTGCTTTAGTGTCATTAAAGGTTCCTCAACCTCCCCAAGTCGGTGAATGGGGAAACCAAGGGTCGGACCCTGAGTCTGAGATGAGGTGCTTTTGGGACATCCTTGCAGTGGACCAATTCCTAGAGATTTTTTGCTATTTCCCCCCAAGAACTTCAATACTTTGTAATCTACTTCCAAGAATAAGGTTTTGTGTTTTTCCAAACCCTATTGTTGACACACATCAATCTCCGTTAATTGGGGGTGGCATTTCCCAGGAGTCAGGGACACATTGAAGATTGTTTCTAGCAATTCGGTATGTTTAAATTTCCCATACTCCATGTGGACCAGCGTCCGGAGTCCCCTGGTCGCCTTTAGACCCTCCTGAAATGATGCATTCAGAGCATTAAAGTGCTCTTTAGAATTATAAAGGAAGATTCCCCACATATTCAGAGTCATGGTTGGGGGAAGTATGTGGCCCTTAATTTCAGTTCCATTTGGCACTAGCCCAATTTTCCAAGCGATATTGAGGATATTCCTTTAGGTATAGTCATGGTTAACATGGATGATGTATCCAAGGGAGAGAATGATCTGGATATTCTTGAGGAGAACATACCCCCCGAGGGGTGCCACACCTTTTGGATCTATTGGGAAAGGTTAATCTCAAAATAATAAATTAAATGGGTATTCCTATACCTTTTGAGTCATTTTCCCTCGGTAGGACCCCCAATATGGGTAAATAGCATCATGGGGCCGTCAAATCCTCTCAAATGTCTCACTCATTCTAGAAGATATAATATGACTAAAAATTCTGTGTTTTGTCAATATATCATGAAATATAAAATGATTGTCGGTGACCTAATCACCGAATGTGTTGTGCAAAGGAAAATCAACTATGGTAACACTTGACTGGGCAGAAGGGGCAGGTACACAGATCATGGATTGTTACCACTAGGTGACCCTGACCATCATTCACACATAGAAAATTTACATGATAGAGTTTATGGAAATAAGGATGGATATTAATTACCAAATCCACCTGAATTTTGAGATAACCATCCTCAGGAACTAGCTCTAGTTCCCCCCATCCACTATGTAGGTCGTTTCCCCAACAATATCATTGGTCATCCCACCAGCCACATCACAAGCCTCCAGGCATTCTTATCATGTTAAATAACCCTCCAACTCACTGGTGGATGAGGATCCTCGCAAAGACAGAGATCTCCACCCAGATAATCCAATGGAAGCACTCTTTGCCCGATTAAAAGATTTGGAAAATCAATAGGTTGAAACTATGCCCGATGGAAAGCCATATGTTGCATGAGATGATGATATGCCTACACCCCATGGTTTTTTAAATCCTTGATTCAACCCTTTAATGGGAAAGGCGGTCCATTATAGCATCTGGACCACTTCAAATCAAGGTGTGGACCCATGTTGGGATCTCCAACATAGCAGGTGGCCACCTTACTTAGGTGTTTTTTTCAATCATAGGAACGTCTCTCATTTGACTCGAATAGCCAGTTACCCATTATGTCAGCGGTAATCTAGAAGGAACATTGTAGGAAATTTCATTACCAGTTCATCTCTACCACATTAATGAAATGTATTTAAGACCTCATCAAGTTCAAGAAGAGGCCGACGAGCATGTCGTAGACTTTCCTGCCTAGTGTAAAGGCCTCACATACTCCAATGATATGCCACATATTTAGGAACATCAGCTGACAATGTGTGTGGGGAACATAAAAACTAAACTATTCTCCTCTCTCATCACTCAAAACTACCCCAGGTGATTTCATGATTTGTATGACAAGGCCCAGTGTCTCGAAGAAGCCATGTAGAATGACAAATAAGAACATCTGTAGAGACCCGAAGCTTGATGTACATGGACATTACATTACTTTTGCGGAATAATTATTACATAACAAAAACACACACACAAGGACCGTAATAGTATAGTGTCTTTGGAAACTCGAAATATAATCTTCTAATCATGGTGAAAGTTCTTCATCATCTCCCATAAAGATAATCTTTTTTTTCTAAACCTAAATCCTTTCTTTATGTCCTGGGGAAAAGAAAACATAAAAGGGTGATCTCAAATGCTCAGTAAGGGTAAACAAAAGAAATATCAATCACGTCATATTTATAAGAACATATCTTTTGGAAATCATAACCTGCAAAATAGATCATAATTTCATAACATGAGATAAATCATAGTAGTGAAATGTAATCCCAATAATCATAACTTAAAACATGAAACTTTGTGTCATTCACACATAATCATAGAGAATCACTTCTTATTAGTCAAGACTCATTGCCAAGACTATCTTTGTGGACAAAGTCCCTTTCTGAACCGAGTTCACTCCTCGTTTTAGTCCTGTTTCACTGAACCGGTATAACCTACTGTTCCATCCATGTCTATCTCATGAGATATAAAATCATTACCCAATGAATTGGAGGGAGATATAGGTCTCACCCATCTCATAATGATACCATTCTTATGTGTGCCACAAAATCAGAAAACCATACATCATAGCATAACCCATGTAATAAAAATGGGAATCTTAAACATCGTGACATCATAAAACAATTCATATAAGTTAGAGGAATTCATAAAAATATTATTCCATCACAACATAATCAAATCAATGTAATAACTGGGATAATAACAGAACCCTTTATTATCTTAGATGGAAAATAATTTTGATAAAACACTTGAACTCCATTCTTGAGGAAAATATCCTTTCTACTTCAAAAACACTTTTCCTTTCTTAACATGTCGTAAAATTATAAACTAAAAGAAGTTGATTAAAAATAAACATGAAAAATTGTAAAGTAAGCTTCTTGGAAATAATTTTTTAACAATCCATTCATGCCGTATAAGTTAAAAAAAATTCTTCTCATACTTTTGTCGGAAAAGTCAAAAAGTACCTCGTACGAAAAACAACAACAGATTCCTTTCATATCTTTTACTAAAAACTCACCGAAGGGTAAAATAGGATTTAAAAAATTGTTGGTGAATGGAAATAATATTACATATTGAGGAATCATGGATGTGGATGATAAAATACACCCCAGTAAATGCCAATGTATAAACAATCTCGGATAAAAATGAGATTGTGATATTTCCCTTACCTTAGGTCTGATTTGATTTGTAAGTCTCTGAACCTCCTTTATAATGATTTAAATAATGTCATTAAATTATTCTAGAATCATACTCATTATTATGATCTCATATATGATTGACTTATGACTTTATATTAACCGTTATTTTGTAAATTCCATGTTAAAGAGTGTTTTGGGTAAAATCGTTTCATTTGTCGTTCGTGTTTTGACTTGTAATTATTCATATGATTACTTAGATCATGATTACATAATTCCAGAATATAAAACATGATTTATATATAATATATATTCATAATATACATATATATAATAGATCAGTAAATGGAAAGAAATACACCGTTCATGGAGACGGTAGACCGTACGTATGCATGAACGCTGCTTTCTTTTCCTTATTGAGTTGAATGGAATTAAGTAGATGACATACATATATATACACATAAATACAGAATCATAATTATGTCATATATTTCATTTTTACTTATTATATATACTTTATAATCATTAATGAATGGTTAACGTGGAGAATGAATCTCATCGCGTCGTGGAGACGATAGTCCGAACGTACGCACGAGTGATAATATCATTCTCATGATCGTCGAATTTTATTGGAGTGTATGTATACTATTTCAGAATCAATATAACATTACAATAATAATATATAGTTATTATTTACACCATTATACCCATCCAAGTAAGGTGGTGGTGGAAAATAGATTACACCACGGCGTGGAGACGATATTCCGTACGTACGCACGCGCGGTGATTTTGTTTTCCGTAGGATGGATAGATGGTGAAATAATGTTGTTTCATAATTATAATAACATATTAGTATATAAGTGATACTGATTTTATTACTTCATAATGAAAAAACCTAAGAATAATAAGTGGAAGAAGAAATAAAGATGAAAGAATCGGTAACGGACATTACCTCTTCTTTGAAGTGCTTCTTTGAGACCTCCTTTTAGGGCACTAAAATAGGTCTTTGAAGAATACCAGAACCTCTAGATGTTACTAGGGAAGCGGAGAGGAGAAATTGGCAGGGGTTGGCCGAGCTTGAATGCTCAATGTGGTGTGAGGAAGAGGAGGAGGAGGTGTCCTTTTATAAGGGAGGAGAGGGGCACCTTTGGAATAACAAAAAATATTATTTTATTATAAAGTCAAATTCGGTTTTTAATAGCTCCAAATTGATATATCTCGAAGATAAGGTTGGTAGGGGTCGAAATACTCTAATAAAATATAATTTAGACATGTTTAGGTACCAATTTTAACCTTATCATTTAGATTTAACTTTTAGTTAGATAATTTAACTTTCACCGTGTCTTCTTGTTTTCTTACACTATAAGGTTAATAAACTTACTATATCAAGCCAAACGAACCCCAAGTTGTTTATTATTAATATATATAACATTATCTCTGTCATTTGGCCGAAACATAGATTTTTATGAATAAACTAACAATTAATAATATAATATTTGTTTTAAAAACTATTTTATGTCAATGTTGACACTATTTAGTAATTGATTTTTGAAAAAATCATAACAGAATGATTAGCTCGAACCCAAATAATTAAATCAATAATAACATGTCATATTAACCTAGAAAATTAGTTTAATTCATAAAAAGTCTCAAATTACATTTATTTGGGTATTTATAACATCAATTATGTCAATATTTCATTAATAAGATAATTACTTCATCATCATTGTGTAATAAATAAATTAAATTATTTAATCTCTAAAAATTAAAAATAAAATACCGTTATGTAGGAAATATTTTTATATTTCTAATGAATATTTATAGTCGCATTTATCTTATGTATAACCCAATATTAAAAATGATTTACTTATTAAACATTGATTTTAACTATTTTAACCCTTCTTTAAATAAATTAATAATAAATGTCGAAATCTAATCCATGTGGGCCTAAATGGTCATATTTTATTCCTACGGTTGTTTTTGGTCGGATTACACTTGTCTAATAGAATTATGAAATGTTTTAGAGTAATAGTAATATCATTTTTACCCTTAATTACCCTATTTACTTTTAACCGTGGTAAAAAAGGTAAAAAGTTACTATTCACCAAAAATTATTTTCATTTCATTGAACCAAATTTTACATACTGACATCAACCATGTCTCTTGGATTTTTGAAATTCCACTCACAAAAGTGGTAAAATTACGTTTTATGAAAAATTCATTTTTCTTAACTACCACTTAGTGGTTTCACTATTCATCAAAAAATGAAAGTTTCCAGAAAAATACCAAAAATTAGGCCTAAGATATATTTGATATTATGAATTAAAAAATGATGTCTATTTTACCAAACTCAAAACATATCAGTTGCATTAATTAATTTAAAAATTAATTCTCGTCGTCAAAACAAATAGCGTGTTCTTAAAAGATAATAACTATCAAAAGATTGACAGTTGTTTATGTCTGGTTTAAAGGTGAAATTACATCCAATAACAAACATTGTATTAAATTGTAAAAATATATTCTAAATATACTTTAAAACCAATAAAATTAATAATTTATCACTATTAATTATTTATATTAAAAATTTTGTTTTTAATTAAAAATTAGTAATTTTCATTATTCATCCGAAAATGAAAGTTATCCGAAAAGTTCCAAAATTTCACCCTAGGCTAAATTCGATATTCTGAATACAAAAATGAAGTCTATTTTGATATATAAAATATATATAATTTCAAAAATTATGTATTACTATTCATAACAGCTAGTTTGATTGGTTGTGGTGTGTGTTAGAACTCGAAGTTGCGTACAACACACGCTACTGTATTATTCAAAGGAAAGCGTACCGTGGAAGCTTGGGATGTTTCATTTTAAATTTTTGACATCCCTATTTAGTCAAAAAGTTTAAAATATTGTATTTAAAAAGGGTTCACTATTAAAATTTGATAAAAGTGCAATACTGAAAATGAATTTGTTCTTACATTATGTCTAAGAAACTCATAATATGGATTCTAAAATTATAAGTATTATATAAAGATTAAAATTTAGTTAATACTATTCACAACCTCTTTTGAACGGCTTGTTTGGTAAGTCATGGATTGATTGAACTCGGTGTTGCGTGTAGTGCAAGTTATTGAATTATTTTGAAGAAATAACACACTATGAAATCTTGGGGTGTTACAACATCGGCTGCCTCCAATAGTTTATGCGATATTGGTCGCTAAGGTTGATCATGCAACTGTAGCACTAGTAAATTCCACAAGGAAGATGTAGTTAATAATAGTGGATCCACCTCCACAGCCTCTCCATCGCCCACCTCCTCAACTGCAGCCTCTGGCACAACAGTTCCACCTCATAATCGGGAGGCGACCTCACATAACGTGCCACCTCCTCCTTGGCAAGATAACTGGATTCCACCTCCTCGATATTATCCTCAATCCCCTCACCAGGCCTAGGCTCTCAAACCCCCCTTCCCAAATAGAAGGAACAGTACAAACACATTTAATAAGGCTCAAGTACTTTGTTATTTATGAAGTGCCTTGGAACTTGGAATTCTACAGTTGTCGGAATGCAGGAGACCCAAAGAAGAATATATAACTAATCACCCTAAAAAAAGGCCAAAAAACTAGATTGTGGGGAACATCCTCAAGAAATTCTACGTGTTTATATACTAGCTTCAATAATCGGTTCATAACAACATAGTCATGTTAGGATGAACACCAGCATAGGTGGAATGTGTATTCATACAGTCTGACAGTGATAGTGACAACAATGGTGAGTGGAAGCAGGTGTCGAATCACAATTCCTAATAATATAATCACTTGAAGGATTGTAATGTAATTTTTTGTACCCATGGTATTATCAATGAATGTATGAATCGACTTGAGCCTTTATAAACCGTCGCACCACCTGAAGCCACTAATTTTAGATTAACATCTCCATATTTCTCTCCCCTTAAGGGTATGCATTGAAAATGAAAGGGAATTCAAAGTACCACACCAATTCCATCGTTATCCAACACTCTCTGTGATTTCATGCCCATGGAGTTGGAAAATGCCCCCATAATCTGCTCAGTGATGGAGGATTCTTCAAGTGATGTCCAAAGGTATGCATTAGTTAACACCCTAGCACTGGTAAACCCATACATGATTCATGAAGATGAGTAGCGCCAGATGGATCCTCCCAACATCTCTAGCCATCACTAGCATCATAAGAGTCATTTTTATTCTTTTTAATAAGAATTACTCGATCTGTCCTACCAACCATGTGGTTCATGCCACCAAACATAGAAAACAAGAACATCGTAGAACTCATCACGAACAACCTTCTTATATTTTTTCACTAGGTTCACTTCCACCATCATTTGTGCTACTTGATCAAAAAGATCTAACACGGTCCTAATTTGATCATCGATGTTGTATCATAGATCACCCTTATCAATATTGTGCTTATCTGGTACTCGCTCCACGCATTTTTACTACTGATAAGAGGAGCATTCCCAGCACCAGTTTGCTGCCGGTACAACCAGAAGGGACAATCATACGTATTATGGTAGAACGACTTCATGTTATTACATGTTCATGAATTTCATGAAAGTAAGATATCCTTTAGAATATTTCCATCATTCCTTCAAGGATTTCTATCAGTGAGGATCTACAATTGTCAGCGGATATGCGTGAGGCCTTTTTTGAGGCTTTAAGAAGCCCTCTTCAGTTTGATATAGAGGGTGCAGTTGTAGAAGCCTTCTATGTTGAGGCAGATGGTCATGTTGAATGTCTGGAAGTCATCTCTTTATCTGGAAAAAATAAAGGCTCTACTATATAAGGGAATATCCACCCACATTAGATAACAATCTATTTAAAATGCATGGAGGTTCTCCATTTTCTTGTCGACACACGTCCAAGGATCCACATCATCCATACCTGTACTCTACAAATGAGAGGGATGTCCAAGAATGATCTAAGTCCCTCTGACTGAAAAAATCAATGTTATGACAGTACGAAATAGACACTAGTTGGAAAGTTATGCCTGAAGACTCAGTTCAATGGACTAGTCTCTAGAACTGTATATATGGATGTCTTAAGGAAACGACTTACAATGTGTTGATGGGTAGACCATGGCTCCACCTGCACATGGTAGTACCCTCTTCAAATAACCAATGTATTAAATACTTCTATGAGATTTGAGTAGGTGTAATCCAAGGTGATGAATCTCCCATTGACTATTGTGAACCCAAATACCTAGATTATGACTATTATAATGGCAAGGACAATCATATTCATGCTAATGAGGTAGAACATACTATGGTTGTGACCGACCTATTTACAGATCTGAATGACGCCTATATTTTTAAAATACACTGATTGGAGACCATAAACCCAGACATGGGGAAACTCATTGTTGTTTCTGTAATGAGGGGGAATCAATTTCCTCTGTCTAAGGGGCACTAAGATATCACCTCATAGTCCTATAAAAATCATTCTTGGTTGACCCAAGAGCCCTCTAATCCCATAAGGAATCAGGATGTCTGCCCCCATGGAAATGACAACACATCATACATTCTTGTTTCATCATGATAGGATAAACCTAATCTATCATTCATGCCACCATTTAATTTATATCATCAATCGTGGCCCCATAGGCCGAAGGATAGAGGGTATCAGTTCAAAATCCTTCATCGGCAAGGTTTTGACAGTACATGAGCTCCCTAATGTGGTGTACACAGCCACTTAGGCTGGAAGAACTATCCCATCAGGATATATCCAATCAAAAGAATATCCTAAAACAATGGATACCTCCTCTATGAGGGACAAATATGATTTTGAGGATGATAATCCATCATTTGAAAAGGGTGTTACCAATATGTTTTATTAATTTGTATAGATGACCCTCGGAAACAAGAAGGGTCTGAAATGAATATTGATCAGCACTTCCACGCCTGTTGAAGATAAAGAAAATGCGTGGAAAACATGAAAAAACATCGTGATGTGTTTTCCTGGAGATATGATGAGATTCCAAGACTAGATCCTTAGGTCTCTATGCATCAGCTTGGACTTATTTAATTTCATTATGGGTTCAAACAACCTCCTAGAAATATGCACCCTTCTCACAGTGTCATGGTCAAGGTCGAGGTTGATAAGATCATCAGCGCAAACATTGTCAAGGAGGTCTAGTACCCTAGATCGTTTTCTAACATTTTTCGTATTATAAGGAAGAATAGAAATATAAAATTCTACATCGACTTCTAAGATCACAAATATCACTACCTGAATGATGTCTTTCCCCTTCCAGTGATATAACTTTTGATTGATACCACTGCTTGGTTCCAGGATCACTACATAATGGATGGGTATTCCTGGTATAGACATATTTTAATGGCCCACAAGGATGAAGATTCAATATCCTTTATGGATCCACTAGGTACTTTCTTCTAATAGGTAATGCCCTTCGTTCTAAAGAATGTAGTTTCACCTATCTACACACCATGCATCACTTATTTAAGGTGAAACACATGACATTGGTGGAAGGCTATGTGGACGATCAGGTGGTCAAATCCTTCATCTTCCAGGACCATCTGAAAGATGTTGAGAAAGTTTTCAGCTACCTCTGTTATCGATATATAAAGATGAACCCATCGATGTTCAAATTCAGGGCAACTCAAGAATGTTTCTTGGCCACATTGTCAGATATTGAGGAATCGAGATTGATCTAGAGAAGATCAATTCCATCATTCATATGTATCTATCAAGTAACATTCAGGTGCATCAAGGTTTTCAAGTCCACTTAAGCTATATAAACCTAATCATAAAAAATATATCTGGAAGGTTTAATCCATTTTCCCTGATCATGAATAAACGTTCCAATTATAATTGTGATGAGGAGTGTCAGAATGTTTTTTAGGAAATAATGTTGTACCTATTACAGCATCTCGACCATATTCTAAACATTTCTAGAATGTTTCTAGTCCATTATGTGTCCTCTCTGGAATGATATTTTATCACCCTACTCTCCCAAATGAACAATGATGGAATGGAGAATATTTTATTCTATCTCAGCTTCAAGATCCTTGTAACAAAGACCAGATACTCCTCTATCGTGATTAGCTACCTCACACTAGTATTTATAGTTTAGAATATCTGAAACAACCTATTACACCATCAAATACAACTATTTTACCAAGTGGATCTACAGATGTACATTCTAAACTGCCCCATGTTAGAAGGCCATCTAGCATGGTGGGCAGTGATCATCCAGTAGTTCGATATCAAGATTTCCCCCCATAAGGCTATCAAGGGATAGGAATTGAAAAAAATTCTTCCCACTCATCATGCCCATGTGGACCAGTCTATGGATCTTCATTTCCCATATTTTGAAATCATCTAAGTAGATCAAGCCATAACATGTTGGAAACTTCATCTTGATGGCGCTCTCCAAAGACCCATAAAATAATACACAATAATCCCAAACTCAACAGAGTGATCCTGGGTATCGTCTTCATCACGTTGGTGAAAGCTATTCTTTCGTATTCATTCCTATTGTTAGAAGGTTGTACCAACAATGCGACATAGTATCACAACCTCAAAACCTTCTTATAGATAGCCCTAGAGATGAATGTTCCCCACCTTCATGGGAAATGGTACTCTGAGATAGTCATCAAGTAGATCAATAGTGACTATGTCATTAAGAAGGCGGATCACTCCCCACTGTTTTTACATACTCGCAAGCTAATGGCATAGTTCCCATCTCAGCCAAAAGTTACTAATATCCCTCATTCACAGAATGGTTGAGTCGTCGCCTTTGCCATTTTGGATGAATATATTGCATAGCCTAATCAATATTATTTTATTATCTATGTGGCACATCGAATATTCCTCTCTCATATTACACTAGACGATGGTGATAGCAAGTAAGTAAGCAACCTTAACACATGTTCCACCACATCGGGACCCTAGGTCCCCCTGACATGGTGTCGGAATTGAATACTGACTGGAGGACCCCTTTTATCGAGTATCTCCAATATGATAATTTCCCGGAAGACCGAGCTGAGCATGGGAAAATATGATGGTGTGCATCGAAATTCACCCTCCAGAGTGGTCCCAGACTTGAGAAAATCATCTACAGATGCAGGTTTGATGGGGTAATTTGATACTGAATTTAAGGGAATGAGATCCCCAAGGTTATGTAAGATGTTCATGATAGTTTCAGTAGAGCTGATCTGCCAGGACTGATGATTTATCACTTGATCCATCAGTAAGGATACTTCGGTCCCACAATGTTTTGTGACTGTATTGGTATTTACAAGAGCTGAAAGGTGTGAAAAATCCAATCTAATTTTTTCCATCTACCACTGGAACCACTCCATAATACCATTTACTCTTTTTTCTATGTGGTCTGGGGACTCAATGTCGTGGGACTATATCCACCAGCAATAGCTCTCCAATGAGGGATCAACCTGACCGTTACGGATTTCTTTTCCAAGTGGGAAGAGGTATTTTCACTCAAGGAGGTCAAGGACCATTCTATCATTGGATTTGTGAGCTCCAATATCATCTATCAAATCAGATTCCCTCACACCATCCTCACCAATAATGACATCTACGTTCGTGTAGCCTAACTAAAGATGTTTTATTCCATGTACAAAATCTATTCTAACAATACCTCCCCCTATCATGCACACGAAAATGGACAGATCGTGGTGTTCAACAAAACCCTCTCTAACATTTTTTAGAATATGGTTGGTCAGAACAAGAAGAGTTACCCATAAAAACTTCATTACACTCTATTGGATTGTCAAAATAAAAATTTTAATTCCACTCAAGTGACACCATATACCCTCCTGTATAGAACTGAGGTGGTCTAGCCCATCCATATTCAGCCTCCTTCATTGCATGTAAGTTCAAATGATCAGAATATTCTAAATAAACAAGCCCAAATTCATTTGGATAAACATGAATCACCTAATGAGAATAGTCTTTTGGCACTGTAAAATCTAAAGAAGCATCAGAACAAGATATCTAGATCTTTCAACAATAATGTTATCCTATGCTCTATTATACAATTTGAAATGGTTTTTTTCCATGAGAACACCACTAATACCTGGTAGGAAACAACCAAAACTGGAGCCTATATGGGAAGGACATTACATCATTCACAAGGATTACCCTAATAGGGCATACTCTCTCGTTACCACGGATGGTGAGTGTATCACTCCACCCTCCAATTCCAAATTCCTCAAGCTGTACAATACCTAAGTAATAAAGGGTCCTATATGACATTAAACTATCCCATGTTCACCACATAATGTTAAAATACACAATCCGTCTAGGTTGAAGGATGTAAAACTACCTAGCAATTGTTCCACATGATAATAAAATACAAAATGGTCCAATCACTACAACCTTAAATTTCATGATCTAACTATACCCTCACTCCATGATGTTAAAATGCACAGTATCTCAAGAACAATGTATGGATTGATTCCCATCCCCAATGGATATACGAGAACCCTTGGACGCCTTGTCTTAGAGTCAATACCCCAAATTCTTCTCTTTGTCGTCTCCCTGAGAATATTACTCTTTGAAAAATTCACACCATGTAGTGTAGACATATTGGCCCCATTCATGTTGGGTTTACAATGATCACACCATGAGCCTCTCTCGTTCTTATATCCTCCCATGTTCTGTAACGCCCCGACCCCAACTACCCAGAGTCAGTGCATTACTGTGTAACATTGGCATGATCATAAAATATCAAGTCTCGAAAGACCTATTAGTTTAGTAGCCTTGGAAACAGTAGATAAATTGATAAATGTTACATTACATCATAAAGTGAAAAACTACAATAACAAAGTCTCCATAGTGCACACTCATATCCTCTTCTGACTATCCCTGTAGGTCATTCATAAAATACATCTTCACATCTTGGAAAATATTAAAACATTGAAAGGGGTGATCTCAGATGCTCAGTAAGGATAAAAATATAGCAAAATCTTGCATAAATAAACATTAACATTTAAGGTAATGTATAACTAAAACAAAACCCTTTTAAACTTTAACTTTAGAATAATATGGAAAAATTAAAATGAAATAATGCAATTTACTTACTCACATGGATATTCTACTAGTCGAACAATCACATGAAATATCAATAGCCACTTTCATAATGATGGAATTCATAATGCCAGACTATCATAACCACGTATCCAAGGCCTCGTGCCAAGACCACAAATAAGATTTTGTCATGGCCTCGTTCCAAGACACTAGTTTGTCTCATGAGACCTACCGATGCATTGAGGATATGTAGCGGGATCCACTCGTCACATATTAAGACCAATGAATTCCTCATATGAATCGGTTTAAAAATATCATAAACCATAACATAACTGTATCACATAAAACATGTATAAAGGAAACATAACATTTCCACATTTCAATCACAAGATATCAATACAACACATTGATATAATAAAAACTTTATCAAAACCATTTTCAATAACAAAATATAAGAAAAGTAAAACATGGTATTTAATTTTCTTTTAAAAAAAGTTATGGCTTATAGAGGAAGCCGAAACTCAAATAATAGTCGCAGTGGCGGAGAAGTCATTGTCGCCGCATACATAAGAAAAAACATTACTTTTGTCGTTTTTTAAAAACTCTTCGTGTAAAAAGATTCCTTTTAAATAAAAATAAAAGTCATAGGGTTTTATACACCGTATAAAAGAAATTTTTGTATAAAAACAAAATATGACTCAATGAAATGAGATTGAGACGAAGACCTTACAAAGATCATTTTTCTAAATAAAATAGATCTATTATGTGTATTCACTATAAGTACACATAAAGAAATAAAAAATACAAGATAGTACATAATAGTATCATGACATAATTTGAAAGTAGGAGATTAACCCAAAGAATGGAAATTGGGTTAAGAAGTTCCCTTACAAAGATCATTTTTTAAATAAAATAGAGCTAGTATGTGTATTCACTATAATTAAACATAATGAAAGTAAAAATACAAGATAGGACATAATAATATCATGACATAATTTGAAAGTAGGAGATTAACCCAAAGAATGGAAATTGGGTTAAGAACTTCCCTTACCATGCATCCGACTTGACTCGACCACTCTCTAACCTCTTGAATAATAAACTAGAGTTAATATCTACCTTCTTAAGAACCTTTTTCAAGTTCATTATTCCTTTTATATCACTTATTACCATGTCATGAACATTATGTAAATATTTTGGTTTATAACGGTCATTTTTTCGATCTTAGGTACTTGAGTCAAAAATAAACTTCTTATATTTACAATTTATTCATGTGGTAATATATCCATTATATCCATAATTATATTGATGATGTTTATACCGTATAAATCATATATGTCCATTATAAACATTCATTTATAATATTATATAACATTTAAAGGTAAGAAATGAAATGCACCGTTCATGGAGACGGTAAGTTATACGTACACATGAATGCTACTTTCATTTCTATTTCATATTTAATGGAATGAAGTTATAATTATATAAAGTTATAATATAACTCCATTATAATTTAATGTATAATACCATTTACTCTATCCTTTATACATCCCACATATGGAATTAACGATTCAAATCACTTTGAGGGGGCGGTAGTCCGCACTTCCTAAAATGAAATTATCACGTTTACCCATAATGGATGTCATAAAGTATGCCATAAATGACAAATAAAGAATAATAAGGAAAACATAAACATAATATATATATATCATATATGAAAATAGTGTCATCAAATTGGCCACAATTAGAGGTGTTAAAAGAATATTGAACAATCATCGTTTCGTGAGGCAGTATTTTTCCACCCACAGAAACAGTATGTTCTTTAACCATTAGACGAAGGTGTGTGTAAGTGTGAACCAAATACATATCATAACAACATAATAATATATTTTAGATACTCTTGTTGTTACAATAGAAAGGAATAAAAATATTTTAAGGGGTTGGAGAAGCAAAATAAAACAAAACAACATTAGAGAAGACATTACCTTAAAATCGGGTAACTCTTTTTGATTTGAGCCAAAGGCTTCCTTGGGAAGACTTCTGCCCAATGTGAGGCTTCTAGGAGTAAGGGAGGGATGTTGGTAGAGTATTTGGGCAGAGATTGGCCGAGCCAAATGGCTTGAATGTGTGAGTAAGGTGGTAGTAGTGGGGGCCTTTTATAAGTGGAGAGGAGGGGCACTCTTGGAAAGTAATGAAATGTTACTTTATTATACAATGCATTTCGGATTCTATAGGTCCCAAACTTATATAATTAGTGGATAAGGTGATAAGGGTTCGAAATATTTTCATCCAATAGGATTTTGAGAATTTTAATGCTTAGAGTTTACAATATCCTTCCATTTTATTAAAACTGTTAATTAATGAGGTAATCGCTGCATCATCATGGTGTCATAAATAATTAAATTTATTTAATGTATAAAAATTATAAAACAAAAATATAATTATGTATTAAATCTATTTAGATTTATAATGAATATTTATAGTAAAAAATATGACTTTTATAACCCCATTTAAAAATTATTTTAGTAAAACAACTCTTGTTTGTGACATTTTTATTTTAACATTAAATAAAAAGCTATTTATGTCATTTTCCTAACAAAGTGGCTCCATGGGGTCCCCAAGTTGAAAAATGGATTTTCTTGGATGTAAATGACTCATAAAATAGGGTTAGGACAAGTGTAAAGGTCATTCAATATATTTATAATACTATTTTTTCCTTAAATTTCACTAATTACCTTTAATCGCGATTAATTAAACTTAAAGGTTACTATTCACCAAAAAATTATTTTAATCCCATTGAACCAACATTTACTTCCTAATTACAACCATGTATGTAGGATTTTTGAAAATAAAACCACAGAAGTGGTAATATTTCATTTAAATGAAAAAACAGTTATTTAACTACCACTTAGTGGTTTCACTATTCATCAAAAATTGAAGTTTTTCAAAACAATGCCAAAATTTCACCCTAAGCTATAATTGATATTCCGAATTCAAAAATTATGTCTATTTTAAAAAATTCCTAACATATAATTTGCATTAATTAATTTTATAATTAATTCCCGTTGTCACAACAAATAGCGTGTTTTTATGAAACAATATATATCAAAAGATTGACAATTGTTTATGTCCAATTTCAATGTGAAATTAATTCTAATGAAAACCATTGAATAAAATGGTAAAAATATATTCTAATTATACTTTAAAACCACTAAATAGTATAATTTGGAAATATAAATTATATTTATCAAAAAAGTTGTTTTTAGTATTTTTCACTATTCATAAAAAATTTATGTTCTCAGAAAATTACAAAAAATTCAACTTAGGATAATTTTGATATTACAAATACAAAAATGAAGTCCATATTGAAATATAAGATTTCAATAATTTTAAAAAGTTGGTATTACTATTCATAACAGCTACTTTGATTAGTCACGGTGTGTTAGAACTCGAACTTGCGTACAATGCAAGCTATTGCATTATTGAAAGAGAAGCGTATCGTGGAAGCTCGGGGTGTTACATTCTCCCCTCCTTCAATAAATTGCGTCCTCGCAATTTGAAAATTTTCTATGAATATAAAAGGTTGAAAATAGAAAATACCTTTGTAGAAACCCCACTTTGGAAATAAGGTTAATAAAATCTAGCCTTATTAAGGGGGAAAGGGAAATGAAAAAGTCACCACCAAATTATGATCTCGATAAGGAGAAAATTGGTGGCAATTAGAGACATATAATTGGAGGAAAAACATAAATATTTGTAGGGAGTGATTGAGGTCATATACCACAAACAAGTATAAAATTGGGGGCCTTAAAGCCTTCAATCTATGTTGATTTAAAATATTATCAGTTCAACAAGACATAAGGTATTAGGATAACACTTTTTTTGTCTTAATATCCCTTTACTAAAGTTTAAGAATTAATTTATTCATAGAATAAGGGATACGTATATATATATTTTTTCATGACAAGTATAGTTTCATCCATCAACTAATTTCTACCACAAAATCATCTTTTACTCAAAAAGATAATATAACTCAAAAATATTATATTTATCCTAATCATACAAGGTTCAAAATATTAACCCGTACCATTTAGATTAGGAAAACTATTTTGTAATAACCAGGGACTTCCTGTAGGCTAGTGGTAGGTAATAAAGGCCTATCGCACTATGGTTGTGGGTTCGATTCCTGCAGCTTTGTCCGACGCGACGGGTTATGCCCCACCCTGCAGGTTGTCCTTTTCCTAAAACTATAGTATTATAATATTCCAAAAATAATCATCAGAAATGTTTTAACAATACTATCCAAAGATCAACTTAATCCATTCCAACCTTTATAGTCATCCAAAATACCTTCGTCCAGACTTTCTCTAAAATGTCCTTAAATTCCAAAATCAATTGCAACATTAGATTCCCCAAACAAAGTAAGGCTTCTCTTATTGTTACAGACTGAAAAGATGATTACCTTCATCATATTAAAACATTAATGAATACAAAAAGTACTGCAGTACAATCCTTATATATATCACATTATTCTTATAACCATAATCTAGTTCATGAGTCCAAAAACACAAATACAATAATTATTCAACTTCATCTGTAGTAACAGCATAAGCTTCTCCTTAATCCCTTGGCCTTTTCTGAGGTATATTTCCCTGACGCTTAGGACATTCATTTTCATAATGCCCCATTTCCCTACAATTTTAGCATTCAACATTGATAGCCTCTTTCTTTCCCTTGAAATCATGAGCCTAGTGACCTTTTTCTCCACATTTATAAAAAACTCCCATTCCTTTTAGGCAAGCACCAGGGTGATTCTTCCAACAATTATCACATAATGGAAAATACTTCTTTCCCTTTTCCCCTTTATCTATCTCTTGTTCCATCTTTCACTTCTTCTCTTGCTTTACATTGTTGTCATAAGACTTAGATAATTCCGTTTCTGTCTTGATAGAACACGAGACTATATATTCATACGTTGAAAAATATTGTGATACTAATGCTCGATGGAGAAATGATTTTAACCCATCAAATAAATGATCGATCGTACTTCTTGGGTTACATATATAATCTGCAGCATGCCTCGCTAACCTTGTAAAGTTGGCCTCATACTTTGCGACATTCTCATCCTCCTTTTGTCTTAGACTCAAAAATTGTCTTTCCATATCTGCTCGATGGTCGTGAGGATAGTATTTTTCTAGGAAGAGATATTTTAACTCCCTCCATTCCATATTTGATACTTCATCATCTTCCTTTTTGTTTTGAATCAATGACCACCATTGATCGGCATCTCCAGTGAGGCGGTAGAATTCCATGACAACCTTCTCCCTTTCTCTACTCCCCAAGGCATGGAATATTTTCTCTAAGGAGTTTATCCATTTCTCAGCTACTACTAGATTTGTACACCCATTAAATGTTGGTGTTTGTTGCGTCATGAAGCGGTATAACATTGATCCTCCACGTTGTGGATCAGGGTGCTCCATACGAGTAAGGTTATTATTCATAACCTAAGTGATTTGTCCCAGTATGGTAATAAGTTGATCAGCACCAGTTGTATTTCCAGATGCACAATAATTATCATGAGCAGGAGGGCAATCCCTACACAGAGTGCATGCATTGATACAGTTTCCATTCCTTCCACTAGGAGCCATTTCTAAACAATGGCATAAACTAGATTAGTTTATGAATTAAAAAACATAATTCCATACTTGTAAAACACTTAACATAAATTGAACTATTTATGGATATAATCCATAATCATAAAAAAAATTTCTCTTTGAGGAAGTGTATTCAAATAAACCATTCATAATGGTTTGTAAAAAATGAGAATTATCCTAAGTATATCCCCCAGGAGTGTCGTAACCAAGAGTGCAGCAAGGACCGTTGTCATGCACCAGTTCCCGTTAGAGTCTAGCTCAAATCGGTGTTTTCAGGTTTTACCCCTAGGTACATCTGTGCCAGAGTCGCCTCTACCTGATCATATCCAGGCAGGGATATATTTCTTGGAAAACTCACAACATCTCAATAATACCGAAATTCTAGGAAGTTCTTCTATACTAATCCTCAAAGTCTATCTTTGGGCTATGTACTCTAATCAGAGTTTATCTAAATCTATCTTCCAAGGTTAATACTAAACTGCCTCTGATACCAACTGTAACGCCCCGACCCCAGCTACCCAGAGTTAGTGCATTACTTCATAACATTGGCATGATCACAAAAGATCAAGTATCGAAAGACTGATTAGTTTAGTAGCCTTGAAACACTAGATACATTGATAAATGTTACATTACATCATAAAGTGAAAAACTACAATAACAAAGTCTCCATAGTCCACACTCATATCCTCTTCTGACTATCCCTACAGGTCATTCATAAAATACTTCTTCACATCCTGGAAAATATTAAAAAATTGAATGTGGTGAGCTCAGATGCTCAGTAAGGATAACAATATAGCGGAAGCTTTCATAAATAAACATTAAAATTTAAGGCAATGTATAACTAAAACAAATGCCTTTTAAACTTGAACTTTAGAATAATATGGCAAAAGTAAAATGAAATAATTCCATTTATTTACTCACATGGATATTCTACTAGTCAAATAATGACATGAAATATCAATAACCACTTTCATAATGATGGAATTCATAATGCCAGACTATCATAACCACGTTGCCAAGGCCTCGTTCCAATACCACAAATAAGATTTTGTCATGGCCTCGTGCTAAGACACTAGTTTGTCTCATGAGACCTACTGATGCATCGAGGAGTTGTAGCGGGCTCCACCCGTCACATATTAAGTCCAATGAATTCCTCATATGAATAGGTTTAAACATATCATAAACCATAACATAATCATATCACATAAAACATGCATAAAGGAAACATAAAATTTCCACATTTCAATCACAAGATATCAATACGACACATTTATATAATAAAAACTTTATCAAATCCATTTACAATACAAAAAAAAAGAAAAGTAAAACATGGTATTTATTTTTCTTTTAAGAAAAGTTATGGCTTTTAGAGGAATCAGAAACCCAAATAATAGTCATGGCGGCGGAGAATTCATTGTCACCACAAACGTAAGAAAAAACATTCCTTTTGACGATTTGTAAAAACGCTTCGTATAAAAAGATTCCTTTTGAATAAAAGTAAATGTCAAAGGGTTTTATACACCATATAAAATAAATTTGTGTATAAAAACAAAATATTCCTCAATGAAAGGAGATTGAGATGATGTCTTAACCAAGATCATTTTTTTAAATAAAATAGATCTATTATGTGAATTCCATATATGTACACATAAATAAATTAAAAATACAATATAGTACATAATAATATCATGACATAATTTGAAAGTAGGAGGTTAACCCAAAGAATGGAAATTTGTTTAAGAAGTTCCCTTACAAAGATAATTTTTTAAATTAAATAGAGCTATTATGTGCATTCACTATAATTACATATAATGAAAGTACAAATACAATATAGTACATAATAATATCATGACATAATTTGAAAGTAGGAGATTAACCCAACGAATGGAAATTGGGTTAAGAAGTTCCCTTACCTTGCATCCGACATGACTCGACCGCTCTTTAACCTCTTGAATAATAAACTAGAGTTAATATCTACCTTCTTAAGAACCTCTTTCAAGTTCATTATTCCTTTTATATCACTTATTACCATGTCATGAACATTATGTAATTATTTAAGTTTATAACGGTTGTTTTGTCAATCTTAGGTACTTGAGTCAAAAATAAACATCTTATAATTACACTTTGTTCATGTGGTAGTATATCCATTATATCCATAATTATATTCATGATGTATATATCATATAAATCATATATATCCATTATATACATTCATTTATAATATTAAATAACATTTAGAGGTAAGAAATGAAATGCACCGTTCATGGAGACGGTAAGCCGTAGGTACGCATGAACGCTACTTTCATTTATATTTATAATTTAATGGAATGAAGTTATAATTATATAAAGGTATAATATAATTCCAGTATAACATAATGTATAATACCATTTACTCCATCCTTTATACATCCCACATATGGCATTAATGATTCAAATCACTTTGAGGGGGCGGTAGTCCGCACTTCCTAAAATAAAAATATCGCGTTTAACCATAATGGAAGTCATAAAGTATGCCATAAATGAGAAATACAGAAGCATAAGGAAAACATAAACATAATATATAATTCATATATGAAAATATTGTCATCAAAATGGCCACCATTAGAGGTGTTAAAAGAATATTGAACAATCATCGTTTCATGAGGCAGTATTTCGCCACCCACAGAAACAGTATGTTCTCTAACCATTAGACGAAGGTGTGTGTAAGTGTAAACAAAATCCTTATCATAAAAACATCATAGTATATTGTATATACTGTTGTTGTTACAAATTAAAGGAATAAAAAGAGTTTAAGGGGTTTGAGAGGCAAAATAAAACAAAACAACATTAGAGAAGACATTACCTTAAAATCAGGTAACCCTTTTTGATTTGAGCCAAAGGCTTCCTTGGAAAGACGTCTGCCCAAAGTGAGGCTTCTAAGAGTAATTGATGTAATTTTTGAGATTATTTGGGAAGAGGTTGGCCGATCCAAATGGCTTGAAAGCGTGAGTAATGTGGTAGTGGTGGGGGCCTTTTATAAGGGGACAAGAGGGGCACTCTTGGAAAGTAATGAAATGATTCTTTATTATACAATGATTTTCGGATTTTAAAGGTCCCACACATATATAATTCGAGGCTAAGGTGATAAGGGTTCCAAATATTCTCATACAATAGGTTTTGGACAAGTGTAATTCTTAGAGTTTACATTATCTTTCCATTTTATTAAAATTGTTAATTAATGAGGTAATCGCTGCATCATTATGGTGTCATAAATAATTTAATTTATTTAATATCTAAAATTTTAAAAAAAATATCATTATGTATGAAATCGTTTTATATTTCTAATGAATATTTATAGTAAAAAATATGACTTGTATAACCCCATTTAAAAATTGGTTCAGTAAAACAACTCTTGTTTGTGACATTTTTATTTTAACATTAAATAAAAAGTTATTTATGTCATTTTCCTACCAAAGTGGCTCCATGGGGTCCCCAAGTTGACCCATGGATTTTCATGGTCAGACATGACTCATACAATAGGGTTAGGACAAGTTTAATGGTCATTCCAGATTTTTATAATACTATTTTTACCTTAAATTTCACTAATTACCTTTAATCGAGATTAATTAAACATAAAAGTTACTATTCACCAAAAAAATTATTTTAATCCCATTGAACCACATTTTACTTCTTAATGACAACCATGTATGTCGGATTTTTGAAAATCAAATCACAGAAGTGGTAAAATTTCATTTAAATGAAAAAACAGTTATTTAACTACCACTTAGTGGTTTCACTATTCATCAAAAATTGATGTTGTTCAGAACAATGCCAAAATTTCACCCTAAGCTATAATTGATATTCTGAATTCAAAAATGATGCCTATTATAAAAAATTCCATACATATATGTTGCATTAATTAATTTTATAATTAATTCTCGTTGTCACAACAAATAGCATGTTTTTAAGATACAATATATATCGAAGGATTGACAATTGTTTATGTCCAATTTCAAAGTGAAATTAATTCTAATGAACACCATTGAATAAAATGGTAAAAATATATTCTAATTATAATTTAAACCCACTCAATAGTATAATTTATCACTATAAATTAATTTGATCAAAAAAGATGTTTTAATTATTTTTCATTATTCATAAAAAAATGGAAGTTCTCAGAAAATTACAAAAAATTCAACTTAGGATAATTTCGATATTACGTATACAAAAATGAAGTCCATATTGAAATATAATATTTCCATAATTTTAAAAAGTGGGTATTAATATTCATAATGGATGCCTTGATTAGTCACGGTGTGTTAGAACTCGAACATGCGTACAATGCAAGCTATTGCATTATTGAAAAAGAAGCGTATCGTGGAAGCTTGGGGTGTTACATGTGCTCACTGCAAGATGCTAAACTGGATGAACCTTATAGAACTATGTATGGCTTGATTCAAGTCTCTATGGGATATGTAGGAACAACTCAACATTTCATCCGTAGGACCATCCTAAAAATCATGATCTCCTATTGGGTCAAAAAACATGGTGCGGTAAAGGCCTTGTACTTCTTCACGCATCCCCTTTATTTGGGTCCCCAAAAACATTCACATCTGAATGGACCCCCCCCCCCCCACAATGGTATGGATGCTAGGCTCGAGTTCTCTCTTACCATCATAGGCCAATGTCCTTTAGAATTTTGAATGATAATTTGATACAAGTCCCATGATACGAATACGGTTGGCAGTCGATTCTCATTTGTTATTGCCATTTCACATGACACAATATTTTGGTTGTGTTTTGAACATGGTCAAAATACATCCTCCATTGTTATCACCACCCCTATATGTCTCAATTATTTCCTGTAGTGATTCACTTTGTCCTTTTAACCCTTTGAATGTCATCGTGCCTTGATCAGGGATGATGGTTTGGATGTGATCGACCCTTCCTGATCTCTTTCATTTATTTTTGTTCCCTTTTATGTTGGGGAGAATATGATCCCATTATTTGATTCTCATGCATAGAATTTATTGTGTGGCCTTAGGAGATTTCGTATGGCGATACCTGAATAAAGAGTCATGTAATCATGGTTTAATCTCTAGGACCATAAACAAATATCACCACCATCCTCACCGCGCAGCATTAAACTGTGTGATCCGTCTGAACAGAAGGACGTAAAACAACTCAACTATCATCCCACATGATGATAAACTGCAAACTAGATCGGACCTTTGGTTTGTGGCCTAGCCATAGGTCCCTCAAAATTTCTATACCATATACCAAGTTATCACATAGGATTGTTCGGTGTGGTGTGGACTCTATGTCAACATGAACGTCAAACTATCATTTCCATGCCAAACTCATCCCCCTGAAGCACCCCTCCTTCATACATCATTCTTGTCCCAATACATTAATCTTCATGGGTACCACTAAGATTTACACATCCTATCATTTGTGTTTCCATCATCTTTCACATCTAAAAGGACACCTGAATGGCATAGATGATGGGCCCCATATATCTCCTACCATCTTAGCCCAACATACAAGAGGATTTGGAATGGTAATTTGATATGAGTCCCACATTTTGAATATGATCTGCATTCGATGCTCATTTGTTATTCCAAATCCTTGTTACAATACAGATATCGTGTTAGGAACATTATCTTCAGTTATCCCCAATCATTGATTCCATTCTGTGGTCTCCCACAAGGTAGGCGTGATGATTTTCCCTTTCCATACATCTATCCCTTGCACATGACATTAAATTGGGAATCTAGGGTATAATCTATATGACCATAAACTAATGTCTATAATCTCCTTGTAGCATGGCATTAAACTAAACTACATTTTTGTGAACTACGTTTGGATTCTTTCCTATCCTCATTGGATATGAAGGAAAACCCAGCCACTTTTTCTTAGGGTCCACCCCAGGTTCAATTATTCTTTCTCTCAGCCACTTGGTCTGATTTCTCTCTCGTAATTATGAATGGTGTCATGTTTGTGGGATAATGTATTTATTCATGCCATGATTTTCGCCACACCATACACATTCCTTTTCAAGGTACCCCTTCTATCTTCATCCTAACCATATGACATTAAATTCCACGAAACCTTTAGAACTACATGTGTCTTGATTCTCATCCTCATGAGACAGATATGAATTTTGGAACATTTTGCCTTGGGAACAGCCATGTGTCTAGAAAACCTCCTCATATTTTTTCACCCTTTCCCGAGTCCTACGAGAAGGGGTATGTGGTTTTTTTGGACCTTGTATTCCTTCAGTCATGATAGTTTTGCAATAGTGACACCATGTACCTCCCTCTTGAGAGATCTACACCCCCCTATACACCACTCATCTTCCTAAATCCTCTACTCTAAAATTGTTTCCCTCGACCCTATTTGGAAGATCACCAACATTCCTAGGAGCACTCTGGTTTAGGAACTAGAGTTTTAGAATAGACATAGACATGTTTTCATCCATTTCCATGCTTCATGATTCCCATTATTTGGGCTTTCATCATCATTCCCATTCTAAAGGACCCTTGAACAACATGGTTGTTAGGCTTCAATGCTATCTTACCATCGTGTGACAACATCATCATCTATTTCGAAGGATAATTAGATATAAGCATTACATTGAGAATATGGTCAGTGGTCAATGATCAATTTTCTATACCCATTTCAAGCCACATGATATAGACATTGTGTTCCAAACTCATCTAATAGCTATCCTCTATCATTTCGCCAACCCCATAATCCTTAAATACTGGTTTCATGATTAACATCTTTCTCCACTTCATTATATCAAAGTTGAATTTTGAAACTCTTGGTACAATAAATCATTGCATGTTTAATAGTTAATATAATGAAGCCATGGTGTTGTATCATTCAAGGATCCGTACCATTTCCTCCTTTATCTATATTCCACAAGTTGTGAAGAACTTCTCCTCCCTCCATTCCCTTATCGAGAAAGGATCACATGTGCTTAGGGAATGTTTTCATGGTTTATGCCCCCATGGATGTGTCTCACTTATTTCGCCCTGAGCTCAATGAACATAAACTAAGATCTGTCTCATTGTTATCACATGACATCAAGCATTATGGGTCTTCTAAAACTACTTATGGCTTGATTTCCATCCTTATGAAATATGTAGGAACTCCTGGACAATTCATTTTTGGGGCTAGCTAAGGATTCAGTAATTATATATATGAATCAGCCTTTTGGACCTGACTTTTATAGGATTGTGTGGTGTGGAATTTGTGGGCTTATGTCATCATTCATGTATGGTTTTCAATAATCATACCATGTACACCCCCTTTAAGAAATTTCATCTCATGCCCCCATCATGATAACATGACGTTAAATTACACGACATCTTTTAGAACTATGAATGGATTGAATCTGATCCTCATGGGATATGTGGGAATTCCCAGAAAACTCTTCTCTGGCCCAGCTCAATTTTCACCTTTGGTCCCATTACCTATGGATCCTCCAAGGAGTGTGTGTTGTGAAAAATAATACTTTGGTCCTCGTCCATATCTGTTCTATAGTAGCCGCACTGCATACTCCCCCCTTTGAGATCCCACAATTCACTATTTTCATACAATATGACGCTATTCTACATGGGTTCTCCAGACCTATGTATGTCTTGATTCCAATCCTCAAGAGGTATGTAGAAATTCCCAAGCTCTATCTGTATGGTCTGTCCCCAAGATAGACCACTTCTGGTTTATGGTATAATGAATCCCATTGGGAATGTGTGGTGTGGGGTGGACTCTTATGGTCCTCATTCACATCGGCATATTTACTAAACCACAGATTTATTTTGGGGTACCCATGTCATCAACACATCACTTTAGACTGTGTCCCTAACTTGAAAATTTTAGGATACCCCATGATAATTATGGGATGCATCAACTTCCTCATCAAATAGGATTTACCCCTCTACCATTGGTGTCTGACCACACTATTCTTAATAACTACATTTTTCTAGATTCACATCCTATGGGATATGTAGCGACTCCTAGGTATTTATCATCGGGCCCAGTCCTAGGACCGTTAACTTTCCTGGTTCTTTTCCCCAACTCACGGTCCAAACTCTATGTCCAAAACCTAGTAGCGTACATTCTATACAACATGAATTTAAAATGATAGCCTAGGTCTAGGAAGTATGTCCTTAAAAAAAGTGCAATGTCCAGTTCATATAACGTTAAAATACTCTATGTACCATCATCACCATATGACGTTAAACTATATGTCTATCATCATCATTGGATTGGCATAAAATTATGGGCCACTCTGGGATATCACTAGAGAGATTATTCCAAGAAATGGAGATGATCCTTAATCAGACTAAGGAGCACGCCTAATGTGTTTTCATCAAGGTCGCGTAATTTGAAGAGTGTTTAACTCCATTTGAAGAATTCATCAATCCACCCACCATAGTTTATGTTCCCTTTGGTAGGGCCCTCCTACACTTTAATGCCTAAAGGAACACCCTAATTGTATGGATGCTCAGCCTATGGCTTTCCATTGGTCCTAGGATAACGTTCCAGAAGACTAATGGATGACATTTCGTGTCGGGCCCCGGGTTTGAAACATGGTCAGTTGTCGCCCCTCATTTATTACACCCATTTTATGAAAATTCAATAAGAATACTATGTTTTGATCACAGTAAATAGTAATCCATCATTGTCATTATATCCCTAGATCATTCTAAATTTTGGGTATGTTGATTCACACTTTCCACTCCCCTCTGTTCGTAATGATTCTAATTCCCCTGTTGTTACCATACACGTGTACTAGGGAAATTTTTGGAAAAGAAAATTCTACATATCATAGAACTTCAATTTCTAGTTAGATCTGTCCTTTTACATCCTATAAATCTGGATTGATTGTTCCGATATCAATTTCCTAGAGCCTAGTTTTCACCCTCTTATTCGAATGGAATAACAATGTGGTCATAAATTGTTTCTCAAATCGGGCATGACCCATGGTAGCTTTGGCTTTAATCACTATATATTTAACAAATGTGATGGAAATGAAGGCAACCAAAACAAATATTTGACCACATGATTTCAAACAACATAAATATTATAGCGTGAATGTTTTTTTATGAGTTTACACAAATTACAACACCTATGGATTGGCCCCTCTCATAGATGGATTGACCTCATCAATGGAATGTTCCAGCCCCACCACTCGTTGGATTGTGGCATTGATGATCTATCTTGGATGGTTAATCACCCACTACTCCTCAATATAAATGGGGTGTAATTCCTTAGCCTTTATTCGGGCTTGATTGTCATTAGCTCGGATAATTTCCATCTCCTCAGATGCTCACCTAATATATTCTTCAGCCTCAACTAGCTAGGACCTTATCCATGATATAATCCTTGATTGCATGTAAAGGAAATCATAGTTCTTATTCTCCCATTCCCGAAACTATGAGATCTGATTTTCGTCCTCCTGGAATTTATTGATGGTCAAAAACTTCCAATGTTTCCATCCCATAGCAAGGCTGTAGTCATGTCCCTATATCTTCTATTTCATGAAATCTCAGATGAGCATATGAGGATACTGGGCATCCACTCCTCCTACGCATAGTTCACATAGCTAGGAATTAATCATCCACATTTTCTCCATCCATTGTGCTTGTGGGGTCTCCCCAATGATGCCCTGGACTAGTTTCAATGACTAGTGATGGATGTCATTGTTTTCCTCTTCATCAAAATTCATCTCATCCCAATCCATGGGGTCGGAAGGTTCATATGTAGGGAAGAACTTCAGAAACTCCCCACCATGGTCCTCATCTAGTCTCAAAATGGGTAGAATAGGCCCCATGTCATTGGATTGATCCCCTTCATCGGATTTCACCTCTATAATTTCAGGTTATGTATTGATGATGGTTCTTCCTACAATTGAACATGATACAACATGGTCAAAATGGGAATCCTCTTCCATTAACACCAGTGTTCCACTGGGAAAGGCATCTCCTAGATCCCCAGTCAACCTCGACAATGCAGACCACACCATTTTATATACTATGCATGTGAGAATATGCAGACGTTAGATGGAATAATTCATTGAATAACACTTGAAAATTATTTGATGTGGACTTGGATATATTTAATAGTTTGTTTCCCCTATTTTTTGGCTTCCAAAACCCCGAGGAATGGTGGTACACATATGGTTGGGAAATCAAAAGAATTCGGGAGAACCACCTTGGGTGTCGCAACCCGACTAGGCATAGTAATCGCTGTCGTTTCAGGTGTAGATCCCGAAGTCACATCCATTATTACGTGGGATAAGGTTTTCTATATGAGACCCTCTTGTATAGGTCAAATGTTTTTTGATAAGGCCTAGGTGGACTGAATGAGGATCACATAAAGATGGATTAGGGTTTACCTCAAGAGCCTCAGAAAACTCTTCTAGTTATGTGTTTTCAACCTCACACTCTTCTAGAGGGATCCCTCTACTAGCCTCTCCCCCATGATGACTCTTTTGATTATTATGTTAGGGGGAATCATTTAGTCAATTATTTTATCGAAAACTTCTGAGGGGTTGTTTGATCAATCAATACAATCACTCGATTCTTCATTGGATGTGAAGTACCAAGACAGTGAACAATGTCCTCTAGATCGGTGATGTACTAATCCCCCTTCGCCTGAGATATCAAAAATCCATCCCTGGAAAGGAAAGCCCCAAAAAATCAATCCTGACATGGTTCAGATGGTACCACATCTGGAAAGGGGAGAGGAATTGTCTATTGACATCGTTGATGTCCCAAGGCTCTGGGAAAACTACACCCTCGGGCATATCAATATGGAGCAGCCACTTCCCAAGAGCATGAGTGGGTATCCTATGGAACCCCCAGGGTAGCCTCTATTTTGACTGACTTTTCTCCACTAGGACCTCTAGTCCTACTACTATTTCCCTCCTATCATGTGGTGTGGGTCTCACTGTAACTACAACCCCACCACAACAGGATGTTCTTATCACCTTTCATTTCCGAACTCGATGATGAGGATTCACCCCATCACTAGCATGAAGGATCTGCAACTTCTGCATCTTCCCCAGGATGGCTGCCACCCAACTCATGGCATACTCATTCATTAGCACATAGATGGCTTTGGGTTGTGGAATCTCGTTCTTCATCTTCCCATCCTCACAAGTGAACATTAAACACAACATCCACATCACACAAGGATTTTCCTTGTGGCTCTATCCCAAGTAGTTCTGCAAGGTCATCTTCTGTATTCACCGGAATGCCACATGAAGCGGTGCGAGGTGTAGGACTCACAGAGAGGCTCGAAGTTGACCCATGCCACTAGAAATCCTTCCCAAATTTTCTGGTGTTTGGACTGATGCTCATCCAATACCTAACTTCCATTAGTGAACACACTTATTGGCATTGGGAATGGGTGTATGTTGAACTCACATGCCTTCCAGACCATGTTCAGTACCAGCGGTGGGGTCTTCTTGGTTGGAAATCTCCCCACCACATTCCGAATAGACATTCAGAAGTCCAACCCTCGATGAGAAATGTGGTTTGGGTAGTCGTAGGATCCCATAATATGAACCACTATAAACCCATAAAGAAGATGACGCATCCCACAAACACTGTGTGGCTTATTCCCCACACTAATATGGAACAATACATTGTACATCTTAGCTATCATTTGGATCCATAGATTGATCTGTTCCCCCATTTCCAACATGGACGCCTTATAAACGTGATCAGACTCAGTACAATGTTTGTATCCCATACTAGTAGTATCTAGCCACAATTTAGTGACAATAGGATGGAGGCAACCATACCACTAGTTTATGATCAGTACTGACACTAAACCCCCATGTCATCCACTGGTTGTCCTCCAAGAGTCTCCATTAGTGTGATTTTGGCTACATCGGACCCCCTTCAAGAAAGTGGGAGGCCTAATATGAAACATCCCACCTAAAGGGAAATTCAAGAACATTTTGGACCACAACATAAAGTGGACATCCCATAGCAACTTGTTGTTCATTATGGGAACCAAATCTATAAATACCTTTTATAGTGTCAATATCTTCTCCAGGTCCTCCCAAGTATTCGCAGCGCTGATGAAATCATCATACATCACCCCCAGTATTGGAATACTCAATATTTTGTGCAGGTCCCAAAGTATGATACTGACCACCCCATGGTGAAAATGGAATGTTTTGGTCCACAATGATCACATTCTTAGAAACTCTATCATCTGTTTCTTCATCTAATAAATGTTGAATTGGGAGGCCCATGAAACCTCACATAGGCCCACTCTCCCTAGATCTAATCCAAACTCCTCACAATATGAACAATCCCAAAAATCTCACGCCCAGTCATCTATGAAATTACCACCATATCACAGATCCCACTCATCAGTCCACACCTTCTTCGGGTTCCATTAACCTTCCATCAAAATGGTGTGATACTACGAGGGAGATACCTATGGATTTAATCCTTTCCATCAATGATATTTACATTGTTCTACAATTAGTGGACATTTAACGGTGTATAATCCTCTCAAGTATGACTATTAGCCTCACTGAACCATTGGTGATTGAACTGTTTTATTCTTGAACTAGAAGGAATGATCATCTCTGCTTGCGTCTGGAGTAAAAACATCTTCCATCATACAAAATAAATATAGAGGCACATTTTTCATAGTCAGTGGTTCTTCTATATTTTTGACAATAGCTCCACCAGGGAACTATAGCTAAAATGGTTATGCACATATTACCTGATACCTATGTAATCTGACATTTCTTCCCTCCAAGCATCATCCACATGGACCCCCAGAAAGCCTCATAGTGAGTAATTCCATCTCAAAACATAGAAATTTTGGGACTTGGATCATGGAGCTCGATCACCAATCTTGATCATAAATATATGTCAAAAATCCCTACCCCAAATCTAACATGCACATGATGCGGAGTGCACAATCACAGAGCCGATAGACTCGTTGTGCACCGCAGCAAAAAGAAGTCCCGATCGGCAATGAACGGTCGCAGAGTAGGTTGAGATTTGGGAATGAAGAGAAAAATCACAAAAAATGTATAGATATGTAAAAAAAGGTTTGTCACCCAGTTTATAGGCAATGACCTCTAACCATTGCAGTGCACCTGGCCATATTGAGCTTCATAGTGCTCTCAACCCAAACATCACCTCCCCAAATCACGACTCTACTTCACGATATTAATTTTCTATTAGCCTAAATAGTTTTAAATATACCATTATAAATTACCCATCATTTTATCCTTAAATTCAATTCTATGGTGGGAAATTTATTGGTTCCAATGTATGTGCAGTTTAATATATTCAAAAAGAGCTCACTAATTCTAAAAGGTCTTCTTCTTGAAGCACCTTCAAGAAGCCCTTCACCACAATGACCATCCCGGAGCCCCTCTGTACCGCGGAAAGTGCAATTTCGTGGCCCCCTCTAAGATCACTTCATAGTAAAAGAGAGGGAAGGCTTTATGGTTATGACACAATTGACTGGGCGCTTCGTACTATGGTTGGAACATTATCACCTCTAAAATAACATGGAAATTGATGTAAGCCTCTATGAGGGCTGAAAATGGAATTAAGAAGGCCTCTGGGCCAAGGAGAGGGCGATAATCAACACCATAGTTACAAAAAACCAGACACATTCCAATATTGATTGTAAAGCACCATGTGGCATCAAAAAAGATATCAGAGCTCCACACTCCATCATGCCTATAAATATCGGGCTTCCCTCAGACTCAAATGACGGATACCCCAACCATTTTCCTTCTCTGATCTCAAATTTCAAAGCACCCACTTCATTATAAATCATTAAAAAATATGATCTCCTTAAGGTACGTGATCATTCAGAAATTCCATTACCATAGGTCAAATAAAAACTCTATTTAAGTAGGGATTCCCTTCGCAAATCCCACGAGACATCACGATGTAAGGGACTCCCTATGGGAACTCGGGTGTTCAAAAAGAACTCATGCTTTGTGATGTACCAACCATGCACATGTGAATCCTATGCCAAGGTTGGATAAATGTGGTTTGCGATGTACATTACTTCGTAGTGCCATGATTTGTAAGGAACCCATGCTTCCTAAAGTCCTACTATGTGAAACCACATTCCATTCACAAAGAAACCATAATATGCATCTATACTCCATGACTATGGTTAGACACTCCACATCGCGAAGCATACCCCTTTGGTGGAGTCTCTCCACTCTGCGTGGCACCAAAGCATCACAAGGACCCCACCTATGAACCCCTTTTCTTCAAAAACCCTTCTTCTATATGTCCCTCTGGGTTTGTACAAAGCGATTTCACGGTTCCATGGGTAGTTTATCATATTGTTTTTCTTATCCTCATACATCTTAGTATGGAAATCTTATTATATACTTCTTCTTTTCATAGACGAGCAAAGGTGAGCCCCTCAATGGTTCACTCTATAAACCTGCCTTCTAATGCCATTGCTAATTGATTCCATTCCCAAGTGTTGGTGGGTATATGTTATGTTTCTTATAGTGGAGAGAATGGAATCCTACTTGTACATGTTGTAGGATGGTAAACTACCAATCACCATCATCCTCATCACATGATGTTAAACTATAGACTCACCCCATGGAATATTAAGTGGGGTTCCCCACCTCAAAAATCTTCCATAACCACTAGTCTCCATGAGAGTGATATCATTACTCACATTGAATGAGATCCTCTTCTCTATAATGGAATTTTTCCATTGGGAAAGGAAACCATCCGGGTATAATCACCAACCGTTCTTGCAGGAGGTAGCATCCTTGCTCATCCTCTTATTCAGACCACAATGTCCAAAGTAGAGATATGAATATGGACCATAATTACCTCATCCCTCTCCCTTTGTACACTATCACCACTGAGGCTCTATCTTGGAGAAATTCTCAGTCTCCATCTCCCTTGGCTGCTAACTATGTGTAATCCCCACTTTATTCCCCTTGGATGCGATTTTCCCGACGTTGTCATCAGGTGTGTGTTTGTCTCATGTTTCTCACATTTATATATAATAATTTGGGCTTAGAGTAAGCACCAACCTTGATATACTCTCTGGCCCACCTCATTGTGTAATCCCCAAGCCCCTAAACATACTGAACTATGTGGACTTTGATCATTTCTCCATTCCAAGCAAGGTACATAGGAATCCTCCCCAAGGTTCAAGCCCAACAACCATCAGTACCAACCCCTTCATGTTCGGTCAGCATCATCCAACATGCCATTAAAACTTGTTCCCCTTTACTTAACTACATGATGATAAAGTGTATGCTTTTAGACTATATGGATTTGATCCATGTCTATTAGACAGGGTACATAGGAAGCCTCTATGAGGTTCAACCCAAAACACTATTAAACCAATTCGAACTACATGGTTCTGATCCATGCCTCCTAGACATGGTGCATAGGAAGCCTCCCTGAAGTTCAACCCCAATCATTAGTAATCTTTGGTGTCGACTTTTCTGAAACCCACTACTTTGGTCCATCCTAGAGTGGTGTCAAACCAACTCCCAAGCTACTAACCATGAGTAAGCCCCAACAAGTTATTGGGTTGCTATCATTTTTTTCACAACATTATTCCATGCCACATTTGAACAATGTGGACTTTTATTCCCTACCATGAGGATATGTAGGAAGCCTCCATGAGGTTCAGGCCCATCACTCATGTCTTCTCCTAGTCTCTCACTTGACCCTTTGTGTTTCGGGAAGGTTATTCCCCAACTAGGAGGTTATACATCCTATAGGTCCCATCCATGAAACTATTCTTGTAGACCACCATATTAAGTGCCCCATCGAACCACAAAACTACGTGGACATTGATTCCCCACCACATGGATACGTCGGAAGGTTCTTACCGGTTTAATCCCATCATACCTATCATCTTCACATCGGTACCATATCATTCATCATCCACTTCATTCAACCATCCATCATCCTTCCTAATTCCTACAAAGGCCACCAAATCCTGGTGAGATCATTTCATTTTTCCCATAACAACTCCTTCCAGCACCCAGACAGCTGACCACACATAATCCCCTCACAATCCTTAATCATCCAATCAAGAGTGTCACTCTGGAGATGGTTGGCTGTCAATGTGTATGCCCCAACATGTCGTTAGGTGTTTTTCCTCTCTGTACACCCCAATCCTATGCCCCATCCTTCAAACTATGTGGTTTATGATCCCTATTGTCTACAAATTATACGTAGGAATCCCCTCTAAGATTCAATCCCAGCCAATGGTAAACCTTATTATCCACCTTTCTGGGGTGCACATTCCCTTATATGCCCTCAGTGGTGTCCAAATCAGCCTTCACAATCTGATATCTTCCCTCTACGAGACATACCAAATCATATCTGTCCTCATTGTGTATTTGGATGCATCCATATTGAAATCCTTCCATGAACCCCCTCCTACGGATGTTCCAATATGATCTTCCTCCGTGGGGCGTTTCAATCAAACTCATCTAGTCTCTGCTAGATGTTAAACTCATGGCGTACCCAATATTAATTTTGGGAAGCTGTGGAAAGCCACATTTACATGCCTGGGGAATATAATTCCCCGCACTATACGTGGGATGCCTCAGCATTCCACACCCTCAAGAAGAACTATAAAAAGTGGAGGAAACCCAGACGCATTAGTGTTTCAGCATCCAGACACACCAACAATGGCCAACGTGATAACTCCCACGATCAAAAGTTACTTCCCAAACAGGACCCCTTGGAATGTCCTGGTAGAAGTATTAAAATTAATCGATATCCATGATGATTTGGATTAAGGTGGGAGATTCACGAACAATGTATATGTATTTAAGGGAGACTCGGACATGGTGACGAATTTCGAGGAGGAATCCACAGAAGGAGAGTCCAACATCCCATAATCATTTTTTGATCTAGGATTGAATATCCCTGAATAAGGACATATGTTGCCTACCATTGGAAAGTGTGTAGGTGGGGAAAAAATCAGCACGTCCTCCAAATATGGATGCACGCCCCAATGAAAGCATCAGATACAACCAATATGTAGTGACAACCAACCACACTCATTAGAACATATTTAAACTATTTTATGCCAAAAAAAACTAATTCATGGATAGATTCAAATAAATCAACTAATATTTATGTTTCCATATCAATCAACTATTATTTGAAATGATTATTATTATCAACATTTCAAAAACAATGACTATAACACCTTAATTTTTTTAATAAAATTTATTCATGGAATATGGATCACTTCCACAAAACAAAATTTTGTTGACATTCTCCTAAATATATTTATTATTTTTATAAGAATATAATATGCTGAGTGTGAATTCTCACCATAGTATCTAAAGAGTCATTGAAATTTTATCCAAACTACCACATTTACCCCCTTCATCAATCGCCTTCTAACATTTATTTTAGTGGTTTGAATAGGAACTGGGAAGGTCACTGGCCATTAGTATAATTAGTTGGAATAAATGGACATAACCATAAATATATTGATGAATCTTATACAATATTTCAACCAATCAATTCATTTGATTTATGATTATGAAATAAAAACCATTTTCTAAACAAACATCCATTAATATTAATTTCTTACAGTATCAATTTTATTGATTGTCTTTAACACATTGAATATAGTTTTTAAATTATTTTATCCTTTTAATATAACAATTAATGGGTTAATAATATGTTTTTAATGTTCAGTATATATATTATTTTTTTATTAAATGGGATTATCTCACACTTACTATAATCTATGATCTAGTATTTTAGTTATTAATTGTGTATATTTCAATAAAATTTTTGTTGATTTTAGGAATCATCATTTCCAAATTGTTTCCAATGGGTTTGTTTGCGGACATGGAAGCACCCAATAAATCTATATCAGAGTGGAACTTCACTACAAAGTACAGTTCTCATTGGGAGGTTTGTCTAGCAAGGATTAATGACCCTAATTGGTCAAGAGGATGAGAGGTTAGACTCATCACCTCCTTTTCTGGAGTTATTTCCTTATCCAATACCCTCTTATAGATTTAAAATGCAGTCTAGAATCCTTTATTATTTCCAATTATGATGTACATCATCCTTTAATTAAGAACTAATTATAAGAGTTTATGTAATATAGAATCATTTGTATGTATCAAAGGTTCTTAATATATGGAGATATCTATATGTATCTGAGCTAATCCCTCAATGGTATCCTCTTGTATACTACTTAGTTATTCATTAGTTAAGATGATGAAACTTGTTTTCTAGCCATGTAGAGGGTTACACTGTAGTGTATCTTCATATTGGGTGACAATAATTACACTAGTTTTTGTCTTAATACTAGGATATTGGAGTTGTTTTGATGTTGGGATAAGGCCCATAAACATGTTTCCTACGTATCCTTGTGAAAGGAATCAGAACTGACATAGGTTAGTGCTTCTTAATGGGGTTTCATCACACCATTTAATGTCATGTGATAAGGACCCAAACATAATGTCTAACTTTATATAGTGAGTTTGTCTAGGATAAAGGTTCATAGATTTGGTTTGGTTTAATACCTATTTAAATGATTCCCAAGGAACCTAGAAGGGGTTTGAATTTCCATGTTGAATTATATGCATTAAAAAATGTTTTAGAGGGAAAACGTTTTATTGGGTGTGTTTTGTTTGGACCTCAAGGAGGCTTCATACATATACATATGGATTGGAATAAAATTCCTCAAAAATTTTTTAGTCTCATAATGGAGTATTTCACATTGATAGGATTATTTTGGTGATTTATCCTTTAGAGGATTCCTTGAAAAAGTAAAATGATAGATTTCTCAACTCATGATTATTTGGGGGTTCACTTTGTGGATTAATTATAAAAAGGATTCCCTAGTTAAAGGAATTATTATTGGGATTTACTCCTATGGAAAATATCCATTATTATCAGGCCTTCTATAGGGTTTATACATATCCTAGTTATCATGAATCAATGTTATCTTAGTTCAATCACTGGATTGTATCGTGAATATTTAAAGATCACAGTTATCCTATAATCCCACATGAGTATTGATCAGTGTGAGAAATAAAAGGAAACAAGAAATATTAGTTATTAAATGTTATAATTTTGTTTTTTGGTGGAAAATTTCTAGAAATTATAAGGTCTTACTCTTGATGGGGAATCCATTTTACTGATTGGGTCTTACGTTTAAGTGGAAAGACAGTTTGATGTTTTGATGGACTTAATCCTAATAAGGATTCCCATTTCTATTTGGATGGGGCTTAATCAAAAGGGTCATGCCCATTTGAGGTCTGTATTCACCTTATTCCTAAGGACTATTCCTATTTGATGTTATTTTGGGGCTTAGTCTTCTATAAGATTTCAATTTGAGGTACGTTTCGAGCGTACTCTTTAGGAGGATTCACATTTGAGGTTTTTGGGGGCTTACTCCAATGGAGGATTACCATTTGGTAATTGGTTAGGGTATAATATTAATGAGGACACCAATTTGGAGATTGGATGAGGCTTACTTCTAAGTAGGAATCCCATTTATGTTTTTTTGGAGTTTACACCTAAGGAGGATGCCTATTTTGTGATTGGTTTGGGCTTACTATGAAGTAGGATTCCCATGTACTAGTTGGGGATTATTCTTATAGAGGATTCCTTTTGATGTTTGGATGGGGCTCACTCTTAATTAGGATACCCATTGATTATTTTTTGGGGACCACTCTAAATTAGGATGGACATTGAACATTGGTTGTGGATTACCCCTAACGAGGATGTCCATTTGAGATTTGTTTGGGTTAAATCCAGAATTGGATGCACAAGTACTGTAACACCCGAGACTTTTATGTTATATGAATCATAAAAGGAATCTTTTTCTACACAACACTTGCTTGTCTTGCTTTACACGCAATCACGACCTTCCTTGATAGCTTGCCTCGTACGCAATACCGAGTTTCACTAAACAACAATATGCTATTAAAATTAGCCGTTATGAATAGTAATAACCACTTTTTGAAATTTTATAAATTTTATTATTCAAAATGGACTTCATTTTTGGACTCAGAATATCGAAATTAGCCTAGGGTGAAATTTTGGTATTTTTCTGAAAACTTTCAATTTTTGATGAATAGTGAAACCACTAAGTGGTAGGTTAAAAACTGAATTTTGCATAAAACTTAATTTTACCGCTTCTGTGAATAGAATTTCAAAAATCTGACAGACATAGTTGATATCAGTAAGTAAAATGTGGTTCAATGAGATAAAAATAATTTTTTGGTGAATAGTAACTTTTTACTTTTTTACCGCAGTTAATAGTAAATAGGGTAACTAAGGGTAAATATGATATTAATATTACCCTAACACATGTCCTAATTCTATTGGACAAGTTTAATTCAACCAAAAACAAACTTAGGAATAAAAATATGACCATTTAGGCCCACTTGGATTAGATTAGGACATTTATTATTAATTTATTTAAAGAAGGGTTAAAATAGTTAAAATCAAAGTTTAATAAGTAAATCATTTTTAATATGGGGTTATAAATAAGATAAATTCGACTATAAATATTCATTAGAAATCTAAAAATATTTCCTACATAATGGTATTTTATTTGTAATTTTTAGACATTAAATAATTTAATTTATTTATGACACAATGATGATGCAGTGATTATCTTATTATTGAAATATTGACATAATTGATGTTATAAACACCAAAATAAATGTAATTTGAGACTTTTTATGAATTCCACTAATTTTATAGGATACTATGATATATTAATGTTGATTTAATCAAATTGGTTCGAACATATAATTCTGTTATGACTTTCACAAAAATCATATATCAAATAGTGTCAAAATTGACACAAAATAGTTTTTAAATCAAATATTATATTATTAATTGTTATTTTATTCCTAAAAATCTAAGGTTCGGCCAAATGACTTAGATAAGGATATATATATTAATAATAAACAATTTGGGGTTCGTTTGGCATGTTATAGTAAGTGTATTAACCATATAGTGAACGAAAACAAAAAGACACGGTAAAAGATAAATTATTTAACTTAGAGTTAAATCTAATTGATAAGGTTAAAATAATACCCTAAACTTCTCTAAATCCTATTGGTTGATAGGATTTCGACCCATCCCCACTTTAGCTTCGAAATAAGACCCTTTGGAACCATTATAAACCGATTTTGACTTTAATATAAAATAATATTTTGAGATATTCCTAAGGTGCCCCTCTCCTCCCTTATAAAAGGGCACCTCCTCCCCCTCCTCCTCACACCAATTTGAGCACTCAAGCTCGGCCAACCCCTGCCATTTTCCCCTCTACACTTCCCTAGAATAATCCTAGAGGTCCTGGTTTTCTTCAAAGACCAATCTTAGTTCCCTAAGTGGAGGATTCAAAGAGGTGTTCCAAAGAAGAGGTAATATCCATTACTGATCTTTTCAATTTCTTTCTTATTCAACTTCTTCTCATTTAGTTGTTTCATGATAAAGTAATAACATCAGTATTACCTACATACTGATATGTTATTATGAAACAACCCTAATTCACCTTCTATCCATCCCACGGAAAAATGAAATCACCGCGCGTGCGTACGTACGGAATACCGTCTCCACGCCGTGGTGTAATCTATTTTTCCACCATCACTTTACAAGGATGGGTATAATAGTGTAATGAGTAACTATTTATGATTATTATAAAGTAATATTGATACTTAAATAATATATATATACTCCAATACAGTTCCACAATAATAGAAATGATATCATCACTCGTGCGTACGTACGGAATACCGTCTCCACGATGTGATGCGACTCGTTCTACATGATCATCATTACATAGTAATTATATAAATGAATTGACTGAATAAATATGGTATATGTTACACTAATACCATTATGGATATAAGGTATCTATAACCTTAATAGAAGAATAAGAATGTATTCGGCAAAACACCCATAAGAACAAAAGACAATAAAGACCCGAGTAACAAGTAACAATGAAATATTACTAACAAGAAGCTAAGAATATGACCATATATGATATCGTATCAATATGTATGATTCTGGAATATTTCAATAACATTATTTAAACCATTATACACGAGCTTAGGACACGTACAAAGCAAATCGGACCTAAGGTAAGGGAAATATCACAATCTCATTTTTATCCGAGATTGTTTATTCGTAAGTATTTACTGGGGTGTATTTTATCATCCACATCCATGTTTCCTCAATATGTAATATTATTTCCATCCACCTACAATTGTTTAAATCCAATTTTACCCTTCGGTGAGTTTTTATTAAAAGATATGAAAGGAATCTTTTGTCGTTTTTCGTACGAGGTACTTTTGACTTTTCCGACAAAAGTATGAGAAGAATGTTTTTTTAACTTATACGGCATGAATGGATTTTTAAAACATTATTTCCAAAAAGCTTCCTTTACAAGTTTTCAAGTTTATTTTTAATCAACTTCTTTTATTTTAAAGTCATATGACATGTTAATAAAGGAAAAATGATTTTGAAGTAGAAAGGATATTTTCCTCAAGAATGGAGTTCAAGTATTTTATCAAAATTATTTTCCATCTAAGGCAATAAAAGGGTTCTGTTTTTATCCCTATTATTACATGGATTTGATTATGTTGTGATGGAAATATTTTTATGAATTCATTTATCTTATATGAATTGTTTTATGATGTCATGTTGTTTAAGAATCCCATTTTTATTACATGGGTTACACTATGATGTATGGTTTATGATTTTGTGGCACACATAAGAAAGGATTCATTATAATATGGGTGGGACCTATATCTCCCTCCAATGCATTGGGTAAAGATTTTATATCTCATGAGATAGACATGGCTGGAACGGTAGGTTATACCGGTTCAGTGAAACAGGACTGGAACAAGGGTGACTCGGTTCAGAAAGGGACTTTGTCCACTAAGATAGTCTTGGCAATGAGTCATGACTAACAAGAAATGATTTTCCATGATTATGTGTGCATGCCACAAAGTTTAAAGTTTTATGTTATGATTATGGGGATCTCATTTTCACTTCTATGATTTATTCCATGTTAAGATTTTATGATCTCTTTTGCAGGTTATGATTTTCAAAAAGATATGACATGATTTTTATTTCCTTTATTTGCCCTTGCTGAGCATTTGAGCTCACCCTTTTATGTTTTCTTTTCCCCAGGTCATGAAGATGGATATTAAGTAGAATATGCTAAAAGGGACCCTAGATATGATGAAATAAATGGGAGACACTGTAGAAGATTTATGAACCAGTTGTTTATGTTTCCCAGTTTCAAAAGACACTATACCTATACGGTCCTTTGTGGTTTTGTCATATGTTGTAATAAGTGTGCTTCAATTTTTAAGTATTAACAATGTTTGTAAAGTATGGGTCGTTATAGTTGGTATCAGAGGAAAGGTATAGTCAACCTTTGGAAACTAGGATGCGAAAGTCTTAGTAAGAACACTAAGGATAAGTATAAGCATAGAACACAATCTTAGTGTTTTAGAAATGGCCATGAATACCCTAGGATAAGACCTTAAGTGTGAAATTTTATCCTTGATTATGTGATTTTCCTATTATAATTAGTGTTTCTCACAATATTCTTCTTGGTTTTAGTCAATGGCTGGAACCCGAAGGAACCGTGTTAAAGCGGAATACGATGGGAAATGCAATGATTGTCCCCCTGAGCAACCAAACGATATGGGAGCTGGAATGCAAAATCTTGTAGCCATGCTCATACAACTTTCTCAAGCTATAAATCATGCAGGACTTCCAAACGAGCAAAGGAAGGAGCAACATTATGTTGAATCCTTCATGAGGCAGCGTCCACCTTCTTTTAGTGGGTCTACTGATCCATTAGTTGCTGAACAATGGATTAGTAATACTGAAACGATATTTTCAGTTCTTCAATGTTCTGAACATGATAAAGTCATCCTAGCAGTGTATCGTTTGGAAGGAGATGTTGATCAATGGTGGAATCTTATTAAGAATACGAGACAAAGGGATGAAATTGAGTCTATGGAATGGGACGAGTTCAAGAACTTGTTTTTCAATAAGTACTTCCCTCGTATTCTCTGAACAAAGATGGAGAAAGAGTTTCTTGAACTGAAGCAAAGGGATGATGAATCCGTTGGTACCTATGAAGCAAATTTTACAAGACTTGCAAGGTACGCTTCTGGTATTATTATCCAACCCGAGAGTAAGATCGATCGATTCTTTAGTGGCTTAAAACCAAGTCTTCGAAGGGCGTTAGCCATAAGGGACATCAATAGCTACGAGGAAATCGTTCGATGTGCTCTCAAAGTCGAGATGGAGATTGGAGTAACCCATCAGTCACATGGGTTTGATAAGAAGAGGAAGATGGAATTCAAAGGAAAATCTAAAGAGCACACTGAAAAGAAGATGAACTTTCCCTTATGCTCAAAGTGTGGAAAGAAACATGGAGGGAGTTGTCTTAAAGGGACAAGTAAATGTTTTAATTGTGGAAAGGAAGGTCATCGGGCATTTGAATGCCGCGATAATGGGAAGAAGATGTCTAATGATGCAAACAAAAGAAGGGATACACAGAATGAACCTACTACACTTCAATGTTTCAAGTGAAAGGATATGGGGCATTATGCCAATCAATGCCCAAATCCATGGGTTGATGATGATGGTCGACGTCAACAAAATCTTAAGGCTAAAGACAAAGGAAAGTCACATGCAATTTCTATCAGCGATGTGGAGTACGATAACAAAGTGGTGAAAGGTACACTTACCATCCACTCTAAAGTAGAAAATGTTTTATTTGATTCTGGATCCACCCACTCTTTTTTTTCTCAAGAATTTTCTAACGGTATCACTGTATTACGTCAACAATTAGATGTTGAGTTATCTGTGACAACACCTAATGGCACAACAGTCGCATCAAAAGTTTATAATTCTTCTCCGATCGAAGTTTGTGGGAAAGTGCTTCCTGCAAATCTTGTGATCCTTCCTTTAGTGGAATTTGATGTGATTCTTGGAATGGATTGTCTTTCTCTACATGGAGCTCATATCAATTGCCAAATAAGGGAAGTCACATTTAAGATTCCAGATCAATCTACGATCGTCTATCAATGCAAGGATGAACATAACCTTCCAGTGGAAATTCCTTCCATCTTATGGGTCTTGATTCCACTAAATGAAGGTTATTTATCTCAAATGGTTGGCGAGAAACTCATGATTAAGAATATTCCCATTGTATGGGAGTTTGATGATGTCTTTCTGGAGGAATTACCGGGTCTTCCACCAAATCATGAAGTTGAGTTTTCAATAGAACTCATACCGGGTGCATTGCCTATTTCAAAGACACCTTATAGAATGGCCCCAATTGAGTTGCATGAATTGAAGAAGCAACTCCAAGAGAATCTTGTTAAGGGATTCATACGCCCTAGTGCGTCACCTTGGGGTGCACCTGTTCTATTTGTTAAGAAGAAAGATGGATCAATGAGACTCTGCATTGATTATCGAGAACTTAACAAGATCACTATCAAGAACAAATATCCTCTCCCACACAATGATGACTTATTTGACCAACTACGCGGAGCTCAATACTTTTCCAAGATTGATCTTCGTTCAGGGTATCATCAATTAAGGGTCAAAAGGGAGGATATACCAAAGACGGCTTTCCATACAAGGTATGGACACTATGAATTTATAGTGATGCCATTTGGTCTTACTAATGCCCCTGCTATCTTTATGGATCTAATGAATAGAGTCTTTAGAGACTATCTTGATCAATTTGTGGTAGCCTTTATAGACGATATTCTTGTCTATTCAAAGAGAAAGGAAGAGAATGAAGATCACTTGAGAATTATATTGAAGACCCTGAGAAAGGAGAATCTTTATGCCAAATTCACCAAGTGTGAATTTTGGCTTCAAAAAGTTGCATTTTTTGGTCACATAATCTCAAAAGAGGGGATATCTGTGGATCCATAAAAAACAGAGGTTATCGAAAGATGGTCGAGACCAACAACAGTAACTGAGATTCGAAGTTTTCTTGGTTTGGCTGGATATTATCGACGTTTTGTAAAATATTTTTCACGATTATCTAATCCACTCACCAAGTTGACTCGGAAAGGAGTTAAGTTTTTCTGGACAGAGGAATGTGAAGAGAATTTCAAGGAGTTGAAAAGATGGTTATCCAGTGCACCTGTGCTCACACTGCCTTGTAGTGGAGAAAGGTTTGTGATCTACAGTGATGCATCCAAGAAGGGATTGAGGTGTGTTCTTTTGCAAAATGATATGGTGATAGATTATGCCTCACGACAGTTGAAAATCCATGAGCAAAATTACCCAACACATGATTTGGAGTTGGCTGCGGTAATCTTTGCATTAAAGATTTGGAGGCATTACCTTTATGGTGAAAGGTGTTATATTTATACTGATTATAAAAGTTTAAAGTATATTTTCACACAAAAGGAGCTGAATATGTGCCAAAGAAGATGGTTGGAGCTGATTAAGGATTATGACTGCTCAATCCATTACCACCCTGGGAAAGAAAACAAGGTGGCAGATGCATTAAGTCCACAAGACCATGCTAGTTTATCCATGATGAGGATCACAAAAGATCCAATATTTATGGATTTACAAAGGATGGATCTTGAAATTATAATGGAAGGGGAACAATGTTATCATTCTCAAATGAATGTTCAACCATCTATACATGTGAAGATTAAAGAGGCACAAAAAGAAGATGTCGAGTTACAAAAGAAGGTGAGAAATGTTCCCGAATTCAACCTTGATTGTGATGGGATAATAAAGTTCAGGAATCGGGTTTGTGTTCCTCCCATCCCCGAATTAAAGAAGGAGCTGCTGGATGAGGCTCATAGTTCATCATTCTCTATTCATCCTGGAAGCACGAAGATGTATAGAGACCTGAAAGAGTACTTCTGGTGGGATGGCATGAAAAGAGATGTTGCTGAATATGTCTCTCGATGCTTGGTTTGTCAAAAAGTTAAAGCTGAGAGACAAAAGTCTAAGGGGATGTTACAACCATTACCCATACCCGAATGGAAATGGGAAAACATCACTATGGACTTTGTCACAGGACTTCCTAAAACATCCAAAGGCAATAATGCTATCTGGGTCATATTTGATCGTCTTAAAAAGTCTGCACACTTCATTCCTATTAGAGAGGATTTCTCTCTAGATCAGCTTGCCAGGATATATGTAAAGGAAGTGGTAAGATTACATGGAGTACCACTTTCTAGTTTATCTGATCGGGATCCGAGATTTATCTCGAAGTTCCGGTGAAGTCTTCCTCATACTCTGGATACAGAGTTGAGTTTCAGCACTGCTTATCATCCCCAGATAGACGGTCAGTCTGAAAGAACAATTCAAACCCTAGAAGATATGTTGAGAGCTTGCTCTATGGATTCCAAAGGAGGTTGGGATCAACACCTACCTTTGGTGTAATTTTCTTATAATAATAGCTTTCACTCCAGTATTCAGATGGCTCCTTATGAAGCTCTCTATGGAAAGAAATGCAGGACTCCAACTTGCTGGGAAGAAGTTGGGGAAAGAAAGCTATTAGGACCTGATCTCATTGATGAAATGGCAGAAAAGGTCAGATCTATTCAACAACACATAAGAGCAGCTCAGAGTCGACAGAAAAGTTATTCCGACAACCGAAGAAAAGACCTAGAGTTTGAAGTGGGTGATAAAGTGTTCTTACGAATATCTCCCTAGAAGAGGGTTATGAGATTTGGAAAGAAGGGGAAGTTGAGCCCTAGATATATCCGTCCTTTCGAAATAATGGATCGTGTTGGGAAGGTAGCTTACCGATTGGCTCTTCCACCGAATCTCTCCCAAGTTCAAGATGTGTTCCATGTATCTCTCCTGAGAAAGTACATACCAGATCCTTCACATGTACTCAGCTCAGAAGTTGTACCGCTGGAGCAAGATCTTTCTTATGAAGAACAACCGATAGAGATTCTGGATCATAGTGAAAAAGTCCTACGAAACAAGACCACTCGATTGGTGAAATTTTTATGGAGGAACCACCAACTTGAAGAAGCTACATGGGAGCTTGAGGATATGAAGAGGGAGAAGTATCCTCATCTGTTTGTTACAAAGTGACGAATTTCGAGGGCGAAATTCTTTTTAAGGGGTGTAGAATGTAACACCCGAGAATTTTATGTTATATTAACCATCAAAGGAATCTTTTTCTACACAACACATGCTTGGCTTGCTTTACACGCAATCGCGACCTTCCTCGATAGCTTGCGTCGTACGCAATACCGAGTTTCACTAAACAACAATATGCTATTAAAATTAGCCGTTATGAATAGTAATAACCACTTTTTGAAATTTTATAAATTTTATTTTTCAAAATGGACTTCATTTTTGGACTCAGAATATCGAAATTAGCCTCGGGTGAAATTTTGGAATTTTTCTGAAAACTTTCAATTTTTGATGAATAGTGAAACCACTAAGTGGTAGGTTAAAAACTGAATTTTGCATAAAACTTAATTTTACCGCTTCTGTGAATGGAATTTCAAAAATCCGACAGAAACGGTTGATATCAGTAAGTAAAATGTGGTTCAATGAGATAAAAATAATTTTTTGGTGAATAGTAACTTTTTACTTTTTTTACCGCGGTTAATAGTAAATAGGGTAACTAAGGGTAAATATGATATTAATATTACCCTAACACATGTCCTAATTATATTGGACAAGTGTAATTCGACCAAAAACAAACTTAGGAATAAAAATATGACCATTTAGGCCCACTTGGATTAGATTAGGACATTTATTATTAATTTATTTAAAGAAGTGTTAAAATAGGTAAAATAAAAGTGTAATAAGTAAATCAATTTTAATATGGGGTTATAAATAATATAAATTCGACTATAAATATTCATTAGAAAGATAAAAATATTTCCTACATAATTGTATTTTATTTTTAATTTTTAGACATTAAATAATTTAATTTATTTATGGCACAATGATGATGCAGTAATTATCTTATTAATGAAATATTGACATAATTGATGTTATAAACACCAAAATAAATGTAATTTGAGACTTTTTATGAATTAAACTAATTTTATAGGTAACTATGATATATTAATGTTGATTTAATCAACTTGGTTCGAACATATAATTCTGTTATGACTTTCACAAAAATCATATATCAAATAGTGTCAAAATTGACACAAAATAGTTTTTAAATCAGATATTATATTATTAATTGTTATATTATTCTTAAAAATCTAAGGTTCGGCCAAATGACTTATATAAGGATATATATATTAATAATAAACAATTTGGGGTTCTTTTGGCATGTTATAGTAAGTGTATTAACGATATAGTGAACGAAAACAAAAAGACACGGTAAAAGTTAAATTATTTAACTTAGAGTTAAATCTAATTGATAAGGTTAAAATAATACCCTAAACTTGTCTAAATCCTATTGGTTGATAGGATTTCGACCCATCCCCACTTTAGCATCGAAATAAGACCCTATGGAACCATTATAAACTGATTTTGACTTTAATATAAAATAATATTTTGAGATATTCCTAAGGTGCCCCTCTCCTCCCTTATAAAAGGGAACCTCCTCCCCCTCCTCCTAACACCAATTTTAGCACTCAGTCTCGGCCAACCCCTACCATTTTCTCCTCTCCACTTCCCTAGAATAATCCTAGAGGTCCTGGTCTTCTTCAAAGACCAATATTAGTTCCCTAAGTGGTGGATTCAAAGAGGCGTTCCAAAGAAGAGATAATATCCATTACCGATCTTTTCAATTTCTTTCTTCTTCAACATCTTCTTCTTTAGTTGTTTCATGATAAAGTAATAACATCAGTATTACTTACATACTGATATGTTATTATGAAACAACCCTAATTCACCTTCTATCCATCCCACAGAAAAATGAAATCACCGCGCGTGCGTACGTACGGAATACCATCTCCACGCCGTGGTGTAATCTATTTTTCCACCATCACTTTACAAGGATGGGTATAATAGTGTAATGAGTAACTATTTATGATTATTATAAAGTAATATTGATACTTAAATAATATATATATACTCCAATACAGGTCCACGATCATAGGAACGATATCATCACTCGTGCGTACGTACGTAATACCGTCTCCACGATGTGATGCGACTCGTTCTACATGATCATAATTACATAGTAATTATATAAATGAATTGAATGAATAAATATGATATATGTTACACTAATACTATTCTGGATATAAGGTATCTATAACCTTAAAAGAAGAATAAGAATGTATTCGGCAAAACACGCATAAGAACAAAAGACAATAAAGACCCGAGTAACAAGTAACAATGAAATATTACTAACAATAAGCTATGAATATGACCATATATGATATCGTATCAATATTTATGATTCTTTAATAAGTCAATAACATTATTTAAACCATTATATAGGAGCTTCGGACACGTACAAAGCAAATCGGACCTAAGGTAAGGGAAATATCACAATCTCATTTTTATCCGTGATTGTTTATTCGTAAGTATTTACTGGGGTGTATTTTATCATCCACATCCATGTTTCCTCAATATGTAATATTATTTCCATCCACCTACAATTTTTTAAATCCAATTTTACCCTTCGGTGAGTTTTTAGTAAAAGATATGAAAGGAATCTTTTGTCGTTTTTCGTACGAGGTACTTTTGACTTTTCCGACAAAAGTATGAGAAGAGTGTTTTTTTTAACTTATATTGCATGAATGGATTTTTAAAACATTATTTCCAAGAATCTTACTTTACAAGTTTTCATGTTTATTTTTAATCAACTTCTTTTATTATAAAGTCATATGACATGTTATGAAAGGAAAAATGTTTTTGAAGTAGAAAGGATATTTTCCTCAAGAATGGAGTTCAAGTATTTTATCAAAATTATTTTCCATCTAAGACAATAAAAGGGTTCTGTTTTTATCCCTATTATTACATGGATTTGATTATGTTGTGATGGAAATATTTTTATGAATTCCTTTATCTTATATGAATTGTTTTATGATGTCATGTTGTTTAAGAATCCCATTTTTATTACATGGGTTACACTATGATGTATGGTTTATGATTTTGTGGCACACATAAGAAAGGATTCATTATAAGATGGGTGGGACCTATATCTCCCTCCAATGCATTGGGTAAAGATTTTATATCTCATGAGATAGACATGGATGGAACGGTAGGTTATACCGGTTCAGTGAAACAGGACTGGAACGAGGGTGACTCGGTTCAGAAAGGGACTTTGTCCACTAAGATAGTCTTGGAAATGAGTCATGACTAACAAGAAATGATTTTCCATGATTATGTGTGCATGCCACAAAGTTTAAAGTTTTATGTTATGATTATGGGGATCTAATTTTCACTTCTATGATTTATTCCATGTTAAGATTTTATGATCTCTTTTGCAGGTTATGATTTTCAAAAACATATGATATGATTTTTATTTCCTTTATTTGCCCTTGATGAGCATTTGAGCTCACCCTTTTATGTTTTCTTTTCCCCAGGTTAGGAATATGGATATTAAGTAGAATATGCCAAAATGGACCCTAGATATGATGAAATAAATGGGAGACACTGTAGAAGATTTATGAACCAGTTGTTTATGTTTCCCTGTTTCTAAAGACACTATACCTATATTGTCCTTTGTTGTTTTGTCATATGTTGTAATAAGTGTGCTTCAATTTTGAAGTATTAACAATGTATGTAAAGTATGGGTCGTTATAAGTACTAGTTGGGGCTTATTCTTAATGAGGAAACCCTTTTGATCTTTTTATTGGTTTTAATCCTATGGAGGATTCCCATTTGAGGTTTGATTGGGGCTTAATCCAAATAGGGTTCCCATTTCATGTTTTTTTTGGGGCTTACTCGTTTGGAGGATTCCCGTGTGAGGTTTTGTTTGGGTATACTTCTAAATAGGATTACCATGTACTAGTTAGGTATTATTCCTTAGGAGGATGACCTTGTGAGGTTTTGATGGTTGTTAATCCAAGGATGATTCTTATTTTAGATTTTATTAGGGCTTACTCTTAAGGAGGATCCCCATTTGAGGTTTGGTTAGGGCTTAATCCTATAGAGGACTACCTTTTGATGTTTGGCTGGGGCTTACTCCAATGGAGGATTCCCCTATGTGGTTTTGTTGGGGGCATACTCCTTAAGAGGATTCCCATGAACCCGTTGGGTCTTATTATTAATGTGGATTTCCTTTTAGTGGTGCTACTAAAAATATAGTTGAGGTTATAGGTTTTAGGTGTGACTTGAGGAGTTCACCAACCCACAATACTCAAGGAATACAAGAGGATAATATTAGATCATATGGAGTGAATGGAACCAAGAATATTAAGTTGAATAAATAAATTTAAAGAGTGTCAAAAAATATCTAAAACAATGGGATTACAGGGGTGGGAATTAAGGATACAAATGGGATAACCCAAAATAGCTTTGACGCTGCCCAAATGGTTTGTTGTGTTATTCATCGGTTTTTCATTGGGGTTAGTGATGATGTGATGGGACAAAAAATGATCCCGATTGGGGGTGCGAGGCTTCATCCCTTGTGGTATGGAATATTGAGGTCTTGTAGGTGGGTTGTGCAGGTGGGTCATGAAGGTATGGGTCGCTCTGGTGGATCATGTCCTTGGGTCACATAAGTGTGTGGCCTAGGTTAGTCACCCAGGGATGGTTCAACCAGGTTGGTTGTTCAGGTATGGTTCATCTAGGTTCTAGGATGGGGGTGATTCCCTAGAAAGGTACTTCCAAGGAAAATTACCCTAGTTTGGATGGGATACTAGGGTAAAGGAGGTACTTGACCTTATCCCTTCCCTTGGTTTATTGTTTTGGATTTTATCATTCCGTAGAAAATTTGAGGAGAAGGGGTCTCTTTATAGAACCGCATGGTGGCCTGTATGAATAAACTATTGAGCATGGGCATGAAAAAGGGGCCCAACATGGAGGGGACTACACAGATGGACTATGTGGTGACACACATTTCATTATAATCTTTTTCTGTCTTCCATGAGCCCGAACCATTGATCCATAAGACTATCTCAGCTTTGTGACCAGTAAAGTCAATGATCTCAACGATATACACACTTCATGACAGGGTGATTACACAAAATATTTCTATGATAAATGATTAAATCTAGTTTTTATGTTTTAACACATTTTTATTAGTAATATTGGAAAACCAAATATATCTCACTGAGGGGAGATCTTTCCATTAATCACTCATTATGGAATATTTTTTCAGAGCATGGATATTCTTCTTGCATCTTCTTCTGGAATAGAGACACACCTCTATTCAAACTCTTCATTCTTTTCTAGTTGATATTCACAACATGGATTCTATGTAAAAGGGAATGGAATAGATTTTTTGTTGTTAATAGATTACACATAATATTTCAAAATATTATAAATTTTAAACTATAATGAATCTTCACAGATGGTTTGAATATATATATATATATATATATATATATATCAAAGATGATTACAATAATTTGTAACCAATTAAAAAATAATATGTCAAACTTTGGTATCCTGCTTATTTATCCTAAGTCAAAACCTTCGCAAACCCCCAATATAAAGAAGACTAACTTGTTGAAGCTCAGATTTTAACATTATAGAATAACTCAATGCGATCATATAGAATTACAAATAATTAGACGTAATCAAATTAGTTGAATCTCATTAGAAAAAATTATATTGAAATTGTGAAATAAAATTATTAAATATCAATTATACACTGAGTCTTATGGATTCTATGTGAATTGAATACCAGTATCCTATGAGGTAGGAAGTATATGAATTATGTCACCACTCATTATTATCAAATATGATTGTTAAGTTGGAATGTAGGGTGGGTAGATATTTAATTAGTGATACTGAGAATAGAGTAATAGTAATAATGTTATTGATAAAACTATTACTATAAATATTAAACTAAATAATTTAATGAAAATGTATATTATAAATTCAGAACTCCTAAGTAAAAATAATAGATAAAATATTATAATATGATCAATAATCCTACCTAGAGGGAGCCACTTAAAATCCCTTAAGCTTCTTCTAAAATCATTTACCCTCTATTTATATATCATGAATTATATAATGAGATGCAATAAAAATATTAATAATAAAATATTAATAACATCAATGAAACAAACCGAATACCAGACAATAGTTTCTCTCATCATAAATTGAATAATTCTTCCAAAAAGTACTACATTGATATAATTCATATTTGAGGCCTTATTTTTAAATAATATTCATTTTTTTGAATAATAAAATGCAACGTGGTTCATTTATTTAATATATTAATTAAATGAAAATGAAATCTCCAATAATTCATATCAAATTTGAACATTTAGGATTGCACTATATACTAGTATCAATGAAATATGAAATAATATACAACTTAATTATTAGAATAATGTTTACATTTTCTCTTTTTGTGTATAATATAAAATTCATATTTTCACTCCATATATCATATACCACATAATTAAATCTCATGGAACCATGATTTAATAAATATGATTACACTTAATTCTTATGGAATCAATATGGATGATTATTTATTATCATTGGGGAATTCAATATAAATTGAATCCCAAGTTGTTACATTATCCCCATCATTAATGCCTTCCATCCTAAAAAGTAATGAAAAATAAAGATAAGAAACTATTGATCTCATTTATCTATATTGTAACATTATATTCTCAAATTATATTTATTTATTCGTCCATTTTATCATATGATTCATGTAATAAAACTAAAATGAAGTCATATCATATTGATACACTAGCATAGTTAAACCCAATCAGTACCTCCTGAGTCAATGTTGATATTTGAAATAACCCTCAGAGCCCACCTCTAGGAGGAAATAGGTAATCACATAATAATAAATGTTTAAAACCAAAAAATTGGTGAAATTATCATTATTGATTATATTAATAGAAAATAATCCACCAATAAATATCAAAACACAATAGTTACTAAAACACAAACAACCCAATAAAAATATAGAAAGTGCATGTAAATTCATATATCCCAATAAAATATAACATATTTAAAAATCAATATCATGTTTTCCAAAAATTACTAAATAAAAACAAATCATCCTCTAATGTTGATTGATGACAAAACTATGAGGCAGTATTATCCAGCGTGCTCATCAAAACTGTTCTAAAAATTAAAAAAATGTTTACATAAATATGTATGATAATAATTTAAATGTTATAGTTTATTCACAATTAACTCCTATTCCATCCTGGTGAAAAAATACTAATGATTCAGAGGATAAGTATTTATCCTAACATGTTATCCAATCTTACATAATATATGAAATCATATCAGTATAAAAAAACACTATAAAATAAGCATATATTATAAGTTAACTAAATCATGAAAATGTATTAAAGGAGGTATTTGATATAAACTTTCCCAGTGAAGTACTTTACCTTACATTATATTATTAGTATTTTGGCACTCCCATCAATTACAAAGTCCTCATACCTGATTATACCTCAAATGAAACATCATCATCCATCTACCACTAATATATCATCCAAAACTAATCCAACATACACTATGATAATTATATCAAAGCACCTAGAGACTTAGAATGTTTCTCCATACATGTGAAAGGATTCTGAGTAGAAAGGAGGGTCTATGGGGTGACTTTGGGGAGATTATACCATATAAATATATTAATATAAATATTAACATAATAGTGCAGGGAACATAAAATAATGTCGAACAAAAATGATGAATATATATTTATATATGATAACCCATATAACCATCTATAATGACAATTCATTCCTAAAATATTGAAAATATCACTTGTAGGATGACCCAAAATTAACATGTGTAAATGTACAAAGGGAGAACAACTTGACCAATACCTAGGAACCACCCAACACATTGGAATACAATATTGATTTAACCATGCATAATTTTTACACCAATCTCTTATATGATCCCAAAAAACAGCCATAAAATTTATTATTCCATCAAATATAAGGTATATAAGCATCTCAATGGGACTATTCATGGTGTGAGTGTGATCTCAATAGAGTAAAATCAATAGGGTTTCTAAATAATATATATATATATATATATCAATGTATGAGAAAAGAAATACATGACAGTCAATATGCCACAGAACCTACTACACTCATTATCAACTATCCCTAAATGTGGATTTACCTACCACTAATTGCGATAGTCTGCAATAATGCATCCATGGTCTATTTTACAAGAGGCTTCCCATCCTCCTAACCAATTCAATGTCAAAATCCACCACCAATTGAAATAAATCATAATTCTCAACATAATATCCATACTCGAAATCAAAATTACCATAGTCTACGGAAACCCTTGATGATTGCTAGAACAATATCAAGAAAACCCCATCACATATCCACAACCAGCCTCTTCAAATTCATTTTCTTAAAACCCAATATATCCAATAATATATTTTTACCATCCTTAACACATTTATTATTTTAACCATCCCCTAACCATTTAAAACTACAGTGTGTCTTCCACCATATTTATAGACCTCATCATCATTTACAATATATTGTTTAATTATAGAGAATAAAATTAAGAATTATATGGTTTATACCCTTTCATGGACCTTATCTTATGTGCGAATGATCCCAATAGTCGCACACCCCTTGGAGACTAGCATAAAAAACATCCTACTACAACGACCTTTTAAAAATCCACCACCACCCATGAAAATGGTCAACACCATCCACATCATACCGGTTAACCCTAGTTACCCATTACAGATTATCTACATTAGACATAGGTATATTGGTTACCACTACCATCATTCTAATGAACCACATCATTCAACACACCTCATGAGTCACCACTATACAATATACAAATATTATGAACATACTAAAATTTAAAAAACTACAAATAAATATAAATCATATGTTGAATAAACGTTTTTTTTCAACACTAGACTCCTTCTAGGAATCTCATACAAATAATCAAAACCTCACATTGTTTTATGCCTGATGAATCACACTAGTCTTCACACATGTATCTATTATACATAGCATAAAAAAATTTATAAAAAATATCATAAATCAACATACATTGATTTATTAGGATTCTACTCATCATGAATCATTGTATGATCCCAATTTTATTAAATTAAAATCAATAATCATGAAGAACCATAATTTAGGGAACAACCAGAATAAAACCTAGAAATAGTGAGAGAAATGGATAATAAACACCAAGTGGAATCTATCATTAAGATAAAATACTCCATAATTAAAATCATTATGTGTTCCCATAATAATCATTGAATATATCACCAAGAGGGAATAATAAATAATTTTATATTGTTAGGGTGTACTCTCCATGATATTTCCCAAAATTGGATTGCACCCATAATTGTTTTTTGTTTAATACATTATTTTCATTATTTTAAAAAATCTATACATGAGGACTTCTATGGTGTTAATCAATAGGTTAATGGTGTCATTATTATAATCATGAAACAATCAAAACATTATTACCCTCACCATTGGGGGCTGACATCCCCAAGAATCCTGATAAAATCTTCTCCATTGACACCCATGGTTATGTCATGATACGACCCCAGTCTCGTGTCAAAACCACCCTCCTTCGATTTTTAGAAATTATATGACACTTATGTATCATACAACATGATGTATCATTACAAAATCTGTTAAATATCATATTTTTGTAACATATTTTAATGTGTAAAAACCTCCCCCATCATGAAATTCTTTATATAGTCAAATAACCTTATGCATCATCATATCCTTACTTCGCTTGGATCGTAACGTGAATTCCTAAAATCCTTATGTTCCATGATGAAATCCATACATATAAATGAATTATCTATTTAAAAAAAATTAAAATCTCTTCAATTTGTGATACCCCATTACTATTTTGTGACGCCAAATTATCATTAATCTAATATGTCACCTATATGCCACCACAATATAAATACCCTTAGTCATGATTAGGCCTTTGGGACAGATTGTGATTTCTTTATTCAATACATTATTTTAACATTTCCCCACACTTTGATCCCAAGTTTTATAGTTTGGTATTATTAATTTTATATAAATGTGTCATAGCTTCTAGGCTAGATTTTCTGACTAGATCCCTGACTAATTTAGACACCATTCTCCAAACAAATATAACTCTCTATATATCATAAATATGGAAATTTTTTGTAGGAAAATTGACCCACTAGTCTTTCTAATCCTATACTTCACCCATTTCTTATATAATTCAGAATTAGGAGCCCACCTATATTTGATAGATTTAGGTTCCCAAACACGATGAACACATAGGATCCCTATACATATTCACACAATGAATCACTCACCTGGTCTAGGGAGTAGAGTGACACTATGTGGCTGTATAGGAGAAAACAAAAGTGGTTTTTATTGATATTTTAAATATACAAAACCCTTTTTATTATATAACTATAATGAGAATAGCAATTACGAAAGATAATTATTTGATACCCATGTATACCTAAAATGATGCATGAGTAAAACCATATCCCCTTAGTTATAAGATATTGAAATATAAACAATGATATCATGTATTCATGTGTCCCAATCATGTAACAAAACTGTTACAAAAAAATAAAAAACATATCCTAGCATCCTTTGTAACATTTACTTCTATTTGTATTTTTACTATATAAGAACACAACATGACATCGAACCAATGATTAATTTATAAAATTATTAGAATAAATATTATATGTTTCCAACGAACCATAACCTAAATAACAATCCAGATTCATACATTCAATACTTTATAACCACATTCCTCGAATCTTATTTGTAACCACCCTCCCCTAAAACCACTCTATACCATCTTATCATATATAAATTTTCACTAATTGGAGAATAACATTATAGGACCCTATCCAAGCCTCCCAGTATTCCCAAAATCATCCAAAAAGCAGAAAGGGTCTAAGAGATCGATAGTTGGGAGAGTATAACTTCTAATGATCATGACATTAAATAAAAAACAAAACATAGAAATGACATAAAATAATAGAGAAATCAGGATAAAATACACATATGATCATACATATAAACAAATATAATTCCAATTTAGTCATAGAAACATTGAAAATATCACTCATATGAAGATCCTATATGTCCATTCCCAAAAGCTCCCAAGATAAAAAACGTTACCAGCACTGAGGAACTACCCATCCCATTATCTAACAATGGTTTCTTGATATTTTCCTATATGCAATCCCATATTCACCAGGATATAGATTATTAATCATTTCCTAATCCTATTCTATAAAACAAAAGGTCTCCAGATGCCTTTCAGGGACCTTGTTGTGTGTCAATTTGAACTCAATATTCCACAACCAACATTATCCTTTTCTAATATCCTTATATAAACTAGTGTTTGTAAAAAAATAAATTGAAAACCAAAAAAACATTATCCATTCATTCTCAACCAGTCCCAACTGATAAATTATATTCCTCAACCAATGATAGAGTAGAATGATTCATCTATACTCTATCACATCAATATTTAACTGGACCTTCTTAAAAATTCTCTGTAATTTTAAATCACCCTTCCAAATTAACTGAAATTACACTATATCAAGTCCACACACAATATTACATGACCCATGGTCTTATAAAACATTTTCCACTCATTAAATAAATATCCTGATGAAACCCATGACATGGATATACCCATCATTAACTAAATATGACTCTTTATAGACACTATATCCCACATATATTATGAGAATCCATCACCCATACCGTGGATTTAATCACCACCAATTGTGTCAAAAGATAGTATATCATTCTATATATTGATATCATTGTTGAAAATCCACCTCATAATGCTTACTAATGGATGATAGAACTATGAAACCCGTGGTCAAAACCTCCTCATGTTTCCTGTATTCTGTGAATATGACCCAAATATCCTCATCCCCATTTGTTAGTGGCTTTACTAACATCCAATAACCACACAATAGTGAACCTATATCACAACATGGGTCATTTGGTAAAAAAAATTCATCATTCATGTTAATCCAAATTTTTCATTCCATGTGATAATAATTTCCCACAGTTGTATGGGTTACAAACATCATGTTTTGAATTAACCACATCGTTCAACACCAACCATGAATCATTACCTTACAGTATGATTCATCATTAATTTACAAACCTCAACCAAATTATAGAAAATTCATTATATTATAGGATAATAACCTTCATTATCCACACAAAACTAACCCTACTTTCCAGGTAATAATAACGAAAACCATAAGAAGTGGTTTCTGATTTTCCCACACAACCATATGCATGCCCATTTATAACAGGGTGCATAAACACATGAATAACATAAGAAATATTTATCCACCACCGTCTTAGAGATAGTACGATTACAATAATCAAGAAACCCCATCTGATCAATTATTAATAGAAATTTATCTATTAATATGAAACATTAACATATTTAGGGAAAAAATAAAAAAAAGAAGGTAGAATTGATAAATATTTGTAATAAAAACATAGGTTAAAAACCCCTTACACCATGACACTACCAAATTAAAATAATTAATTTTTTTTTAAAAATAATTTAATAACATATCACTATGAGGGATAATTTTTTAATTATGGAATAATAGGTTATATTCTCCATGATTGTTTTGCTAAAATTGAAATATGTACTCTTTTATTAATAATTAATCTTGTTCAATATTTATTTTATAATATAAAAGATATGATTCCAATCATTATGTTACTCTTATATATAATTGAACGATGCTTCTTTCGGAGCAAACCCTTGCGGTACATCCCCTCTTCATTGTTTGACACAATTTCATGAAAGAATCCCCACATTCACTGCCTAAGGTCACATCATGGTGTGGCCACCCTTATCATAGACTAAAAACCCAACCAATAATTTTAAGAATGTCTTGTGCCCTTACATTTCATCCGTCCCTTTTATATCATTGTGATATGTAATACATATGACCCTATTACATCAGATAGAATATCCTTGAATATTACACCCTAAATAGTCATTATCCATGATAATATATAAAACATTAATTTTATAATTTCAAAAAATTATTTTATAAAATAGAACCATAATTATTAAATTCAACAGATATATGACATCTTAAGAGATATTTGGGTTTTTCCCAAAAAAACTTTTTTTATTTGAATACTATAAATATTATTATTGTTAAAATGATGAATCTTATTACATAACTAGGATGTGGGAAAAAAATAAAACCTACCATATAAATTAATCAATAAAAATTTATTTTAGGAAAGAAATTATGAATTTTGAATTCAACTTTTCACTTATACATCCTATGTCCAAAAATTTTAGAACTAATTAAAATTTTACGTTAATAAGAATAGTTTATTGTATTTTCTTAGACTCAAGTATTTTCAAGGTGAGATTAGCTTGGGATTACATTGATGTACAAATAAATTTGGTTTAAAATAATTTAATTTATTTCACTAAATTAGTATCCATGAAAATTATATAAATGTTAAAAATTTATTTCTAAAATTGATATATTTCTCAAATGTTTTTTAAGTGATTAAGTGTGTTTGTTTAAAATTAATATTTCACACCATTTGAAACCTTGTTTTATAAAATTATTTTATAATTATAAATATCATGAATAAAATTATTCAAAATGCTAATTTATAGTTTTTTCATTAAAAACAATTTCTATTCTTGACAAATAATATCCCAGTTAATAGAAAATTATGGTTAATGTTAAAAATTTATATGGGAAATCCTTAAACTACTCAACATTTTCTAAAGAATGTTAATTTGAGTTGGTTTTTGAAAAAAACATACATTTCCCCATTCTTTTCTTTTCTATTTTTCATGAATTCACCCTTGACTAATAACTTTATATTATTTGAAATGTAATGGTTACTCCCAAAAATACCATTACCTTAACATATAAAAGAGTAATAAATTAACCCATTCAAACTCATCTATCATTGAAACTTTTACATTTTTTTTGTGAATAGTTTCAACACTGATACCCCACTACTATGTTCAAATTTTGTTTGCATTATTTATCATAATCTCTTAAATTCTGAGCATATTTTCACAAAAAATTCAAGTTCTCGATATGAGTATTATTAACTACATAGAATTCCTTCTTAATTATCATCACCAAAATTTATTATCTCCAAAATAAAATATATTTAATTCTATAATTTATATCACCTAATGATACTATATTAAGGGCATTCCCATTTCCTATTTATCTATCCAAACCATTAGGAAAAACTAAATCTGTGCTCATGTGTATGTGCATACTCTCGCGACCATGTGTTATGTAATTAATTTTCCATCATAAACCATCATTAATGGTTATTATAGTGGTTTAATATGGAAAAAATTATTTTTTATATCATTTAGGTTCTGTTAGGACAAATTTAAGTACCTCTTAATCATAATATTAGAAAACTATCATCGTTAATTCAAATATATAGAGCATACATGCTAGAAAGAAAATATTTATTTAAAATTATGTAATATAAACATCTCCAGTAATTATTATTACAATTCATTTAAAAATATGATATATCATTCAAATAAATACCATATAGTATCATTATACTTCTTTTATAATCACATTTCAACCAAAGCACCTCATAACGATTTCTTAAATCTGGGTATGTTCATGTTTGGGTTTTCATAAACACTTAATTGTAAAATAGTATGAATTTGTATCATGATTGAAATTGGGACCAAAATTACATAGTTTATATAAGATAAATATTATAATAATTATAAAAATTTTATACAGGAGATGTTATATAAATATTCTATTCATAAATCAATTAAATATCATTCAATCATTATAAATCTTTAATAAATTCTTTATTTGGATTTCATCTTCATGTATAATGACTAAAGAAGTCATGAAATTAATTTAAAACAACCTAAACAATTTCGAAACACCCCTAAAAGTAACAATAATGACCAATTATTATAGAGATTTAGAATAATAATGATTAATGAAACCACTATTTTGAATAAAGTAAAATAATAAATATTATAAACCAGTAATTTTCAGAAAAGTAGAATTCATATATATATTAACTATTTATGAAGAGTAAAATAAAAAATGGATTTGGGTATGGTTGTGAAGTATTTAATTATTTTTGATATGTTAGTGATATTTATTATTGAAAATTATTCATGGAACTTAGTAAATGATGTAATGGTTTTCCATCAATAAATCTTCTTTTGGATAAATATTTTTTATTATGACTTTAATTTCTATTTTTTTGTATATATAATTTTTATTTGAGATTTTAAATTATGAAATTATATTATCCTCGAAAATTTTATATTTTTTTGAATCACTCTATTTTATTTGATTTAGATTTAATTTCTACCCAATCCATAATTTGGTTTTGTTTTTAATATCCATTATCATGGAATCATGTTATATTATCAACATATTTATTTTCATGTAGTCTGTACATTTCCATAGAGTATACATAATATACTAATCAGAAAATTTAAGGGATGTTTTGGTCTGTATTTTTTCCCCTCATTCATATACTATTTATTCAAAAATTAATAAAAACATTTTAAAACTCAATCATTTACATTATGGAAAAAATATTAGCTTTTTTAACTAAATGTGTGTATCGTATCACAGAAAATAAATCATTTTCAGGACAGTAGAGAGTGGATGTGGATATTGAAAATTTTCACTATGGGGTAATCAATGTTAAAAGGGTATGAATAAAATTTAATCAATCATCACCCGGATGCATGATGGGTGGACCTAATACATAACACCTAGACAGACACTCCATGGGGATAACCATTATAATATCCACAAAATCATTATGAACCATAATGTAGGATTTTTACTACCATAACCTTAGCCTCCCACCAATGTGGACTAATAAACCAAATTACATTCTTCCATGGATATCCCAACTAGATTAATGTACTTTAAAAACTAAATGAATTTGATAATAATATTTCATGTTACTTTAATGATACCCCAGAACTATTAAAATTATTAAAGGATAATCTCTTGGGAATCCACAGTATATTAATAATGGGGAATTATTTGACTCCCATATATCTATTTATATTTATATCCAAGATTTTATATAGGTTGTGGTTCCTTATGAAATGGTATGAATATTATTCTTAATGTTTTATTGAATGGATTGGACAACATTATGTGATATTTGTGGCCGAATATTATATATCACCGCAATGATTCCACAATTAACATGTTATAAAACCAATTGGGATTTAGTGTATACATATCCACATATTTGTATAGTGTCTTAATTGAAGGCCTTGAAAACATATTTTTGTGTCCAAAATTTTGAATTCCATAATTATTATATGGATGAATATTATTATACATGTTTTCATTTATTTTCATCAATGTAGTGTTCCCCTGGTGTTATTTTATACTAGAAGCATGTTTTTTATTTATTCATAACATATCTCTTATTATATGTTTATTATATTATAACAACCATTTTATGGTAATATTTGCTAAGAATATGAGATTAACCTTATTTTGTTCCTTTCCTAGAGAAACATATAGGATAAATATGTGTAATTATCATAGAAATTATGGAAGTGATAATAATGTTCTCACAATGTGATCATGTTTTATGTATGATTTTTAAATTAAATTTATATATTAATCTATTATTCTTATAATACTATGTTTTTTACCACACATGAACTATTTTATTGCATAATAATATTGTAATATAACTACTAGCTCTCTGTTTATTATGTATGTGTTTTTACAGTTGGTATCATATCATGTTTATTAAGAACCTTGGGAAATATATTTAAGGGAACCTAGTTAGATATCCCAAGTACTGGATATCCTCAAACAAATTCAAGGTGAGAGTATAGAAAAAATAATTTGAATATTATTTTACAATTATATATCATGAACTATTTATTTTTATGTTTTTGTAGGATGATGATGACTAATGTGAGGAAGGAAAATTTATCGAAATTTATATTCAATGAATGAAGGTTACACCAAATCATTTAAATTTCTATAGATATGAGGATAATTATATCATAATTATATAAGGGTAATTGACCTAGGTTAAGTAAAATAATATATCTTATATAAATCCTCATATTAATCTACAAAATTGTGTAAATATATTGAACCTCTTCGTGCTATAACAACCTATAACAGTTGGTGTATATTCTAATCAATTTTTTACATGACAATGTATTAGGCAACTATTAAAATATTTCACACTTTATGATATAGTGAAAATTAAACATTGTTCATAGAATATTATCATCAAAAGGGAGATGCACAACAATGGTGGCCACTATTACAAAATAATAATGATAATAATTAGATAAAGCACACAAAATGGTGATTTTTTTAGGATGTATTCTTTGAAAAATAAATTCCTCATGAATAATGTGAAGTAATGGAAATGTAGTTCCATTATATTAAAGAAAGGGAAAAGGTAAATGTTTTTCATTATTTATTTAACATTGAGAGGTTAAATACACATGTTTTTTACTATTTCGGTAGACTACAAATAAAGATATTGTTTCTCTGATGGGGTAATGTCCGAAAATCAAATGGAATGAGTATATCAAACCTTTTCATCAAATGAGGATATAATATAATGATTTATTAAGATAGAAATATACTTATACAAGAAATATTTATTTATTGGAAATATTGATAGGAATTGATTGGTTGAGTATCACAGGAACAATAGTTCAATAAAGCAGAAAAAAAGAATGGTGGGATTTTCCAGATGTGATTATTATGCGAAGAAACAACCTAGGGATTGTATGAATGGTGGAATGGTTGTTTTCTATGTGGGTAAATGATCATTAACTTGGTGAATTAAAGGAAAATATATATGTTTTTTATGTTCACTGATTTTACATTAAGGTTAAGGGATATTACCCAAACTAATGGACCCAATATTGAGGATTTTCACCTCAAAAAATGATAAGGGAGATGTTATATATTTATGTGACATCCAGATATGAAATCGAAGTTATTAATTATTTGGTGGAAGGTAAATTGATAATATCATTAAATTTATACAAATAAACTATTTTATTCTATATCTTCACACTCTTTTATATCGTCCATGTTTTCGAGAAACATTTGATATCTCCATATCACCCAGGAAATGGAATTTTCAATTAAGACACAGAGTGGAAAAATTATTGCAACAAATATGTGTCTGTAATTTCCTACTATAAATCATGGATGTACACTATTTTATAACATCATTATAATACATTTGGATGACTTTTATATGATCCTTGTAATGTATTGGAATTCAATATAAAGTGAAAAAATAAATTTCCAATAGAACGAGAGTATGATTTGCAAACGTGGGGGGATATCATATATTTAATGGGGATAATAAATCATCTAAATATTGTCTATATCCTCCAATAGAAGCTCTCCTTAGATAAATTTTTGTGAAAAGACGATGATAAAAAATAATCTATGTATAAATAATATGTCATAAGAAAATGGGATGTATCTATGGTAAAAAATACCTCCATTCATTTGTATCATAATTAACTAATCATCCTCAAATTTGTGAGGTCTAGTTATCCACTACATAAATTCCAAATTCAGTACACATATCTAAATATACTTATATACTAGGATTAGTGGAGATTGTGGAGTATAATAAATAGTAGTAGGATATTTTTAACATTGGATTTATACACCACAATGTTTCACCATTTGGAGGCTTTATTTTATTCATGAAAAATATTGATAGTTACTTGGGATTTACTATCAAATATAAAATGATACATGGAATGATTTTAGAAAATAATTATCATTTACCACACATTGATGAGTTATCTGATCAACCTTAATGATTTCAATACTATTTAATGATAGATATGTTCTATAGTCATCATCTTCTAAGGGTTAATATAGATGACAAGTCGAAGATGGTATTGTCAATAAGGTTTGGAAATTTATAGTTAAATGTAATGACTTATGATTGAATAATTCACAATATGTGTTTATGGATCGTATGAATAGATTGTTCAATGATTTTATTTCAAAAATTTGGTGGTATTGATTTTTGTTTTATTAGAAATATCTAGGATCTATGAAAAGGATGAGAGTAATATTACAATAATTATGAATACAATCTTATAAATAACTCCATAAGAAATATTATAAGTGTTAACTTTACATTAATGATGTTATTTTAATAACATATTGTATCAAAGGATATAATTTTTTTCCAATATTCAATGAAATTGTAGTCAATGAATGGACTACAATAATAGAATTTCTAACATATGAAGTTCCCTATGATTAGTAAGTTACTATTAGTTGTTTTAAAGTACTTTACATAATTAACCAACCTCTTAACAACATTATCAAATAAAAGGATTAAATTAACATGGTAAAAGTAATTTTCCGAAAATTTTAAAGTGTTGAAGATGATACTAGTAAAGTATTGAAGGGTATTTTTATATATAGTGATACATCGATGGAATGACATGTTTGTTACGATGTATATAATTATAAGATGATTACAAATGCATCATGGAAGATGAAAAACCATGAACAGAACTATCCAAATAAATAAAATTTATTTACAACCAATAAATATTTCTTTGGAAATATATACTTACTATATATATAGTTAAATATTGTATATGTATGCGGTCACACATAAATTTACATATGTCTGTTCTCAAAATGAAATCAATATATATAAAAATATGGGGTTAGAACTGCTAATAATGTTTTATTGCTTGATAAAATATAACCATTAGAATTAGAAAAAGGTGTTTGATGTAATGATTAGGTGGGACCATTGAAATTTGACCGAGATGAGGGTTAATGAGGATACAATATACATAAATCAAGAAAATATGAATATGATGATTCATATGCAAGGGGATTAGTCTTTGATTTTCTATGAAATTTCTAAAACTTATTTAATATAAATGTTGTGGAGATACTTATAGGATGAGAAATTAATACAAAGTGGTGTATTAGTTAATTACATGATGGGAAATTGATGGAATTTTTTATTGAGATGGAATTTTTATGTATAGAAAGAGGTGGTGTGTTCTGCTTATATAAAAATTTAAGTGAAAACTCTTAGAGGAAAAACATAAATGAAATCTTTCTATACACCATAGAAGAACAAAGGTGTATAGTTATTGTAGCATCCCATGTAAATTAAGAATAAGACATATTTCATATTTATTAATATTTTTGAATTAAATATTAATTTTACTTTAAAAGGGTGGCTATGTTCGATAGCGTACCCGATACGCAACAACAGGTTTCTTTGTAATCATACGTTGAACACTAATAATATAATATTACTATTTTAAATCGTAGTAAAAACCTAGCCATTGTAGTTGATGGAATGAAGAAAACTAACTACAATATGATTATACATGTTTGTTAGATGTATTTACTTTTATCCAATAGAATTTAGAGGCTTAAAATGTGAATGAATCTAATTTTAAGCATAATTTACATTAAAAGGCCTATTTAGTGCATTTTAATGGAGAACCCTCATTAAATCAATTTTTTGTGATTTTTATATGTTCTAATTGAAAAAATATAATACTTCTTTAGAATAGGGTCATAAAATTTAAGTTTCGGTAATTTTTTTTGTATTTTTCTGATAAAGTTCATTTTTTATGAATAGTGAAAAATATTGTATTTAAATTCAAAAGTTCCTTTTAATCTAATTTATTTATATGGATAGACTATTTTTTAATTGTCTTTAAAGTGAAATTAAAATATATTTTTTCCATTTGATCCAATGTTGGTCATTGGAAGTGATTTCACATTGAAATTGGACATAAACAAGTATCAATCTTTTGATAGTTATTGTTTCTTAAAAACATGCTATTTGTTTTAACAACGAAAATTAATTTTTAAATTAATTAATGCCTCTTCTATATTTTGAATTTGTAAAAATAGACATTAATTTTTAATTCGGAATATCAAATACTTCTTAGGCTGAATTGTTGGTATTTTTCTGAAAAACATCAATTTTTTATGAATAGTGACACCACTTAGTGGTAGTTAAAAAAACTGACTTTTTCATTTAAATGAAAATTTTCCACTTCTGTGAATTGAATTTAAAAAATATAACATACATGATTTTTATCACAAAGTAAAATGTGATTCATTAAGATGAAAATAATTTTTGGTGAGTAGTAACTTTTGACTTTTATTTACCGCGGTTAAAGGTAAATAAGGTAATTCAATGTAAAAAATAATATTATAATAATTACAAATTACCTTAAAACTTATCCTAATTTTATTTTATCAGTATTTTCCTAACATGATCATCCTTGTTTTGATTTTGGGATCCCATGGAGCCACTAATGAAAGATAATGACACTTTAGATTAATTAATTTAATGTAAAGACAAAATTGACAATAACAAAACTCTTTTAGTAAATTAATTTTTATATGGTGATATATATGTCATATTTTAGACTATAAATATTAATTGGAAATATAAAAAGATTTACTACATGGTAGTATTTTTTTTATAATATTTAGAAATCCATTAATTTAAATTATTTATGACACAATAATGATGCATTATTTACCTCATTAAAAATGATTTAAATATATAAGATTAAAATGATTAAAATATTGTCCAAAACATGTGAAATTCGTATTGGATGATTTTATTTCAACCATGGCACATCTTATCTTAGAATATAAGGATTTTTGGACCATTATAAACCAAATATCATTATATAATAAAATAATAGTTTCACACATTCCTAAAGAGCCCCTCCTCCCACTTATAGAAGGAGGCCAATTCTAACCAATTATTCACACCACTAAAGCCCTTTAGAACATCCAAAATATTCCCAATTAAGCTCTCAACATCCCTATCCTCCTCATAGAAGCCTTACCTTAGGCAGAAGTCACTTCAATAAGTCCTTTGGTTCAATCCAAAGGGAGTTTCCGAAATTAAAGGTAACAGTTTCTCTTAATTTGTTTTCTTTTATTTTACCTCTTCATCCCCTAAACTATATTTTATTTCATTCCTTTATAACAACACCAGTATCCTTAATATAATAGGATGTCGATATAAGAATTATTTGAACTACACTTACACACACCTCCATCTATTTGATGACGATCATAATTTTTCTGTGGATGGAAAACTAACGCCTCACAAAATGATGATTGTTCAATTACATCTTACCACCTCTCATGGTGGCCATTCTGAAGGAAATGTAATTATATATGATATATATTATGTTTATAATTTCATTATTCTTTTGTACTTCACAATTATATCAAGCCTTTATGGTTTCCATAGTGGGTAAATGCGATAATCTCATTTGAAGAAGTGCGGACTTCCGCCCCCTTAAAGTGATGAGACTTGTTAATGCCTTATGTGGGAAGTATAAATGATAGTTTTTAATGATATTATATATGATATTATACTGGAATTATAATATACCTTTCTATTAATATGTTTTATTTCCATTAAAATAAGAAATATAAATGAAAGTAGCGTTCATGCGTACGTACGGCTTACCGTCTCCATGAACAGTGCATTTCATTTCTTACCTCTAAATGTTTTGTACTATTATAAAAACATGTATAGAATTGATATATATGATATATATGATATCCAAATCATTAATATCATTCTGGATATAATTAACCTCTCATCACATAGACAACTTGTAGATATAAGTTGTTCATTTTTACTCATTTACCAAATATCAACAAAGTGAACGTTATTAACATAAATGATTTCATAATGTTTATAAAATGGTAATAAGTGATATAGAAGGAATAATAAACTAGAAAATGGTCCTTAAAAAAGAATAAATTAACTTTAGTTTATTATTCAGGAAATTAAATATTGAACAAGTCATGTCGGACGTGAGGTAAAGGACTTTGTCTCATACTCCTTTCATTGAGGCATTTTTTTATACACAACATTATGTTATACGGTGTATAAACCCCTTTGAATTTTCATTTTATTCAAAGGGAATCTTTTTATATGAATCATTTTACTAAACAAAAAAATTAATGTTTTTTTTATCATATGCCGTGACAATGACCTTTCCGCCACCGTGAGTATTATTTGATCTTTGGCTTCCTTAAAAATCCAGAATTTTTTTAAAAGGGAAAATAATTACCATATACTCATTTTACATATTTTTTTATTGAAAATGATTTTTAGAATGGATTTATTATTTCAATATTTTTAAATGATATTATTTTATTGCAATGTGGAAATGTTATCTTTTCATTATGCTTATGTTATGTGTTATGATCATGTTATGGTTCTTGGAGATTATTTATGTATACGGTTGGTTCTGGGATAAACCTAGGGCGGGTGAGCCCGAGATAGCTCTCCAATGCATTGTGTAACATGACGGAGGTAAACATGAATGGTTCTCCTATGATATTTAGGGAATATACAGTGATGGGTATTCTAAAGTAACTCTATATGTAGCTGTGATAGTTATAATGTAAGTATGATATGGATGCCACATGATAACTTTTTGATTTATGATTTCTATGTGTCTTTAATAATCATATTATTTCATGAAGTCGTTAAATGATTTCATGTTTTGTATGTATTTATGAAAAAATGTTTTCATTCTTTGTTTTATAACCATTACTGAGCTTTTTATGCTCATCCCATGTTTTGAATTGTTTTCACAGGAGTTAAAGATGAATAGGGTCAAGGATAGGATCAAGGAAAAGTCATGATATCTAAAACATGGAACTAGACATGATACTTTTTTTAAGAGTTTATATTTTATTTTAAAAAAAATCAAAACTATGTAGATATGTCTACCTTGTAATCTTTTGAGATGTAATAGCTATGTCCTAAATCTCAAAAACTCTAAAGATGAAAAGTTCCTCAATGTGAATTATTCATTTAATTCAATATTTTTTAATGTTTAAGTTAGGGTCCTTATAGTTTTTATTAGAGGCTGGTTTAGGTAACTTTAAGAGTTAGAGAATTGTTAAATAAATGTCCATAAAGTAATTTATGATAATATTGAAATTGTATAGCTTTTACAGATTACCATGTTGCTTCACGAAAGAAATTTATGTGTTGATAATGTTTATTCATAGAGGAAATAGGGCAGTTGTGATGAGAAGTCATATAGAGGGAAATGACCTTCCAAATCAACATCCTGAGATGGTCACAATCATAATTGAACAGTTTACTGCGGTGATGGATCATATGATTCTGGTGATAAATAGTGTATTTGATTATTGGTTATATTTTTGTTTATTCAAAAATTAAGGAGGAACATGAAATTCATTTATGGGTTGTCATGAAAACCATAAAAGAAAAGAAATATTATGGGAAATTCATGAAGTGTGAGTTTTGGTTACATCAAATTTCATTCCTTGGTCACATTGTTTTAAAATAATGGCATCACTTTTGATCCTGCTAAAAAGAATGTTGTTGAAGAATGGCTAGGACCCACAAATATAACTGAGACCCATAGATTTTTTGGTTTGATAGGTTATTACTGGAGTTTTGTTGAAATTTTTTCACGGTTATCTATTCCAATGACTTTGTTAACTCGAGAAGGTGTTATGTTCATCTGGACAAATGAATGTGATTATTGTTTTCAAGAAATGAAAAGAAGATTGGTTAATGATCCTGTTTTGGAACATCCTTCTAGAAATGGTGAGTTTTTTATCTACAGTGATGCTTCTTTGAAAGGATTCGGGTGTTTCCTTATGTAGAATGATCGGGTAATTGCTTATGCTTCAAGTCAGTTGAAACCACATGAGTTAAATTACCCTACACATGATTTTGAATTTTCTACAGTTGTTTTTTCTTTAAAAATTTGGAGGCATCATTTGAATGTAGTGAAGTGTAAAATATATACTGATCAAAAAAGTTTGACGTATATATTCACTCAGAAAGAATTGAACATTAGACAGAAGAGATGGTTGGAATTAATCAATGATTATGATTGCACGATCCATTACCATCCGAGAAAATCAAATAAAGTGGTCGATGGTTTGAGTCGAAAATGTAATGTCTAATTAACCATAATAAATTTAAAATGAGATCCTTTGGTTTTTGATTTGATGAACTTTGGCATAGAAGTTGTTGTTGCAGGAAATTCTTCTGTTTTGTTTCAGGTGTTAGTGAAATCATCTCTATTAGACAGAATTAAGAAAGCGTAGAAAGAAGAAAGTGAGTTGCATAAAAAGGTTGAGTTTATTTAGAAGGGGTTGTTTCCTGAATTTAACATTTATAATGATTGTGTTTTGAGAATTGGAAAAAGATTATGTGTACCTTGTGATTCACATTTGAAGAATGAGTTGTTATGTGAAGCTCACAGTTCTCCGTTTTTAGTTCATCCAAGTAGTACTAAGATGTATAGATATCATCGAGAGTATTATTAGTTGGATGGAATGAAAATAGATATTTCTGATTTTACTGTGAAGTGTTTGACTTGTCAGCAGGTCAAAGAAGAGTGACAGTTATCGAAAGTAATGCTTCAGCCTTTAATAGTTCCAGAGTGGAAATGGGAAAATATATCCATAGACTTTATTTTGGGATTACCAAATACATCTCGAGGTAATAATGCAATCTGGGTTATAGTTGATCGATTGAATAAATCTATTCATTTCCTTCCAATACGAGATAATCTATCTTTAGATTAATTTGCTCGGTTGTATGTTAAAGTGATAGAAAAGTTTCATGGAGTTCCCCTCTCCATTGTATCTGATCATGATACCAGGATTACTTCTAACTTTTGGAACGGCTTTTAGAAGTCATTGGGTACTGAATTAAATTTTAGTAAATCTTTTCATCCTCAATCAGATGGGATGTTAGAACGAACAATTCAGACATTGGAGGATATGATACATTCTTGCTTGATGGATTATCAGGGAATTTGGGACTAACATCTTTCTTTGGTTGAATTTTCTTATAATAAAAGTATTCATTCCAGTATATAGATGGATCAATTTGAGGCATTATATGGAAGGTGTTGTCGAAATCCAGCTTTTTGAGATGATGTAGGTGAAAGGAAGCTGATGGGACCAAAATTGGTAGAAGAGATGGAAGATAAATTTTTGTTGATTCAGAAGCACATGACAACAGCTCAGCGTAGACAGAAAATTTATGCTGATAACCAGAGAAAGGATCTTTATTTTGAGTTAGGTGATCATGTGTTTCTCAAAGTTTCTCCATGGAAAAGTGTGATGTGGTTTGGTAAGAAGGGAAAGTTGAGTCTGAGGTTCATTGGAACTTATAAAATTCTAGAGAAAGTGGGATCAATTGTGTATAGAGTGGATTTACCCCCCTGTTTATCCGAGGTACACAATGTTTTTCATGTTTCGATGTTGAGAACGTATATGCCAGACCCAACCATTGTTTTGAGCCTAGAGGTAGTTCATTTGGCAGAAAATCTCTCTTATGAAGAACAAACTGCTCAGAATCTTGACCATAGAGAGAAAGTGTTGCAGAATAAGGTAATTCATCAGGTAAAGGTTTTGTGGAAAAACCATATGGTCAAAGAGGCAATGTGCGAATCTGAAAATGCTATGAGGGATAAATACCCCCACTTATTTTGATAAGTGAATAAAAATTGCAAGGACATAATTTACAAAAGGGGGGAAGGATGTATCATCCAAAGTAAATGAAGAATAAGACATATTTTATATTTATTAATATTTGTGAATTAAATATTAATTTTACTTTAAAAGCATTTCTATGTTCGATAGTGTGCCCGATACGCAACAACATGTTTCCTTGGAATCTTACATTGCACACTAATAATATAATATTATTATTTTAAATGGTAGTTAAATCCTAGCCATTGTAGTGGAAGGAATGAATGAAACTAACTACAATTTGATTATACATGTTTTTTAGATGTATTTACTTTTATCCAATAAAAGTTAGAAGCTTAAAATGTGAATGAATCTAATTTTGAGCATAATTTACATTAAATGGCCGATTTACCGCTTTTTAATGGTGATCCCTCATTAAATCAAAATTTGGTCATCTTTATATGTTATAAATGACAAAATATAACCATTCTTTAGAATGGTGACATCATATTTTACATTGGGTAATTTTTTTGGTATTTTTCTGATAAGGTTAAATTTTTTATAAATAGTGAAAAATAATGTATTTTAATTTAAAAGTGCCTTTTAATCTAATTTATTTATATGGTTAGAATATTTATTTAATTGGTTTTAAAGTGAAATGAAAATATATTTTTACCATTTGATCCAATGTTGGTCATTGTAAGTAATTTTACTTTGAAATTGGACATAGACTAGTATCAATCTTTTGATAGTCATTGTTTCTTAAAAACACCCTATTTGTTGTAACAATTGAAATTAATTTTTAAATTTATTAATTACAATTCTATTTTTTGAATTTGTAAAAATAGACATAAATTTTGAATTATTAATATCAAATATTTCTTAGGATAAATTTTGGTATTTTTCTGAAAAACATCAAATTTTTATGAATAGTGACACGACTTAGTGGTAGTTAAAAAAACTGACTTTAAAATTTAAATAAAATTCTACCACTTTTGTGAATTGAATTTCAAAAATCCGACATACATGGTTGTTATCAAGAAATATAATGTGGTTTATTAAGATGAAAATAATTTTTGGTGAATAGTAACTTTTGACTTTTATTTATTGCAGTTAAATTTAAATAAGGTAATTCAAGGTAAAAATATTATTATAATAATTCAAAATTACAATAAAAATTTTCCTAATAATATTGGATGAGTAGTTCCCGACCATGGGAATCCTTGGGTCGATTTTGGGACCCCATGGAGCCACTTATGAATGATAATGACACTATAAATTAATTAATTAAACGTAAAGGCAAAATTGACAATAACAAAACTTTTTTAGTAAATTAATTTTTATATGGTGATATATAAGTCATATTTTAAACTAAAAATATTCATTTGAAATATAGAAATATTTCCTACATGATAGTATTTTATTTATAATTTTTAGACCTCGTATAAATTAAATTATTTATGACACAATAAGGATGCATTATTTAACACATTAATAAGTTAATAAAATAAATAATATTATAATGTTAATAATATTATCCAAAACATATCCAATTCGGATTGGATGATTTTCATTCTATCATGAGTCATCTTATCTTCGAATATAATGATTTTTGGTCCATTATAAATCGAATATCATTATATAATAAAATAATAGTTTCACACTTTCCTAAAAAGACCCTCCTCCCTCTTATAAAAGGAGACCACTTCTAACCAATTCCTCACACCTCTATGACATTTGGCTCGTCCAAAATCTAACCAATTATGCTTTCAACATCCCTATCCTCCTTTTAAAAGCCTTACCATATCCAGAAGGAACTTTAATATGTACTTTGGTTCAAACCAAATGGAGTTATCCAAATTAAAGGTAATAGTTTCTCTCAAATTGTTTTCTTTTTATTTTACTTCTCCAACCCCTAAACTCTTTTTTATTCCATTCATTTATAACAAAAAAAGTATCCTAAATATACTAGGATGTATTTATAAGAAGGATTATAACTACACATTCACACCCATCTATCTAATGGCTTAAGAACATAATGTTTTCGTGGATGGCAAACTAACGCCTCACGAAACGATGATTGTTCAATTACATCTTACCACCTATCATGGTGGCCATTATAATGAAACTGTATTTATATAAGATATATATTATGTTTATTATTTCATTATGTTTCTGTACTTTCAAATTATATCAACCATTTATGGTTTCCATAGTGGGTAAATACGATAATCTCATTTGAGGAAGTGCGGACAACCGCCCCCTTAAAGTGATGATACTCTTTAATGCCTTTTGTGGGATGTATAAAGGATATTGTTAATGATATTATCTATGATATTATACTGGAATTATAATATACATATGTATCATTATGTTTTATTGCCACTAAAATAATAAATAGAAATGAAAGTAGCATTCATGTGTACGTACGGCTTACCGTCTCCATGAACGATGCAATTCATTTCATACCTATAAATTTTATGTACTATTCTAAAAACATGTATATACTGGATATATATTATATATATGATAACCAAATCATTAATATAATTCTGGATATAATGAACATTTTACCACATAGATAAGTTGTAAATATAAGTTGTTCATTTTTACTCAAGTACCAACTATCGACAAAATGAAGATTATTTACTTAAATGAATGCATAATGTTTATAACATGGTAATAAGTGATATAAAAGTAATAATAAACTTGAAAAGGGTTCTTCATCAAGTAGAAATTATATTTCATTTACTATTCAGGAGATTAAAGAATGAACGAGTCAATTCAGGCATGAGGTAATGGACTTCGTCTCAATCTCCTTTCATTGAGGCGTTTTTTTATACGCGATTTTATTTTATATGGTGTATAAACCCCTTTTAATTTTTAGTTTATTAAAATGGAATATTTTTATATGAAGAGTTTTACTAAATGAATAAATGAATGTTTTTTTAACTAATGTTGTGACAAAGACCTTTCCGCCACCGCGAGTATTATTTGATCTTTGACTTCCTCAACAAGACAGATTGTTTTTAAAAGGAAAAATACATAACATATACTCTTTTTACATATTTTCGTATTGAAAATGATTTTATGAATGGATTTATTATTTCAATATCTTGAAATTATATTTTGTTACTTCAATGTGGAAATTTTATCTTTCCTTTATGCTTATGTTATGTGTTATGATCATGTTATGGTTCTTGGGCATTATTTATGTATACGGGTGGTTCTGTGATAAACCTAGGGCGGGTGAGCCTGAGATATATCTCCAATGCATTAGTTAACTTGATGGATGTAAACGTGAATTTTTCTTCTAATATATTTAGGGAATATACTGTGATGGGTATTCTAATGTAACTCCCTATGTAGCTGTGATAGTTACAATGTAATTATGATATGGATGCCACATGTTACCTTTTTTGATATATGATTTTTATGTTTCTTTAATAAATCTTATGATTTCATGTGGTAAGTAAATGATTTCATGTTTTGTATGTATTTATGAACAAATGTTTTCCTTATTTGTTTTATAACCCTTACTGGGCTTTTTATGCTCATCCCATGTTTTGAAATGTTTTCACAAGACTTAAAAATGAATAGGGTCAAGGATGGGATCAAGGAAATTTCATGATATCTAAAACATGGAACTAGACTTGACTCTGTTATTAAGAGTTTTTATTTTATTTTATAAAAAATGGAAACTAAGTAGATATGTCTACCTTGTAATCTTTTGAGATGTAATAGTTATGTCCTAATTCTATAAAACACTAAACCTGAAAAGATTCTCAATGTGAATTATTCATTTAATTCAATATTATGTAATGTTTAAGGCTGGTTCCTTATAGTTATTTAGGAGAAATCATCTAATCATATGGTGTTATGTATGAAATTATGGACTATGTGTCCAGATATTTAGTACGCTAGTATGTAAATTTTTAATGAAAACCTCTTATAGGGTAGATGAAACCTCTTATAATAACTATATGGAAGTTGTAAAATATTAAAATAGTATTATTATATGGATTCCCCAAATATATAATGGATAATGATGTTATATTGGTTATATTTAATCATCATATTCAGTATTAGAATTTTATAGAAATAAGATATGATCAACAACAAGAGTTATCTTCCAAAAGATACATCAATGAAATAATAAGACATCCTGGAGAACCACTATCAATCATATTTTATCATGAATATCAGTTCAAATCAATATTCTAGATGATATTATAAAGGTATCTTGACACTAAGATACATTTAAGCACCGTCTATCATCCCCAAACAGATGTGAATCATGAAATGACTATCTAGATATTAGAATAATTATTGAGATCTAGTTCACATGGATTACAAGGTTATGAGATGTGTATTTACCTTTACTATAACTTTTATTCAATAATAGAATCCATTTGAGTTGTTAGATGGCACTATATGAATAGGTGTATATGAGAAACTGTTTTACATTAATCTATTAAAAAATATTTATATAAAGAAAGCTAATTAGTCCATATACAGTAGAGGAGTTTATTGTAAATGTAATGACTATTCAATATCATAGTAACAAACATACAAAGAGATAAAAGAGATATAATAATAATTAAAGGAATTATTTGTGATTTCATCTAGGTAATTCAATATTATTGAATGATTCACTATGCATGGGAGTTAAAGGATTTTAAAAAAAGGCTTTGTTAATCCCTATTCAAATTAGGCCTTTTGAACTAAAATAAATATATAGATTTTCACCTTATAGAATGGTTATGAAACATAATATTTCTTATGTAGTGGATGCCTTAAATGTTTTATTATTTGGGAGATACATGAAAAATCCACGACATGTGTTCACATATTTAGGAAAATAGTTGGAACCTGAATTTTAATATAATGTCGAGCATATCAAAATTATTGAAACCATACTGAACATATTGTGAAAACAAAAAACGTCTATTTGCTAGATAAAAAATGAGGATTGGTATATAAGAATATTAAAGAATTTATTACTATTTAATATCCATATTTATTCAAAAGCTAATATATAACCCAATTTCGATGAAATATTATTTTTTATTAGGGGAGAATGTTATACATGAGACCCCTCTCTATCAGGTAAACAACACATCCTAGATTAAAAAAATAGAGAGGGTGTTTATTTATGTATATATTTAAAACATTATTATATAAATATTATAATTTTATTCCTAAAATAATTGTTTTATATTTAATTATAAATATTTTAGATTATTTTAAAATTCTTTGTTTAAAAAAAGATATATTTTGTAGTGAATAACACAAATACTATTTTTCATAAAACTTCTAGTCTTATGAAATCTCAATGATGTAAGCATAAAATAAAACTCAAAAACATTCCTTCTAAAATAATTTGCATTCATGTAGTGACAATGTTAAATTTAAACTATTTTTCGAGCTTATAGATCTTATTTCTATCATTTTTAGAAATAATTAAAATGTCACTTTAAAAAATTAGTTTTGGTGTTATTTTTGAAAATTGTATTTTCAAGTTGTGATTTAGATTAATATTTCATTAAAATACTCATTAAAATTATTTTTTAAATAATAATCTAACTTCTTTCATTAAAATCAATATCAAAGATAATTTTATTATACGTATAAATTTATATCATGAAAATATTATTTCTCTAAATAGTATTCATTTGCGATTAAGTGTGTTTAATTCAATGTTAAAATTTTAAACATAGAGAAATTTTATATGTAAAAATTATATTCATGTTTTTAGTTATATGGATCAAATTATCGAAGAGGGAAAATCATATTTTATTCATCAAAATTAATTACTAAGGTTGAAAATTATTTAACAATGTAATAGTAAATGAAGTTAATTGTAAAAAAAATAGAATGTAATGAAACACTCAATTTTGAACTAAAATGTGTTCATAAGTTTACATTCAACCCACAGTCACATTATCCTCCAATATTATCTATTTTTTCCCTTTTAACCTTTAATAGTATCATTACTTTATTTAAAATGTTTGTGTTACTCTCAAAAGTACCATTATTTTCATTTATAAATGTATAACACCTCAACAACATCAAGACTCACCTATCCTTTTTAGTTTATTTACTAATATATACCACTATTATCCACATATAACCCTATCTTAAATTGATTACATCATTCCACTGTTAGTTAGAATAGTGATTTCATTTCCAAGGATAATTCCAATGAAAATACAATTCCCTAATGTCGGTATTAACAACAACATCATGTTTTTTATTATTTATTTTCATTAAATTTATTCTATACACATTAATAAAATGATATTATTAACATTAATATAATTTACTTTTGAAATATTATGGTATTATAATTTTATATTCATCTAGATTGAACATTATGAAAAATGAAATCTTCATTCATGTGTTTTTGCAAACTCCCACCACCACAAGAAATATAATTTTGTTCTCATTAAAACCTATAATTGATTATTTATAGTAAATTATAACGAGGATAAATTATTTTTGGGATATCATTATGTTTAATTTATGACAAATTTACATCCTTTTAATGATATGATTAATAAATGATCATTGTTAAATCAATAGATTAAACAGTCTTGAGGTAAGAAAATATTTTATTTTACTTGAGTAATATTTTCATATTCATTAGTTATTCATATAATTAATTTATTATTTTTATATATAACCCTAATAAACACTATATAAGATCAGTATTCTTCTTATTTAATAAAATTAAAAAAACACCACCTCATAATCATTCATTAAATTTGATTAAGTTAATGTTTGAGTTGGTTTAACCACATAGATGAACAATACTATGAATTATTATCATCAATGAAATTGAGAAAATAATTAAAATTATAAATAAATAAAAATTTGAAAGTAATTATGTTTTTAATTGGGTGTTTTTATGTAAATATTTAATTCATCGAATAAAAAAAATGCCCTTTATTTGTAATAAATAACTGAAACATGCTTTCTATTGATTTCATCATCAATAATAATGAATAAATCATGCATGAAATGAAATTTAAACATTATAAATACTAATTATACATCTGTAAAAAACAATATTATTTTTTTATTAATAAGAAAATTTGAAATAATAATGTTTACGAACAACTATTTTATAAAACTAGTTAAAAAGATCAAAATTATAAAAACCTGATGTGGAAAATAGTTAGAATTCATATAATGAATGACTATTTGTGAAGACTATAAATGAAAAATAATTTTTTTTGGTTATAAAAATATTGTTTAATATATATATGTTTTTAATAAATGATGTCAATGTACATTTTTTTATGTTATTAAATGATTATAAGGATTTTCCATATCAATATGCATTATTTGAGACAAATTTTATACTAGCACAAAATTTTCATTTTTTGGGTTACATACTAATAATTTGAGATGGTATTTCCTAAAATTACATTATTCAAAGAATTTTAAGAACTATTTTTAGCCTTATATTTATTTATATTTATATTTAACTAACACCCAATCTGTAAGTGGTGTTTTTCTGACGTAATTCTTATTTTGTGGGACTCTTTTTATATGCAACAACTGTTTCCTTTTTTGTGGTGCGAACATTTCCACATAATATTTTCCCCACGAAATTTCATTTATAAGTATTATTCATATTTTTTTATGATACCTCATATATTATTTGTTGAATAAGCTATATTCTCAAAGATATCCACATTGTTCAATTGAATGAGGATGTTTTTGATTGTCATATTTTTTGATATATGGATAGCCATGTTTTTATTTAGTAAAAGGTTACTTATGGAATGGTATGAAAATTATATATGAAAATTATAGTGTATTAATTGGATATAATCAGGTGATGGGTGGGGCCTGATGTAATATACCCCTAAAATTCTTGAACGATCTCATGAGACCAAACACGTTGGTTTTAGATGTATACATATCCCCCATATCATTATATTTTCATATAACTAGACCTTGATAAAAATTTTAAATGTATAGTATCATGAATTCCATCATTACAATATAATTTAATATTTATATCCTTGCATCCAATTATTATCATGGATATTGAATTCGCTCAGTTTCAGTTGGTCAAGGATTAATGTTTTTAGTTTATTCATACCATATCACTTATTCCATATTTATGTTATTATAGTTTTCATTTGATGTTACTCATTACTAAGCATATTATATATTCGAAAAAAAATTCTCCTCAAAAAAATAAGTGAAATTCTCAATGAAATATTTAAGTGGACAATAATTTTATTGTAATGTGTTAATTGATTATATTTTGTATTAAAATGTAATGTTTTCATGTATCTAGTACAAGAAGTATATTAAGATATTGGAACCTATGGGAACAGTTGAATTTTGAATGAATAATGTTTTATAAGTACGATCTCTATGTTTTCAAAGTCCGGGTTATTTAAAATAACACTAACATATCATCACATTAAATCCACAATATTTATGAATATATTTTTCTCGTTAAAAAATACATATTTTCCAATAGCATTCTCTACACATAATAATAAACTTATACGAAAAATATATATTTTACTATAATAACATATATTTATATTATATTTTTTAAATTAACATGTATGAAAATTATTGACCACCTTGAAAATTTTATAATTAATTGATTTTATTACTATACATTTACTAAACATTTCTTACCAAATAAATTCTCAAATTTTAATAAAAATAAAAAATAATTATAAGCCAATTTTTAAATGAATTATATTATCCAATATTATGTATTCTTATCTCAAATTATTATATTTATCACTAATTATCAATGATAAAAATTATTGATATTTTATACAACGAAAAAATAATCATTTACAGATTTATTGTTAATGGTTATAAATTATGATAAATAAACCTGAATATTAAAAAGAGATATTTAATAGAAAACTATATTTATTGTGTACATTTTTTTATTGAATAAAAAAATTTAAATATTCTCTAATTATTAATGAATTTAATTAAATTTATAGATAATATATTACATATATATTATAAATATTCATTCAATGATTATTAAAGTTAAATGAATGATAATAAAATCATTCTCTTACCTAAAATAAATACCCCATAAAATTATCTATACATTTTGTGTGCATATATTAGTATTAGTTTCATCCTCATCTTAGAATTGAATCTTTTAAAACTTATTAAGAGATTAGAATTATAAAAATAAATATTTTATAATAATCTCATCTTCATATCTATTCATTATGAATAATTAACATGATAAGATTCTAGTTACCATGGTATGAGTTCAAAGGGTTAAAAGGTGGTAAATGAAAGAGATATTATTTCAAATTAAAAAAATTATAATATATAATTAATTGAATCTATTTAGAACGTCACCTTATTATATGATAATCTAGGGCTATTTGAGTGATTTGATGTGAATAATATATATTTTATATATTGTAGTTTGATGTAATAACATGTTTTCTACTCACCTAACTTCTGAAAGGGAACCTAGAAATCTAACATCCCCACACCATTTGAGTTGTCTAGTTAAGAGAGTTTGTAAAGAAATATCAACCTAAATGTCCTCTATATTCCATAAAATTTCATTCTAATAAAAGTATTAACTCTAGATGTGTTAATGTGAATGAAAAATTAAGATACCCAAAGAAGTGTTAATTGTCTCAATAAACCCATTACAACTTTCTTCTTCTTAAACATCCAACAAATTTTCCATATCAATATTAACATAATTAAAATAGTATATTTAATATAGTGAAATGATTTTATGATAACAATAAAACTATTTTCTAACACATTTTCATTATAAAGGATATGAAAAAAGTTCATGCATATGTGGTGATTACCACCTCCATGAAGCAATTTAATTCATTTTTCATTATTTACTACTTTATATGGTGATACAGATTGATTTTTTAATATATATTAGTATTATGATATTACTAATATTCTATAAGTATTAATAATTATTTATTTTTCATTATTTATATTCATTCGAAAATAAAAACCTTACTCATACCTGTGTATGGACTACAATCCACACAATGTGATATAATTAATTTTTCATAACAACATAAAATAAATATAAATGAAAGTTTCCATAATGAATAAATTTATTACAAATTAAATAATAAATATTATTTATATGTTTAAATTATTCTCTAGGTTCACAGATCAATACTGTTGAACTGAAGCATGCATGGGAAGGGGAATAGGTAATACCTAAAATGTCAATTTAAATAAACTGTTGTTTATTTATGGCTGATTAGAAATTATAAAGGATTAATATTTTAGGATAAATATATGATTTATGTTTCAGTATATTTATAATAAATATATATTTATTATACATGTCCCAAATGAAGAAACCTAGTGGTCTCTTTCCTAGGTAGGTGTTTGGGAGGTCTCAGTTTTAAGCCTCTCTTGACAAATATATGAAGATTTTGGTAGTTAATTCTCCTCCCAACGCCAATGTAATGTAAAATTATTTTACTATATTTTATTGCAGTGGATGATAAAATATGGGACCTAATGTAAAAGTTTATTTTACATTGTTATTTATCTTTGGGATGTATAATTTAAATTAATAATGTCTGAAATTATATTGTCATTATATTTTATACCCCATCTATTTTATTGTCCACTGGTTATTTATGAGGTTTTCTGTGGAACCTAAAACCATTCCATCATTGGAAAATAAAATTATTGAGGAAATATTTTTAATAATAGAAGTCCATATTTCCTCATTTCAATGTGGATTCTTTATTTTTTTTTTCTGTATCATGTTCGTAAAACTATTTTCTCAAAATTAATACTTATAATATATTTTTATCAATTTTTAATTTTTCCTATATTTAAGTCTTTTTAGAAATTGTTAAAAAATAATATTGTAAAATTATTTCATTATGACACATATATGGATTTTTATCAATTTTTTAAAAGAATGATATTTTTATTGAATACACCATCTAAAATATTTCTCTATATCTTGTACTTCCTTCTTCATGAATATTACATTCCGTGATTCAAAAGTTAAAAAAATAAACGGAAATTCATATTTTTTTGGAATTTTGAAATATAAAATTTTCAAATATAAAAGGGTCATTTCATTTTATTTTCAAAACATATTTTAAATGCCTTTTTAAAAGATATTTTTCATTTATTTCAAAAACCTTTGAAATGATTTACAATTCACTAGGGATATTCTCATATGATACAATCCAATTTATTAATGTAAATACTTAATGATGATTTTGGTTTTAGGATAATTTCATGTAACACATTTCTTTTCCATGGGAAAATTATGCTATTATAATATTATGAAAGTTTTCATGTTCTTGTTGAACACTTATATTTATTTTCTATTGCTGTATGGGTGTGGACATAATTAAATATATGAATATTGAATTTGTTAAATATTTGAGTCTCATGATATAATATAAACACGAATAGTGAGTGAATTCCGTCTTGTAAGGGACTTTATTAACTACAATAGTCTTTTTTTGATCCTTGACTATGGAAACAATGGTAAAGGGGGGGAAACCTAATACACCATCAGAATCAATCCCCAATTGTGATAATGGAATGAATACTTGACAACAGATTTGATATAATCTTCTTATATTTATTATAAGAAATTATATCTCATGCTTATAATATTATCCCAAGGCTCATGATTAATTATTAATGATTCCTCACTATTATGATTTATTAATTTTATTAAGAAAAATATTTATTTCATGAATCAATATATATGGTATAGAATTAATGGAAATATTTTCATCATTTATTATCAGGTTCCCATAACAAAACTTTTTATAATATTCTCACTTATGATGGTCAACTGATACCACCTATTTTTACCATTACTACGAATTTGATCTCACCCATTCTTTTGTTCCCTTTTAACAGTGTCATAAGGATTGTTATTATGTAAGGTATATCTAACAGATGTATTATAATGGAAAAAAATTGTGTGAGATGTGAAATATATTTCCTAATTTATGTTGATGATTTATCTAGAATACAATGACACTAAAACATTATGTTTTTTGTGTGTGCATTATTTTGAAATTTATCAAATAGTCATCATGAATAATGTAATATGTACTTATATAATTATTGTCTCACCTCAGATGGTATCTAAGAATGGTTTCGTTAATTTTAATAATTAGGTTATGGGGAAAATGTATATAGAAACAAATACATCTTATAGTTATCTGGAAGAGATATATAATGAACTTTAAGTATCAATGGTAGAAAAATGCCATCATAATTTAGGAAATCATGAAAATTATTTTTATTATTAAATTTATGATCACTTCAATTATTGATGATTATTTTCTGAATATTGGTTTTTTTGTTTTATTCAATTTCTAGAACCAACAACAATGGTATTATGATATTGGGAAATTCTATGTAATTATTTTTCTACTAATAAAATTAATGAAATAGGATATAGAAAGAAAATATTTTTACTCTTCTCATAAAATAACAATAGGATATGAATCAGGCTGTATAACAAAATGAATCAAAGAATCAAAAACACACCATTGGGTCTCTAATGAGGCAATTTCAAACATCCTTAATTGGGACCCCCAAAAACTATATTTATTATTGAATTGATCAAAACCACTGAAAATATATTTTTATTCACAAATGGTATGATATTTAAAAATTGGTCTTAATGGTTAGTCATTTTGATGTTGATTCTTTCCAATGAATGAATATTATTAAGAATAAAAGGTAATAAGATGTTAGTGGTTCCATAAATGAGAAGTGTTTAATATGTTATTTTTTAATAAGTAATATCCCAAAAAACAATTCACAAAAATAGAAGGGGAATTCCATGAGATTAGGTTGAATGATGTTAAATCTGCAATATTGAATAAGAAAATTTTATTATTATTGGAATGTAGGATTTTGGTTTAATTATTGACCCTAAATGAAAATTTTATCAATAAAATAGAAACATAAAATCAATTGTTTGAAAGAAATTATCAAATAATAAATTTTTTTCTATAAGGAAATCATTCAATATTATCCCAATAAAAAATTGGATAGATGATAAAATCATTATTCAAACAGTTTCAAGGAAATTATAACTAAATTTGGATAGTATTGAGGATTCATATAATAAAACCCATATTGGAAAGAAAAATAATATAATTTTTTAATTTCATGAATTAATAATTGATGAAATTTCAATAGAGGACAATTAAATTTTTTTCAAATGTGTAAAATAACTGCATCGTGAAATTAAATGTAAAATGAATGTAAAGATATTAAAAAATTAAATGAATAAAAGGAAGGACCGTTTAGATGCAGAAATCACAATAAAATGATAAAATTTCTAATATGATGTAAAATATTTAAATTATTTAATGTATCCAACGTCTATAATGAAAATCGATATCAAAAATAACATAAGTAAAGAGAAAAATGGAAATCTAATGTGATAATAATTGGAAAAGCAGTTTATGAGAATTATATGGTGAAAGTTACTAATATCATCCACTTTAGATATGAAAATTTAATATTTGATTTAGGTTCCAATCACTATTTTATATATGAAGAATGCTTCCAGGGTTTGAAATCACCACCTCAATGATTGAATGATAATGTATTTATGGAAACTCAAAATCGTACGAAAATATCATCTTATGTCCATATCCCCTTTTAGATAAATTTTATGGGTATTGGATTCCTGGAAATATTATTATTCTTATCCTAGTTGAATTTGATGTGATATTGGGAATGAATTGGATCTTGTTGTATAGATCATATATCAATTGTAAAGGAAGGGGACTCACATATGATATTCCATATCAATATATGATTATCTATCATCATAAGTATGAACATGTACTTCTAATGGAAATTATATCACTTATATTGGCCTTACTACCTATTAATGAGAGTTACTAATCTCAAATGGTTTGGTAGTATCGCAAAAATGAATATACTAATATAATTTAGGAATGTGATGATGTATTTTTTAAGGATTTCCCAAGTATTTAATCAAATAAGGATGATGAGTTTTTAAAATAATGCATTAGATGTAATATAAAACATTAATCAAAACATTATAAAATGGACCCTATTGAGTTCTATAGTTTAAATAAAATGATTTAGGAGATTTTAAAAAAGGGATTTATACACCCGTATTCATAACTATAGGGATCTCCTATTATTTTGGATAAGTATAAATATGGTTCGATGTGTCATTCCATATATTATTGAGAAAATAACAAGATAAATAACTAGAAAAACTACCACCTTTTCCATATTACTGACCTGTATGATCAACTATGAAGAGATCAATAGTTTTACATGAATATTCTCTAATTACGATATGTTCAGTAAAGGGTAAAAAGGGGGGATATTCACAAATTATTCTTTTGTATGAGGTATATACATTATGAATTTATATTTTTCATATTTGGGATTACCAATAATTCAAATATCTTCATGGATCTAATGATTAATGTATTTATAGATTTCCTTGATCAATATGTGGTCGCCTTCATAGAAGATATTCTTAATTATTCCATGAGTAAGGAAGAGTATATAGATCATTTAAAGATTATGTTATGTAACATAAGAAAAAAATATTTGTATGAAAAAATTAGTAACAGGGAATTATGGATATATGAAATATCATTATTGAGTCATCTAATTATTGGTGAGGGTATATTGGTGGATAACTCAATAGTAGAAGTAATTAAACAATGGCCTAGACCAACAATAGGAACCATGAAACTAATAATTTGAGGTTGGATGGATTCTATCGATGATTTACGAAGAATATTTCATTACTATAAAATCCATTAATCATGTATATTTTTATGGGAGAAAACTAATTTGGAGAGGAATGTGAATAAAATTTCACGGAACATAACAGAAGGTTTCTTAGTAAACTTATTCTAACACTACAATCCATTGGAGAATCGTTTTCTATATATAGTTGGGCATAAATAATGATTCAAGAATGTGTTTTTATGATAAATACCACAGTAAAGGAATTTTTATCTAGACGATTAAAGGTTCAAGAGGAAAATTTACTCACACATGATTTTAAAAGGGAAGATATAGTATTTAATTAAAAATATAGTGGCATTTTTTATAATCTAAAAGGTATGACATACATACTAGTAATAAATTCTTGAATTTTAAAATAACATAGAATTGTATTAATATGTGTAAATGGTAATGGTTTTAAATTATATATTTTATATCTTTCAAATACATTACAACCCTTAAAAAGGAGAAGAAGGTGGCCAAGGCTCTGAGTCATTTGGAAATTTCTGGTTTTTCCATTATGAGCATTGAAATAGATATAATACTAACAAAATTTTAATGGATAGAAATTTATATCACATGGAAATTAGAAATATCCAATCATTATCAGAATAATATTCAACCATTCATCCATGTAAATATTAAATAGCTACATGAAAAAATAAGTGGATCAAACAAAGAAGGTAATTATTATACCGGTGATTTATCATTATCATAATGGAATGATCTAATTCATGAACCAGGTATACATGCTTGAAAAATTATAAATTAATATGTAGTTTTAGATAATGAATACAAGTAGGCATTCAATATTCATCCTTGAATCATGCTGATTTATATTTATCTCAAAGTGTATTTGTGCTGGGAAATATGAAGAGGGTAATGTTTGATTATGACTCTCGATACCTGAAATTTAAACAATTTAATAATGAATTTCAACATTCTAAGGGATATTATAACAACTATCCATACCTAAATGGAATTTTGAATACAACACCTTGTATTTTATCATAGTACTCCCCAATACATATAAAAGTCATAATTCTATTTGGGTTGTAGTCGATCACCTTACACTGTTAACACATTTTATTTCAACTATAGAAGATTTTCAGAAACCTAACATTTCATAAGTAATTAATATATCTTATTATATTAAAATTAGTTACCTATAAGTTTTTATGTAATTTGTAACATAGTTGTTTAGTATCTATTTACACATAGATACATAGAAAATTTTTTCACAAAAGATCAAAAATTTCTCCCATTAAGCTACTGACAACAAAAAAATCTCAATATACACAATATACAGAATATTCTTCTTCGTATCATGGATAACATAAAAAATAATAAGGGGTGATCATATAAGAATATTAAGCATAAACAATGAAGTTATCCATGATAATTTAAACATAACATGACAGTAACAAGTATGAAGATATGAAAATATCATTTGAAGATAATACCTAGAAGCTATAATATCATAAATATGAATAATGGAATAAATAATAGTAGTTAATAAGTCATGAATCATAATGGGGTCAAAAAACATGAAACAGTAGATCATTAAAATTTCATAAGATCATGTAATGAAAGTTTATCATAATGTGTGGAATAATAAATATTATAGTGATCTTATGTCATGGATGCCCATTATAACATTCCTAACATTTTAATATTGGTATAAATACCCATATACATACTTTTAGTTTTTGAAAACCTGTACTAGACCCCCTTTATAGATTTTTATAACTTCTCATGTATACTATTTTAATATTTTGGGCTTGGGATAACCACTATTGTTTCAAATTTAAGGTATATGGTATCCTTTTGTTTAATCTTTTCAATGATGAAGATAATGTACTATATATCATTTAATCTTATATAACAGTAATTGTTACCAAATGTAATGGATATCTATAAAATTTAATTTCCTACTGTCACTAGATCATTAATCAATTCAAATATATTCCAAAAAATCAAAAAAAAAATATAACATAACCCATGGAAAAGAAAATGGGATTCATCGATATTTTATCTACTTAAACATAAACTGTGGGAGAAATAATTAAGATTTTATCATTAGATCATATCCCTTATAATGAATATGTAACATTCAAATATGTTTTTGAATATAAATAATTAATTTAAATGATCTATGGACTCTTTCATGAATAAAATACCATTTTAATTATGAAATCACATACATTAAACCAAAAAGCATCCCAAAATTTAACAAAACATTTCACTAAAAGTACCCCTGGAAACATTTAAATTATTATTTATATCATTAAATAGTTATTAGGGAAATAAAATATCTTTATCTTATGAATTTTTAAATTAATATTTATTTCCTATTTTTATTAAAAAATATCTAATGTACCTTATTCAAGAAATGAGAATAATATTACTTTAAAAAAAATTATAGAAATTAAATCATGGTTAAAAATTATGTTATAAAATCATTCATGATTATAATGTACATTTTTTAATTTTTTTAGAAAACATGGATATGGAAGAAAAATGATTTCTTGAAGAAGAAATAATTAACGATGGTTTTACATAAAAATTTTCTCTTTATCCACTGAGCACATAAAGTGAGTAATATCTAAATATACCATGTATATTCCAAAAAATGTGGGAATTTAATAATTCTAATTATATCCTTGAGATATAAATAAATATATTTTACCATAAAAAACATAATTAAAAATAACAATAAATTATGATATTTTAATATAAATTCCTTCTTACATTAATAATTTTTATTGAAAACCTCACAAAACAAAAACCATTATATGGATTTATTCATTTTTATTAATTACAAGAGGGTCATTATAAAATATATTCTTGGTATGTATATACACTACAAAACAGAATCATGTGGTGAATATGGAATGTGTCTCACAAAAATAGAGGTGAGACAAAAGTACCTAACATCGACATAGACATGATTTAGAAGCTCTCCATCCTCATGTATAATAAATTTTAATTTCATTTAATACTAAAAATAATATTTTACTTACACATAATATCATATATGACTTAATTATAACTTTCCAACACCATTTATTTGTAATTACTTGTTAATATCATCTACTCAGAGTGTTAACTATTTCATTTTTTTGATAATTTATGTTCGATAGTTCTGGTCCTTATACATTGATCATGGTTACATAATATCCATTTTTTAATATTTATATAAATATAATATCTCTTCATTATATATATATATATATTTATATATACTCATCTATAAATTGATGATACAAAAAAAATGAATTACATTAATTATGAAGATGGTGGATAATAGAAATACAAGAATATTGGTTTCACTTTTTAACAGATGGAATGAATTAAATATAAATTAAAATTAATCATTATTGAGAAAAATTTATATAAAATATTAATTAAATATTAATTAATTCTATCTTTATTACCATTCCTGTAAATATGAGGTCAAAAAATGAATGACATCACTTTGTGGTGGTGGTAGCCCATTTGTATGCACGAATGAAATCATCGTTTCCATGGGATTGGAAGGAAAGAAGGTAAATATGATATTATAATTATATAATAATAATAATATAATTAATATAATATATAAAACATAAAACATTCCTGTTAACCATCAAAGAAATATTGGTTATGGAAGATGAATTTTACCGCTAAGTGGAGGCAGTAGTCATGCATACACATCATCGATTCGTTTACTTCCCATTTGATTGAAAAGTGGGTTAATTGTAGTGGTTCAATATTCATGGTAAAATTATAGTATATTTAGGTTATATTATATAATATTTTATCACAAAAACCAAATATATATAGGTGAAAAAATATGTAAAAAATTGAAAGAGGTCGGGTAAACTAATTACCTCTCCATTAATGGGCCACATTTATATCCTTGTTTAGGCCCCCTCGCATGGTATTTCAATGATAAAATCACCAGTAATACATTACATGGTTTGTTTAAAATATAATTAGTCAGATTTTGGTCAATATTGATTTCTCTATGGGTGTGAGTAATAGATGATAATAGGTTTTCATTTACAAGTGAGGAGAAGGGAACTCATGGAATTATTTTATATTTTATATTAATATAAATTAGTTTCATTGTTCGAGTGGATCAAAATATATATAAATATATTAAATATATGGTGATTAAGATTATATATATTCGCATATAATAAAATTTAGTCATTCTTTGGTAATATTTTTACCCTTATCTGTATTTTTTAAACCCTATTATCACTTCAAAAAATTTCGATAATATCAATGTTTTTACAAATTAAGGGTCAATAATATTACCATATAAAGAAAAGGGACCCATAAATGATAATTAGATGATATTGCAAACCATATCCAATTAATTTTTATTAATATTGGTCATTTATCAATTTTAAATCCTTTAATAGCATATTTATATAATAATATATCATTATATCCATTTTTAGAACTATTCATTTACTTTGACTTTTATGTAATTAAGAAATTTAAGTATTTAACAATTAAAAGATTAATATACATATATATATATATATATATATATTCACAAAATTAAGGTGAAAATTTACGCACCAAAATTATATTACATTAAATATTTTAAAAATCATTTATTTTATCTATTAATTTAGTTAATTATTTATCAGTGTTACATAATATTTAATTTTAATTTTTAAATCACCTAAATTAAAAAATAATTTATAATGATAAATAATTTAATAAAATAGTTAAATAGTCATTTATAACAAGTAATAACAACATTATATCCTTGTGGAAAATTTTTAGTGATTTTAAAGTTATACGGGTGAAGTTTTGCATTTTAAATTTTTAAAAAATAATATGAAAATTATAAACAAAGTGAAATGGAAAAAATGATAATATTTTCAAACAATGTTTTGGAATAAAATAAATCTACTAATTTAATTGTAAAATTTCAGGTGTTAAGAAAATTTTAAAACCATTACTAAATGTCTTATCATTGTTTTACATATCTTACCCTTACCATGGTGAAAAATATTTACCAACATTAAAATTTACAATGACCTCTTATAAAATGGTAATTTTTAAAAAACATTTTCATCAAATTTTCAAATATGGATTTTAATTTTCATTCATTATTTCATAAAGGGTGTATAATTTATTTTAAAATTAAACCCAAAAAAAGATGAAAATTATTTTTCCAAAAATAAATATTTTCAAGATTTGAAAATGATTTTATGGTGGAATCCAAAATAAAATTAATTTATATCTGAATATTTATATAATTTATAATATAAATGGTCTAATTTAAAATTAAAAAAAATTAAAACAAAACATAACTTTTAAAATGTTATAAATGAAAATAAATTTTTCAATCAAAATCATTATATTTTCCTATTCATTAAAAATATCAATCATTATAAAAATTCTGAAAAAATTTTTTAAATAAGTTTGAAATTTTGAAATGAAATAATTTTTTATTTTTTATTATTGAATATAAATTTTTTTGTAAATAAATATTATTTCTATACACAAAATTCAACACAAATTCTTTTTGATCTATAAAATAACTTCATAAAACATTGTGTTCTTATTTGTAAGACATAATAAATATAATTTTTAGTATAAAAAATATAAATATATTTCATCATGTGATTATAATATATACATATAAATATATCATCCAATTCATCGAAATGGTCTCATTAATGTAATTATTTTAAAAATACATATCAATGTGCATAATGTTCTTGGGCAGTGAGTTAATAATTCATTGGAGCTTAATATTATTTTATTCACAAATTTTGGGGTGTTATATGACTACTATAAAATAAATTTTTCTATATGTATTTTATATTGGTCAATGAATGGTTAAATAATTCAATATAACCTTACTGAAAACACACATTGGAGAATTGGATAATAAATATCCATATCAAAATTTGATGTCCGAAGGATAATGGTTACCTAAAATAAGACATTATCATGTTTGCATATACAGAGGACCCTTTTTTGAGTTGAAAAATAAATAGTGGTGAGAAAGATAAAATCCAAGGAATCAAAGAGGGTGATATAGAACATAGCAATTAGAAAGACAATGACCAAAAAACCACAATTAATTTAGAGATGAAAAAACTATCAATTCATTAAAAATAAGTTAAAATGATAAATTTTCCTACTTCATGATCCTTTTTATATAGATGTGTAATTAATTTAATATCATGATAAAAACACAATAACAAGTTCTTTCTTGAGTTCTGTCTATTTCATATGCACAAATTCACCCATTTTTTGTACTTTAATATATTCCCACATCATCTCTTATTCCGTAGAGTGAATATTCATGAAAAACAATTTATTCCAAAAGAACTAAAATTATGAATTAAAAGACTGTATGGTTCAGAAAATATTGAAAATTCATTCCCCATTTTTAAATCTATTTAAAAAAACTAAAATAGATTTCATAAGTGATCTAAGAAATTTTATAAATTTATTTGTAAATCCTGGACAATAACTGCAAAAAACCCACATATTCCATTTCAAAAATACATTACTTTAGTAAAAATCTTAAATATATTTAGAAAAATAGAAAACCCAAAATCAGAAACATTTGGTTGCATTTTAATTTGTTATCCTTAACATTATCTCCAAATAAGATGATGTACACAAAAATTTCACACATGAAATATGTAAAAACATTGATAATATATTATACCACAATAATCTAGTAGCCTAAATTACCATATATCCTCAATGAATAAAAATTATTCTTCTAGAAATTAAATGTATCTAGTACCATATCTAAATTTGATGATGTATTAAACCTTATCATAGATTATATAAATCAACTTTTAATCAAATAATTAACCAATTAAAAGGTCACCAATATAATTAAATTTATATTTCCAATATCAATCATCTAATTATCCCATAAAATCTTTATTATCTAAACATGAGTAATATATTAAGTTTTATTTTTTTCTTAATCTTGTATTCTCCAAAAATATCAATTTAACACTAAATAACATTTCTTGGATATCGGCATAATTTAACATACTATTTCTAACCATTTATGAAAAAATCGTGTATAATAATCTTAATATGTTTCATGATTATTATAACCCAAATTACATTGTTAAACAAACATTAAAAATAAAATTCATGAATCCAAGAAAATAAACATTTCAATCATTCAACCTCAATGATTAACATAATATAGGATATTCATTGGTCCAAGAGTTAACTCATGGATAAAGTCTTTTTCATAGATTATGATGATTTTACCAACATATAAGACATTAAATTCCATGTAATTTCATTTCTCTGTGACTTTTATTATCTATTTAAAAAAATATTCATCTTCCATCTAGACATTCCCCTAGGTGTTTCATCCCACAATCTTTTAATGATAAAATTTGAATTATTTTCCATCATAGACATTAGACCACATAAAACTATAAAAATCCATATTCCTCTTTTATTATGCATTTGGAAACTCAACAATATTTATGTTTCTAATCACATATCATGATAGATAATTAATTATATTCAGAATATTTTCAATTCAATCTCATGTTTCATTGAGTTTCTCAAAAGGAAAATCATTCCATTATTCCTGATATTCAACATCAACCCAGTTCATCCTAGTTACAACTATTTAATAAAACCAATAAACATAGTGTGATAAATAAAAAACTTAGTGAAGAATCCTGAAAAAAACATTCATAGGATTTATCAATCATTATACCTTTTTTAAAACTATAATAATATAAGATTAATCTATATCATACTTGGTCATAATTTATTCATACTTCCTAATTTTTAAAATTGTATTTGAATAAACCCAATGATATCCCCAAAGAGTGTCAAATTTATTGTGAAGTAAGGTAATAATAATCATGTAATAGAATGATTTTCTTGATATAATCGACGAAATCTATTCAAGTTAATTGTCCCTAGAATAATTTTCCCTAAAAAACAGACACATAATGTATCATGATAGGTATGATTTTCTAGGAAAAGAATAAATATCTTACAGAAACATTTAGACATTATCCTATAAATTATAATATTCACAGGGGTTCTATAAATTTCTAAAATACTAATATCTACAAACTAACAGAATCTAGCTCTAACACCATTTATGAAGGCCCAATATTTTCAAACATAAATATTTATGTTTATATTAGGAATATTTAAAATTATGATCGTTTACAAATTTACAATGGTTATGTTTCTTGTGAAATATTGATAGATGAAAAACTTGTTCATAAATGATCTAAATGATCTCTAATTTTTTTCTCTTCAAATTTTCACCCTTTACAGAGGCAATATATTTAAAAAAAATCATCATATATCAGGGAAAAGAAAAAAAATGGGGATATTAACCACTAAATAATGGTAAACTAGGGATATATCAATGATAAATCAAACACGGCATGATAATTAAGGGTACTAAAACATGGGATTATTGTAATAAATCATTTATAATAATTCATACATCATAAATAAGATTCATGAAATAAATCATGGTATTTCATAAGACTCGATTCATAAAGGGATAGGAGAAAATCAACTTGGAGAACATAACATTTTCATAACACCATTTAATAAATTTGTTTCAAAAAATGTGGTACAATAATAGTCCTAAAATTAATATGATTATATTTACCAAAAAATATTCATAACAAGTTAGTATTATGCTAACTACCCATTTACATGCTTCAGGTTGGGCATAAACTCCCGTGTACCATGATTTAGGCCTAGGATAACCTATCATGTACCCAATTTTTGGAATGATATTATGTCATTTGTGCCGACTTACTATCATAGGATAACTTTCTATGTACCCTCTTTTTTTTAGATTTCCACTAATATAGACACATTTAGGGATGGGATGACTTCACTTGTACCAAATTTTGGGAATAGGTTAACCACCTGTGTACAATCTTTTGGTTTTGGAATAGATTCACTTGTACCCTAACTTCTAATGGAATATGAATATTTACCCAATTTTCTGGAGGTGTATATAATAATGGGACCACATATCACATAATCATAAATCAATTCATATGCATGAAACAAGATCATAAAAAATATTCATAACTAAACACGTGGAAATGAAAAATCGTTTCAGCAATAGCTCACCATTATATCCATAAATAATATGTGGAAATATTAATGATTTTATCATTGGATCGTTACCCTTTTAAATCATATATAACATCTATAATTCCCCAAACCCAGTTACCCAGATTTGGGGCATTATTACATAACATTGGTATGATAAAAGAAATCCTGGCCCGAAAGACCAATCAGTTTAGTATCCTTGGAAGTACTATATATATATATATATTTTACAATAAATCATCAAATAAATAAAAAAACATCATTTTTTCCCCTTTGAATACACTCTTATCCAATATCCTATTCATGTTGGTTAACTGTATAATATTTCTTCACATCTGTGTGACAAAAATAAGAAACTGGTGAGATCAAATACTCAGTAATGATAACAATATAGAGGAAACATTCATAAATAAGAATACAAATTTAATGGTTTTTTTTAAGACTAAAACAAATGCCTTTCAGAGATAAACTTCATCATAATACGACATAGATAAGTCAAATAATTCCATTTACTTATTCACATGGATATTGAACTAGTCGAATAATGACATTCAATATCAATATCCATTTTCATAATGATGGAATTTATAGTGTCGGACAATATAACCACATAGTCATGGACTCCTACTAGGACTATGAGAAAGATTTTTTCATGGCCTTGTACCCAGAAAATAGTCTGTCTCATGAGACTGACCGATGCACGGAGGAGCTATAGCAGGCTCCACCCATCACTTACTAATTCTAATGCAATCCTCATATTACAAGATTGAATCATTACATAAACATTTGTATTAAAACTAGAATACAAAATGATAATACTTTAACCATAAATCATGGATGGTATAAAAATAACACATCCACAATCAATCATATCACAATAACGTTAATAAAAATGGAATATTTTTATCATTATCAATCAACTACAAACATGTGTAAAATCCATCAAATATTGTTGAAATTGATGAACTGAAAACAGTTTGAGAGAAAAACACTCTTTCTATTTTGAAATAATTTAATAGTCACATAATAATAAAAGAAAAAATTTATTTTGAAATTATTCTTATAATCTGGTAAGGTAATCTTATAAGGTGTTATAACACTGGAAAATAGCATCACCCATTGTATAAGTTAAAAAACATTTTTATTTTAATTCATCCAAAAGGTCATAAATTACCTTGTTTGGGAAATGATAGAAAAATTCAATTCAAAAATTTATATAAAAAGTTAAAAAATGGTATAAATGACTTTAACCCATATTATAGGAAATATTAAAAATGTTTTAAAATAAATTTTTATGAATCATTGAGGTGTATGATAATGAAGTCCGTGAAGATACTTATGTATAAACATTCTAAGATTAATAAATAGATTTTAAAATTAACGGTCACCTTGTTTTTTTCCTTGGTAAAAGGAATGTTAAACTCCTGTATAATAGTTAAAGCAATGTGATTAAATTTTTTCAATAACCATATACACAAATATAATGTCATATATGATCTTTTAATATTTCTTTGTTAATAAGATTTTAGTAGTATCATTGTTTCAGGTGTTAACTGATGTTTTTTCCGTCATATGTTATGTTATGTAGGTCGTATTTGTTATGGATAGGGTTTATTTGAATCATATCAAAAATTATATTAAGTTCATAAATGTTATTTGTAATCATAAAATTAATATCATTCTTGAGTGGTTATGTTGGGGAATAAATCTCATCACGTTCTTGGAGACTATAATTCATACTTACGCTTAAGCGACAATATCATTATATTTATGGTAAAATCCAATGTAACAATATGGTATATCATATATATAGAATCCTTAAGATGTTATATTTATTATTTACATCAATTATACTCATTATTATACCCATCCAAATAATAATGTTTTGAATAACAAAATACACCACGACGTGGAGACGGTAAGCTGTACTTACACATATATGGTGACTTTTTCAATCATATAAAGGACTGAAAAATGACTATGGAAGTTCCATAAATATAATAACATCATATTATGTATAAGGTACTGGAGTTATTACTGTATTATTAAAATAACAATGGAATAGAATGTGGAAGAATATAAGAACATTAAAAGAGGTGATGAAATTATTACCTCTTATTCAGGTTCTTCCTTTTGATTTGATCAAAAGAGCACCATTAGATTCTTTTTTGATTAAAGTAAGGCATGTTGTTTTAAGTGAGGGATGTTGGGAGGAAATTTGAGCAGGGGTTGGCTGAGCCTAATGGCTTTAGAGGTTTTAATTTATGATAATGGGAAGTACCCTTTTTAAATAGAGGTGAGGGTCACTTTAGGAAAAGTTTGAAATAAAATTTCATATTAAAATACTATTCAGTTTCAAATGGAACCAATAAGATTTATTTCTAGGATAAGGTGTGGTTGGGTCTAAATCCACTCAACTAATAGGTTTTAAATAGGTTTAGGTCACCACATTAACCTTATCTTTTAGTTTTTACCCTTAGTGAAATAGGTTTACTTTTTCCATGTATTCTTGTATTATTGTAATAAATGGTTAATAAACATACTATAAAATTCACTGTGAACTTCAATTGGTTCATTAATGATATATATTAATCGTTATATAAGTCCTTTGGATGATCCAAGGAATTTTTAGAACTATTATATCATTTAATAAAATAATATTTCTTATAAAAACTCATTTATGTCAATTTCGACACTATTTTGTATTTGGTTTTTTTGAAAATGGTAATAGAATGATTACATAAAAAAATTCATTTCATCAACCCTAACATGTCATATTAATATTGAAAATTATTGGAATCAAAAATCTCAATTTAAATTTATTTAGATATTTATAATATTAATTATTTTAATGTTTCATTAATAATATAATTACTGCATCATCATTGTCTCATAAATTAATATAATTATTTAATGTCTAAAAATTAACAATAAAATAACATCATGTAGGAAATCATTTTATCTTTTCTATGAAAATTTAGAGTTAAATTTATCTCAGGTACAACCCTATATTAAAATTGGTTAAGTTATTAAACATTGAATATAAAACTTTTAACTCATCTTTAAATAAATTAATAATAAATGTCTTAATCTAATCCAAGTAGACCCAGAGGATAATTTTTTTTACTATGTTTGATTTTGGTTAAAAAATACTTATCCAATCGAATTAGTACATTTGTTAGGGTAATAATAATATCATTTTAACATTTATATATCCTATTTATATTTAACTATTGTATATAAATGACAAAAGTTACTATTCATCACAAAATTATTTTCATCTTATTGAACCACATTTTACTTACCGATATCAACCATGTCTCTTGGATTTTTTAAATTTAATTAAAAAAAGTTGTAAAATTATGTTTTAGTCAAATTTGCTAATGTGTCTAGAAGATGGGTAAAAGAGGGTAAAAAGTTCAATATAATTTTATATGTCTAATTTTATTATAAAATGACACCAATTATTATATTGAACTAATATTTTTATTATTTTTATATTCTGATTTAAAATCAAATAAAATAAAAATAAATAATTATTTAAATAAATAAGTAGTTTAAAACAAAAATGCAATTTTTTTCACTATTCATCAAAACTTGAATGTTTTTAGAAAAAATACCATAAATTCACCCAAAGATAATTTTGATTTTCAGAATCAAAAAATAGACTCCATTCTGAAATATAAAAATTATAAAATTTCAAAAAGTGGGTATTTATATTCATAACGGCAAGTTTGATTGGTCGTGGTGTGCTAGCACTCGAATTTGTGTACAACGCAAGAATTTCAATTATTCAAAGGGGAACGTACTGTGGAAGCTTGTGGTGTTACATTATTCTCACCTTATAATAATTTCATCCTCCAAATTTCTATAATACTACTATATTAAAATATTTGGTTGGTTCTCCATCATTAGTTGCTCAAGTTCTCATGTTTTCTATTCCATATTATGGTTTCTTTAGAGAACTTTCACCAGGCGAGTTTTCTATTTTCTCAACACTTTTTCTATTGTGTCCAGAATTCTGCTAGGCACTTTCCAATAAGATAGGTCAGGTTCCATTTATATTTCATTAAGGGCGAGTACAAGTGTTGGTTCTGGCATGTATTTTCTAAATATTGATTCATGGAACACATCATGAATATTGGAGGGAATTGGAGGCTTTACAAAATGATAAGCTATAAATTTAGTTTGTTATGGAATTTAGAAAGATATGATGTGCCTATGACTTAATTTTCCCTTCTTACTGAATCTTATAACTCACTTTCATTGAGATGCATTCATGAAAACATCATCTCTTACTTAAAATTCCAAGTTATTTCTTTAGTGACCGACATTTCTCTTTTTCCTACTTTGAGCTTCTATGATGTGGGTTTGGATAATCTTTACCTTTTCTATTGTTTCTTCAATGAGTTATGGACCTACGAGTTTTCTTTCACCAACATCAAACCAACAAGTTGGTGTGCTACACCTCTTTCCATATAACGCTTCATATAGTTCCATCGGAATACTTGAATAGAAGCTACTATTATAGGAAAATTATACCTGAGGTAAATATTGATCCCATATAACTTTAAAGTCATGTGAGAAAGATGTCAACATTAATTCTAAATTGTATAATGTCCATTCTTATTGTCCATCAGTTTGAGTGTGGTAGGCAGTGCCCAAACGAAGTTCAGTATCCAGGGCCTTCTGAATACATTTCAAGAATATTGATGTAAAATGGGGATCATGATTAGAATCAATTGATAGGGGTGATCCATTATGTATTAAAACATAATTAATATATAGTCTTTCTAAAAATTCTAGTGGTAAATATTATCTTATAGAAATAAACTATAATGAATTGGTAAGATTATCTACAATAATCCATATTGCATCATTCCTTCAAGGATTATTTGGTAGATCCAAGGAAAACTCCATCATAATATCATCACATTTACACTCAGGTATGGGAAGAGGTTGCATGAATGCTATAAGATGTATTCTTCTAGACATCACCTATTTAAAACCATACATCTTGACACATAATTAAAAATCTCCCTCTTCATGTTGTCCAACTAAAATTTTACATCAATTCTCTAAACATTATAGTGCTACCAGGGTGTATAGGGAAATTGGAGCTATGAGCATCATCCAAAAATTCCATTTTTAGATTGGGTATGTTAGGAACAGAAAGTCTCTTCCCGACTTTCAAAATTCCATCATCATATATGAAGTCAATAAATCTCCCATTGTTAACAACATTAATATTCTTTTGAAACACCTCATCATGAGTCTGATGAAATATTACCCTTTCTTTTAAATATGTTATGGAAACCATTTTAAAAACTATCGATGTTTGACCTTCCATGATAATTCCCATACCAATCTTTACTAGATCCAAGAACATAGGATCCCTTTAAACTATCTTCTTATTTAGAACTCCAGGATTATTTCTGATCAAAGCATATGCCTCCTTATTTTCCTTCCCAGATGGTTGTGTACAGTGAAATCATAATAATTGAGATGTTCAAACAATGGACATTGCCTCATGTTGAGTTTTTTATGTGATAAAATATACTTAAAACTCTTATGATCCATATATATCTCTCATTTTTCACCATAGAGATTTTTTCTCCCTATCTATAGAGAAATGATTTCGACTTCTAACTCATGATCATGAGTCAGATAGTTTTTAATGATTTTTAGTAGTCATGATGCATAAGAAATAACTCTTTCATTCTGCATAAGGAAAAAACTAAGACCTTTCATTGAAGCATCACTGTAAATAACAAACCCATCATTCCCAGATATTAGATTCAAAATAGGATCATTGACTAAAGATTTCATTAATTCTTCAAATCATTCTCCACAATACTTTATCCAAACAAATTTAACCTCTTTATGTGAGATCTTGGTTAATGGTAGAGCCAATCAAGCAACATTCATGTCTAAATTATGAATATACCATTTTAATCCAATAAAACTATATACCTCATTCATACTCATCAGTGCATGCCTTTTTTTTACTACTATTTTCATAGAAGGATCAAAATAGATTCCATCCTTAGAGACAATATGGACATGAAAAGAAATATCCTGAAAAAAAAAATTCAAACATGCTATGTTTCCTATATAATTCATTTCTCATAATAGTTTATAGAATATTGATCATGTGGTTTTCATGATATTATTTTCTTTTGGAGTATACCAAGATATCGTCATTAAATACCAATTAAAATTCATCATGATATTCCTTGAAAACTCTATTCTTTAGATCCATGAAAATAGAGGGTGCATTAGTCAGTCCAATAGGCATTACTGTAAACTTGTAATGCACGTACCTGGTTTGAAATGCTATTTCTGGAATTTTTCTCCTCTTTACACAAAATTGATTATATCTAGATTGAATATCAATAATTGCAAAATATTGAACACCATTAAGTTTATCAAATAATTTATAAATTCAAGGTAGGGTTTACTTGTTCATTACAGTTATTGCATTGATCTTCTTGTAGTCAATGAACAACCTCATAGATCAATATTTATTCTTCACAAAATAAATAGGGGATCCCCATGGAAAAAACTATGGAGAATAAATCCTTTATTACTCAATTACTCTAGTTTTCTATTTAGTTCCACTAATTACACAGTTTCTATTCTATCAGGGGTATTCTATATATGCCTCAAACCAGAAATTAAATCATTAGAAAACCCAATTTATCGTTCTGTAGGATTTCTAGGTAAATCCTCTGGAAACACATCAATATATTTATACACAATAGGTACGTCCTCTATTTGAACATTATTTTTTTCACCCATAATTTTTTAACTCTCTTCCATCCCAATAAATGAATTTAGTAGAGAAACAGGGGTGGATCTACATTAGAATCAGATGGTTATGTTTCTACTCAAAAGATAAGGCACTCCTTATCATTGTCGAAAACTATATCCTCATTCTTCTTACAATAAATATTCACATCATGGTATGAAATCCAATCCATACTTAGGATTATATCAAATTCCATCATGGGTATGACAATGAGATCAGTATATAAATAACGTTTATATGACCAAATAGGAACTGATTCACAAAACATTGTTGCAGTGATACTTCCCTAAGGGTTTCGACTAACAACACCCTTGATAAATAAAATTCGTAATATCTAATTTTCATAGAAAACTAGGAAGACATGAAACAATGGGATGATCCAGAATCCAATAAAGCAGTGGATAAATTTCAGGAAACCATTAAATTACCTGCCACCATGTCCTTCAAATCGTTATCCTCAGCAGTAGTAATCAAAAAATCTTGGCCCTATTCCCTTTTCATTTTCTGAGGTAAGTTTCCTTGGCACTTAGGAAATTAATTTTCATAATGCCACATTTATGTACTATTGTAGCATTCAATATTGACAACCTCTTTCATTCCTTTGAAATCTCAGCATGGTGGTAATTTTCACCAAACTTGTAACATACTCACATTCCCTTAAAGAAATTACATGGGTGTTTCATCCCACATTAATTGATGGATATAAATTCAAATTTTACATTCTTCCCCTTATTTCCATTTCAAGAGTTTTCAGCAGATCTCTTCTTCTCTTTCATTACATTAATGTTGTATGATATAGAAATTGTTTTTCATGTCTTGATATCAGATGAGACCATATCATCATCTGATGAGAAGTATTTTTGACACTAATGCATCATGGAAAAATGGTTTTAACTCATCATATAATTGATATATCATACTCATTGGGTTATGTTTATAATCTAAAGCATGCCTTGTTATCCTTGTAAAGTTAGCATCATACATTGTGACATTCTCATCCTCCATATTCCCCAGACTCAGAAATTCTCTTTCTATATCAGCTTATTGGTCACGAAGAATATATTTTTCTTATAATATATCTTTAAACACCCTACATTCCATATTTGATACCTCTCCATCCTATTTTTTTGAATTAATGACCACCATTGATCTGAATCTCCTTTAAGGCGACAAACATCCATGAAAACATTATCGCTTTCACTACAACCAAAGCATTATATATTTTATCTAATGCAATTATCCATTTCTCAGATAAAAATGGATATTTAGTCCCATTGAATGTAGGTTGTTGTTTTCCCATGATGTGGCCTAGCAGTGATTCTCTATGTTGTGGATCTGGGTTCTCCATATGCATATGGTTATTTTTCATAACCCTATTGAGTTTTCTTAGTATAGTGATAAGATGATCACCACCATTTGCATCACCAGCTCAACTATAATTTTCTTGAGTAGGAGAGAAATCTCTACAAGGATAACATGTGTTTATATGGTTTCCATTCCTTCCACTAGGAACCATTTCTATACAATTCCACACATTAGATTAGTTTATGAATCGCAATACATAATCCCAAACTTTTAAAACACTTAACATAAATTAAAATGTATATAAATATAATTCATAACAATAAAAATATTTTCATTGAGGAATTATATAATCATAAATCCTTTATAATGGTTTGATAGAAAATTTGAATTGTCCTAGGCATATCCCACGAGAGTGTCATAACCAATAGTGCATTAAGGCCCGTTTTCATGAATCTGAATACCCCGGGTCCAACTCAAAACTCCTTGTCAGTGTTTTTACTCCTAGGTAAATCTATTCCAGAGCTGCCTCTACCTGCTCGTATCCAGAGAGATATTTATTTCATGGATAACACATAAAATCTCTACTTTACCAATATTCTAGGATGTTATTGTATACTAATCATCAATGTTTATCTTATGGTAATTTTCTCTAATCAGAATGTTTATAAACCAATCTTTTATGTTTCGTACTAAACCTACTCAGATATGAATTATAATGCCTTGACCCCAGTTACCCAGAGTCGGTGCATTATTATATAACATTGGAATGATACAAGGAATCATGTCCTGAAATACCGATCTATTTAGTAGCATTTGAATTATTAGATACATACATAAGTTTTACATTAAATATCCAATTAAAGAAAAAAATATCATTGTGTCCCCTTTAAACAAACTCTTAACCCTTATCTTATTACTTCATGTTAATCATAAAATTCTTCTTCGCATCCTGGGAAAAATAAAACCTAAGAAAGGGGGGAGGTCATAAGCTTTTTAAGGATAACAATATAGATTAATCTTTTATAAATAAGCATAAACATTTTAAGGGAATGTATAATACTAAAACAAAATCATTTAAAACATAAACATAAACCAAATATGGCACATATAAATCAAATAATGCCACTAAATTATTCACAAGGATATTCTAATTGTCGAATAATCACATGTAATATCAACAAACAATTTCACAACGATGAAGTGCATAATGTCGGACATCGTAACCACATAGTCAAATCCTCATTCCAAGACTTAAAAGAATATTTTTTCATGGCTTAGTTCCTAGACAGATGTTTGTATAATGAGACCCCACGATGTATCGAGGAGATATAGCAGGCTCCACCCGTCATATACTACGTCCAATGCATTCCTCATGTGAAACGGTTGAAACATAACACATACATTCATATTAAAACTATCATAATTAAAGTTAATAATTTAACCATATACCATGGAGAGTATAAAAATAAAATATCCAAAGTCAATAATCTCACAAAACCATCAATATAATATGGAATATTAGTATCATAATAAATCAATTTCAAATAAGTGTAAAACCCATCAATAGATGTTGACATAGATGATATCAAAACTATTTGAGAGAAATATCTCTTTCTATTTTCAAATAATATAAAATCACATAATTATAGAAGAAAAAATTTATTTTAAAAATATTCCTATATGATTGTAATGTAATATTTGGAGGTCTTATACCAATGGAAAAATTGATGCACCCACTGTATATGTTAAAAGAATTATTACTTTAGTTCTTCGAAAAGGTCATATAGTACCTTACTTGGAAAATGACAGAAAGATTATATTCAAAACATTTTATAGAAATACAAAAAATGGTATAAATGGAATGAACCCAAATTATAGTATATAATAAAAATTATTTAAAATAAATTTTTATGAAACCTGAATGTGGATGATAATGATGTCCATTTAGATACTTATGTATAGACATACCTCGTATAAATAAAGAGATTGTAAAATTAAGTCCTACCCTGTACTTTTCCTTGGTAGAGGGTACGTTAACCTCCTATATAATAGTTATATAATTGTTATTAAATTATTCAAAAACCACATACAAAAATATGATTCCATATATGATCTCTTAATATTGCTTTGTTAATAATTTTTTTGTAGTATCATTGTTTCGGGTGTTAAGTGATTAATTTTCTGTTATATTTTTTTGTTAGTATGTTATGATTGTATTGGATAGGACTAATTTGATTCATATAAATAATGATATTAAGTTCATAAACATTATATTTTATCATAAAATTAAAATTTTTCTTCAATGGTTATGATTGGGAATGAAACTCATCGCGTTCGTGGAGACGGTAATCAGTACGTACATACGAGCGATAAAATCATTCTTTTGATGGTAAAATCATATGTATCTAGATGGTATATCATATATAAATAATAATTAACATATTATATTTTTTATTTACATCAATTATACTTGTTATTATACCCATCCAAAAAATGATGTGTTGAATAACAAAATACACCACGGCGTGGAGACAATAAGTAGTTTGTTATCATGTATGGAGACTTTTTCATTCATAGGAAATATAGAATAATTAATTTGGTTGTTATACATTTGTAATAACATAATAGTATGGAGAAGGTATGAAATTTATTATTTTGTTATGGAAATAACAACAAATGAGGAAGTGGAAGAAGAAAAGAACATTGAAAGATGTAATTATATTATTACCTCTTCATCCGATGATTCCTTTTGATTTGATCAAATTGGATCCTTGGGATTCCTTTATGAACAATATAAGGTCACTAGGTTGATGTAAAGAAAGTTGGGAGGATTTTTTATCAGCATTTGGCTGAGTCAAATGGCTTTGGAGGTGTGAATTTAAGGGAATGGTAAATGCCATTTTATAAGAGAGGTGAGGGTCACTTTAGGAAATCATAAAATAATATATTATAATAAAATCATTTTTGGTTTATAATAAATAACGAAGTTCTTATTTCAAGGATAAGGTGGTTATGGGGTGAAAACCTTTCATCCTATAGGTTTTAGATAGGTTTAGGTCACCATATTAACCTTATCTTTTTGTTTTATCCCTTAGTTAAATAGTTTAACTTTTACCAAGTCTTCTTGTATTATTATAATAAATGGTTAATATACATTATAAAAAATTCCAAGAGAAAATAAAGTGGTTTATTATGGATATATATATATATATATAATTATATAATTCCATTTGATGAACCATTGATTTTTATTAATATTATATCATTTAATAATATAATATTTGTTGTAAAACTCATTTATGTAAATTTTGAAACTAATAAGTATTTGATATTTCTAAAAATCATAAAAACATGATTAGTTCAAAAAAAATAATTAAATAAAATCTAACATGTCATATTAATAGATAAAATTCTTTTATGGCATCAATAGTTATAATGTACATATATTTGAATACTTATAATATAAATTATTTTAATCCATCATTAATAAGGTAATTACTGCATCATAATTGTGTCATAAATAAATTTAATTTATTTAAGGTCTAAAAATAAAAAAAAATAAAATTATGTATGAAATTTTATTATCTTTCTAATGAATATTTTTAGTGTTATTTATCTTAAGCATTACCCTATATTAAAAATGGATTATTTATCATCTGTGAAGTTAACACTTTTAACTCTTGTTTAAATAAAATAATAATAAATGTACTAATAAAATCAACATATATAAATAGGATCATATTTTATTCATATGGTTGATATTGGTAAAAAACAATTATCTAATAGAATTAGGACATTCATTAGGGTAATAATAATATCATGTTTACCTTTAATTACCCTAATTACTTTTAACAGTGGTAAATACAAGTCAAAAGTTATGATTTACCCAAAATTATTTTCATCTTATTGAACCACATTTTACTTACTAATGTCGATCGTTTCTCTTTGATTTTTTAAATTCAATTCTTAGAAAACGTAAAATTACGTTATATTAAAATTTTCTAACGTGCCTAGAAGGTTGGTAAAAGACCGTAAAAAGTTCAATAAAATTTCATACATATAATTTCATTATAAAATGGATCCAATGAATATAATTGAACTAATATAGGTATTGTGTATCTATTTTTTAAAAAATAAATTTAAATAAAATAAATAATTATTTAAATAGAAGGTCGTTTTAAACAATATTATAGTGTTTTTCACTATTCATAAAAAATTGAATGTTTTTATAAAAATTAGAAAAACTCACCCTAAACTAATTTTGAAATTCTAAATACAAAAATGAAGACCATTTTGAAAAAAAATTATAAAATTTCAAAAATCGGGGTTTACTATTTGTAAGAGCTAGTTTGATTGGACGTGGTGTGCTAGAACTCGCTGTTTCGTAAAACCAACACTATTGTATTATTCAAAGGGATACATACCATGGGAACTTGGGGTGTGGAAAAATCAAAAATATCTTTTCATACATTAAGAAATACTTCCAAAATGAATGGAATATTTCAAGAGGGAAATTTCATATTCATTTTAAAATCACTTATTTAGAAAATAAAAAAAAATAAAAAATTTTATTTAAAATATTTTCATTGAAGTTAACCTTGGAAAAAAATAATTGAAGATAAAATTAATTTAATGGTCATTATTTTAATATACATTAATCATTTCATGTACGTTAAAAAATATTATTTTATTCACACCTTCAATAATAAAGGACTATAATACCTCATTAAGAAAATGAAAACAACATTCCATTAAAAAAATATAAATTAAAAATTTAGTAAAAATTAACATAAAAATAATCTTTTATTTTAAAAAGGATTATTTATTTTAACATGGTTTGGAATGAATAATAATTATTCATTGAATTACGAATTAAATCCATTTTTCTATAAAAACTATCTTTTAGCCTCTTGAGTTATTAAATTGGAGGAAATTAATGAAAAACATGTATTTTCCATTAATAAAAATATGATGATAAATTTAATTAGATTAATTATTTATATAAGATGAAATTTAATCATCTAAAAGTAAATCATATATAATCCTGATAAACAGTTAGATTATAATATAAATCATATCCTACTATTCTCAAACATGATATAAAACCTCATGTAAGATAGAAAATTAGATGTATTTTTAATTAAACATTATTTTAATGAGTATAATCATAGAATATATTCATGGTAAATATATATATGAAAAAAATAAATAATCGACATGGAATGTGTCTTTTTGAAATGATGGTGAAATGAAAATCCATTTCTTCAAGTTTTACTATTTTTAAATCACATTATAATTTGTATAATATATTTAAATTAATTAAAATTCAATTAAATTATAATTTATATCATTGTAATATCTTAAATTGTCCACTTATAACACTTAAAACCTCATTTATTTATAATTCTATATTAAAATCTAATTTTTGGTATTTAATTGTTTCATTTTTCCTAGTAATTGAGGTTTGACTATTTTGATCCTTGTACATTAATTATGGTTCCATCATTTCTTAATTTTAACCATTATATAAATATATTATACATTCGTCATATATATATATAGTCATTCATTAAATGTGGAGATAAACAAATAATTAAACTCTTCATGGTGATGGTAAGATGAAGGTTAACATGAACGCTGTTTTCACATTTTGATGGATAAAATTAGAGAATGATATAAAATATTATACAATTAAAGTATAATTATTCTATTTTATATATCATATATATTCAATAAATATGTCCTTATCTCATTCCACGTAAATCAGAAATCAAAAAACTAATCATGGAACTTCATGGTGGTGGTAGTCCACACTTACGCATGATCGAGGATATCATTTTTCAATCGATTGGGATGTAAGAAGGTAGACATGATGTTATAATTATATATGAATAATTATTTCATAAATACCATTTATAATCATAAAACCATCATAAGAAACATGAATTAAATATGGTGATGGAAAATGGATAGTATATTTATATAGAGGTGTGAGTCACACCTATTCCTGAGTGATATATTCACATCCCATTTGATGGATTTGAGGTTGAATAATGGGTGTTACAAAATGAAAATCAAAATTTACTAAATTTTTAAAAATAATTTTTTATATTGTGATGAATACAATTGATCTAGAGGATGTATAAGAATAAATAAATGTTAAGAGGTCGGGTAGAACGAGTACATATTCTTCAGTAGACAATATTTTGAACCTTTTTAATAGACCCTTGTAAAAGTCTACTAATGATACCATAACCAATAATTAATTTCTATAGATGTTTATAAGTTAATTATAAAGGTTATTGTGTACTTTTATTCCTTAATTTGTGTGAGGAATATAGGATAAGATATCCCCTTATATAAGTGAGTTGAGGGGAACTACTGGAATTACATTAAAATTAAATTAATATAAAATAATGTTCCTGTTAAGTTTTCATATAATTTATATATTTCTATCATATGGTTGGTATCATTATAAAGTCGCCTATTAAAAACAATTTGACATGTTTGGTTGATGTTTTCATTCTTATCTATTTGTTTTAACCCCCTTTTATAACTTATGACAATTACCATAGTATAAATTTTTTCTCATCTATAAGTGAAAATAATGTTACCATAAAAATAAAAATATAACATAAATAATCCAGTTTATATATGTAAAACAATATCCAATTAACCTTTCTAAATATATGCTTTTTATAAATTTTAAATCAACTAGTAAAATATTTTTTAATTTTAAAACATCATTAATTTTATTTAATAAACATCATTTACATTTACATTAAAAACATAAATACTGCAATTTTATTTGAATAGAAACTTTTAAAACACAAAATTTTATATATTTATCTGAAAATTTCCTCTTACAAAACAATTCATAATAAATATATGTTACTTTAAATATTTTTTAAATTACTTATTTTAGTTTTCTAAAAAATAATAAATATTGTTTCACCATTACATAAGAATTTAAGGTAATTATTTATCTATTTAAATTTAAAAATATATATTACTGTGATTAAAATAATATTTCTTATTTTATGTAATCACTTAAAACTGAACTTATCGTCTTTTTATCCTTATATAAAAAATTATGGATATTAATGTCAAATGTTTGTTATTTTAAATTCATTCTTTTTTGAAAATAATATAAAGGTCACAGTCAATGAAAAAAAGAACCAAGTTTCCATTTCTGAGAATCATGTATTGGTATGTCTAAATTCTACTCATAAAATAATATAAAGTAAATTGTTAAAAAAAATTAAATCATATCCAAAACTTGTATCCTAATTCTATCTGGTTTCCCCCAACCGTAGTGACAAATAATTAGCAAGGTTAATATTTATAATCACCAATTATAAAAGGGCCATATTTTGAATATTTTTATGCCATGATAAAAAATATAGAATCCAATTTTTGAAATTGTATTCATATAAAAGAAAATGTATAATTTAAAAATATTCAACCAAAATGTGATGAAAAGATGTTTTCTAAAAAAGGTTCTCTAAAATATGTAAATATTTATTTTTATATCCAACATAATGTTATTTAAAATAATCCTAATTATATTTTTAATAATATTAATTGTCTAAATTTACTTTTCAATATATTTTATTGAAAATTAATATTCATGAATTATTTAAAAAAAATACAGTTTTCAAATAAAATCAGTATTTATAATTAGTCATCGAATTATCAATATATTCAAAAAATTATTAAAATATAAATATAATCTAATTTTGAAATACTAATTTGTTATATTTATTTAATTATATATGATTATATTTATAAATGTCTATAAAATTATTTATAATTTTAAAGAAAATAATGTAATAAAAAACATTTTTAATGAAAATGAATTTTTAAATTAAAAAATTTACTTCACAAAAAAATGAGTGTTTATTAACTATTACAAAATCAAAAAATTTATATTGAGTGGAATAATATGTATATTTCATAATAAGGTTACTCATATTCATAACATCCAAATAAACATCAATGTCACAATAAAAGAAAAATATTTTTATAATACATCTCAATTACCTTAAAACAAGGTGTTGTGTGTTAAGAAATGTATTGAGATTTTTTTATTATATAATAACATATATGGGTTATATTAGATTTAACTATAGTTCATAGTGGTAGGATATAAATTAATAATGTATTAATATTTAATAGAGTTCCACATTCTCTTATATTTATTGACGTCTGAGGTTTAGAGTGATTTTCTATAGATGTATTCAAAAAGAACCAAATACATAGAATAACATCAGTACTAAAAATAATATTTAGAAATATTATTAGTCTCAGTGCACTAGTAAATAAATAAATATATTTATATCATACATTGTTGAATTTGAAAGCGTTTAAAATTAATAAAATACCTTAGTATAATTTTATTTAAAAAATAGCATTAAATCAAGATAAGGAGGCTCAAAAATATGTTACGAAGGTGTAGAAAAAACATTCCTTCACATGACCAGGACCTGCTCGTGATAAGTCAGGAAGTGGATCCCATGGAGACCCATCAGGAATATTTATGGGATGATTCCTTCTTTAGAGAGATCAGGGCTAAGAAGGGGTATTTAACAGATCTTCTTCTATGGCAGGAGAGGCTAGCGAGGGAGGTAACAAAGGTTATGTTGCATCGTGAGGGGGATCAAAATACTGGTCTTTTCCATGCATGAATTAAAGAAAGGTGACGTCTTCATAGGCGCAATATTATTAGAGATGATGGTTCTTATACCAATGACCAAAATTTAGTGGGGAAAATGGACAACAACACAGTCAAATAATAACTAACTGTTCCCAGATATATCATTGAAGGTGGTTACCGAAGTGTGGATACAATGATTTTGAAGGAAAGTTTTAGAATGGTGCCTGGGGAGATTGATGAGGGGTTGTGGAGGCTGTCGGTCGAGGAATAATTTAGGGATGTGGTGTAGACTTAGAACCCTGACAACACTCCAGGGATAGATAGGATCCCCAAGTATTTTTATAGGGCTTTATATGCTATGATTAAAGGGAATTTAGTGAGAGTGGTGGATGATTATTTTAAGGCTAGACATCTTCCGCGCATTTCAAGTAAAACCAAGATGGTTTTGGTACAAAAATCAAGTAACCCTCATCTCATTTATCAATATAGACTGATCAGCCTATACATCTTCCTATATAAGGTTCCAGTGAGTATCCTTAGAAAAAGGCAAGTGTCACACATAAATGGATTAATAGAAGGAGAGAAACATAGTTTTGTCAAAGACAAGTCAATTCAGGGTGATATCAAAGTGGTGCATGAAATTTTGAGTGAGATAAACAATAAGACATTGGAGAATAACGTGGATATCAATCATTAAATGACTAATACCTATGATAGAATAGATTGTGGTTTTATTTTAAAGTTGTTGAACTGCCTGGGCTTCTCTAACTGGACTCCAGATCTCCTCTTCCAATGTTGTAGCTCGACGTGGATCTTCATTTCATTTGTGGGTAAATGTTTCGTTTTTTTCAATACATTTATAGGATTAAGGCATGAAGGCTCCCTCTCTCAAACTCTGTTCATTTTATCTCTAAATGCGCTATGTTGTTTTATAAAGAGAGGCCATCATTAGGGGAGAGCCCTTCCTTACTGAGATAGACATAATTAGAATGGTTTATCTCACATGTTGTTTGCAGATGATATTATCCTTTTTACTATTTGAAGTATGAGATCAGTGAATGGGATGAATGGGATGATAGAGGAATGTTGAAAATGTAGTGGATAAGTGTTGAATTGGGAGAAAATCTTGTTTTTAACTACTATTAACACTTAATCAATAAGGTTTGGTACTTTGGAAGATGACTTGAATATAATGAGATGATATTTTCCCTTAGCGTGTCATGGTGGCCTAGTGAGTCCAAACTCCCTTCATGTTCACCACTTTGATTGGATAGTGGGGATGATTTTGGGGTGAATCCTCAATTGGAAAAAATAGATTCATATCTGTCCGAGGGTGTATCACTGTGGTTAATAGTGTTCTAGTTTTTATGTCTATGCACCCCATGTTCACTATGAAGGTACCTAAATATTTTATTGAAATCACGGAGAGGATAATGGTGTCTTTTATATGGGATATTCATCTAGACAGCAGGCACCACAAAGGCCTTGGGAAACCATCTAGCACGATAAATAGTTGAAGTATGTATCAATTTAAGAATTTCAACTGAGACCTTTCAAGGAATGCATGTTATGCAGGCATGGGAAGAGATGGACGAGAGAACTCTATCAGGATAGATCATGTAATATAATTTTGTGATAGATTTGTTAGTGCAGAGGTTTCAGCCGAGAAAAATTTCAAAGCTAATTCACCTATTCAAAAAGTGATTTCTTCCTCATGCGTATAGGTCGGTTGGTAGAGGTGATGTGAATTTCTGGCATCATGATTGGGGTAGAGGGAAACTTTGGTTTTTGGGTGGTCTAGTACCAGAGATTTATTTCAACGAAGCAATTTAGTACACTATTTTTATTCAAGATATTCAGAATGATGATCAATGCCATGTGTTCAATAATATCATTGAAAAATGGGAACATGACCATCTCATCTTCACGGGTTCTACATTGGGTTGTTTATCTCTCAAGGCCAATGGATGTCTGAGGAGGGAACCCAACTCGGATGACCCATGAAAGGATACGTTGCGGTGTAAGGGAATTCCTCACAAATTCAATTTTATAGTATGGAGAATCCAAAATAATTCCATGCCCACTAACGAAAATATTCAATGTTTGGGTGATCACATGGCGTCGAGATGTTGTTGTTGCTTAATTCCTCATCATGAAATAGTGGAGCATATCTTCTTCAACATTGATTGGGCTCGGCAGAGTTGGAAGGAACTCATTCATGTCTTTAGGGGGGAAGTACAAGTGAGAGGATGGAAGATGCCTTGAGTCAGTTGTTTTCTGGTGCAGGTGAGCATGGTCCGTAGAGGAAATCTAGGGCCATCATTATGGTGGCCGGGTGCTAGAATATATGGAAAGTGTGGAATGATATGCATCATAAGAACTCACCAGGAACACATGTGATAATCAGTGTCAAAAAAAGAATATGATAGTGTATAAAGTCAGTTTATGTGTAGATTTTAATGGTGCCTCATTGTTTAGATTACTTATCCCAGGAATAGCCTCTTCATAGGTGATGTCGGGTCAAGGTCGCTGGTTACGTTGGTACCCCCTATGTGACGAGATCAGACTCAACAAAGAAAGATCGTTCCAGTGTGGGGAGATGAAACATACAGACGTTATTATACCCGAGAGGGGGACTGTTGTGATGTCATTAACATCCTTTTTTGGAAGAGAAGATGCCCTGCAGGCCGAGGCTAAGGTGATGGTCATAGGTCTGGAGGTGGGGTCACAAAGGAATATATCATTGAAGATAGTGGAGACTGGTTCTTTGATTATCTATATTGCATTATCTAGAAGAGGATGTATCCATTGGATCATTTCTTATCTTATCTATAAGTAAATGTAAATCTTGGGCACCCATACAGGGATCTCCCAAACTTTGCATGAGGTGAATAATGTTGCAGACTTCTTGGATTCCTAGGATTCCATAAGCTATAATATTTCCCTCTTTCATAGTTTAGGATCCATTACTCCTGATGGAATCAAATTTGTTATAAATGATTATTTGGACCTTCACTTATTTCATCCTCCATGATGTATATTTCTTTGTAGTATGTCTTTTTATGAAATAAAATTATAATTTTCAGGTTAGAAAGCTTCGTGGGAAATATAATATTTAATAAGGATAAAATATCCTCAAATACATTTAAGACAACAACATAATTTCGATCTAAAAAATATTATAATGGAGATAGAATGTACATCCATAATCTTTTAGAATATATTTTACCCTTTTAATGAAATTTAATTATTTGTTAAAATATATTACATGAAAAACCAAACTAAATAAATTGTGATATATTTTATACTAAAAGTAACCATTATAACCTATCAAATAAATTTGAGGGTATGAATAAGATTAAGAATAAGAAAAAATGATTATTATAAAGGTTATAGATGAAAAATTTGCAATTATTAATTCTTATGAAATAAATACAAAAAATTTTAATAACTGAACTAAAATTATATAAGACGTCATTTTTCAAGTATTATTATTTCTACATATAATTGTTTTCTCAAAATAAAATATTTTTATAACTATAAACCAATAAATTAATATATAAATATTTTAGGTAAGAGTATTTAAATATAAATTATACATTTTTTATTATTTTATTTATAAATTATCAAAAAATAAAATGATGATAAAAAGATAATTTCTCATAAATCTATTTTTTATTATGATTAATGTATTTTATCCAAAAAATGAATTAATATACATTAAAAAATACTTCTTACTAAAAAAATAATAATATTCAATAAACATGTTATCATAAGGAAATGAGTTAATTTAAAATAAATATTTTTTTTCTTTTAATGGGAAAACCATTTTCCACATAGTTTATATCGTATGGGAACTAAACGAATCAGTCAATTGTGTTTTTGGATTACCACCTCGATAAAGTAATGTGATTCATTTATCATTTCTTATTAACATGGAGAACAATAAATACATAGTTAAAATTATTATGTTATAATTATATATATATTATTTAAATATAGTTATTCTTATTATCTGAACTATTTAAACATCATTCTTTTGTATGTATGAACAATTGTCTCAATAAATTTTGGTAATTCTTTTTTCAAAATGACATTATATAATTTGTTTTAAATGTATATATACTGAATAAATATGATACATATTGAATTATTAATAATTTGGATATGATTGATCTGTAGAAAATGATAAAGTAACATAACCTTTGAACTGAAACATGTATTGTTAATAGAACAGGTAACACAATAGATGTTTTTTCAATATGTAATTTATAATAAATGAGTAATTGGAAATTAAAATGTATTGAAAATTATAATATAAATATAAATATGATTTTCATATTTTTCTATAAAAAACACACATTAATTATAATAGTGTTTAATATAAACAATAAATTCAATGAACTGTGGTAAGGTTTTATGTTATAATCTTTTTTCTTTTATCGATTTTTTATGCTATGTTTCCAAGGAGGGGATTTTTTAATCATTATAATTTAAAAAAATATATTTATTAAAATACAATAGGAAATTCTTATATTTTCACATTTTCAATTAAATTTACTCTGTTTTGTAGTTAAAATGATTGGTTAGATGTCTTTCAATAAATGTTGAACTTATTTCCAATTATTCTAAAAATATATCTATTTATTATACATAATTTAAAATATATTTTAATGAATTATTAACTTGAATTATATTTTTTTAAAGGTCATTTTCACTAGATGTTAATTTATTTATAATATTTTAAAAGGATTCTTTTCAATGGGTTTCATAAACAACAAATACTCCATGTTTTATACAAGTGTGAAAAATTTTGTCTCTTAATTTATATGTCATTAATGGATTTTTTGACTCTCATGTATTTCCATAATCACGATTCTTACTTTACATGTTTCAATGGTTTCATATTGAAAATACTAACTAATGAAGAGGTTATGTATTATTTCAAATGTATTTTTGTGTAATCCATGTTTCCAAATAAATTGTTCCTCCTTGGGGATTATAAGTTATAATGATAATGAAACTTTTAATGTGTTATTCCCATTTATTTTATAGAAAATTTCTTCGTTATATATGTTTTACTAGCCTCCAATGTTATCCCTCTATTCGGGGAAGATCAAATTGTTTTTATCTCAAATATTGATTTTATTCCCATTAATGTTTTTATATAGAATGTTTAATGTGATTTTAATGATGTGAGTTTACAATAAATGAAATATAATGTACATAAAAAGATTTTACATAAATTGATATTATAGTCATCTGTTATAATTCAAATTTTGATTTATATATTATTTAATATCATGGTATCATTATTGAAATCTATTCTTAAGTAATTTTTTATTTTATTTTTCTATTTCTCATTTAAAACATTTGAATGGGACTTGAAAATAAAATATTTTAAAGATGATATTAGGAATGAATTTTTTTATAAAAAAAATAGCTTTGTTTCCATTCCATTTTCAAAGGATTATTCTCTAATAGTGTAATGGGTCATAAATCACCCTATATATGTTCTTGTTAAATACTATTTGTGGTGGATTGTGTTTTTAATATCAATATAACATTCTTATGAGATACCATTTGGATACGTTATGATACACATTTTCTTCTCATTGGATATATATAAAATATGGTTGACATGATGTTAAGGGGATCTCATATATATGCATAAAGATTATTAGATTAATATATCACCCCTTAATTCATTTCTTAATATTTTTCATCTTCGAAGATAATTAAGGTTAGATATACATGGATTTATTTAATAACTAATGGATGAAAATACATGGAATTTTTCACATCATTAAACCTTAAACATACTTGTATTGGTTAATAATATTTATGGGTGTAAATATGTCATGAGAGAACCCATCAGGACCCTACCTTCTTTGTAATAAGATGAGAGTGACACCCGAAGAACACCCTCAATAGTCTATGGGATAGTGACTTGAATTAGATAGTAATATGACTAAAATGCGATTCCTTAACCAAATATACATACAAACAACTAGATATTTGAAATAGTGTAGAGATATAATAAGGTAGTAGTCTATAGATTGAAATAAATTCATGAGACAGCCTCTAGGATACATATCAATGTACATCACGGTAATGTAAAATTATAAGGGAAGAAATACATTCCCAATAATAGATACAAAGGAAAATTCAATTTAAAAACTATAAATTGAATGAAAAGGGTGAAACTGAATCAATATCATATTGTCCAACTATTGAGAATGGTCAGCACTACCACATACAACTAAGCTCCACTTATACAATGTCAACTAAATTCACCACCAATAATATGTAATCTTCATAGAACACGACAAGTGAGGGAAAATAACATGTATAGTTTTGTATATAGATTCACAAACTAAAATCAAATATGTGGGAAATAAAACTAAATAGTAAGCCCCACCAACAAGGTAATAAGGAAATGAAACCCAATATAAGATATACTTATAATGAATACCAATAAAAGAGAGAAATTGGATATCTGTATTTATATAGAGCTATGAATGACGAGTCAAACCATATTTTCTGAAGGTCTCATATATGATTTCTTTTTCCATGTACAACATTATAAGAATTTGGGGGGATGGACAGCCCCTCTCCCATGGTCTCCTCAGTTGAAGGAGCATGACTACACTGTTGGACCCGCTCCACCCAGATCTCGATCATAGGGAAGTACAACTATGATGTCGGAGGACATGAACCCTATATAATATGGGGGATTACTGAATCAATGTATATTATGATTATTATTAACCATGAACTGGTTCATAAATGGATTACAATCCTTGAAAACTCTTTGCTGGTCAATATCAATCACTACCATGTTTTGAGCATCCCTAAAGAAGTGTACGTCTCATATTATCCTTGAACCATATTTTTTATTCATAAATGATGTCCACCATCCATTGCAATGTGTTAAACTAATCAGGATAAGATATTTATATGCCCAATTACATGTCCTAGTCTAATTAGTCAAGCATGGTAGAATATAAAATGAAAATTGCATGGTGTTTTATTCTAGGGTACGTGGGGTTTACTCCAACGAAAAAGTAAAATTTGTGTTCCCTTACTATAATAAATGCATAAAAACTAACACACACATCACATTATCTCGGTGATACGGAATGTGGTACAACATGGTGTATGATTTTCTCCTCACTTATGATTGTATAACTAGTTGTGTAGGGATACACAGGTTATGCCTAACATATATTTTGTGTAGGCCATAAGGATTAACTTGTGCCTGAACCACCAGTACAAGGTGCTGCTACCCAGCTACGGTCACATGGAATGTGGGTCTTACTAATGGAATTTGATATTTAAAGTAGAAAAACCCATATAATTATAAATTTTTTGAGAAATATGGAGTTTTTTCCTCTGAATTACTTTTTTTTAATCGTGTTTTTTGTCACTTGTTGTGGTGTCTTCCTTAAGAATCTCTATAACCAAAATTTTTACAACCATATTCAACTAAATCTAATCCCAAATAGAGATTTTGAAATTAAACATAAATCTCAATTATTTTCCAAAAATATAATAGTTATAAAATAGATCCCACGACAACCCATACTAGATCTTCCTTGTCACCCATTACTATAAGGGGTCCTATTATCTGAAAAAATATATTTTTTTATCTGTAGACTCTCTCGAACTGCCAAATTCATCGTTCATACCTCTAAACATCAATTACCATCCTTTTTTACATATTATTTTTATTTAAATCACTTATTCATGATATTCCACACATGTAATCAACAAAACGATGTTTTTATACCCAAAACTATCATGATCAATCTTTTGATATATGTAAATCGATCGCAAAACAATTGATACAAAATTAATTCACTATAAATTCATATATCAAGATAATTTATCATGATTCAACTTTTATTTCACTGCCAAATTGATAATACCTTGGTCTAATGATGAAGTACATGACTAACACGAGTGAGAGAGGAAAAAATTTGAGAATTTTCATTGTTCAACATGATCTAGGACAGTACCCACAATTATAGAAACAAAGAATGATGAAACATTGGTGTAATAAAAACCAATAATTCAAAAAAATAAAACATATTAATTTTATATATAATGTGAAGAATTAAGACATGGGAATTAAAAAAAGTAATAATCCATTTTTATTATATGAATCAAAAGAGTTGAAATCCAAAAAAATGAGCCATATCACAAGAATGAATCAATCATTCTTGAAGAAAATATTCTATAGTTATTTAATTAAATATATTGTTTCATTATTCATTCATTACATATGTATCATCATTTCATTATACATTTATTGATATTCCCAAACTCCTCATTGAAAATGTTGTCTCCTCTTCCACCTCTATAATCTACCAGGGTTATGCATTTAACCCTGTAAAATATTTCATAGTGACATATTTAAAAGGGGGACTTGTTTTGGGGAATTAATAAATTAAATTAGTTTAGTCATTTAATTTATTTAACACAATATATCAATTAATAAATTCCATGTAATTTAGGACACCGAATAACCTTAGCTTGCACATATAGTGAACCTTGTATCCTTAAAATAACTGTGGTCTGAAAATTTCCTTCTTAAGTACTAATAAATTTTAAAATAATTTCTTCAAATAAATATTCCTTCATGATTTAATATATATTAATATAAATATACATATTAATTCCATGATCTTGTGACACACAAAACACAGTTCTAACACTGAGGGAAAATCTAGATATACATCATTGAATCAAATTCAAAAAATAAGAGTTTTCAGATTCTCCCCATAATTAAAACTTTCTCCCTAAGAAGCACAGGATGAATGAAAATGTGAGGGTACAGATCCCGTATCTAGTTCTTCTCACAACTATAATTTCTAATCCCTGTTCCCAACCTTCCAAATCACATATACTAGAGGAATGGTCCATCCACCCATGATCATCACCAGTCAATCGTATGTCACCCAAGGTAAACCTGGAAGGGGACTTTGTCCCCAATGTCCAATATTCCCTTGTCTATAACATGTTATGGGAAATAAACATATCTACTTAACTAAAACCCATGCAGGGCTTCGTAAACTCTATCAAACATTGGCGGTAAGACCATGTTGTATGAAATTCAAAAAACATACATAGAATCCTATATATCCTATTGAAAATAAAGGAAAATCTTACTACCTAGACTAATAGTACACAATACACATCATGTTGATACTATCAATAACACATATGCTCCCTACTCAAACCCCAATGACCTAAAAAGTTGGTCAAGATAAAATTTATATTAAAATTAAAATATCCTAAAAAATTCATGGATCACTATAACCTCTCTCTAACATTTCATGTATGAGATCTTCCATAATAGGAGATGTCATTTAAACCCCAGTCCAATAGAAGGGTGTCGGGCATGGTCTCCCATATTGTTCCTTGAATGATTCCATGTTGCGAGTGGAGTGATAAATATTTTAATAATAAATCTATACTCATATTATATCAAATATATTTTCCCATATGAAATAAATATCTTTCTATATATATATATAATAATCTGATCCATGATTTGGTCATATCACAAAACACTATACACTTAACCACATCCTATGATAGTCTTAATGTTGGAGAACTAATGAAGCACTACCATAGCTCCATGAAAGGTCGAATACTACAATAGAAAAGAAAAATAAATCACATTACATGTCATTTTAGTAAAATATGATATAATCCTAGAAATTTCACACACAAACCACTGATAATACTATAGGAAACTGAGGAAATTTAACAACCCTGCTATTTATTTCATACTTAAACATGATTTATTACATAACCCCATCACATGAAACAAAATGGATGATCGACAAGTCTATTTTCTTTGGTGATTAGGAACATTACATAACAACTTAAAACAAAGAACACAAAATCTTATTGAAAACTTCCTTTATATGAACACTGCATTCCATCGTACTTATAATTGCATTGGATAACCTGAGGACATACATAAGAAAAGGGTGAGATATAAAGCCTAGTAAGGGAATAATCAAAGAATAACATATGTCTGACAATAGGAATATCAATGGGGAACTAGATAAACATGAACATAAAGTCATGATAAAACTTTATTAGGATAACATGGAAATGTGGCAACAACACTTAACATGGAATTTACATGAGCTCAAGATCATTGCACATGAAGCACGAGTTAACCCTCATTGCACATGAAGCATGACTAAAACATCATTGAACATAAATTAGAATGATTCAACACCCATTACAGATGACGTATCAAGATACAATACATTACCGAATGCAATAGAGCGCTATTAGGGCACACCCTACTTAAACATTTCATTTCATGCATAAGTGTGCCACATGGATCATACATCATGGAATCAATCATCATCATTTATTCCATGATAAAGGTATGTGAAATACTTACATGAAGCATTATAATCAATAAGAAAATGTTAATAATGGTGAAAACTAAGGATTGGGAAATGGCCATGGTATTCACTACAAAATGACATTGGCTCAGAAAATCGTAGTGAATGTTCGGTAGCACAATGACGTGAAATAAGAACTCATAAAAATGGATGATGAGAGTGATAAGGGTGTATCGTCATATTTACATGAAATTGAGAGTAAGGTGGGGTCATATAGATATATGTCCCAGTAAGTTAATAGAATTAAGATGCATAATACAAAATAATTACTTGGAAGTAAAATAAGAGAGATAAATCTCTCATGAAATATCGTCATGGTAACAGGTGCACATCAGAGGCATTAATTTGCAGAGTAATGGGTCTCCCATAATCCAAAAATAAAGAGGGTAGTATGGGTAAGGTGTTCTATCATACCCAAACATTTTTAATTGATAACAAAAGGGCATAACAAGTTAAAGAAACTTGGACAAAAATGAGAAAGGAAGAAATACCTTACTTGGAAGTGTGATCCCAAAGGCCTGGGAGAGGCCTGATAGAATCTTATTAGGAGCATGGGGCACTGTCGGAGGATTCTAGAGAGAGGGGGAAAATGGTAGGTCGAACTCTAAAGTCTATGAGTGAAGAGTTTGTGGGATCTTTGGTGGGTTTAAATATAAAAGGATTGGGAATTATTTATTATTTATGATTGGGACACTTCACCCTAAACTAATCAATACCACAAACCGACCATTGATTTTTGAACAAGGTTTATTATAAAGGGTATTGGGATAAAAAATTATATAAGGTCAATGGCCTACCATCTTAAAATAATAGGGTTTCATATGTTAAGGTGTGTCACACTCTCAAGGAAATGAATTAAAAAAATGTTTTATAAGCATTGAAGGGTCCACTAATGCTTTGTAAAATAAATCAAATAGACCAAAAATCACATTTTTCTAATCGCGAAACATATATTGGCCGAAAATTATGTTTATATTATATTATTACATCACTATTAGGTCATTATGATGTCATAAAACACATTATATATTTAAATGATATTTTTTTTGTGTCCAAAAATTTGATTGTCTCAGAAAATTATGAAAAATTCACCATTGCATAAATTTATTGTCCTCATTACAAAAATTAATATTCATTTTATCTAAATAATGTTCTAAATATGTGAATTTTTTATTTGAAAATAAAAACTATCATTTATTGATAATTCACGGGTTTTGACAAAAATACCATTCAATACACAAAATCAAATTTACAATTGAATTCATAAAATTATATGATAATTTATATTTAATAAAATATAATATAAAAATAATATTATTATTATTTTATTAAAATAATATTTAAACCAAAAATCAATTAATTCATTAAAGTAGATTTCTTATTTGAGTATTAACTAAAAATTCAATTTGTGCGTTAGAAAATATTTACAAAGTAACAATAATAAAAAAATTCACATTATTTATACAAAAATAATGTCTATAGTCCTAGTTCTAGGTTCTTCTTACATAACCTCTTATAACACCTACATAAGACCGAAGGGTAAGGTGTGTGGTGGTGACAGACTCTTGGGGCGGCTCGTTTATCATCACTCGGGTGGTAATGTCTATTAAATTCAACTTCTCTCGTAGTCGGTTTGGATCATGCTTAACATGATCAAGCTCGGTTTCAGCTTTGTCAATATCGAAGCCCAATGATTCCACCTCCTTTTTTAGCTTTGAAAAATGGGCTTCGTATGGTGAATGTCTAATAGATGTAGCCATCACTTCCTTTGTCTATGTAAATTGGATTCATTAATGACCTATATTTATTCTAATAATGTGATCACAGTTCAACAACAATATTAGCAATGGTCACAATTCATAATGATATTTTAAAATCAAGAAACATAAAACAAATTTAGTTCACATTTTATATAAACATAATAAACATTTAATTATATCAAGAAGAATTTCCATTAATGAATGTTGGGGTCATTACAATCTTCCCCCCTTAAGAAATTTTTCTCGTAAAATTACCTTTTTTCACACTAAAACTGATGTTGGTAACTCTCTTACGTTACTTACTCTGATTCCCATGACACTTATTCAGTCTTGTGGATCCTCTACAAAACCGTGATGAGGGGAATTGCCATATTTCATTGAACTTTTTCTCTACAATCTAATATCTTCACTGGTTTATTCTCATAAGAAAGATAATCCTCTAGTTGTACTCCCTATGAAGAGAGTACATGTGAATGGTATGGTATGTACATCCTTAAGAGGGACACATTCAAGACATCATGTAATTTTTCAATGGTATATGGAAGTGCTAGTTGATAGGCCACAACCCCATAGCGATCAAGAATCTATAAGGTACTGATGTACCTAGGACATAACATCCATTTATTTCTAAACCTCATGACCTTATTCCATTGAGATATGTATATAAATGCAATGCCTCAAACTTTATACTCAAGGTCTCATTGAAGGTTATCTGTATAACTCTTCTGTCGACTCTAGGATGCGTTGATATACTGTTGATTGGTTTTCACCCTCTACACCATTTCTTCGACAATTTCGGGTCCTGGAATCTTACGTTCACCGACTTCATCACAACATGATTGTGTTCTCCACCACTTCCCATATAGTTCTTCATAAGGTGCCATTTGGATTCTCAAGTGGAAACTATTATTGTTGGTCAATTCAACCAGTGGAATATATTGGTTCCACCCTACTTTGAAGTCTATAGAACATGATCATAACATATCCTCCATTGTCTGAATATTTTTCTCATACTAGACATCAGTTTTAAGATGACAGGGTTACTAATGTTTTGTATAGTATCGAGATCATGTTGAAGACTCTTCCAAAATGTATATGAGAATATTGGATCTTGATTGGATAACATATTTTGTGGTACTCCATGCAGCCTTACCAATTCCCAGATATATATGTACACTATTTCATCTAATGAGAAATTCTCCAAAATTTCTATAAAGTGTGAAGAATTTCTATGATGATCCATAACAACCCAGATTTAATTGTTGCGTTTTTATGTCTCCTAAAGTTCAGTGACCAAGCCTATGGTGATGTTCTCCCATTTCCATGCTGGTTTGGGCAATGGTTGCATCATCCCCTTTCACTTCTGCCACTCTCACCTCAAATACTGACATGCCATACACTTAGATGTATACTCAGAGATCTCCTTATTCATATTATCCCAACAAATATTCTCTCAGTGATCTCCATATATCTTTGTGATTCTTGGGAGAATAGAGATATTTGAACTGTGTGCCTCATCCAAAAGTTCATTCTTCAGATCTAGACTTGATGAAACACATAATATTCTCCCAAATCTCACAATTCCTTCCTTATTAACATTGAACTCTAAGAATTTCTATTTCCTGATAGCTTTGAATTTCTTATGAATTCCCACATCATCATTTTTTTCTTCCTTTGACCTTTTCAAAAGATATGGTTGTGATATAATTTGAGAAAGGATTGATGATGTTCCCTTATTTTTGATTCACATCTCCAGCATCATCATGTTTAATATGATTTGATTCTTCTCAATTTTCATCAATGATAGAATCACTGGGTCCTTTTTACTAAGATCATATTCCACCATGTTCACTTTCCTAGGGTGGTGATGGATTGAGAAGTCATTGTCTTTGATCATATCTAACCATATTTATTTCAACACATTCAACTATTTCTTTGTGAATATATAATTCAGTCTTTTTTGTTCCGTATATATTTCACACTTCTCCTCAAAGAGATAATGTTACCATATTTTTAAAGTGAAGATCACTGCAGCCAACCAAATATCATATGTTTGATAATTCTTCTCATGAAAATTCAATTGCGTTGAAGCATAGCTAATGACTTTGTCATTTTTCATCAACACACATTCATATCTGTTATTCGATGTATCACATAATACAAAAGAAATTATCCATTTGGGGGTAATGTGAGTATGAGATCAGTGATATGAATTTTTTTAACTCCTTGAATCATTCTTCACAATCATCACTCCAAGAAAACTATACTCCCTTCCGAGTTAGCATGGTAAGAGGGTTGGACAATCGTGGGAAATTTCTCAAAAATTGTCGATAATATCCAGCTAACACCAAGAAGCTACAGATATCTGTTACCGATGTTGGCCTCGACCATCTCTCAATATCATCAGTTTTATAAGGACCAGAGATATTGCATTTCTTGTGATGATATGGCCTAAGAATGAGACCTCCTTCATCTAGAACTCACACTTGTTGTACTCTCCATTGAGATTGTCTTTCCACGAGGTCTCTAGTACAGTTCTTAGATTCTCCTCATGATCCACCTTGGTGTTGGAGTATATCATAATATAATCTATAACGACTACCAAAAATTTTCTGAGGTAGTCCCTGATGACTCTATTCATCAAGTACATGATGTTTTTTGGACCATTAGTGAGTTCAATAGGCATAACTATGAATTCATAGTGCCTGTATGTTGTACAAAATACAGTCTTGGTGATATATTCCTCATTCACCCGTAATTGATAATATCACAACCAAAAATCCACCTTGCAGAAGTATTGTGAACCATGTATTTGAAAGAACAAGTCATCAACTCGTGGATGATGATAATTGTTCTTTATCATTATTTTATTAAGCTCACGATAATCGATGCAAAGGCTCATTTACTTGTCCTTCTTCCTGAAAAAGAGGACTCGTGCACCCCATGGGGAAGCACTTGGGCATATAAACCCTTTATCCAGATTCTCTTGTAGTTGTTCCTTTATCTTCTCAAGCTCCACAAATTCCATTCTATACGGAGTCTTGGATATTGGAAATGTCCCAATAATAAGATAAATTAAGGATTCAACTTCTCTTCTAGGAGGAAGACCAAACAATTCATTGGGAAACACTTTAGAAAATTCTCTCACAACAGACATGTCATCAAGGATGGTTTCCCCTATAGGCTCAATCATATTAGATAGATACATCTTCTCATAGGATAATAATATACACGCATTAGATGATGGAGATAAAAAATATTCAGCATCCTCCTTGCACTTGTATGAATCAGGGGTCAATTTTCCACAAGGAGAGTGATTTACCTTTGACAGAAATTTATGTTGGATCTATATAAGGAATGCCAATCTATGCCATGAATTTCATAAAATTCCACCAGAGGGTGTATGCCGAGGTTCACTGAAAAATTAAATCCACATATTGTGATAGGGGAGGAGTTGTTTTTCTGGGATGTAATGATTTCCCCATTTGTTGTACTCATCGAAGTCTTTACTTCCATGATTTGTAGTGGTGATGGGATTGTTCAATTAAACTTTTGGGATATAAAATAATGTGTAGAACATGAATCAAAAAGTACATTCTCTATTCCTGAATGATCAACTGGCATACATGTCACCACCTCATTGTCGGGGTTCACTTCGGTAGTAGGGATGGAAAAATCACTCCCTTGGAGGTTGTTGGTTTCCTTTAAAAACCCTTGGCTTACAAAAATGATTTGAAAGTTGAATTGGTTCTTTTTAGTTGTAGAAATGAACACTGCATTGAGGTTATAATGGAGTGTTCTTATCCACTTTTGCAGCCGATTGTTTCTCATTTCGGTAGTTAACAACTAGGATCCCTTCTCTTCCACACCAAAGTCATTTTATTTTCCCCTTTAGGAAATTTTTGGTCATCTTATCTCTACACTATTGGCAAGTGGGATGCTAGATCATCTTAGCACCATTGGATTTATCCATACGACTACCATCATTGAAGTCCGCCTTACACTTCTTATCCCCATGATACTCCAGAGATTCTCCGATGTCTATTTTGACCTTGAGTGCACATCAAACAATTTTGTAATTGCCATCATAGTCACGGATTTCCAGCGCCTTCCATAGGCTAGGTTTTAACCCACTAAAGAAGCATTAAAACTTGAATTCAGGGGAAAGGACAAAGCCGGTGGAATATCATGAATGCCTTTTGAATATTTCCTCCTACAATCTAACAAATTATTCATCTTTTTTTTTCTGGGTTGAAATGAAGTCTCGTTCCATCTTATTCCATAGTGTTCTTGGAAAATATTTATCGAAAAATATATTTCGGAACACTTTCCATTATAATGCCTCGATCTCTTCCTCATGATTTTTATTTTTGATCAACATCCACCATTAAACAGAATCACCCACCATACGTTAACCAGCCAACAGAATCTTCTATTATTTAGAACATTAAAGGGTGGAGAAGATCTTTTCAATGGAGTTGATCCATTGTTCGATGATTGAGGGATCAGATGATCCATTAACATTAGGAGTCCTTTGTATCATGAAACTCTTGATAGTGACTTTTTATTCATTTGGGGGGTAGGATTGAATGTTAAACTTGACCCATGTTTCTATTCAATGATTGAGTTTACTGAGAGAGAAGCATCACAAAGTTCATGATTCCCACTCCCATCAGATTGTGCCTCTCATTAGAACAATCATCACATTGATCTTCACATCTATTGTTATCATGAGTCCTCCTATTACTATCCATTGGCTGGAATAAAAGAAAACTCAGGGGTAACACATAAAGGCTAATCTAATGAAAAAACTACTGACTTATAAGTAACATTTATTTCAATAACTTATGAATCCATAGGCTTCAATCGATGATATTAATTATCTACATTCTAACATATATTCTTAGGGGAATTATTTTCATTACCTTAATAAGGGTTCATAATAATATTGAGAATTTATAAAATCATATTTATGATATTTTCATAACCAAAAATGCAGCAAGGCCTGTTTTCGTCCACCAGTTTATGTTCGAGTCTAGCTCAAAGTGGTTTTTTCAGGTTTTACCACTAGGATACATTTGTTCTTGAGCCGCCTCTTCCTACTCGTATATGGAAAGGGATGTATTTTCTTGATTAACCACTTACAAAATACTCACCAATACATAGGGATGTTTTTATTATACTTACTAATGTCTCTATTTCTTCTCTAGGGTTTTATAATACTAATACCAAAAATAACTAAACCTATACTATAATACGAACTATAACAACCCTACTCTTTATTTCACAATTATTCATGATTTATAACACAAAAAAATCACTTGATACAACAAGGAAGATCAACAGGTTTACTGTCATTGGGGATTCAGAACATTACATAACAATATAAAACACAGAACACAACATCTTATAGAAAACATCCTTTATATGTTAACTACATTCCCTCGTACTTATCATTGCATGGGATAAACTGAGGACATGGAAAATAAAATGGTGAGCTACAAAGACTAGTAAAGGAATAAACATGGAATAACATGAAGAATAAAATAAATGTTATAAAATAGGAATATCAATGGAGAACAAGAGAAAAATGAACATAAAGTCATGATAAAGCATGATAATCATAACATGGAAATGTGGCCACAATAATTAATATGGAATTAGTATGATCCATGGCTCATTGCACATGGAGCATGTGTAAAAACTCATTGCACATGAAGTACATGTAAAAAATCATTGCACCTGAATTATCATGAGTCAACACCCATTGAACATGACGTATCGTGATACTATACTTTACCCAATGCATTGGAGCGCTATTAGGGTGCACCCTTATTAAACATTTCATTTTAGGCATAAGTGTGACACATGGATCATACAACCAGGAATCAAACAACATCATGTATTCCATGATGAATGGATGTTAAATATTTATAAAAATATTTATAATCAAAACGTAAATTTTTATAAAAGTGAATACCCTTTATAGGGAAATGGGTATGGTATTTACTATGAAATGACATTGGCTTAAAAAATCAAAGTTCAATTTCTGCCGCATAACAGCGTTAAATAAGAACTCATAAAAAACATTTATGAGAGAGAAAGGGGTTTCTAATCATATTTAAATTAAATGTTAAGTAAGGGTGGGTCATGTAGATACATATCCCAATAAACATAATGGAATTTAGATGCATAATACAAAATAATTACATGGATGTAAATGATGAGAGATAAATCCCTCATGGTATTTCGGAATGGTAACAGGTGTACATCGGAGGTGTTAATGAGAGAGAAAGAGGTATACCATAATCAAAACATAAAGGGGAAAGTATGGGGAATGTGCATAATCATACCCCTATATTTGTAATTGAAAAAAATGGGCACAACAACTTAATTAAAATTGGACAAAATGAGAATGGAAGAAATCCATTACATGGAAGTGTGATCTCAAATGATTGAGAGTGGATTGAGAAAGGCTTATTGGGAGCTTGGGCAAAATTGGGAGGATTATAGAGATAGTAGGGTAGGTTTTAGTCAATCTCCGAAGGCATTGAGTGGAGATGAAGTGGGAGAATTGGTGGGTTTATATAGGAAAGGATAGGGAATTATTTATTATTTAGATTTAGGACACCACACATTAAAATAATAAAAACCACAAAACAACACATAGTTTTTTCCAAAGGGGAGTGGAAAACAATATTTTATAAGGAAAATGGAAGAACGTTTTAAAATAATTGTGTTACTTATGTGGAGGTGAGTCACACACTCATGGAAAACAATTTAAAATGACAAAATGTTTTATAAGTATTGAAGGTTCCGCTAATGCTTTGTAAAATAAATAAATAAAACCCAAAATCACATTATTTTAATGGAAGAACATATATTGGACAAACATAATGTTTATATTATCTTATTATATCACTATTGGGTCACTATGATATCATAAAACACATTTTATATTTAAAAAGAATTAAATTTTTACCCAACAATTTGACTGTCTGAGAAAAATTATGAAAAAATCACCATTGGATAATTTCGACATCTCGAATTATAAAATAATATTCATTTTATCTAAATAAATTTCTAAAGATGTGAATTTTTTACATTCAATATATAATATGACATTTATCGAAAATTCATGGGTTTTGACAAAAATTGCATTCAAAATGTAATAAAAATTGCAATTACATTAATAAAATTATATGATAATTTATATTTAACAAAAAATAATTTTATGATAATAACAATCACAATATTTTATTAAAATATTATAGTATACAAAAATATATTAATTCATCAAAATTTATTTCTTAGTTGAATATTAACTAAAAATAAATTTTTTTTCTTTAAAATCAATTTACAAATTAACAATAATAAAATGAATACACATTCATTATACAAAAATATTGTACATAGAAATAGTGCTAGGGTATTGTGGAATAACTCATTATAACACCCGCATAAGGTCGAATGGTAATGTGTGTGATTGTGATAGACTCTTTGGGTGGCATGGATAACATTGCTCAGGTGGTAATCTCTATCAAATTCCCCTTCTACCGTAGTCAGTTCTGCACATGCTTAACTTGATCAAGATTATCTGGGGCTTAGTCAAGAGCGAAGCCCAATTACACCACGTCCTTTCTAAGTTCCAAAAAAATGGGCTTCATATGGGTCAATTCTACTAGATGAGGCCATCACTTCATTTTTCTATGAAAATTGGATTTGTTAAAGCCATATATTTATACTAATAATTTGATCACTATTCAATGGCTATATTAAAAATGATCAAGATTCATTACGGTATTTTATAATCGAGAAACAGAAAACCAATTTATTTCACATTTTATATAAACATAACAAACATTTTTTTAGATCAAGTGGAATTTCGAATAAGGAAATTTTGGGTGGTTATAAGAAACCTCTCACCGTCAACCTACTCATAGGGGAGGGGGTCCTAACAAAGAACAACATTGACCACTATCGGGTAAAATAATTCTCCTTTATCAGAGATAACATGTTGTAATATGTGTACCAAATAAATCGTAAAATTACTCCTCACTATCATAGCATATAATTGGTTCTCCAATATAAATTCTAGTACCATCCACAAATGATTATTTTGAAATACTTCAAGAAAAATGTATTCTATAATTTTAGAATTTGTAGTTCATAAGAAACATATAAATTATAGGGGAACTCATCACACCAAAAGAAAATCTCTAGATACCATAATTCTTAAAGTATCATAGGATTTTTGTTCTTTTTAGTATCACCCTTGGGAAGACTAAGCTGATGGTACCAAACCCAAGGTCAAACTATGAGAACCATCTCATGCCATTCAACTGGTCAAAGTGGACCTCAATCCTTTGAAATGTGAACTTTTTAATTGTGTTCCCTTGATTAAAGAAATATTAATCAATTCAACGACTCAAGATTTCTTCCACCATTGACATGAAAAACACCAAGGATTCATATAGGGACATAATAGGTCTGATAAAACCCTTATATTAGAATCTGACACTCTAAGGGTCGTACTAGACAAGTAATGAGAATTCATATGTTCCCTATTATATATTATCCAACCATAAGATATATAATATTTCATCTATCCAAAAAAATGAAAACTTTCTCCATCCCACATTGAAATATTTTAAAAAAAACTATGGTCTCATAGTCAGTACAAAGTATCACATGAGAAGACCTCTACTCTAAAAGTCATGTCAAATAACTATAAGATATTTGTGATCTCCGACACTTCCTTATTAGAAGTTTCTAAATTATAGGTCCCAACTAAAATCTCCATTGTAATATTACTTCATAAAAAATGGATGTGTTAAAGATTTATTGACATATTTTAGTGTCTAGAAAATAAAAAACTAAATTAGATATATCAAGGTTCATACCTCAAATCACCCCTATTGACTCTAGGTTATAGGATTATATTTTTATTCTATTATTCTCCATTAGCACTTGTTCTCTATAACTAGGGTTCATAAAAAAAACATAAAACTACAAATACAACATCAAATATACAAAAAGCAAACCCACCCACTACACCTCAAAACTATCCTTTATCGATAACACTAAAATTCCCTCATGGGTAAAATTCATGTTTAAAGATAACATGTCATGGTAGTGAAATTTTCCCACTTCATTGCCTGCAAGAATACATATCAGACATCAAGAAAAAAGATTAATCATTTCCTTACATTACTCTAATTAATTACATATGTTAAGACCAATATATTATATTATAAGGTCCGACAGTAGGTGAAAATCCCTATCTATTTCCCCTATATAAAAATTAGTTAACCATGGCATCCCCAAAATGTATCCTCTCTAATGTGATTCTAATTTATTTCCATGGAGTGGGCCACATCATCTTGGAACTAGGTCACCAGACCCCACCAATTTCATGCTTATTGAATAGAATACTAGTTTCTATAGCATAGATTTAATTTTCATGGTCCTCAAAAGCCATAAAATTCACACATCAACATTAAAAAAATCGTATACTACATGAGGGTATGATTCATTGAAAAAACTAATCAGTATCCATCATATTAAATGTCACATTGGGCTAAAAATGTATCTATCTTCATCATATCCTATTAGATATTCCATCTCGTCAATATATATATGGTTATCTATATGAACTACTAGAGGTGATTCTATGAACTAATCATCGCACAGAATCACCTCTCTACACTGTTCTAGTGGTATTATCTAATGAATAGATCCTTACACCAAGACCAAGCTACTCAAATGGTTAACATCATGATTGTATCAAAATTCTAGATTGCTACCATTACAAAAGAAACATGTAAATTATCATGACGTACCTCCCTGAAAGACACTATCTTGGGAGTTGACTGAAGAAGGACATGAATTTCAAAATACCAAATCATATATTTTTTTATATACCATTGTATTCCAAATAACCAGTTACTCTATATGTTTAGTTGACAAGTAAGAAGTTAGAGTCCTAATGTATGGATACATTGATTTTAAACCCAATCCGGGGTTATCATTCCTGATATCCAAATAGTGACACACCGACATTGTTTCCATAAGATTGAAAACTAGTCCCCACACCAAATATAACTATTATTATTAGACCCATGATGGAGCCACCTTAAATACCAATATGTCACAACCTATCTAATAGGGGCCCTTCTCAGCTGATACATACTCAGGAGTGACACCCCATGTCAACCTTCAATAGTTCAGGGGCTAGAATCTATCACTGAGTATGAATATTTATGAAATAATAGGCATCAGCAAAATCAATATTTCTAAATAATCACACCAATCTCTACAAAATAGTGCAGAGATAAAATAGTGAAGAAAACTATATAAAGTGAAAAATTTATTAAATAATCTCATGGTTATATATATAAGTGGAAAAGTTAACAAAATGTAGGTGAAAATTATACTCCAAATTAAATATACTAGGAGAACCCATTAAGGTAGTTTAAATGGGAAAAGAAAGGTGATCATGTCTCAAGACCAAAAAATCCAGCCACCATGTATGGCCTAAACCAACACATACTGGTAAGCCCTATGGGTTCTAGATCCACAAAAGTCACAAAAAATAGTCTTTAATCTGTATAAGACAAGGCACGATGAAGTAAATCAAATACACGATTGAGTATATACATACCCAAAATGAATCCTCAAAAACCAATTTGGAATAAAAAGAACTAACCATTGATCTCAACCCATAAGAAAATATGGTAAAGGGACCCAAAACTAGATATTCTCATAAGGAAACCCATCCAAAAAGTGAAAGGGGGTCACTATCATTACATGAAACTAAAAATGATGAATTATCATGTAGGTATGAAAGGTCCTAACTATAATCGAATTCATCATGTGAAACCTCATAACAATTAGTGTCTAGGGCTCACTTCTCTCCACTATGCATCATATATGATGTTGAAAAACTCTAGTGGAGGACCCACTCAACATTGAATCTAAATAATGGGGGAGTAAAACTATATATATAAAGGACCCAAAACCTATATAATGCAGGGGTATATATAACCTAAATGTATATAGTGTATTTGGGACATATTCCCTAGTGTGTTTAAGGATTAATAAGCCTGAAAAATCTGTAAAAACCAAACCTGATCACATCCACTACTGAAGCATCATTAAATAAGTGAACCGGTCATATCACATTGAATTGTTTATTTTATTCCATAATAATAGACACCATTGTGTCCCATATGGTAAAATAATCAGTATAGGAATACCATGAGTGCAAATCCACTCGATAAAATTGAGATATACAAGGTAGAAGATACCTTGAAATGTTCCCAGTGAGTTCGTCTAGGGTACATGGGGTGTACACTGAAGTCGACGTCTACTCATGTTCGAAATCTACACTGATAGTGTAATATAAAAAATATCATGTTTTTTATTTTTCTAGCATTAAATGTTAGAATACCTCGGGCCGAATCCATCTTCGACAGAAAATGTGGTATTTTTTGTGTAGGGGTACATATGGTGTGGTTGAAATACATGGTGTGTCATCCTTATAAATAACCTAAGAATGTACCACTATCACATTGACGACAATCCTAGTTAATGTCACTTTTAATGTGGTCCTTACTAGTTTCATTTGAAATTTATTGAATACTAAAACCCTTACCACTGTGAGACTCTGAGGAATAATGAGTGTGTGTACCTATTTATTACATGATGTGTAAACGTTGTTTTTTGTAGAAATATATTATTCATCATGTACAAGTTACTACTCTATTATTAACACTATTATCACTTGACATTGTTTCGAATGACTTCTCTATAACTAAAATAACAATCACCATCATTTTATAATCTCCATTACTTATAAAAAACAATATTTTATGAACTATAGAATATCTATCACATCCATCGTTGTAACAATGGGGATAAAATCTTTGGGAAAACGTCTATGTTTTTTCATAGAATATACCTAATCATTTCAAAAGAATGGTAACACCTATAAATTTTGATTTCTGGCTTCGGATGGTTGAATATCAAGATTCCAATAGTCGGGGCATGATCCACAATTACTCCCATCCCTAAAACAGAGTTATGATATATTAAACCATCTCCCATAATCATGTTCAAAAAATCAATACACCCAAAAATTATCAACTCCAAGTTCAATCACACTATATTCACGTATTGGTAATTTGGCCACTCTTGACCTGGTTTGATAATGTCAAACCGTTGTCCCCATGGGCTAATAAAAATAAACTCAAAAATAGTGATTAGATATGCATACAAAACTGAGAATTGTTGTTGGTCGATGAGATCCTAAGAAATAACCATAATTTTGGAAATTAATATAGGTGAAACGTGAGTGAATAAAAATTAATTAGGATTATATATAATGATTAAATTTCAATATAATTGAGATAAAGAAAACCAATAAATCAAGAAGATGAATATTCCATTTTTAAAAAATGAATAATAATTGTTGAAATCCATAAATAAGCATGTCTCCATCAAGATCATATTAATTTATGGTGAATGAAATTTTTTATATTAATGTAATTTATAATTGAACTACATTTTTTGTTCTTTCCATGAATCCCCCATTTAATTCCTAATCAATCCATGATCATGATCTCATAATCATCAATAGTAATTCATACCCCTATCATTTAATCTCTCTAGGTTATGTTCTAAAACCCTATGGATGTTCAAAAGTGATGATTCTATAAGGATACCATTTTGGATTTTCGAATTTTATAAATTCAATAAAATTAATCATTTAATTTAATTAACTAATACTTTTAATGACTACCTTCTATATAATTTCTGACACTTACCAACCTCATGCTGCTCCTACTATAAACCAAACATTTCAAATAAATCGGTGGTCATATATTTTACATGTATGGTCCATATATATTTTGAAAATATTTATTTCCAAAATATGTTTGGAAATTATTAAATATATATTAATATTTTATCCATATTAATTAATGTCATCATGAAACACCAAAAATATAGAACTAAATTTAAGGAAACAACAAGACATACATAAGGAAATATTCAAAGGATCAATTTTCAAAAAGAAGATTTGATACAATATACAAGTACTTATTCATATTGTTTTGCTGTGATTATTTCTGTTCCACTTCTATAAAATGTTTCTTATTTCCCTGATATGATTTTTTTTATTATATTCCATTTTCTAAACATATTATATTTTTTCATGTTGTGATTTCTTGTTTCCTTTTATTTCAATTATGTGATTATGTTTCATATTTTATGGCCTTCAATAATTATTATGTTCCTATTACATGAACCATAATGATCATTTATATTTTGTTATTGTCACTTCTGATCCCAATATACTTTTATCTGGTATTTCTCCATCCTTTATGTTTTTCATCTTGATTATTATATAGTCATTATGAGTTTTTGATATATTTTCCTTAATGATCATTCATGATTACCCATTTTTTATGATTCCATTACTTAGGTTAAAATATGATTATAAATTATATTATTTAGAGATAATGGTATGTTGGAAAATGGTTATGGAGAAATGTTCACAAGGGTTATAAAATAATATGTTGATGTGGCTATTATAGAGTACATTAAAACATTTATTCATCAAGTTGTTTGACTATTTCTGACATGTATGATCTAAAACATTGAATCAGTTTTTTATTTATGTATGTTTGTCTTAGTTCTACACAGTTGGTATCAAATATAATGTTTAGTCAATTTTTAAAATTATTCAAGTTTTCTTTTCATATTATGGCCAGATAATCTCAGTATATATCCAAGAAATGGGAATACATATATGATGACATCGTGAAATATTTGTAGAATATTGAGTTAATTTTCTCCCAGGAAATAAAATCCTATATAGATACTGAAAAGTAGATGGAAAGATGGAAACGTTGCACCTTATGGTAATATTCATAACACAATAATCAATCTGAGTCATGATTATTTGTTCTAAGACATCACACCTCAAAACAAACTCTATGGTGATATGGATTAGTTGATCATATTCCACTTCTGAACAACTATTAATGATTTAATTCCTAGATACATTGAGATAGTTGGTTGAGATGTATAAGATAACCCAACATAATGTAACATATGTAAAACTAAAATAGATATAGGTTTAACTAAAGGAATAATAGTCCAATATGATAATATGAAAGAACAAGAAATTTTTAATCATAAATTAATTTTATCATTATGATTATTCCCCATAATTTTTAAGGGTTTCCACTCCTGTAAACCATTTTTTAGTAATTTATTGAAAAATACAGAACCATGGGTGTGATGTACAATGCTGATATTATCTCAATGAATTATCCATCAAAATGGGTGCTAGATTGGGAAATCATATGTTTATTTCATACCATATATCATGAAATATGATAAATAATTTGAATTTATGGGGATTATAAAAACACCAAATAATATAAGGACAGAGTCTCACATAAGATTAAGTGATGAATGTGGTGAAATAAAGAAGATTAAAATTCCTCCATGCTAAAAATGTGGTAAAAATCACGATGGGAACTGTCTTGCAGTATTGTGAAAATGATTCAAGTGTTAAAGGGATGTACATCTATCTTGTGGTTATAAAAAGAGAGATACGGCGAATGGCCAAAATTATTGAAGTTATATATGATAAAAATAACACACCACCCACACAATAATTATTAAAATGAATGGAGTTTAGGTATCATGGTAATTGATTCCCTAAGCCTCGATTATCGAGGATAAAGGGGAATAGTGACCACATAAACCAGGGGAACATGTGAAATTATTTGAAACCATTAAAAAAGAAGTGTGTTCTACAATAATGTGGAATTTAGACAAAAATATCCCACTCAAGAACCATAACCACTGTAATCTTATCTTACTCAGCCTACTCTTCTAAACCTATAATGATTACTAAAACCATAAAATCACCACGCTAATTAATATATATTAAATTATTAATAAAAACATATATGGATTTGATTATTATATATTATTAATTTAACTCTTAAATAATATTTTTTTAATAATGTTCTCTAATGAAATACTATTTTCTGAACATTAGTCAAATGTGATGTGATATTAATTTTTCACCACCTCAATTTAGAATGATAAATGAAATGATTGGGAAACCAAATTTGAATATCAACCTGTGATCACTTATAAATAAAACATTTATTATAAAATCCAAATGAAAAATTACTCATACAATATTTGGGGTATTCAACAAGAATGGTAAACTAAAAAACTTTACTTATACTCTTATTTTGAAGGAATATATGTGTAAACTAGTCATACCAAAAAATGATGATGAACCTCATTAAGAATTAATCCTTAGTTCTTTTATATATTATGGAAACAAAAAACAATTTAAATAGTTAGGAATAATTAAAATTTCAATAGTGAAATTATTTTAAGGTGTAAAATGTTACAACCTGTGACTTGGGAATATATCATTTTCACAAAACTAATTTCATCTTTAATAACTTCTTCAAAGTGTAAAATAAAAATAAAATGGGTAAAAATATACCACATATATATTTTTAGGAAACCTATAATAATTCAATTGACCTCAAATAATTATTGGTATACAAATAATCTAAAAATTCATACATTTTGATGATGAATAATAAGTGTAATTTAATATTAATCTGACATGTTATTTCTCATATAATTTTTTAAGATATTTTATTTTAACTAAATAATTTATTCTACCAATGAAAAATAATAGTATATATTTTTTCCAAATCTGAACTAATATATAAAATTTCACAAAATTATAAATTGATACGAAATTTTATTAAAAAAACATAATGTTTAAAACGACTTATTTACAATAAATGTAGTTTTTTATTATTTTTTTTAAATTTAAAAGATAAATTTATATTTTATTGAAATCAAATTATTATATTAGGAAATTATTTTAGAAAATAGAACGATTATATTATCTTAGGATTAATTTTTGTTACTTTCCTAAAAAATTGAATTTATGTTTAATAGTGAAATAGATCCATTTTAATATATTTTGTCTTTTTCAACCTATTTTATTGTATATCATGGAATAAATTTTTTTGAAACATTTTAATTTTAAAATATATATGTTATAATTGAAATTAATTTTTTTTAAATAAATTATTATTATTTACAAACCTTTGATTGATATTTTATAACTTAGGTAATATTTTTCTCAAAACATGTATCATATGTTATATGTTTATTATATTTAAATTATCTCATCAAAATTTTAAAAGATATACCATAAAACATAATTTTTGAAAAATTAAAATTAGGAAAATTTTATTTAATAATTTATAGGTTATTTATATTTTATAAATATTTTTTTTATTTCAGTAAAATGTAGTTATTCTGTTAAAGCTAAAACTATAACTGTAATAATTCAAAGTTTAATGGGTTTGAAAATGTTTTAAAACATGTTTGAATAAACTTGGATAATATTATATAAACTTCATACCTTATATACTGCATTATTTATTAATCTTTTTGGACAATTTAATTTGATTTTAATTCCAGTTATTGAAATGTTTTGGGTATTTATAAAAATTACTTACCATTTCTCATATAAAATGGGTCTCTTCTCCTCTCTTAAAATCAAACCAAAAACCCTTTTTTATTCCCAAAATTTCCCTATAACTCAATAAAAACCACCTAGACACATTTACTAGGATTTATTATTCTTAATATACCAATCCCATGTGCATTGACCCCCTTTTAAATGTAGATAATTCAATAAGTGATGCGAAATTTCCTAACATATCTTTCTCCTTTTTTTATATATATCCATTAATAATTAATAATTTTATTTTTAAAAATATTAATATGATATCATATATAAAAATACTATAATAATATTATATTATCATGATTTAAAAACATTAAACACCCCTCACTTTTCAATTATGAAAAGAGAAAATTACATTGGTGTGTGTTTGTGGACTACTACCTCTCTAAGGTATCAAGATTCATTTTCATTAAAAAATGAAATGGTGAAAATAATGTCAAGTTTAAAAAATTTACTATATTTATAATATATTTTATATTCTAAAATGATAAAACATATTATACATTCATCTGGTTAAATGTAAAATGAAACTATCAACAATGCATATAAGTGGACAGAAACCTCCATAAAACAATTGATTTCGATTTTTCTTAGCATAAAACCATTACATGTATGGTCATGATAATTGTATTAATTGATTAATATGAGGGTTTTAATATCATTATGGTTTTATTATTTTAGATAGTATAACCTATTAAATATATAATCAATAAACCATCATCATTAATTCATTCATTTTAACCCAGCCTTCCAAGTGGAAAATAATTTATTAACATTTTTTAGTATTTTCATACCCATTACATACCCAAATATATAATTTTATATTAGGATATATCTAACTATTATTAATTATATGATATAATAATGGTACTATTTTAATGATATTTCAGTTAAATCACCTCACAATAATCGATTTATCGAGGTGTGATGTTGTTTGGATTGGATTGACCACCTATATTAACAGTATTATGGAATATTATTATGGACAACAATAAAAACATAAACCATGATTTAATATGGAATTAGTATATAAATTATATTTTTACTTGAAAGGATACATCAATATTCATTACAATAATTAACAAAACATCATTCATTGGTTAAGAAAACCATTAAAGTCTAATTTTTAACTATTCCATTATCAAGGATTAAGATGTATAAACACATCAAGGTAATATAAAACAAAAAAAATAATTATAAATTTTCCATTATAGTATATTTAAGTATCTAATAGTGAATAAATTTTAAATAAGAAGAAAAACATACATTTCTTGTCTTACACTAGTAACACTAGTCAAGACTATAAACTTGTTTACTAGGAAAATAGAAAAAATAATAATTAATATATATGTGGATAATTAATATAAATTAAAATTATAAATATTATCAATATGAATTTGGTTTCATAACACTCTATTATGATAGTTATTTTTTAATGGATATTAATTTTCATTTAACTACTTCTAAATTAAGATAATGGGTTTTCATGGCACGAATGGTTTACTTGGGTCATAACAACTATTTTTTACTATTATATTTCAAGATTTATCTATTATAATCCATGGTGATGTTATTTTATATTTCAACATTAATTTATTAGTAAATAATAATTCAAAATTAATTTTATATCCTTGATGATTTTATTTTGTAATGAAAATATGTTTTTGGTAATAGGGATTCCCATTTCATTTAATGGTTTTCCATCCATATCCATGTTTTTTCATCCCACTAATGTTATCAATTCCCTATTAAATACTATTTTATTATCTCTAATGATCCTTTTATTCCACTTTATTAATGTTTTATGTGAAATATATTAATATTTTTTTAATGATATGGGTAATCAAATCTGGAAATTCAAAATGAGTAAAAGGGTTTTCTTTACCACGGTCTTACAATCTCCCATTCTACACAACAATGTGATATATACTTTTTTAAATTTATAATAAATTTATATTGATAGGAATATATTTTATATTATTATTTTTTAAACAAAATCTTCATCAATAAATTTTTTGTTTTTGGAATGTGAAATGAAAATCAATTCATTTTAAGAAGATATTAGAAATCAATTTTTATTAAAATAATTTTTTAACTTAAAATAAATTTTAAAATAAATATAATAAAATGAGGTAATGGGTCAAAAATCCCCATATTATGTTAATTTTAAATACTACTTTTGGAATTTCTATTTTTGATATCAAGAGATAATTTTTTCTATGACACTATTTGGAAAATTTATGAAACTAGTAGTGCAGAAAAAATAAATAAGGTGGTTATTTTTTAGTTTTTACGTCGTTTTTTGGTCGATGTTATTACAGATGACGTTATAAATATTGTTGTTTTATGTTAGTTATTTTAAATTAGACATAAAAAATAAAAAAACTGAAGAGTTTTCCATGTCGGTAACTCAAAAACGGACTTGGTAAATGCTTCGGGGTTGTTATGTATTACATCAATTACATAAAAACTGACGGTGTATATAATTTATCACGTTAGTTATTATATAATTGATTCCATAAATCATGCCTCCGATGCATTTATCTTGTTAGATATGAAATTAACCAACATGATAAAACAGTCTGCCAAGCGATTTTCCACATCAGTTAAATAATAACCGACGTGAGAACATATCCACTACATCAGTTATAAAATAACCGACGTAAATAACTATTACTTTACATTTATTACATTGGTTATGAAATAACCAAAGTTAAAATGAATCCCTGTTAATTTTTTATATCGGTTATAAAAAAACTGACGTAAAAACAAAATTTTTATTAAATTAAACTGTTAAACCACAATTATAACCAAAAAAAAATACCTGAAGCAGAATAAAAATAGACAAAAACATCCCCGCCCCACATGGACAACCCCCTGGAACCCCCCCCCCCACCCCACCCCACCAGACACCCCCACACCCCTGCACTACCCCCACCCTCCTAGACAGCCCCCACACCCATGGACCCCCCACACACACAACTATGACCAACCAAAAGAATACCGGAAACAGAACAAAAACATTCCACCCCCCCCCCCACCTGGACAGCCCCCCCCCCCCCACACACACGCCCTAGAAACCCCCCCCCCCCCAACCCCACTAGACACCCCCACACCCGTGCACTGCCCACACCCACCTAGACCACCCCCACAACTATGGACCCCCCTACAATTATTCCCACACAAATGAATACCTGAAACAAAACAAAAATAGACCCCCCCCCCTCACACAAACCCTTAGAAACCCCTCAACAAAACTTGACACCCTCCCACCACCCCGCACACCCATGTAATACCCACATCCTCTTAGATAGCCTCCACACCCCTGGACACCCCACTCAACTGTGCCCAGCCAAAAGAATACATGAAACAGAACAAAAAAATAGCAAAACCCCTCAACCCACTCGATAGCCACCCCCCACCCCCTAGATAACCCTATCACACCCCTGGAACCCCCCCCCCCACCCCACTAAATAGCATGCCCATAACCCTGGACACCCCCACCCTGCAGGACAGCCGCCACCCACCTGGACAATCCTCCCACCCTCCTAGACACTGCCACACCCATGGACACCCCCAATACCCTTGGACACCCATCCCATTCCCCTACACCCCCCACCCCCACCACCCATAGACACCCCTTGGAATTCCCCACACCCTCATGGACAACGTGGAACCCAACTAGACAACCCTCCCACACCCGTGGAAAGCCCCCACCCTACTAGACAGCGCTCCCCTCACCCCTGGATAGCACTCCCACACACCTAGAACCCCCCCACCCCTAGACACCACTTTGATAGCCCTCCCACCCTCCTTAACCCCCCCACTAAACAGCCATCACCCACCAGGCCAGCCCTCCCCACTACAATGGACAACCCACCCCCAACCCACTAAAGAGCTTGCCCACAACCATGGACACCCCCACCCTCTTGGATAGCCCACACCCCTCTGGATAACCCACCAACCCTCCTGGACACCACCACCCCGATGGACACCATGGACACCCCCATACCCCCGGACACCCCCTCCCATAACCCTAGAAACCCCCACACCACTGGACACCCCCTCGACTGCCCCCAACCACCTGGACACCCTGGACACCCTCTCCCACTGGAAAACCCTCATACACCCATGGAAACCCTTACCCCACAAGATAGCCCTCCACACACACACACCCCTGGAAACCCCTCAACCCCAGTAGACACCCTTCCCCACCCCGCACACCCTTGTACTACCCCCAACCTCTTAGATAGACCCCACACCCATGAGCACCCCTCACAACTATTCTCAAATAAATGAAAATCTAAAATAGGAAAAAACTCACCAAAACCCCCAACCCACTAGACAGCCCTCCCCCACCCCTAGATAGCCCTCCCACACCATTGGAAACTCCACCACCCCACTAAGCAGCCTGCCTACAACCATGGACACCCCATCCTCCAGGACAGGCCCCCACCCACCTGGACAACCCTCCCACCCTCCTGGACGCCCCCAACCCCATGGACACCATAGACACCCCACACCCCTGGACACCTGTCACATACCCCTAGAAACCCCCCCTGCACCCCTGGACTCCACCTAGACTACTCTTCACCCTCATGGACAACCTGGACCCCCCACCAGAATGGACAAACCTCCCACACCCCGAGAAATCCTCCAACCCACTAGACAACCCTTCTAACACCCCTGAACAACACTCCCACACCCCTAGAACACCCCCCCTAATTACCCCTTGGACAACCCTCCCACCCTCATGGACACCCCCCACTAGACAACCCTCACCCACCTACACAACCCTCCCCCACCACACTGGATAGCCCTACCCCACCCCTAGAAACCCCCACCACAGTAAACATCCTACCCACAACCCAGGACACGCCCAACCTTCTAGACACCCCCACCCCACTGCATAACCCTCCCACTCTCCTGGACACCCCCACCCCCATGGCCACCATGGACACCCCCCCCCCCCCACCCCTTACACCACATGGACTGCGCCCCACCCAGATGGACAACATGGACCCCCCACCCAACTGGACAAACATACCACACCACTAGAAACCCCCCAACACACTGGATAGCCCTCCCATACCCTTTGACTGCCCTCCCACACTCATAGACCCCCCCCCTCACACTCCTAGAGACCCCCTATACAACCCTCACACCATCTTGGACACCCCCACCCCACTGGAAACCCCTCAATCACCCTCAGGACAACCCTCTCAAATCCCTGGAAACCCCCCACCCCACTAAAAAGCCTGACCACAAACCAGGACACCCCCACTCTCTTTGATATCCCCCCCCCAGACAACAATCTTACCCTCCTAGACACCCCTGCCCCCATGGACACCCTGGACACCCCGTGGACTGCCCCTAACCACATGGACACCCCCACCCCACTAGACAGACTCCCACACCCCTTGAAATCCCCCAACCCATAGGGCAACCATCCCCATATCCCTACACATCCCTCCCACACCCCTATAACCCCCCCCCCCACACACACCACTGGACACCCCATGTATAGCCCTCCCACCCTTATGTACATTCCCCCACCCCAATTGAAAGCCCTCCCCCACCCCCCGGACAACCATCCCACAGCCCTGGAAACCCCCAACCCCACTAAATTACTTTCCAACAACGCTGGACACCCCACCATAATGGACAGCCCCCACCCCCCTAGACATCCCTCCCACCCTCCTGGACACCCCCACCCCATGAACACCCGAGACACCCCCTCCCCAGACCCTTGGACACCACCTGAACTGCCCCACCCTCACGGACTCCCTGGACACCATCTACCCCATTGTACATCCCTCTAACGCCCCTAAAAGGATTCCACTACATTGGACAATCATCCCTGTACCCATAGACAGCCCTCCAAACACCCCAATAACCCCCCCACCCCCCACCCCCACACACACAAACACACAGACACTCCCCTGGACACCCCCTGGAATTCCCCCACCCTTATGGACACCTTGGTCACCCCCACCCCATGGACAACCCTCCCAGAACCTTGGAAATCCCTCTGATGCCTCTAGGAACCCCTACACACCCATGGACACCCCTTGGACAGCCCTCCCACCATGTTGGACCCCCCCCCCCCACACACTCAACTGGATAGTTCTCCCACACCCCTGGAAACCCCCACCCCACTGGAAACCTACCCAAACCCTTGGAAACCCCCCTCCAAGACGAAAATCCATAAAAAAAACCATCAGAACTAGACCAAAATGATAAGTATCACAAAATTAAACAGTGACATATATAACATTCATAACGTACAATGTCACCATAAAAACCCTAAATCCAACATAAATGACTACCAAATTCACAATTATAATTAAAATATTCAAAATTACATTTTACACTACAAACAAACTAAAATTCATTCAATCCCGTAAAATAATTTTACCATTCCACTGGTAAGTGTTTGGACTCTTTAGAACTATAGGGTTTATGGTCATCAAAAAGCTAAAAAATACAAGTTTAGTAGTTTACATTTATAATGAATAAATCACAAGAAATATTATGGAAAAGTTTAAAAGTAAATATTATAATGTAAAGGTTTAAAAGGAAATCTTACCATGTCAACGTTCACAAGTGATCCATTTGTTATTATTTCATACATAAATCTTAACATAAAATATACGTATTTGATGACACCTATTTTTTCATGAACATTATGTTTGAAAGATTTTAAATTCAAAATATTATATTTATGTAATACATCAAAAGGTGAAAATATATGCATATTTGAAATAAATATACATGAAATTCATTTTAAGAAGAAAATACTGTTAGATATAACAGTTTTAAATTCATCTTCGACTCTTTCTTCTTAAGTTACACAATGAATACATGCTGGGGAAACTGGATACCAAATTCACCCTTCTGTAAAAAAAAATATGATGTATAAATATTAAAATATGTATACATTCACTACTAAAAATTACACAGATCAATACCATTTGAAACCATTGTGATAGCCCCTGAAATAGTTGGGGTACCCAACGATTTCATACACCGTTGTGACAATGGTGGTTGTAATAGCCCTATACCAACAATTCTACGGGAGCTGTTGGTATAGACTACCTAAAGTTAAAATATTCTAATGGTTTAAATGAACGAGTTGGGAGATATATATATATATATATATTCCTAGATGGTGTATAAGGGGGTGGGGGCTATCTTTGGGTGGGGGGTTGTCAATGGGCTAGGGGCTGTCCACGGTGTCCAGGGGGTGGGGGTGTCTAGGGGTGGGGCCGGTCCAGGGGGTGGGGGATTTCCATGGGGATCAGAGGTGTCTAGGGGGTGGGGGAGTGGATTCTAGGGGGTGAGGTGTCTTTCCACCCCTACCCCATTGGACACCACCCCCACCCCCTTGGACACTCCCTGGCCACCACCACCCCTGGACATTCCCCAACCCCACTAAATAGCACCCCACCCCTCTGGATAGCCCCCACCCTCTAGATAGCCCCCAACCCCCTTGGATATTCCTCTCACCCCCTGGACACCACCCTACCCCTTAGACACCAATACCCCCTTGGAAAACCCCCTCACCGCCTAAACACAACCCCCACCCCCTAGGTCACCCCCACTCCATTGGATAGCCCCTCCACCCCCTAGACACAACCCCCATCCCCTTTGACACCCCCTGGACACCATACCCCCTATGGACACCCCCACCCCAGGACATCCCCTACACCTATAGCCCCCCCCCCCAGCCCCATAGACACCCCCACCACCATGGACACCCACCACACCCCCTGGACACCACCCCACCCCCTTTGACACCCCCTGGACTCCCCCTCCCCTCTAGATAGCCCCCACCCTTGGAATTCCCCCATCCCTCTAGAATTTCCCCCACCCCCTGGACACCCCCTACCCCCTTGGACAACGCACTCACACCCTGTACACCACCCCCACCCCCAGGACACCCCTACCCCTTTTGACAGCCCCTCACCCACTGGACACCCCCACCACCTTAGAATCCCCAACCCCCATGGAAATCCCCCCCTAGAAACCACTCCCACACCCTTTGACACTCCATGGACACCACCACCCCTATAAGTAGCCCCCACCACCTAGATATCCCCCACCCCTATTGATATCCCCTACCCCTTGGACACCCCCACCCCCGGGACACCACCTACCACCTTGGACTGTGCACTCATCCCTCTAGAAACAACCCCCCCCCCCCAGACAACCAGCACCCCTCTAGACAGACCCCCACCCGCTAGAACCCCACCCCCTGGACACCGCCTAGCCCCTTGGACATCCCACTCACCCCCCCTGGACAGCAACCCCACCCCCTAGAAACCCCTACCCCCTTGGACATCCCCGTCACCACCTAAACCCCCAACCCCGTATGATAGCCCCCACAACCTCCTGGACCACCCTCAAACCTTTTGACACCCCCTGGACACCCCAAGACCTCTGGACAGCCCCCACACCTCTAGAGAACGCCCCCCCAGACACCCATACCCCCTAGAACCCCTATCCCCTTGGGTAACCCACTCACCCCCTGGACACCCCCAACCCCTAGACTCCCCAACCCCCTTAGACATACCCCTCACCCCTGGAAACCACCTCCCACCCCTTGGACACCCCAACCCACTTTGACAGCCCCCACACCCCCAAGACAACACCCCCACCCCCTATGACACCCCCTGGACACCCCCACCACCTGGACAGCCCCCAACCTTTGGACAAACCCTCGCCCCTCTAGAAATCCCCCACCCCCCTCGACACCCCATGTAAATGAACACACACATGATGGAATACACAAAAAGAATAAAGATTCATGATATCACTTCCATGGTTTATTTTACCTGAAAAAATATTGCACGGTATAAATGAACACTATGAAACTTACCATGATAGAAAGAACAATTATAGAAAAATAACATCTCAAAAAATTATTTTTGGGAATCACGATAAATAAAAATAGAAACTGAGTCATGTGAATCTTACATGAGTGTTGCGACTCAACCTAATATATCTGGTGATAATAAAGATGATGTATGGTGTTGGAAAAACAAGGCTGGAGGTTATGACTTTGAAGAATCCTTTCCAGGTTTTTCGTGTGAGGGATACGATTCACAAGTTTCCAGATTGAAGAAAATAGTATGACTGAATACAGGGCGTGATAAATCATTTAAAAGGTTTATCACATTGATTTTTTTTCAACTGACGTAATAATATATTTTTTATATTTGTAATGCATGCTATTTAATAACTAACATGATAAATGGTGTTTTATCACATCAGTTCTTTTGAAAACCCACGTGATAAATTTCGGAGATTTCCTTTATCACATCTGTTATTTTATAACCAACAAGATAAAGTTCCCAAATAATATTTTCATAGCGGTTATAAAATAATCAACGTGATAAATCTAATCTCGGTATTTATCACTTTGGTTATTTTTATATATGAAATAAAAAATGTATTCCTGTCGATTTATCATATTATTTATAAAATAATTAATGTGATAAATAAATTTTTACATCTTTGCACGTAGGTTATATATAACCGACATTAAAAATGCCAATGTGTTAAAATTTTTTTCCACTAGTAAAAACATATACTTCTTAAGGGTTATTCATGATATGATTAAGATTTTAATTTTTTGTGGAACTCGTATGTATAGATGATTATGGATGTGTCTTATAATACCCTATAATTCATTGCTAATGTTTTTTTATCACAAAAAAATGTGTTGAAATACATGTATTTTTTCAAAAACTAAATGGTTGCATACATGTATTTATTCTAAAATTATATAGTAATAATAAATGGATTTGCTAACAAAATTAATGGGTTGAATTAAATGGATTTTTTGAAATTATTTTCACATGCTCATTTTTGTTCCACTACTATAAAGAAATCATTTTTCCCTTAAATTCTAAATTATTATGATATTCCATGTTCTAAAGATATTCTATTTAATTATGTAATGATTAATTTGTTGTATTTATGTTTCTAATCATGTATTTTGTGACCATTAAATGGTATTATGTTTCTATTACATGATCCATAAATATAAATAATTTTTTATTATTATCACTTGTGATCCCATTATCTTTTAATTTGATTTTTCTCTCTCCATCATGAGTTCAATCACATTTATTAATTAGATGTTATAAATAGTTAAAAAATTTCGATTTCATATAATTTGAGATCACTCTATTCTAATAAGTGCATCACCTATGTTTTAATGATTATTATATCATATGATATGTCTAGATGATGTTCTATCTGTGCATGATTTTATAAAAATATGTTCATGGGTCGTAAAATAAGATTTTTATGTTGATATTCTCTAACACACTAAATATTTTTTTCCTCATCTTATTCTACTATTTGTGGGATGTTTTATCTGTTAAATGGAATCAATATGTTATATATGTATTTTTATCTTGGTTTACTATATTTTTCCCATATATAGTCCATTACTATACACCCTACCTAGCCCCCGACATATTACCCATGTCGTTTCCACAGGTAGCTAGAAAACATTACAAACCAAGCCATGACCAAGTCTTAAATGATCGGTATTTAGTGAAATTAAAAATGTCATTAGAAACATAGACATCAATAAATGATGATTAAATTTACATCCTCTTTTTATTGTATATTTAAAAAATATCACATACTCTATAATACTTCAATAAAACAAGACAAATAACCCAAAACCTGAAATAGTGATAGCTAACCACACATGTTTCCAAATAACATGACCTTTTTCCATCAAACATACCAAATTTTATATTATAAAATACATGATAATGTAAAAAAATGTATCTCTATTATTCTCCTATTATTTCAATGGTTCGGAAATTGATATATCTAACAAATTATAAATTTTCATTCAACTTTTTTTATCAAACTAATTTATTGAAGGAAGAAGTCACAGAACCACCAAACTAACATATTTTTTCTCCTCCTAAATTTGATTAACATATATTGAAAATATAATTATTTGTGATTGAATTTTCAACAATGTATATAAAATATCATTGAAATTAAAACCAAAACTATCACCTAGTTCATGCCATCCACTGGTTCTTGACATTGATTTTAATAGTTTGAATAAGAAAGACGGAAGGTTTCTATTTATATTAATAATTATGTATGATATGAATATTTTACCATAAATAAGTAAATTAGTCTTATAAAACCTAGAAAACAACAAACTAAATCAATTTATGAATTCATATGACAACCCTTTCAAAGAAAAATCATCCATTAAAATGGATTTTTTACTTATTTTATTTAATTCATAGTCCTTAACAAATTTAATTTTGTTTTGGAATAATTTCATACATTTTAGATAATAATTAAATGTTTAAATTTTTTTTTTAAATATTAATTACATATTTCCCCATCATCCTATTTTTAATGATATTGGGATATTTATATTCTATTACCTAGTTTCTTATTTAAGAATTGAGTGTATAAATAATTTGAAAACAATATCCAGTTTTAAATTTAAGGACCCCTAAAATATATTTCGAATATATATATATGTGTGTGTGAGATAATAATTATAAGTTATAACTAAATAAAAAAATATAACAAGTGGTAAACCTTATTTTTTAATCCCAAACAAAAAATTTGTAAAAATACTATAATAAGAAACCTCAATAATTGAACACCATCTTTTAATATGGGGGAATATCTCGTTTCGCTCATATAAACTAAGAAAGCATTGATCTGTCAAAAATTTGTTGCATCTCATTTGATGTATCTAGACTAAATTTCCTAAATAAAATTTTTCAATATTTATGAAATTCTATGACCTATGTATTCCTTGTTACTTTAATACCACTATCCAATGATTGTAGTAGTATATAGAATAGGTCACCATTATCTGTTGGCCAATATTTCTGTAAATTTAAACCATATAATATATTGATTTTTAATTTCAACTATTTAAATTTTATTAAAATGAAAATTTTATTGATATTTGTATAACTGTTATTAAACTATTTGGTTTAATAAAACTATACATTATATTTTCTGAAAAATGATTTAAATAATAATAGAAATAGAGATATATGTTCCTCTATCCTATGTAGAGGGAGCCACCAGTTCTCTCATAACCATCATATAAAATCATTTCCATATTATTTCATATAAAAATTTAGGAAATTATATTTAATACACCTAATAATATGCAAATATTTAAATATGGAATGTGAAAAACTATATACATGATAATAATTTTGGACATCATAAAGTGAAACATCATGCCCAATGAAATACAATATATACGGCATTCTAATATGATGTACTACTTTTAAAATATATTTATTTTTCAAAACAAAGTGTCACATATACTTTAAATTAATTAATTAATTATTTTTTTAAAATTTATCAAAAACCAAAACACATAAATCGCATAAAATTTTGACATAATTGTAAATATTATATTATAGAATCAATGAAATATCTTGAAAAAATCAAGGTTGTTTACCAAGATAAAATTACCTCTTTAATTTGTATATGGAAAAAAAATTAATATTTTTCTCTAATCATCAAACCTAACATAATAAAATATCACCATATAATTATTTTATAAATATATAAAAGTAATAATAAATATAATGGAATCAATAGTGAAGTCAATTTATTATCATTTGGTAATTTGATCTCAATTCAAACCTAACTTTATAAATTAACCCCACATTTATTATTTCTCATCCTAAAAATTATTAAAAGATCCAAATAAGAAAATATTGATCTCATGTAACTTTATTATAAACTTATATACGCAACTAATGATTATTTATACTTTAATGTTCACATATGATTGAAGTCATACCACAATAATCAAAACATCTCATGCCTACACACCTATCATAATCCAACCCCACATAGACCCCTCCTTAGAATGTGACAAGATCAAAATTAATCCCCTAATATTAAATCTAGTATTTGATAGGTTTTAAAAGAAAAATAATTCTATGAAAAAATATATAGGAGAAATTTATTTTTTATTCCTAAGTAACGATAATATTTTACCAATCCATGCCCACGTAAAAAATGTAATAAACCTATAATATCACATGGGAACTATATAAAATTCATGTAATTTCATGTATACTATCATAATATATGAACTAAAAAACATCATCAATAAATATCAAAACTGATAAAGAAAAACATCACCTCTTCCAATTTCCATTAACCACAATTCTATGAGAAAATATAATCCATCATGATCTCCAGCACTTGACTAAAAATCAAAAAAACAATATACATAAATGGGGGATACTAAAATATATATTTTAAATGATCCTCCAAAATAACACTATTGTCCTCTTGGAGGAAAAATACAAATTATTTAGTGGATAAGTATTTAACCTTACATGTTATCCTACCTTACATAATCTATGAACCAATCTCCCTAAAAATAAACTCTTTAAATAATATTATATTACATGTGTAGAAAATCCTGAAAATTCATTAAAATATATACTCTATACCCACTTTCCCATTTAAGTAACTTACATTTCATCCTAATAGTAGAGATCCTTATACTCACATCACATACCATATTCAAATAACACTTTATACATGAAATACAACTTCATTATCCCGCTACCACTTTGTTATGATCCCAATCCACCAAATTGTCCCATAATTATATAAGTGTTCCTACATTCTATTATTGTGCCTCTAATAATTACAAATTCCATTAACAAGAAGGGATATTCTATGGGATGATAGCATGGATATTATACCCTTTGAATATAATAATAATCACAATAATAGAATAGTGAATTCTTCGTCAAATGAATGGAAAAAATAATCTAGAATATATATATATATATGACAAACCAAAAAACCATATATAAGGGAAATTAATTCATTAAATGTAAACAAGATAACTCATTGGTTTATGAAATAAATATATGCCCAAAATTTCCCATGATAAAAAAACTTAACTAGTACCAGGTGACCACATAACCCTATAAGTAAACCACAATGTTTGAATTCTACACTGTTTTCACTCCCATATCCATATAGATGAAAGAAATAAATGCTTGATGTTTAATATTCCCTGAAATTTATGGTCTACAATAATATTGGTGGGATCATGTAGGGTGTGAGTATGATCATAGAATGATACCTCTAATGAAATCCCAAGATAATATACATACCTATACACATATTTGAGAAGAAAAATAAACAATAATCAATATAGTAAACAACCTACAACACTCATTATCAACAATCTGAAAGGGATCCATTGCCTATGATGACTAGTGGAAAATATGATTGACTCATCCTTGGTTTATTATAAAGGATGTTCCCTCATCCATCCAACCAATTCCAATTCTTATAGAAACACTATTCTAAATAAACCATAATACCTCTAAGTCTTACCCACACACCATATAAAAATACCAATGGTATTATGAATCCCCTTCTGGCCACTACACAACATCCTAAAAAATGAAAAACACAACCACAACCATCATTTTTCAAGTCTCTATCTCTATCCCCAATATATCCTAATTATATTGGAATAATCATTCTCCCATTTTTTGGACACACCCACCACCATCAATGGAAAAATATGTTATATCCTCCCCCATATTCATGAAACTCAACATCATCTACCATATATTTCTTAATTACATAGGATTTAATGATGAAAAATATAGTTAAACCACCACAAGGGTATAATCTATTGTTCACATAACACCAATGACCACAATGACCATGTTGATTTGAATAACCCTTATCCTACCAGCACACCATAGAAAATCAATATCACCACCCATTGGATGGGTCAAAACCATCTACATCAAACCAGTGAACCCCCATCATCACCTTCCCAATGATCGAAATCAATCATGGTCATCTGTATTATACCAATCATGCTTCCAAAGAACCACATATTAAATCACATATCATGAACCACCACAATAGAATATAATTTATTATTCCCATCGAAAACCTAAAATACGGCACCAAGAAAAAAATTAACATAACATGACACTTTATTTTCTATACAAGTCTTCCCCTTAGTATCTATTATAAACAATGAAAACCACTAGTGGTTCGGTTCTCGATAAATCAATTGAATCATACCATATAAATATATTACATAGTGTATGAACACAAGTATATTATAATAAATTTTTTGGATCCCTATAGTTTTTGTTACTAGGATTCTACAAATTATTAAACTCTATCCCATCAAAATTTACATAAAAGTAATTTGAAAATTTGAAAAAATTCCAAGTTAGGGAAAAATTGATAAAAAAACTAAAAAACACAAGAGAAATTGTTATAAATACGCAAATAAATATATCATTACCTAGAAATACAATCTAATTTAAATCATTGTATGATCCTATTATAATCATTGATTATATCACAAAATTGAATAAAACAAATGATAGAATTTTCAGGGGTTCTCTTTTTGGTGTTTGACAAAATAGAAAAAATAATAATTTATATTTAAGAATAATATTAAATATTTATATTAAAAAAATATACCTGATATATTGTATTGAATGACTCTAGGTACAAGATGTTACACCCACTACCCATCCAACCCTCATGAAATGACCCCCCTCACTATAGAGTAACTAAGATCCCTCAAAAACCTGAAAAAACCCTGACATCACTAATCAGGGTTATTTTTGGATGTGACCCCCATTTCATATCATAACCACCCATCTCCCATGTTTCACAAACTCTTAGTCCCTTATTTATCATTCGAGCTTATGTATCATTGATTCAACCCGTATATATCATTATTTCAATACATGTTGTATCATTGAATAAATTCCCCTATCACCCAATTTTAAACAATGTTATGAACCATATGAATCATCATAATATGTCCTACCTTAGCCCACAATGTTAATTCCTCAAAAAAATATTTTTCAAGATGAAATCCTTACATATTAATGATTTGTCTTTTTTATAAAAATTTTATATACCTGTCATTTAATGATACTTAATGGCCATTTTATCGTCTTTTATCAACATAAATATAATATCTCACATCCATCCCTCCATTCCATAGTGAATATTATCCATGAAAAGTCCTTCTAACCACATTATTATTTCTTGATTCACACCATTATTTAAACCCTTCCCCACACAGTGTCCCCTATATTACAGGGTGGTATTATGCCTATTGTCGTATTCTAGCCAATATCCTATTATAAATACTATAATATATATTAATAACATATTTATACCACATTCTCAATAAAAAAATAATAGTTTAGATATTTATCATAGGGAAATATTTAAAAGTTAGAGGGATCCACTTGCCTTTACACTCCACTAACACACTGATGTCTTATACCATCAAATATCATAACCCCACCAAATTTTTATAGGATCGGGTACCACATGAACCATATAAATACAATATCCACATATATATTCCCACTAAGTATCAAACACCAAAGCAAGAATAGTAGAATACTACCATGAGGATTTATATAAAACACCACAAATATATTTGATGAATCATTAAATATCCAGCCCCGTCTTTATTGTAAGAATGAAAATGAATTTTATGTTATCTATAAATTATTAAAATGAACCATTAGTATGAAATATATCTTATATAAACCTTAAGCCAATATCTTGGATCTGATGTAAGGTTTATTGAATATCCATAATGTATAAGTAATCACATATAGAATTACTAAATGGTTTATTATCCATCATAAACATGATACATACATGAAATCGACCTTATAATTTATAACATAAAATTCCAAAACAATCATAGAGACTTAAATTATTCCCCATAGTTTATCCCTTAATATCAATTGAAAAAAACATTCTTCAATCCATATGTAAATAAATCATACGAATGGGGTAAGATAAAATATACGATAATGGTATATATACAAAGAAAGATATGAATAAATATGGAATAATAAATATATAAGGACAAATATCTTAAACACGTGTAATTTAATCAATAAATTTGCAATTCTATGGTAAGAATAAATTATTATCAAATAATTACATCTATTAATCACATGAGCATTAAACCTAACCCTGGATATTATAAATAATCATATAATCTAACTAAATATCAATAACTAAATTAATAATGTTATAATGAAAATGTTGTATATCTAAAACATACTAGGAATTCCTTTTTCTATGACATCTAAAACCCACATGGACTTGTTATTTGACATCTATATGAATGTGTAAAACCATTGCTAAAACATAATCATGTTTGTCTTATGAGACCTAATGATGTATCATGGGGAAATAGTGGGACCCAAAAATTCCTTACTAAGTGTAATGAATTCCTTATATGAACGGGGTAAAACATAATTAACATAATCATTAATTTTTAAAAACAATTGTCGAGAGTGTTAATACATACCCCACTCAACAAACATAATCATAAATCATCCATTGTGATATCATAAATGGTAATAAAATAAGACATCCTCAATCAAGCAGCTCAAAATCCATCATTAAATATAATAAAGATGATTTCAATTCAAAATTTCGACAATGGATCATATGTATAGAAACGTTTTGATGTCATTGATGGATATATATAATATTAAAATATAATTACAGACATTTTTTTGATGAAAATTACTTTTCTACTATGAAAATAACCTTTTAAAATCAAATTTTTAGATTTTATTTTTAATATAAATATTTTTGAAAAAATATTTGTAAAATGTAAAAAATAAGCATTAAAATATTATGTTGGCATGGGAGAGAATAAATTAATTTTAATATATACATGTTAAAATGTAAATTTCATTCATTTTTTCTGTTAAAAATAAAACGTGAATTGTTTTTAAAACGACAAAAATATTACATTCAATTTTTTTGTAAAGAGTCAAAATGGGTAAAAATTTATTTTAAATATAATTTTTGATATTTTTCAATAAATTATCCAAAAAATTTCATATAGCATGGTTTTGAGGAAAAATAAATTCTAATCGAAGATATAAATAATGCACGATTTTTTAAAATATCAATTATTTAAGTTTCGACAGTAGAAAAATGGTACTATTGATTTTAATGTTCGTGAATAACCATAAGATAAGAAAATATATTTATTTCATTATAAAATTGTGAAAGTATTCCCTTAAGGGAGATGTAAACACAAATATGTCTGAATAATGATGAGATTGTAACATATACTCTTACCACTTCAGTATCTTTTTTAATATAAGCCCCATGATTTGAATAACATAAAAAATAAACAATAAATAATATTAATATAAATATATTCATGATATAACCTATATAAAGGCTAATTTTATACACTATTAAAATGAAATTAGTGGTGAATATTTCAAATCTCTATCAAAAGTAAATCTTTAACAAAAACCAGTTATTGTGAATATGAGTCATCTCATACTTTCCTTTTTTCTTAAATTATTAATTCATGTTAATTATTTAATTTATAATGAATGTTTTTTATATAATTGTTCCTTTTATTTAACATATTATTATTTTATATTTCATTACATAATCAATTATGTTTATGTGGAATGTTTTGAGGATATTAGGCTTTTGTATCAAAATTGTCATTGTTAGGTTGACTATAGTCAAAGAGGTTATAATTTAAACATATATAGAATAATAATAATGACATAAGTATCATACTTATACATCATAGTTTCTGTTAATACTAATAAATAATTATTAATATGAAAAAAAATCAATGTTAAAATCATGAAGATGGTAGGTCGTACGTACGCATGTGTAATGTTTCCATTTTTCAATTATCACTATGGAAAAAAGTTAAGTAATATTTTAACAGAACATAATTATTATAATATCATAAATAAATTTACAATTCATTAAATATCATTATATATATTTTACGTATTTGTTTGTAATTAAAATAGAGTCACATCGCTTCATGCAAGTGATAGTCCTGAGGAAGACGAATGAGGTCATCATCTTTAATTGAGTGAATAACGAATGAAATAAAATGATATATTATATTTTTTTAATTATATAATTTTCATTAATATCAAAATTATTTCATATATGTAACATATAATAATTATCATTATTTTATCAAATTCCATGATAATCATTACGGAAAGATGAATTACACTGCTTTAGGAGTCTCTAGTCTTACATACACGCAAGTGAAGTTATCATATCCCCTAAAGAATGGAATGTATAAAATAATAATATATGATATTAAGAGTAAATAAGTATAATTATCTTATAAATATCATATATTTACTTTTTACCCATCATCATACCTGACCATGATAGGTGTTGATGGAAATCATGTCACATTAGTCAGTGAGTTGGTAGTCTACTATATACATGTGTGACATTATCGATTCCCATTTATTGTAAGTGTATATAGATATATTTCATTCCATTAACAAAATAAAATCTAATTATATGGTATAAACAATTTTAATTATATTATTATTAATAAAAAATAATTTAAGGACATGAAAAAGAAATTAAAAAATTAAATTGTTATCAATTTTACATATTGACTGGCCATCTATTTTAGATTATAAATATTGTACACCTAGAAGGGATTTATGATTAAAATAAGAATTATTAGATTAGGTTTATTAATATAGGAAAACATTTTGTTAGGTATTGCGTGAGGAAATTTTTTTTGGTGGTTTGAATAAGAGGCGAGAGGAAGGGACATTTTATAAGTTATGTGAGTGACACAATTGTAATTTTTTAAAAGAAAGAGGTCTTATAAATGTTTTCACTCCAAAAAGAATAAAAAATATATTATTAGTAATAATTATAAATTAAAAGTTCTTAATATGTCTTTAAAATAGATTTTATATCATTTCAATATATTTTAACCGTAATGCTTTCAGATTAACTTCCATGTAATCATTTTTTAACCATAACCATGGTACTTAATTTTTACAGTTTTCACTATCCATTTTGAAACCAATTAATTTGTAATTATTAGGTAGTATCAGTTATGTTTATTCTAAATATTTAATCAATTATTAGAAATTAAATTTTCTAAAGATACAAATGTTTATTCAAAATTAATCTCTTATTGGGGTAAAGACTATCCCTCTTTACGAAGCCCCCTCGTAACTAGATCCTCAAAGAAATGTATGATTTTTTAAGGGTCCCAAGATGGTGGAGGAAAAGTCAATTGATGGGCTTGTTCCACTAGTAGGGGAATATTTTTTCATTGACATGTAGAATGATAGATAGGATCTTCCTCAATCCGGTATCTAGCTGAATGGTAGGGAACTAATAGAGTGTGATGGGGGGAAACCATCATCGATGGAAACAAATAATTCCATGACAATGTCTTACAGGTGTTCACTATAAAAGATGATTTCGGTAGGTTAGTTTGAACCCACCATCAAGGTAACTTTACTTAGGAGAAATGTGACTTGTATCACAAACAACTTAGAAAACTATCTTTTGGATTCAACGAGAATAAGATATCTATAGAAGAGGTCATTCTTACATGGGACAAGATGGCATACAATTTGGAAAACATACTCAAAGAGGATCGGGATAAGAATACTATCATTACTCGATATAGTATTTAAAGAGGTATGATCTATAATTGACAAAAATTTAAGATCTTTCATTCAGAAATGACATATCATATTAATTGATTGTTTTGTGTACTTGACTAGTTTCCCACTTTTCCTTAAAATTGATTTCTAAATAAAAACGTACTTTAAGGAATTAAAAATTCAAATCTTTAAAATGTTTTTTACATAAATATTTATTATGAAAATGATAAAAATAATAAAAATATAATAAATATATATATATATATATATATTTGACGTAATTTTATTTTAAAAATAATTCAAAATATAATTTCAAATAATAAAAAATTTAAATTAAAATGTAGATTTTGTTTAAAAATTAGAACTATTAACTATACATTAAAAAATTAAACTCTTCATAATCATCATAGTAATTCTGTAAAAGATAATTATAATATGATAATTCAATAAATTTTTCTAATTTTATCAAATAAATTTGTTGAAGTCGAAAAAAATATTTATAAATAATGTATGAAAATCATGACTAATTAAAGTTTATAAAAATAATGTATAAAAAACACTTCTTATTTTTTATAGTTATTTTTCTTTTATTTATAATTAACATATAACCATTTAATTTTTTATATACATGTGTAAATAAAACAATATTCATAATATAGTTTATACTATTTATACCCACTATCTTAACGGATGAGTTAAAATGTTAATGTTTAAATAATAATATTAAAAATTTCATCACATTACATTAAAAACCTATATTGTCATCATTTAATGTGATACATTAGATTAGATTTGTTTAAAAATAAATTTATTATTATTTATTAGGGTTTTACCTTTTCTTATAATAATGGTTTTGAGTGTCATTTATTCTATAAAAAATATCTTCCTCTTTTAAAATATTGGGGTGTTACCTTCTCCACTCCCCCTAAATAAAATTTGTCCTTCTAATTTTATCGTGATGTTAGTAATAATGTATTTGAAATAGAGAAATAATTTTATTGAAATCCCACATCTTTAGAAGGGTTGATAAAACATCCCATGGATGATATATAAAGGTAAATCTGAAGGACATATGGAATAATCACATAATTTGGTTTGAACGTGGGATAACATATGTGGGAAATGAAAACATTAAAATGGAAAATCATACTAACACCAAAGGATTAATAAATAGTGATTGAAAACATTGATCATAATAAAATGGGTGATCTCGAAAAGGTTAATGACCAAAAATTAATATTTTTATGATATGTTAAGGGACCATTTGATTTATCTAAAATAATGGTACTAGGATAACATTTGTGTTTCTAGATCCATTCCCTAATGATGAGGAATTATTTTTCAATGCATTTATACGAAAAATACACTAACTTTATACATTTATATATTCTAAAAATAATTCCATCCTTTGGTTGTGCTTTGATGAATTCTTAATTACACTTTTATCCAAATGAAGGAATATCCAAAAATTTATTTTTTTACTCAAAGCAATAAATATCAAATTTAGTGGATCATAAATATATAATAGAATGGTAAATAATTCCTATGATATCTAGTTATTATTATTAGAAATTTATATCATAGTTTATCCAATATGTAGAAATATTTATATAGGAAATTTAGACATTAATCTCAAAAACATAAACAGTTACATCCCTAGTTCAACATAAATATTTTTCTATCAATCGGTTTATCTAAAAACAGTTAAATACAACCTAGGACATCACATAGTTAAATATTAGGTTCTAAAACATTATCATCCATCATTTCTGTGTTCAATCCACACTACTATGTTGGATGTGATGGGTTGTCACCAAGCTTTCTTATTTTACTTTTTCTAAAACCATATTAATATTACTCCAATAATGTTATGAAATTGTAATATCCCATAATTTCCTCATCCTCAATAAAAATATAAATATTAATGATTACCAATAGCTTTATAAAACCTATTTATAATTTTTTTAATAACATATATTTATATATTAAAAGTTATTCTCCCTAAAACATTTGCTTATAAAAGGTTCAACTTTCCATTGAATCACTTTTCTTGTTCATCAGCGCCTCTAGACATATTCTGAAAAATAAATTAACAAATTATAACAGAGTATAACCATCATTTGATTCAAAATTATTATAATGATTATTTTATTCATAAAACCCTTTTACAAAATATTTCATGGATCCAAATACACATGAACATCGATCACTTCACCTTCGCAATACCATTATCATAATATCAAACTTGATTCAATTTATTTCTCATAGGTATATTCCATAGTCACTTGGGTCATTCATTTTTGTAGTTCCCCATCACATTAAGTTGGAAGCATAAAAAAATAGAATATTCATTCATTCTATTTTAATCACAATAAACGTAGATTTTTTACCCATACGTTAAAAAAATATTTTTCTTTATAAACATGAACTGGGGTTTTTTTCTCCAAAATTATCAAATTTTTACAATACCATAATTTCTCTCACTGTTTATCCATATTTGGATATTTCATCCACTGTTTACCTTTTTTCCCTTAAAATACATAGTACATGGAATATAATTTCACATTATTTATAGTACCTGATTATTTTTCCTCCTATAATGATGATGATTGGGAGACTAGTTCCTTTAATAGGATTTGCTTAATCCCATTAAATAAATTGACAATGTTTTTCTTTATTTACGTACATATTCTACATCATGCATTTTTATCCTTGTAATGTTGTCTTCACACAAAGAATCATTTGAATTTTCATTATATATTATACTCAAAAACTATATTTTGATTTCCGCTCCTTGCTGACGATGAAAATATGTTTCCCTGGATAATACCGTGAAGTCCAATCATTACATGGATTTAATTTTTACTTCATCCGTAATATTTTTAAGCAATCACCACCATTAATCCACATAACTAAAATGATAATAAACATCCATGAAACCTTTATCCGTTATATTACATCCTAGAATGTGAATATATTCTCTAAGGAACATAACCATTACATATCCAAAAATATATTGTTCATACCATTGAATGATGAAGGATTTTGTTTCCTTAATCATTCTAATTATAAGGACCCTGGTTTTTTTCAAAGGAAATGAACTTATTATAATTATTTAATACAGAATAAATCACATTATTCATCTATATAACCCAATAAAAACATCATTCTCCAAAAATGATAATGAATTAATTGGAAAATTTATAAACTAAGGAACCCATAACAAAGGAATATTAACCTTACTATTAGAAGAGTACTGTATCCATAATAATATAAATCTGGTTGTTAAAATAAAAATGTCTCATATGAAATTATAAATAAAATTTAGTTATATTGTATTTGAAATCAAGTTATATATCTATCAAGGAATATGTAAATTAATGTTTTAAAAATGATAAATTTAGTATTTGAATTTTCATAAAATGAAAATACTTATTTTATATTTTTTAATCAATATAATTATATAATATATAATATATATTTCTAAAGTAAATTTATTGTTTTGTTATAATTATTATAAAATATTCCGCCACCTAAACAAATTTTTCAATGTTTCATAAAATCATTTATAAAATAAATATTTGTATTTTTAGAATAAATGATGCTTTGAATTTAAAATAATTGTTCTCATATTTTAAATATTATTTTCAAAAAATAGATCCCATTTGATAAATGTAAATGACAAGAAATGGCTGGCTAAATTTTTTATTTTTCTAAAGTGGTTGATTTTATTTTGTGAATAGTGGAATACTGTAATTTATGGTATTTAACTTTTTATGAAAAATACAAGAATATTTTATTCAAAATAGATTCAAGAACCCATTAGTTAGAAATAATATGTAGTAATTTCTATATTTTTTCATAGGAATCATCAATATTGATAGTCATGGGCCAAAATAATAAACCGATGAATAGAATAAACAAAACCACCCCTCTCCTCCCCTTAAAAATAGATCCCCTCACCACCTGTTCTACTCCAAAATTATATGCTTTATAGAATTGAATTATTCTACATTATTCCTCTCCAAAACCTATTCCCATAATTTTAGTCTTACTAGTCTCATAAAAATACCATTTCCAAGTGTCATATGGAGGTTCTCAAGGATATGTGATTCAAGAGGAAAAATCTTGTACATTTCCCATTGAAATTATTTCATTCTTATAAGTTATCATTTCCTCTAATATCTAAAGTTACATGATAACTAAAATATCATACATATACTTGAATTTTAGTACATTAATGGTATTTCTATCATCAAATATCTTCCCTACTTTTTTATATTAAAAAATAAAATATCATCTATAATGTGTTGATTCACCACCTTCATGGATGAAATTTTTTTGTTTTCTATTATTGTGGTTATGGCTGGATGCATGAGCATTAATATGGTTAAAACTAATTGAAACATATAGTTTAGATATTTTATCATTTTCAAAAACTAATATATATTAACTTTATTAAATAATAAAATAGATTAGTTTCATGATGATTGAAAAATTCCAAATATAAAGTAGTCATTTTTCATTAAAATTTTATCTAATGAATCATACTCATATAAAAAAATTACATATAATTCCTTTTAAATATACACAAGTGAATTAATAAAATATAATTCAACTTCTATAATTTATATTCCATTTGAAAATAAATCTAATAATTAAACTCAGTATAAGAGATGATAAATTCATTAAATTTACACTTTGTGAAAAAAAAATAAACCATATAACTCTTTGAAATGACAAAAAAATAACTTAATAAAAGAAAAATAAAAATATATATATGACAAAGATAATATGAATTAATTTATTAATAGATCTAATTTGATTATCCATGATACTATGTGCATTTTCAGAACACATTCAGACATAAGGTAAAAGATTCCATAAAAAATTCCCTTTTTTCCTTCCGATTATGAATTATATATCATAACCCAAAGGTATTTATTAATTATTCTTATGTACTCTTAATATATTATGTTTTTATGTTCCAAAAATAATTAACAAGCACAATTATTATTTCATTGATGGGGAAATAAATTGTTTTATAAGGTTTCAATTTAAATTTCTCCTGATAAACAGGCCCAATTAAAGAGAACATCAACATTTTTCTCTGATTCTCATTTACACTCCATAATATTTTTCAATAAACTATTATATTTTCTAAAAAAACTCAATTGTTTTGAAAAACTATCTTTTTTAATTTCTAGTTTTATACAACTATTTATTCTTTTGTATATCTTAAAGACTCATTAGTATTTTCAATTAAACTACATTAAAGTGGATTAGTTCTAATGTAATCTAAATACTGATTTTATGTGCTTTAATTTTACTTCGACATAATTACACATTATATATACCAAACGTACGTTATTAATGTCCTTTTATTATTTAAATACTTTCTTTAGTGTAAAACATTATGATACTACCTTTAGTTATGATTTATGACATGGTTAAGATACCAATTTATTTCCATGGGTAACCATTATGTTGATTCATTTTGATTCATTATTCATATTTTAAAAGTTTGTATGAACATGTGATGATGGGTTCACTAAGATATAAGTGATATTAATTTGGTGTTGTTTAGTATATGAGACATCATGTTACTATAGGGAGTAATCCAAATTCATTTATGGGACTTTTTTCATAATGTGATGTAGTATTGAAAGTTAGAATTTACTCATAATTATTTCATATTGTAGGTTTCTGACACATTCACATGCTTCTATGCTCCTATGGTTCAATTTTTTATGTTCTATTAATCAATAAGACAAATAATTTCCCATGCCTTTTATGTTATTATTATATATTTTAAAACTCATGTGTTGTTATTTATTCCCATGTTTATTCCCTTATAGGGAATTTTAGGTCAGATTTATATTTCTGTATTCCCCAGGTTATCCTATGTTGATGTAAGATCTCAAAGTAATCTTGGAGCTCATTATCGTGTTTAAAGAAAATATTTCATTATGTTGGATTCATGATTTCCAATTATGTAACTAATCATTCAAAGAATCTATTATTTGAGATCCATGGATGGTATTTTGTGCTTAATTATGCTAAATTTTTTGTAATAATATGTGTAAAATGATAGGGTATCTAAATGGAATCATAGAATGACCTTTTTATCTTTAGAGATTATGAAAACAATGAAATATTAGGAAACCTTATTATAATTCTACCACCATGGATAATCTTGGTTGAACTTTAGTGAGTCACAATTAAGGATATAAATTTAATTGGAATGTTTATCTGTATATGTTCAACAGTTTCCATTTTATAGTCTAATTATATATGTGACAATGAACACCCCTAATATTACATTATTATTCATAGGTAATATTTGTAAATATGATAACATATTCCTTCAATCAATGTGATGGGTAATGTGATGATTTACCTAATAAATCATAAAATCTAATGGGAATGGGAGATCAAATCATCAAGATAGTAATATCACAACATGATTATGTTACGAATAAAAACGTGAATCATGTCTAACTACCTACTTATCCTAATAAAAATAATCTTCAATTGGAATCCTTTATGAAACAATGTCCTCCTATATTTAGAGGGTCTTATGATCCCCTTATCATCAAAACAATGGTTAACTCTATTGAGAAGATAGTCTCTATCTTCTAGTGCTCAGAAGAAGTAAATGTAATGTTGTTGATCATTAGTTTTTATGAGGAATCAGATTAGTTGGGGACATTGATAAAAAACTAATTAAAAATAGGAAACTTATTCCAAGGATTGGGTTGTATTCAAAAATATTTTTCAATAATTATTTTCCCTAAATTGTACATCTCCATATTAAAATATAGTTTCTCAAGGTGAAGAAATTGGAAGAAAATTATATTGGTTTGGATAAGGAAAACTTTCAAAGTGTGGGAATAAAGAACCCAAGAAATATCAAAAGTGTGGGAATAAAGAACCCAAGAACTATTAAAAATAGTCTAGTAGATTTAAAATGTGTAAGAGAGGGGAATCTTGTTAATTATCTCTAAAGTGATATGAATAGTCCCCCCCCCCAATGTGAAAAATAAGTGAGATTCAAATTAACACTCATCCTATAATGCACTGTCTAATCTATAAGGAACATGAATATTATGTGATAGAATTACATAAGTCTATGGTTGATGGAGGAAATAAAAAATAACATCCTCTTTGAAAATTATAAATTTAATATGATATCACTACAACTAAGGTTGAGCCCAAAATTTATGTGGTGTTAGTTATGTTGCTTATTAATTATTGAATTGTAAACATTTTTTTTTTATTTTTGATCTATACATTTTATTATATCATTAATGTTTAGAAGAATTATTAAAACACCACCTCAAAATATGGATGATGATTTATCTATATGAATAAAAAATGGGGAAATTATTTGAACTAAATTATATATATCCTCTCGATAAATGTTTATTAAATTGAACATCCCAGAAAATCTTATCTCACTTATTTTGGTGTGATTTGATGATAAATTGGGCATGGATTGGATTTTAAAATTCCAAGACAACATCAACAATTAGGAAAGGTAGATCAATATTCACATCACGGGGTATCCTCCAAATCAGTGTGGGTTTATGTATAGGGATGAATCCCCTTTAGAATCATAATTTCAAGTGTGGGTATTATTCTTTAATATTCAATTATATCAAGCTATAATGATAGAGGCAAGGGATATAATAATACATTAAGACATGGACATTGTGAGGTACTACCCTGATGTGTTCCACAAATATTTTTCAACACTTCCTCAGAATATAATGGTTAATTTTCCAATTCAAATTATTCCTAGATATCCACCTATATTAAATAATCCTTACATAATAACGACCACTGAGTTGGAAGAACTAAAGAATATGTTACAAAAGAATATGTATAATGGGATCATATTCCTGAGTTCTTCACCATGGGGTGCTAAAACCATATTAATTAAGAGGAAATAAGAAAAAATTCACACATTTCTAAGATTACTATGAGCCTAAAAATAACAATTAATAACAAGTAACCTTGTCCATGGATAACTGAATTGTTCAATCAGATATGTGGGGCCAAGTGTTTCTCTATGTTGGACCTTCAGTTGAGATATGACCAATTAAAGGTTCATATGAAAGAAATTCTCATGACTACCTTTTGGATGATTTATTGAAACTATGAGTTTATATTTATTCCTTTCAGACTCACTAATTATCTATCAATTTTAATTTACATAATGAGTCTAGTTTTTAGTGACAACCTTGAATTTTTTTGGTAATCTATATAGATGGTATTGTAAATATATCCAATAGAAAAGAGGGACCTGGGGATAATTTGAATACTCTCATAATGACATTAATAAAGGAGAAACTATACAAAAAGTATAGTAAATGTGATTTCAGTATAGATTAAGTTTCATTGTTTGGGAATGATATCATAAACTAAGTAATATATATAGACTCTAACAAAGAAATAGAAATTGACGAGGGGTAAAGAACAACTTCTACAACAGAGATACTTTGTTTCCTTGTTCTATCAGGTTATTATCAATGAATTGTGAATAAATTCTCATGATATCAAAACAGACTTACCATGATAAATCAGTGAATGATTTATAGTATTTTTGGACCATGGAATTTGAAGTATGCATCAATGAGTAGAGAAATAGGTTTACAACTAAAAAACATCTCACACTTCTTAAAAAGTGGGGAACTATTTGGGGTTTATAGTGATACATAAAAATATAATATTATATTCACTCATAAAAATGAAAAATTGGTAGAATAAGACTCAAGGAAGATGAATTCTTATGAGAAAAAGTATTCAACACATGATCTAAAGTTGGAGGATGTTATCTTAGCAAACAAAATCTGGTGTAATTATATATATGGTTATAAGTGTGGGAAATATACCTATCACAAGATTCTCAAATATATATTCACATGTATAGAGATTATCATTCACAAGAAAATATTGTTTTATGTCATAAACAATTACAAATTATCATTCAAATACGTTTCTATTAATGAAAATAACGTAGCAAAAACTTTAATTAAAAATGATCATACAACATTATAATTGATTAAAATTTTGAAGTATCAAATATTATAAGAATTTAAATTAATGAAAATGGGAAGATTTAAATAAGAATAATCATCAAACAATTATCAAATGATTTCTCACCCATCCCTCAAGATGAAGATAATAAATTCTCAAAGTAACGATGTGGAGATTTTGAAAGAGGATGATGCAATCAAAAATGATAAATCCACAAAATTTAAAATTGATGAGGAAGGATTCAAATGTATTGGATCACAAGTATTTGTACCATAAATTATATAGTTAATGAAAGACCTCATGTATGATTCACATATCACATCCTTCATTATTCACTGAGGATGCATAAAGATGTATTATGATCTCCGAGAGAACTATTGGTGTGATAATATGAATAATTATATCCCATAAAATACATCAATTTACCTGGTATGTCATCAAGTGAAGGATGAAAGTTAAATTTATCAGCGGTGATCCAATCATTAACCATACCAAACTAGAAACGAGAAAATATCATTGTGGAATTTGTCACCAGAAATATGAGTACATCCAGAGGTGAAAATGATAAATGAGTTATTATGGACCATCTTACAAAGACAAATCACTTCATTAATATTTTTAATGACTTATCACAAGATCAAATAGCATTGATATACTTGAAATAGGTGGTAAAGCTACTTTGAGTTCCAATATCAATTGTGTCTGTTTGATACATGAGATTCACCTACAAATGATATAAAAGTCTTCAAAATTCTATAAACAACAAGATAGACATCGGTTTTAATTATCACCCACAAACAGATGTTTTATTTGAGTGGACTATTTATACATTAGATGACATGTGAAGGAAATTTCTATAGGCTTCGAAGAAGGAAAAGACACACATCAACCTATGTTCTAGTTCACTAGCAAAAATATCATCCACATCAGCACCCAAATGGATACATAAGAATCCATTTATGAATAAATATGCATAAAACTAGCTTGTTGGGGTGAATTCAGGGAATATAACACACTAGAACTCAAAAATATGATATAAAAGGTTAAAATCATTCATTATAGTATCATGTTATCCCAATGTAGATAGATTATCTAGGAATAAAACCATCAAGGAGACTTTGAGTATAAGGTTGAAGATATGGTATACAGTTGTATTTCACCCAGGAAGAGGATCATTATATTTGGTAGGACATTAATGTTAATCCCCATATACATCAACCCCTTTGAGATTCTTGATCATATCAGATCTGTGTCATATCAACTATCATATCCACCAATCACGTATCATGTTCAAGAATTATTCTACATATTCCTCTTGTAAATTTATGTAATAGAACCCTCACATATACTAAATATTGTGGTGGAATGGTTTTAAAATGATGTCACTTGTGAGGATCAACCGATAAAGATCTTTGACTGGAGAGAAAATGATGTACACAATAGGACTAATCAAATATTAAATTTTCTATGAAGGAACCATAATCATGAAGAGGAAACATGGGAAATTTAGGAACCAATGAATATGAATTATCCACATCTATATGCAAGACATTGGGGATGGGCTGTTCTAGTGGGCTGGTCCTACAGGTCATGTAGTGGCCATGGTATGCCTCTAGGCCTTCGGGTCATGTATTGCGGGTCATGTCGGGCTGTGTCCCTTGGGCCTACGATTCATATACGGGTTCCCCTTCAAACCTTAAGAGGGGGCTAATAAATAATAAATTAAAAACAAGGCCTTCGGGCCATTCGGAGCATACATCACAAAGAATACCCAATAAAAACATTATTATCAAGAATGAATAATGATATAAGTGGTATTTATAGAAATTAAGGAAACTATAATAAAATAATAGTGACTTGACCATTGGAATAGTTATGTGACCATAAGAATGATTAATATGGACGTTAGAATAGTAACCTACCATATAAGAATATTAAATAATTATGTATATTTTAGATGAAAACCTTACATATTAATATCCTTGAATAATTAAATAAATTCATCAAAATGATAAATTATGTGTTGGAATTTTTTTGAAATGGTAATGTTTGTTCAAAATTATACAATTAATATGGTAATTTGACATAATATTTATTTTTTGAAATATATTCATAAAGTAATATTTTTCCATGTACTTAGAACTTAATTTAATGAGGCTATAATTAATTTTTAATGTGTCATCTAGTTGGTTATAATAAAAAAATATTTTTCAAATAAATGAAGATTTTATTTAAAAATTAAATATATCATATTCAGAAAAGTGTTTTCATAAAATAAGGTAATTTTTAAATGTTAAATGTGAAAAAATGTTTCAGAAGATTTTTCATATTTTTCAAAAAAAAATCGATTTTTTGGTGAGTAGTGGACTACAATAATTTACAATATTTAACATTTTATGAAAAATAAATGAATTTTTGAGTCATTCATGATGTAAGAACCCCTTACATTGAACTAACACGAAATAATTAATATAATTCAATAAATGAATAAAAAATATTTATAGACTTGATCCAAAATAATAAAGTAATGAATAAAATAATCAAAAACACCAATCTCCTCCCCTATAAATATCACCCCTCTCCACCTATTCTCCTCATACGTTCTACTATTTTTGAGTTTCTAATATTCAGCCCAATTCATATCCTCATACTATTCCCACCTTGTTTTCATAATTGTCTCACTTAAATTCCATTTCCAAGAGCCATAAAGTGTTTTTAATGTATACGATATTCAAGAGGTAAAATCCCTTACATTTCCACCTTAAATACATTATTTATTCTACCTCATACTTTTATCCACTCTCCAATGTGACATGGGAAAAAATAAAAATGTAAACTAATCATTTCTTCTTTAAATACATTATTTATTCTACCTCATACTTTAACGAATCATAATCATCCAAAAAATTATATATGACACCCTTAAAATTTATTTGAGTGAATAAAAAAAATAATTCCATTTTATGGGATTTTATTTCATTTTAAAAGGCCACACATTATTAAAATCAATGGAACCGATGATAAAATCATGAAACAAACACTCCCATAATGATAAAATTATAAATTATAAATAATTAAAATGCTAAAAATGTTATTAATAAAATTATAATAAATCAAACATGTGTAGATGACGTTCATAGTTAATTAATTAATGGCTATAATTTATGTATCCCGAATATGAAGTGCAATTTTAGAACATATTCATACATAGGGTAAGCGATTCACTCTGAACAACCATTTATTACGTCAGGTTATAATTTTATTCCCTAAACACCAATTTAATTAACATAAATTCTACTTTACATTTACATTATTTTTTTAAGAAAGAAAAATTCTACCGCGATCATGTATAATTTCTTTGATGGGATATACATGTTTTACCTGGATTCATTCACAAGTTCCACTAATAAGAAAGACCGATTAAAGGGAACATCCCTATTTCATACCTATTATCATTGTCAATACACAATATTTTTTAATCCAACATTGGTTTATGACATCACTTAATTTTTATGAAAACCTATATTTTTTTAGTTTTTGTTTTATTCAAAAAATTATACATTTTCCAACTAAATGTCTCTTAAATGTTTCTCTTCAAAACACACTAATGTTTTTCATTTAAAAAGTATCATAACAATATTATTACATTTTTTCAGTTTGGATTGAAATAATTTATCATGATCTATTCCTATAATTTTATATTAATTTCAATTTATTATTTAAATATAATCATTCATGAACACCATTATGATACATACTTTTGTTATACATTTTGACATGGTTAGGATCCCAATTTCATTCTATGGGAAAACCTTATGTTAATCCCACTTTTTGATTTTTCATGTGGAACTCATATGCATGAACATGTTGTAATGGGAGAACCCTCATAGTGATCTAATGAATTCAGTAATGTTTAGTCTCGTTGTACTCTATTTTGGGATAGAGAATAATTTTAATTATATTATGGGAAATTGTCCACCATGTGATATAATCTTGGAATATATCCTTATATTAGGTTTATGTCATGTTGTATATTTGTTCCAAATTATAATGATTCAATGATCATATGATTGAATGTTTTATGTTCCATGATTCCATAAGACTATTCATGTTCTATGTCATTTGAGTTATCATGTTGTGCCTTACAACTCATGCTTTTTTCTTTATTACAATGGTTATTTCCAAAATGGGATTTTTATCTCATTTAATTGTTAATTTATTCCCCAACATATAATTGTAGATTTATTATATCAAATTAATTTATGTGATCATTATGAATTTTAAAAAAACTTTTTATTTATTTTTATTTAATTATTCTATTTATGTACCTATTCATAAAAAGATTCTAGACTTTACAATCCTTGGTTATTATTATATAATTAATTATACTTAAAATCATGTAATAATATGGGTACAAGGATACGGTTTCTATACTATCACTTTTACACTATGTGGTGGGTCTATAGGTTTCTCTATACTAGAAGGGTAATTTCCCCTAACATGATTCATCTATCCAAATATGGTTATAATATTGTCAATTCAAGCTGTAGACCATAATCCAACTTCATTATCTTACCCATAATGTATGTAATTATCTGGATTATATGCATTGATGTGGTTCACATTCCTTATCCAAGCGTCTATTTCTAAAAGATGGAATACTCTAAATAAGATCATAACATTAGAGATCATAATGTATCATCTCATAACTAGTTAAATTATTAACATAAATTGAAACATTTATTCATAGAAAGTATCATAATCAAAAACATAAATTCCTAGGAGAATTATTTATTTTCAAAACCGTCATAATGATTGGTATTGATAATGTGAATTATATAAAGAATATACTGTAGGAGTGTGAATCTAGGGGTACAATAAGGCATATTTGTTTGCACTAGGTAATGATTAGGTCATTCCCAATGCTCCATTTTTAGAGTTATCACCCATATTGAGATATGTTCCAAAAAATTTACACATAATTCATATAGATACAGAAATATGAAAAACCACAAAGACTCTACATTACTAAAACATTAGGATGTTCTTCTATACAAATCCTAAATTTATACCAAAGGGTTAATCTCCCAATTATATGTTTTATAAATCTAGTTTCCAAGGTTTCTACTAAAATTATTCTCATATCAATAATAGAGACCCCAATAATAGTATCCCAAAGCTTGTTCATACGTTATTACATAGGAATATGATAATCGAACGGCAAACTTAAGGTCCAAATATTTTATTTTTCTTTGTAAAACAAATACATACTTGAAATATACTAAGCATTTTATAACATAAAAAATCATTGAGAAGTCTATTATTCACCTTAGTGTGTCCATTCATATCAATAAAAAACTATTCTTCATATTATAAGTAAAATAAATCATAATAAGTTGGTGAGATAAGATAATTTGTATGGGTAATTGTATAAAGAAAAAAATAAATAAATAAGACAAAATCAATATGGAAAGGAAAATAACTAAAAACCATTACATTTAATCAATAAGGTGAGTATATTATGGAAGGAACAAATTATAGTCAAATAATTCTATATAAATAATCAAATAGTCATAAAACATAACCATGAATATTATATCAAATAAAATAATCACATGGAATATTAATAGCCAAATTATTAATGATAGATTTTATAATACTGGAAATCTGAATCATACATTCAAGGCCTTGTGTTGAGAAATCATTATTTATGGGTAAGACATCGACCAAAAAACAGTTTTTTTGTGTCTCATGAGGCTGAAGTTTGTATCCTGGGGATATAGGGGGCCCCACACATCACAAGAAATGTAAAATGAATCCATTATATGAAAGGGCTAAATCATAATCAATATAAAAATTATAATTGAAAAACTATCATATAACATGTTAATAATAAATTTAATCGATAAACATAATCACAACCCATTTAGAGTATTATAATTAAAGGTAATACAATTTTATATCCTTAGTTAAAATGATCATAATCCTTCAATTGAATTAATATATATTATATAGTAACAATATTCCTCCAATTCATCTAATGTATAGTAAAATGGTGGATTTCATTGATGAATATAAATATGGAAACTTTTCGATGAAATCAGTTCAGAGTATAATAAATTTTTCACTCTAAAAAGATCCTTTTAAATCAAAAATATCAGAAATAATTTTTTAAAAATGTTCTTTGAACAATCATATAAAAAATAATAAAATAAAATATTAAACATTAACTGTTCATGATGGTGGAAAATTCTATTCATGTCATACATGTTAAAAGAAGTATTCCTTTTACCTTTTTAATAAAAGACAAAATGGAATTTTTTTTAAAAGGATATAAATATTCCTCTCAAAATGTATTTATAATGTAAATTTTTTCAAATAATTCATTAATAATTCATTCCAAAAATGCTAAAAAAAATTATAATACATTTTTTAAAATACGTCATTTTTATGAAAAATGATTGTTGACCAAAAAGATAATGAATTTTATATTTTATGAGAAAACAATTATCCATAATTTTTTGTTCCATATAGTGAAAAAATAATAATATTTCTACATAGTTACATGAATAAATATAACATATGAAAATTTATTTATTAAAAAATATAAATATGAAATTATTCCCACAAGGGAGTCTCACACATGAACAATCCTTTATAATGATGATATCGGGAAATAAACCATTACAACTTTGGTAACAGTTGAGTATAATCTCCGTGAAAGAAATAATTTGAAATGATTCATTAAATACAATGATGCGAAATATATTCTTGATATTCCAAATCAAATGTGTATATATATATAGTACACAGTGGAAACATGTTGTCAATTTGGAACATGTCATAGAGAAGTAAGACTAAGATGAGAAACCCTGAACATTAATAAGACTCCTCATATTTATTCATTATATTATATGCTAATAATAATATGATAATTATATACTTTCTTAAATTCATTATTAATTTTTCTTATTATTTTATATAATTTATTATAATATTATATATGCTTACAGAATCAATTAATTTTACATGGTATCATTCAATGATATTTGGCTTATGTGTCAAGAAAGAAATAGGTTAGTCAACTATAGTAAAGGTGTAATTATTTAAACACATATAGAATAATAATAACGAAATTATTTCCATATTTATATATAAATTATTTTTCGAAAACCAATCATGAAATATGGTCTTGAAAAATAAACTATGTTACAATCATTACGATGGTAGGCTATATGTATGATTGAATAACATATCCATTTTTTAATGATAATTTTGTGGGGAAGTTAGTTAATATATTATATTTATAGAATTATAATAATATCATAATTTCCATTCTATTTATTTTAATATTGTTATATATATCATCAATGTGGTATGGTGATGAAAATGGAGTCGCAATGATTCGTGATGGCGGTAGCCTATGTGTACATGAACTACATTATAATCTTTCAATGAGTGAAAAGGTAAGAAATAAAATTACACATTATCTACTTGTAATTATAAATATGTAATAAATATCAAAATTAGATCATATATTTCAAATATAATCATTAAAATTATCATTATAACCTTCTATGATAATTGTTATTGAAAAACAAATCACGTTGCTTCTCGAGGTGGTAGTCTATCATACACACGAGAGGCGTTATTATATCCTATAAAGAATGGAAAGTAAAAAAAGTGAATATGATATATTATATCTATAGGAATAATAATTTTATAAATATCCAATATATTCTTTCTATGACTCATAATACCAAACCGTGTGTGGTGTTGATGGAAAACGTGTCACATCAGTTCACATGGTTTTAGTCTACATACACCTGAGAAACATTATTAATTCTCATTTGAGGGAAGGAGATATAGATATAGGTAAATACCATAACATAAGATAATATAATTAAATTTTATATAGGTTTCTTATAAAATATTCATAAATTAAAAAAATTAAGGTTGTGGAAGATAAAATAAAATAAAATCACATAGTTATGAATTTTACCACTTATCAGATGACCTATTCAAGATTATAAGAAAATAATTATTGGTTTTTATTTCATAAAAACCCATGTATTTTAGGATTATGTTATTTAAAATTTTAAACAATTTTGGAATCCTTGGCCGTTGAAAATTTAGTTTCATCTATCAAGAATATTGTTGTGTGGGTGGCCTTTTATATGTGAGGTGAGTGGAAAACATATAGTCTGTAAAATGAAAAAGGTGTTTCCATATTTTTTACATTCCACCGAAGTCCCAAATGGAATATCAAAAATAAATATAAATTATTGGATCCAAACATAAACTGAAAAAATAATGTTGACAATTTTTAGATCTTTTTAACCCTTATCGTTTTTAGTTTTACCCCTGGTAAACCAATTATAACTTTAATAATGGTTTCTAATATTTAATAATTTCATGATTCAATTTGATAGAAAAAGAATATTTCGTCATTTGGTAATATAATTTATCCTTATTCCATATATGTAACCATTTTTTCCAAATTCTATTAACATAAGTGGAAAATTTAAATTTGAAATTAATCCCACAAACAAGATAAAAAAGATGGTTATCAAAGTGAAAATATTTGATCGTTTCCAATGACTTGTATATCCAAATTTAATATAAACATGATTATAATAAACTAAATTAAAATAATTTACATATTATTTACCTAGTTTAACATATAAAAAATCGAAATATAATTCGACATTATCGATAATTTTAATGAAATGTTCGTTTTTAATTAAAATGTTTTATTTTTCTCTATTCATAAAAAAGATAACCTTTTCAAAAAAATTAATAACATTTACCATAAAATATTTTTATTATTATGACATTGAAATGATTTTTTAATACTTATTTTATTTAAAATTAAGTTCATATGATTTTCCTAATGTGAAAGTATATATGTATGTAAAAAAAATATAGTTATTCATAAAAGCTTTATTCGTGGTTCAAATAGAACTTATTTTATTTATAAATAATATATAACCATTTAATTTATAATATACATGTCTAAACTGTATAATCATCTTAATTTATTTAGTAATATTCATACTCAACAAATTAACCAATATGTTATGATGTTAAGGTTTAAATAATAATATTTCATATAGTACAACATTTCATTCAAACTCAGTGTTTCATTCATTTAAAGTTATTGAAGAGATATAATTTCTTGATAAATAATTATATTGTGATTTATTAGGTTGTTATATTCTCTTATAAGACGGGTTTTATATTTCATATAAAATATCAAACATTATATTTACATTTTAAAATCTTTGGGTGTTGCATTTCCCCATAATGACATGATTTTAAAAAAGAATCAATTACATGAAATATCCATATGTCCAAACATCACTCTCAGTTTCCCTATTATAATTTACTTCTATTAAGTTAAGATATATCTATGAACACAACATTATATCTTACCCAATAACCATTTCAACAATTATGGAAATATATTTCTTTAAATATACCACAACCTAAATAAAAAAGGATCATTATTTAACACATCATTATCACTACCCATAATAATATATTTTTAACCACCATAGTTTGATTCATGTTTGTAAAATATTGACTAGAATAAATTTGTAGTAACTGGATCATTCCATTATAATACCTTATGAATGCCTTTGATATGACAACTATTTTAATCTAGTCACGATGGTCTAATAGACTGATATTGAGGAATCTTTATCCTATATATATAATAATAAAAATAATTACACAAAAGAATACTAAAATAATAGGAAAAACAATGATCTAATATTTATATAATAAAACATATAACTATATTCAAATACTTTTCTATCTATAAAAAGTGAAAAGAAAATTCATTGACAGATCGTATATGTCTATGGAAAAATGTACCTAAGATAAACAATATAACCATCACTAAGGAACCACCCCTCCCATTATCCAGCCAGAGTATCTCTCCCCTTCCCCAAATATACTCTCATATTTAATATGATCTATATGAAGAATCCATACTATTGATTATTAAATAAAACATTAGGCCACCACATGACTCGGAGGAAATGTGCAGGGTGTGAGTACGAACTGAATAGGACACCAAAAATAGTTTCCCAAAAAAATTATATATATACTATAGTGTTTGTAATGATTAATAAACAATCAGATAAAAACTAGGAATAATTATCCTTTCAAGCATAACCAACCTTGGGATAGCCATTACCTACCTCAACCAATTCTAGAGTGGAATGATGCATCAATATTCTATCATAACAAATGATCCCTAGACCCCCTTACCAATTATATATTATATATATTTACCATTAAAAATAAAATTATTTTACACTATGGCATGTACACACAAATAATAATATTACCCATTCCATTATAAACTCTTAAACAACCATGAGAATATCATATTAATGAATTCCAAGTCATGCTTTCACCCACACATTACTATGTTAAACTCATTTGTCTCAATACATCTAGAATATATAGTGAGAATCCTTCCCCCATATGATGGTTTCACTCACCACATACTGTGGATAAATATTCTGTTTCCTTCTACATATTGACCAAAATCGTCATCATCCATCCTATAATACTTAAAATTGGATGATACCACCTTGAAAATAGTTTTCAAAATCTCATCATGGGTGAAATAGTTTTAACAAATCTCCCTAAAAGTCTTTTCTCCCATGTAGAGTGGCATCACTGACAATCAACAGTTACACCATAGTGAACCAATACCGCTAAAAATAAAATTGGTTAACCTCAATAAAATTATATTAGTGAACATAGATTTTCTATATCCGAGTGATAACCACAACCCAAATTATAATAGGTTACACCTATCACATTTCAAAAAAAACACTTCATTCAATAAGTCCCATGAAACATACTATTATGACATGATATGTTATTCTCTTTGAACTCTCAAAAAATACAAGAAGGAAATAATAAACATACTAGTATAAGAACATTCGCATTCCATAGAATTCTATCCCTATATATATCTTGATAATAATGAATACCAATCATGGTTCTATTCATAACCACCCACCCTACTATACTCTTTCTCATTTATTACATTTTGCATAACCACATTTATAACAATTGAAACAACTAGGAACCATCAACATGGATTTAGTTGTAGTACAATCAACATGAAATTCTACATAACCTAATATTAATTTAAATAAATCTAGTAATATGATAAATATCTGACTGATCGAACAAACAATAGATAATAAGGAAACTGTGACAGAAATAATTAATTAACACTTAGGGAAACTATCCTTAGTCATGGATAATCCTTACCTAAAACCATTAATCAGTCTAATAATAATTTATAAATGACTCCATAAAGGTTTTAAAGGATGAATAAGAGAAGATCAAGGTGTACTCTCTATGTTTCTCGATGGAACAGAAATAACCCCCTCATTTATATTTATATATAATATGCAATTATTTATATTTTTACAAAATAAATTTTTTTTCGTGATGTGACCCATATTGATTAGATAATGATTCTCATATCCCATCCAACTATCATGGAATGGTCCTTCTCTCTATGGTACGACAAACATCTCTTGATTTTCTCACACAAACCCCAGCATTTCCGTGTGGACCACTGTATCTCAATGTGATCGTCCTGCCTCCACTTTTCACAATCTCTATGAACAATTCATGACATTCACAATATATATATCAAAATTATATTTAATATCGGAGACACTATTATAGTAGGTAAACACTATATCATGAACTATAACTTTTTAAAAATAATTTATTCATGATTATATTCAAAATATTAATTTCTGAATGTTAAAGTTTTAATTTTAAAAATTAAAAATCATTGTAAAATCATGGTAATGAAATTTCATTACATTGAAATTTTGGGTTTTTTTAGAAAAAAGAAGTATTTTTATGTGAATAGAAAAAATAAAATTTTGTATACCATGTCTCTTTCGACATCAATAGAATGTATGTAAAAAACTAAAAAACATTTTCACACATAAAATATGTAGTTAATTAAAATCATTTTAAATTTTAATATATTATTTGAATGTCTAAATCTGTCTCCTTATTTTTCAGAACTAAATAAAATGTTTCATTGATAAAAATACTTTCATCCATTTTATTGATTCAAGTATTTTAAATGATTTATTCAGATTTTCCTAACCTTAAAAAAACTCATAAATTATTTTATTACATTTTGTTTTATTTTTCTTACAATTAGTATCGAATTTTTTTCAATAATATATTTATTTTTAATTCTAATAATCAATTTTTTTCAAAAAACATGTATTACATGATTAACATTATTTAGTTTAATATTAACATTACACAAATTAAAAAAAATAAAAATTTTCAATTATTTTCAAATTTTAAATTATAAGGTTTAAATTAGATAAAATGGGCAATCTGAATTTTCTCATTAAAAATAATTAATATGTTTGTAAATCAATTTTGAAGGAAAAATAATTTGTGACTTATAGTTTGAATCATAATTGAAAAATAATAAAATAATTTATTTTTTCTTTAAAATAAAAGGATAAGGTGAGTTTCAAATGATAGTCACATTACCCTCTACTTTTGGTCTTTTTTGTCTATTGATCCTTGAATAGTAATGTAAAATTAATTAAAATGTAAGGGAATATCCAAAAACTACCATTCCATTAACTTATAAAATTGTAAACATTCCACCACATAAAGTGTCACCGCACAATATAATATAAAAATTAATATCTAACAATTTTATCTTCCTATAACCCTATCAAAATTTCTGAATATTATATTCACCATTATTTATCATATTTTCTTCATGTGTAGTAGGAATTACTTGTAAAATTCAACTACCATCCAAGGGTATTATCAACTACAAAGATTTTATTACTAATTATTTTCATTAAAATTTATACTAGACAAACTAATATAAATATTAGAGTATAACATATTTACATTATTGTTATAATATTAAGGATATTCTAATTTTATATTCTTTTATCCAACACATTATGGAAAACAAAATTGTTGTTGAAGTTGTGCTTATGCCTGAGTGGTAAAAATGTAATCCTGGATCCAAAATACCAAGGTTTATATCATTTAAATACCATTTTGGCAGTATATGTAACAGTATGTGACATTTTCATGATATAGGATGGTTGTGATAGAAAATGTTTTTGAAGCTAGAGACGCAGGCATGACTATGCCAAGGAGATGTTGACATGACATTAAAGTGGGCCTTCAATCTATGTTCTTCAAACACGTGTACATTAGCCTACATTATATGTAATGGGTATCCCTTATCCAATATTTAAACAGTTATTTTATTTCATAATAAAAATATTCTTCAACCCCAATTCCAAAAAAAAAAACAAAATACCCAAATCGTCGTTTGGGCTTATGTGTGGGCCCCCGCCACTACAAACAACAAGATTCATTTTCATCAAAACACATCAATGATGGTTAAAAAAATATTTTAATGATGAATAATAATTTTTATAATATCATTGAAATTATTTAGTGAATATTGGATATCATATTAATGATATAGTCAATAAATGATCATCATTAATTCTATCGACATAGGAAATCATGCTATGAGGAAAATATTTTTAAAAAATTATGTTATTCATTAATGTCCATTATTTATATTTTTAAAACATTTATAAACCACATATAGAAGTCCAATATAAACTTTATAATTTAATTATTATTGTTTTTTAGTTATATTAAAACAAAACAACCACATAATCATTCATTAAAATAGGGTATGTTCATGTTTTCGTCAGTTTAACCACCTACGTTCACAATACAATGAATTTCTATCATGAATGACTATGAGAAAATAATTATTATTATCCTGTAATATAATTTTTAAAATAATTATTATAATTATATTTGGATATGTTATATGAATGTTTTACTGATCAATTAAGAAAACACTATTCAATCATTAAGAATTATTAAACCGTTCTTGTAATAAATTCCATCTTCATGAACAAAGGATAAATCACTCATGAAATAAATTTTAAGCATAATAATTAATTATAATACAATAATATTATTAAATTCAATGATATATTAATGAAAAAAATTGGAATAGTGATGAATACATACACTACTATTATGAAAATTGTACAAATGGTCAAAAATTTAAACACTTCATGTGTCAAATATATAGATTTCATATAGATAATAACTATATATAAATACTGTAAAAGAAAATTATTGTGAGTAATGATATTAATAAAGTGATAATGATATATCTCTTTTTAACATATAAGATTAACGTAAGTTTGTGGATGTTAAGAAAATAGGTAAAGGTGTTTTTCACAAATCTTTCTCTTTGAGGCATGTTTTGTATTATGTGCCCAATAATGATTTTTATTTCATATAATACATATCTAATATAATAAATCATAAAATTTCAATATACATTGCATTTTATGATCAATTTGTAGCCATAAACTTTTATAAAATTTTATTTCATTGCATCCCATGATATAGGTGGGGGTTGTATAACACAATTTTTATTCTCTTAGGGTCATGTTCTATTATCCACATATTCCATTTTTTGGTATAGAAATTCCCATTAAATATTTTATTTCATATGAAACAAGTATTTTTTGAAAATGAAATGTTTCTAGTTCAATCCCACTTTCATATTCTATTGACTCCACAATTACCAAAACAATTATAATACTCAATAATTTCTATGGTGGAAAAACCATGCTTTGTTTTAGAAAATTAAATGTGAGTGTAGATTCCTAGAATTTAAATCCTTTTTTGGATATAGTAAATTAGATTTTTATATGGATCAAAATTCACCTAGTTGAATTTAGACTAAAATTTGTGTGGTGATCATTGACTCAATCGTCACTTGGATTGAGAACTAGTGGGTATAAGACTACATAGCTAGATAGACACTCATGAATGATATTATTTGGAATATTAACACACTATTTATAATCCATAATGGAAGAATTACCCTAATATTACCTTTATCTTATAAAAATTAAGACCATTTATCAATAATACTCTTGTCCATAGATAACCCAACACATTGAAATTTGTACCATCTGTATATTTCATTGATAAGAGTGATTCATGAAACATTTAAAATACCCCATAGGTATTAAATTGAATAAGATATGTTCTCATAATCATATTCATTATTCTATTGAATGAGGTGGTATTTTTTTTTATATTTCACATTATATAGATATCCATTTTTTCATCCTATGGCTCCTCATGGAATGGTAAAAAACTTATTCTTGGATTTCATATTGAATGAATTATACTTGATTTTTTGAAATTTTTGGTCTAGAATTATATATCCCCCCCAATGAATCATTGGGTATCATGAAATAAAACATATTAGATTTTTGAGGACACATCTCCCCTTATCAGTATATTATCTATGATCAGGGCCTTAAAAGACTCTTTGGATTACTATAATTATTCATTCCATAAGTATACGATCAATGATTATTGTCTTCCATGGTAATATTTATTTATATTGATATTTCATGCCTATATATTTAGTTTATTTTGATTTTTATATTGATTATTTATTCCAACCATATCACAAATTCTTTGTATATGATCTGATTACTCCTATGGTATACTACTCTATACTAAGAATTTGATATCACCCTTATTTTCTTAATTTCATCAGGAATCCTAGAGGAGAATCATTTTTAAATTTTATTGAATTGATATATAGGATAATTATTTTCTCACAATGTTATCATGTAGTATAATATATTTTCAAATGAGATGTATGCATGCATATAGTCTTCCTAGACAACTAAACTATTGGATCATATAGCAACTCTTGTATTATGTTTAAATAGTTAATATAACTACAATATCTTGGTTTCTAGATTATGTTATGTTACATTTTCTAAAAAGTATATTTAGTAGGAATCATGTGGATTGATTTATGGGAATCTAGTTAGATATATCATTTACTATGAAAAAACCTCATTAAAGTGTGGGAACAATCAAGTAAAATTTATCAAAATTGTATTTTACAAACAAGTATCACAAGGTAATTATGTTTTTATAGTTGTATAATGATTGAGAATATTTGTAGAAATGGGAATAGTATCAAAACTCTTAGAAAATACAGTAATTTCCCCCTGAAACATTTCAATAATTTATGAGTAGAGGATAACTATATCAGAAAAATATGAAAGAAATTAGAAAACTTTATTAAAAGAAAATATTTATCACAGTGAAATATCTTCTGATCCACAAAATTATGTAACTATTTTTGAATACTTAATGTGACAAAAGCATCCATTATTTGATGGAACTAGTATTTTATTAATATATGAGAAATATATTGGTATCCTATCCAAGATCCTTATCTCTTTATCATGTAGTGTAAATGAATAATACCACACATCACATTATAGTCTCTTGGGAGATATATACAAATTAATGAATCTAATTCAAAACAGTAATGAGGAAGATGATATCATGTAAAAGAAATTGGGATCTTATATGAATTTATTCTATGAAAATTATTTTCCTAATTAGTAAAGAGATGTAACGGAATGGTAGTTACTCGGTCCTAGATAATAGGAGTAGGAAATTGATTTCATATATGAGGTTATCAATACATGGAATTTTTTTACTTATTTTTAACTATGCATAAAAACTATAATGAAAAATAAATAATTTCTCTTCTATGTTAAATATGATTCTTTCATGGTGTTTGGCCTCATGGAACATTTTATCATATGTGGATATTGTCTAAAGATATATTAGGATAGAAAAAGTGTTCTTCCATGTATATTCTTTTAATGGAAATCAAGACAATAAGTGGCCGATTAAGAAATGTTATAATAATATTGTGAAAAGGGGAAGAAATGAATGTGAGGGATTTCCCAAATGTGATAAATGTTGGAAGAAACACCATTTGACTAAAAGGAAATTAGATATAGTTCAATAAAATCATGAAGAAATTTTCACCAATCTCAAGAACAATTGGTAATGGAAGAACTAATTTATGTTAAATTATTTAACTGTAATGATAGGGGATATTATTTGAAATAATGACCCCAAATATCAATGGAATTTACCCTAAAAAGGCCAATGGATAATGTCAATGATTCTATGACTACCACAACTGATGTCTAAGTTCATAATTTCATGGTTTAAGGTACATTGGTAATATCATAAATGGTTTAAATTGTTTCATTTTATTCCATATTATCTAGTACATTTATATATTCCATGTCTTTCGCAAAACACTAGATATTTCTCTATCACCCTACTAAGGACACTATTAATTAAGACACCATGTTAAAATTTTATCGAAACGAATATTTTTCTGGTAGTTCCAATTATGATGAATTAATATAATATATTAGTAATCATTTATTATTACTATGGTTCACTATGATATGATCCTTAGTACGGAATGGATTCAATTTTTATTGAAATTTTTTTTTCATGGGATAGATTTTATGATTTCTAATGTAGTGGTGGGATATCAAATATTTATAGTGTATAATTTATCAACTAATTCATCTTTGTTTCCTTACCTAGTAGATATACATAATGAATTTTTTTAATATGAAAAGATCATGTGTGATATATGGATATGTAATATATCATATGAATAGAGTATACAGTTATGGCAAAAAAAATTAATTTATTTATTTTGTAATATTTACAATGTAATCAAATGGAAAGTGAAGTTATGTTCTCCATTGAACTCATTATGAATGGAAAAAATATCTAAACCTACATATAAAATAGAAATAGAGGGTTGTATGTAGTTTAAGAGATATATACATGAATTTTGTGATAAAGTATTTATAAGCTGGGATGTTTCACTATGAAGAGTCTCTATTTTATTAATGATGAAAAATTTCAGTCAATGAGGTTACATATCAATATTATGGAGTTCAGTGAATTTATATTGACTCAAAGTATCTGTTACCTTTCATTGATAACTTATTTGATCATCTTTCAGCAGTGTAATAATTTTCAAAAGTCGATCTTCACTGCTGTTATCATAATATATGGTTAATGAAGGATTTCATACCAAATATGGAATTCCAAACATGTTAACGTCATTATGAGTTTGCGATGATTAATTTCTGAATAACTAATGCACCTTTTGTGGTGGTAACATGATTATTTTTTGTAGTATTCATTAATTATGTCATGATATACACTCTAATATATGAATATCATGAGATTCATCTGAAAATAATTCTTGAGACCCTCAATAAATTAATTTTATAGGAATTATAGTATTTGTTAATTTTAGATTAGTGAATTTTATATTTTGGTAATATTTTCTCCAAGGACCGAATATTTTTTGACCTTCAATGAAACATAATGTCATATAATGGACTACACTAATTAAATAACCAATATTTAAAATTTAATGGGTTTAACAAATTAATATCAATAGTGTTTTAATGATATATTCTAATTAGAAAACACATTAACCAATTTAACACGTAAATGGGGTAAATTTACACGGCCAATGAAATTAATGGAATGTATTGAAAATTATATTTTGTAATTAATTAATGATAAATTATTAAATTTACCATCATGTATATAAGGATTCATAATATATAGTGAATAATTGGATTAATGATATATTTTTATCCTTATACCAAATGATAGAGTGATTTGTTATGCATCATGGATAATGAAAATCCATGAATGAAACATTCCAAATAATGACCTTGATATGGATACCAGAATATTTTTGTTGAAAATTCATAGGCACTACATATATAGTGATTATTACAATATATATATATGCATAGAGGGAACAATAATTTTAAGTCTAAATTCTCTCTGAGTGTGATCAATATATTGAAAAAATTATTGATGGGTCTACTCTAGGACTTTGATTGCATGATACACTACTACCCTACGATATTAAAAAATGGGGAATGATGGATTGATTTAGATGAACCATTGACTTATTACAATGATGATTAATACAAATGATCATGTATTAATATATCTACTAAATATTTTTATGGTGATTAATGGTCAATGGAATTCATGTTTTTTTCTCTAAGAAATTTCCTAATCAATTTTACTAGATATGATGGATTGATACAAATAGAATTATGGGTACTTATACAATGGATGATTAATGTATTAAATTATGGGAAATTTGAAGACACCATATATAGATTCAGAGTATATATTTTTGGGAAGATTTATCTTATTTCTCTATATTACAATTGAAGTGTAAAATAAATGATGAAGCATAGAGGTAAAATTTATCTATACTCACAAGTAACAAAAAAACTATATTGAATTAAAATAAAATTTCTCATGGGATTTTATGAAGATGAAAATTTTGTATTGTGTGTCCAAATGTTTAGTATGCCTCTAGGTACAGGATGATAGAAAACAACATAAGGGACTCATGAACACTCTTCATATTACTAAATGAAAGTGAGACAAAATTACAATGGACTTTATCACTGGACTCCCAATGACATTGTGAATGAACTATAATATAAGGGTCATTGTTGATCAGAAAACTATGTCATTTCATTTCAATGTGATAAGATATGATGTTCAAATTGAGCACCTTTATCTTCATTATATTAGTTAAATCATATGCCTTTAGAGGGGGCCTCTATCAATCTAATATTAAAATATATCTCAATGTACATAATGATTCTGAAGGAATATTAAAAGGGGTCTTGAGACTGAGATGTTTTTAAGCATCAACTATCTTCCCTATACTGATGGATATATATGTACCACTATTAAAAAATTAAATTACATGGTTTCAATTGATAGTCGAGGTATGTGAGAAATGTATATTCATTCGGTGTAATGTTAATATAGTAATAACATCCATTTGGTAATTTAAATGGAACAATATGAATAATTTTATAGGAAGAGTTTTCAAACTAAATTATATTGGGATGTATTTATATAAATAAATATATGGGCCCTAAATTTTTTATAGTATATGACTATAAAATGATAAATTTTTTTGGCTCAAATTAAACTAATAAAAAGTAAAATAAGATATTTAATGATAATTTAAGTGATGGGATGTAATTAAAAGTGGGGGATTATTTATTTTTTATTTTTACATATGAAAAAGAGGTAAAATATTTTTTTATAGTAGAGTTAAATACTGACAGTAATTGTAGACGTATCTTACCAATTGGATGTATCACCCATCCATTATAAATTAAATTATTTCATTCATATTTATTTGCTGGAATATGTGATAAATCCAAAAAAAATGTTTTCACATGTGAAAGAATATAGTTATAACCTAACTTCTCAAATAATAAGGTTCTGATTTTGATTCGTGACACCAAAGAGTTGGAATTTTGGAATAAGATAACATGACTTCTGAAAGTCTTTTGTATTAATCCCAAACTATAAGTTGTAAAATAGGAATCTTAAGAAGGTATGAGGAATTAATATTCAGAAATATTTAATAATTTTTATATAACCCAATTTCTAGGATGATTTTTATTTGGGTAATGGAATGTAATACCAAATAACCTAATATAGTAGGTAAACACCATATCCTAGATTATCTAATTCTAAAGATCCATTATTCTAGAAAATAATTATAATTTTAATAATAATGTTTTAAATTGAATTAAAAAATTGATATATTTTTTATTAATTTTAAAGATATTATCTAAACATTAAATTTCTGTTTTTTAATAATCTTTATTGGTGAATAGTGTAAATAAAAATTTTGTTAAAACTATGAATCTTATGAAATATCAAGGATGGTTGTATAAAATAAATCTTCAAAACCCTTAAATATAAAAAAAAAATATTTAAAGAATATGATTGATCATTTTAAAATATTCAATTGGATTATAAATCATAATATCATTATTTTTAGTAATTATTAAAATATAACCTTAACAAACATTATTTTCAAGATTATCATGGAAAGAATTATTTTGATGTTTGGAATTGAATTTGGATATTTTTAAAAGCCTTAAAATTTATTTATTTTTAAAAAAATTATCTTATTTCATTAAAATAAATATCAAAGATAATATTATCACTTATATTAATTCAAAGCATAAAAATGATATTCTTAAAAAAATAATTACAAGATTATGTTTTGATAATTTTAAAATAAAAATTTCACATAAATAGAAATTTTATTTTATAAAGTGATTATAAAATTATATTTCATAATTATACAATTTTGTTAAAGTGGATATATACATTTTTTCATTATAATTAATTACTAGTTGTAAAAATTCATAACAATTTAAAAAAAATTAGGGAAAAACACAAAAAGATAAAATATAAATTTATTAAACAAACAAATTATTCATATAAAAGAGTTTTTTAGGTGATTTTAGAACAAATGTTACATTATATTACTCTTTTCCCAAATTTTTTCACTCAACCTTGAATAGTATTCTTATATTATTTAAAATATAAGGGTTACTCCAAAAACTATATTTCCCTTTATTTTAAAAGTGTAAAACATCCACCATTAAAATACACATATTCCAAATTGTTTTATTATTTAGCATATGACACTTTTATCCTCATATATGCTTCTATCACATAAAAAGTATTCTAGACACCCTTTTATAGAATAATTCCTTCATTTCATGTGATAATTTCAAATAAAATACATATCCCCGATGCTTGAATTATCATCTACATAGTGTTACTTCTAATTAATATTAATAAAAATTTATTATACCCACACAAATATAATGATATTAGAATAATTTATATCCATTTATATTACAATATATATAGATTATAATTTTTCATCTATCATACCCATTAGGAAAAAAGAAATAGTTCTTTGTGCGTACGTGCGACCTCCAGCCACCAAGAGAAACAAAATTATTTTTTCCACAAATCCAATTATTAATAGTGAAAATAATTTTTTAATGTGTAAATATTATTTCGCTGATATCATTACTGGTTTTAAGGACAAATTGGTTAACATGTAATTGATATGATCATTAATGAACAAATGTTATTCTAACGATCTAAAACACATTTGATGAGAGAAAATTCATTCCTTTAAATTATATAATTTTGTCATATCCAATATTTATTATTATATAAAAATTATAATTATACAATATCATACTAATAAATACAAAGTATGATTTTTCTGATTCAGTTGTATTGTTATTATAATAAAAAACCTCATAATCATTCACTAAATTATTGTTTGTTCATGTATGTGTCGGTTTAACCTTATACTTGAAGAATATGATGAATTGATATCATGAATGTCTATAGGAAACTAATTAGTTTTATAGCACATCATAGATGTATAAATTATGATTTTATATTCTATAGAAGTTATATCAATATTTAATTCATCAATTATAATTAAATTTTCATTAATAATAAATAAATAGAATACTATTGTTAAACCAGTATGAAAGATCAAAACTATAAACAATTGATGGGAAAAATAGTCAACAATTATAGAGATAATGACAGATTATAAAAAGAATAAATAAAAATTAATACGATTAAGTCTATTAATTATTTTTTAGTTATTTATCTATTTTGGAAATAGGAGGTTAAAGGGTATTCTTATAATTTACGAAAATATATAATGTATTTTCATCACAAATTCCTCTTATTGAAGGATGTTTTGTATTTTCCACGTAATTTCATTTTTTTGCCTATATACTTCCAATTTTAGATTTAATGTCATGAAAATTATTTATTCATCGAATTTGAAGATAAATTTTAATAAAACTCTAAAAATATGTTTTTATTTATTTGATTCCAAATACATAATTTTTTATTTTCCCCCCTGAATTATATTCATTTGGACTCATGTTTTGTTCACCAGATATTTCCATTATCATGGTACATATAATTATATAAAATATTTTTAAAATATTATTAATTAAATTTAGTTCATTTTGATTTATATATTATTATACATCCCTCATATTCATTTTAATCAAGAGTTTCTAAATAATTTCAAAACTCATTCTTTTTTATATTGGAATACCCATCTTATGTATTGGTAAAATAAATGAGTATTTTGTTTTATATAGATAATTCCCTATCTAGATATTAAATATTGGATATGTCTAGGGAATAAATTCACGTAGGGGCATTCACAATAAATAGGATTTATTTATCATTGACTGAATCATCACCCAAATGCATAAAGATTCCACCGAAGACTATAAACCTAGCTAGAAACTCCGATTGGATATATTTTTGAATATTGACACAATATTTTTGAATCATGATGTAAATTTATCCTAATATTTCATTCTTCTTATACTAATTAATCCTACATTGCCAAATTATTATCTCAATGTATAACTTATCACATTGAAATTACCCTACCCACTATATTTTCTTCATATGGATACTTCATACTACTTTGATGATAGCCAAAAACTTATAAGTTGGTTAAGGTATATTATCTATAAATCAAAATTGTTATTTCAAATGGGAAAATGATTAATTTATATATATCTTATTATATGGTTATCAATTTATTATTCAAAAAGATGCTCCTTTGGTAAATTTTTTAAAATTATGGAAGATTATAATGGTGAATTAATTGGACATAATGTGATTATTTGAGGGGATGAGAATTAAATATACCCTTGATGCATACATAGATCTCATGATATAATACATGTTTTGTTTATTTATATTTCTCTTCCCATATCAGTATTATTTCATGGAAAAATGAATTGACCACATCATTTTATCTCTAGTATTATCCATTCCATCAGTATGAGATCAATGATTATTATTACTCATGTTTTTATTTATTATCTTGGATATAACAATCCTTTATTGTTGGTTGATTATGGATTTATGTTTTTTATTAATTCTTATAACATCACTTATTCCCATTTTATTTTTTTATATATTTGATTTTGAAATTTTTCTTAGTAAGAATCCATTCTCTTCTTTATTTTTTCCTTTCCACATGAAACCTAGATAGTAACCATGTGAAATTTAATTTAAAATTATTGATGGCGTAATAATGTTCATTGAATGTGTTCATGTTTTGTCATATATTTCATAATGTAATATATATATATATATGTATATAGTCTTATAAGAAAATTAAGATGTTGGATCTTATCGCAACTCTAGTATTATATAACAATAATTTATTATAAATAATAGCTCTACGTTTCATGTTTCTCAGTTATTTGAAGATAATAGTTACATATCATCATTTAAATATGCTTGATTTCAGATTATTTATTTTCTCCTTTATAAATTTTAGTTTGTCATTATTTTCCATTACTCACAACAATGATCTTATTTGAACCATAATATATTTTATTATTAATTGATATTATTATATCATGGTCGTTAAAATATAAGGCATAAAAAATAGTAACCCTATTAAAAAATAGCATTTAATTTTTTTTAGTAAAAAATATAATAGGTATTTCTCAAGAAATAAGTGATCAGCGTTCAATATTATGAATAAAATTATATATGAATGTTTATTAAATGATTTATATTTACTACAATTTATGTATTTTTATCTAAATAAAATATAATGATTTCTACTAAACAATGATGAAATATATTGACAATATATATATCCAAATAAAATAATCAATTATAAAATATATATTAATTTGTTCTAAATTATTATAAACACATTAGAAGTAAAAATTACTTATTTCTAAAAAACTATTTGTACTATGTGAATTGTATTTTATCTTGATAATTTAATTTAATAACCATTGAGTATTTATTTTAATAATATATGTATATAATATATTCAACAAAATATTTTAACATTATTCTAATGTTTATTACACAAAAATTATTGATATTAATGTATTTTTTTCAGGAAAATAAATTTTCACTAAAAAAGGTTTGTGGTGTTTTGTCCATATATTATAATTAATTTTATCTATATCTAGTTATTTAGTCCTATAAAAATATTCCAATTTTCTGAATAAACCTAATAAATATAGGGTAATAATGTCAACATGTTTTTATTAATAATAAGGAGTTACTGTAGTAAAAATATTATAACAATATTAAGGGTTAAAAGTGTTAAAAGGGGAAATACCCAACGATATGTGATTTGAAATAACATAAATCAATTTATTAGATCTCATTTTCTATAATATTTTGACATTACCCTTATAAACATCTAAACAATGAAAACTTGGATCCACTTGACCTGATTAGTAAAAATTGTATATGATAAAAATTCATGTATTTATAAGTTTACCCTAGTGGTTTTACTCACAAATATACCAACTCTAGAAAGATTATAGTGTAAGAAAAATGATGATAAATAAATGATAATAAATTATTTTTACCAATATATTACAACATTATTCTTCTTTAACCTCAAAAAAATAATACGTAAAAATGTTAACATAATTAAACTAGTTTATTTAATATACATAATTTTTTTAATTTTATGGTTACAACAATTTTCTACCACTTTTCAGTCTTATGTTAAATTGAAGCTTCCCTCATGCGTACATGTGTATTACCACATAAACAAAGATATGTGATTATTTTTTTATATATGGATAACATGGATGGTAAAAATGATATATTTAGTGATTATATATGATAATTATTACATTTCTATGATTTTTTAAAGATTTATTATAATTTTGATTTCATTAATTTCATTCATTGGAATATGAAATTATCACTCATGTGTATGGACTATCAACTATCTATTAGAAGATATGTGATTACTTTTTCATCATAACATTAAATGAAATGTTATAAATTGGTATCTAATGAATTAATATGATACCTATGAAGTTAATAATATTATTTATAAGATGTAATTATGATATTGGTTCAATAATTGGAACCATAAAATATATATTTACATGTGAACAAGAATAGTTAACAATCTAAATGTATATATTCATGAATTATTGTTAATATATTTGTAATTAGATATAATAAGTGGGTGATATATTATGATATATACGTATATGATTTGGATATTTATTTATAATAAATTCTTATTTATGCAACTAGATTTTCAGAGCATATATGACTATTCTCTAGACTTATAGTATGGATTTATGCTATAGTCTAATTTCATTTACTCATTTTCTATGATAAATTTCTACTGGGAGAAATTATTCTATCCTTATATTTTAAAAATTATATTTTTTATTCTTTGTTTTTATTTATTTTGGTTTTCATAAATTTCATTAATTTTCCATTCGTTGGTACTTAAAACAATTTAGAAAGAATTGTTTATCAAATAAATCTTTATATTCAACTTTAAATCATGAATTATTTACATATATATATATATATTCATGTCCTAAAAAACATGGAAATATATACATATAATTAAACATTTCTTGATTATAATTTTTACAATATTTGAGTTTATTTACAATTTATTACAAGAAAAATTTTCAAATTTTTTGTATACCACTCACATTTGACTTTTATGGGAATGTGTTAGAAGAATAATCTATTTTAATGTATATGGAGTAAAGAGGTTTTACTTCCACCATTTATTTTGTTATTTATAAATAATCCTTCAAAAATTGTAAAATAGTTTAAAAATAATATCCTATTAAAATTTATTGTGAATTTTAAATTTAAAATGTTACCAAAAAAAATGGACGTATCTTTTGACTATAAATGTATACAAAATTTGATTTATAAAATAGATTTCTAATCTGTGGGAAAATCCTTTAAGTATTTTTATCATTAAACAACGATATGATCTTGTAATACATTCCACATTCTTTATATAGACGACATATTATGAAAAATATTTTTTAGGTAATTTCATTTAACCCATTTATTTCCAATGGGTTATTCACAATATGTTGAAATGGTGAATGATCTCATGAGGTTGTAGAAAACTTATCTATGGTTTTAATTTTGTGATGGGTGTGAAAGAAAATTTTATATACCTCAAATTCATTGGATTATGATTTATGTCTCATGAAATAATATTAAAGAAAATGTTAGGTGAAGACATTATTTTAATGGAATCCAATCACTTTGATAGTCTTGGAATAAAACCATAACATCCATAATGATGGGAATGTGGATTTAACCCAATCCAGTTTAAGACTTAGTCCAGTATTAAAGTATATTATGTAATTATGGACTTATGAAATTATTTTCAATACTTATGTGCATGTAAATAACATTGAAATTTTAGTTTTATATGATCACATGGATGATGATTAATAATTAATAATTCGTAACTCATCTGAATTACATAAATTATTATGAAAAATATTCATTCCAGAACACATGATTTATGGTCTATGACTTGTTTAATATATTTCAATGATTTATGAGATTGTTCTGATATACATATTTTTATCTTATGGTCACATATGAGCATCGATTCATATCTCATTCTTTTAGCTGTATAGAGAATATAATTTCACCTTTTGGTATGATTCATTTTCATTATGTTATGAATAAATGAATTAAGTAAGGTATTTATAAGATCCGTAAAAAGAACATTATGTGTGATTTTTAATAACATCCATTAAATAGTTATATGTTGTATCCCATCGCTAGGTATAGTACACATTCATGGTTCTAGGGACTGTATTACTGTGATATGTATTAAGTATTCATGTTGAGTAATGTTAAACAACCTTACAAAATAATATGGTCATATCAGTAGGAATCATAGTAATGTTTACATAATTTTTAGATTAGGTTATGTGGAAAATTATGATAGATCTTAAGACAACCAATGATGAACTAAATTATATATTGGATGATCTTAAAGTGTCATAAGTTCAAAAGAGTTGTCACACATAGAAAATATAAAAAATTAATCTTATGATTATATGACTGCGCACTTTGATTAGTTATTTTTCATTGTCACAGTATATTTTTTATTATTTTATTAAATCACTATAAAACAGATGAATCATGTTAACAACAAATAAGGAGGGAAATGTAATGATTTTTATGATGTGTAAATGAATGAAATCGATGTATGGAATTTTTTGAACTATTCTCACGTAACACATTCAAGATATGAATCATGATGTAAATACAAATAAACTATAAAAACACACACCATTGAGTCTTTAATGATGGAACATGCACCTTCATTCAGTGGGTCATCCAAATTAATAATTTTTTCGCACAAGAATAGTTCCACTAAAACCATATTTTCCATTTTCAAGATCTATGACCACGACATTATTTTCTTGGTATCTTATTACATATTTTGTGAATCTATTAAGTTTGTGAATATTATTTAGAATATGAGACACGAGTAATGGATTGAAATCATAAAATTAAAATATTTAATGATTTTATTCTTCAATACATACTTTCTTGAATCAATTTTAAAATAAGGGAGATAGAATTCCAGGAACTTCATAATAAGGATGGTTAAAACCTTTTACCTATTCAGAAAAATTCAATATTTTTTCAAGGTATGCGTTCAGTTTTTCAGCATCCTTAAAAGAAAAATCAAATAATTTTCATAAATCTTAAAACAGTGTCTCTAAATGAAATTATTCATAAGAGTCTTTAGTAGCTATAAATTAAATAGTAAATGTTCTCACAAGGATGAATTGGGTAGTGTAGTAACTAATTTCTTACATCATTTTAAGGATAATAAAAGAAAAATGGCTATTTTACGAGATTTAATTGAAAACAACTATGGAGGAAAGAAAATAAAACATCCTTTTTACTGAATGTGTGGAGAGAATCATGGGTGTAATTTCATTAATAGGATTTGAAAATTTTATATGTTTGAAATGAAATTAATTGTTAAAATAAATTTAGAATTGATTTTTAGAGATCATACAATTAAATAAATAAATAGAAACTTCACCAGATTCAACACAAACACTCCAATGATATAATTGCAATGAGTATCGGCACTATGCCAATAAATAAATGAATAAAATAGTTAATGAAGACAATAAACATTATAATCCTATTATTAGAAGATGAAAGAGGATATGTATTGTGATTACAACTACTGATGTGGGTTAATAGTCAGATTTGTTGATATATATACTTATCGTCCACTTTAGGAATGAAAATATAATTTTTTATTATGGTTATATCAACTAATTTTTATCATATGAATTTCAAAAGGTTATCACATCACCATATAAACGATTATATGAGCATGTATTCATGAAATATATTAATTTTATATTGATCGCATCTCAATTTTATAAATCCTCTCTAATAGATGTTTATTGGAGAGTACATTGAAAAAATATTATTATTCTTCCTCTAGTTAATTTGATGTGATCTTGGGTTTGGATTGGAACTATTTATATAGATATTATATCAATTGTTTAATAAGTGAATTAAAATTCAATATTCCAAATGAATATATGATTTTTCTTTTGGGTAAAATATGAACATGAGCTTACAATGTAAATGAATTTCATTATACCGGACTTACTACATATTGGAAAGGACCGTTAATCTCAAATGGTTAGAAAGTAACTAATCATTGATGATATATTTATTATTATAGAACATGTTTACATATTTCATAAAGTGTATCCTTCTCTTCAAAGGAATCATGATGTTTACCATTCAATAGAACTCATTCATATTGATATTAAAATTTCATGTACTCTTTATAGAAAGGGCCCAATTGAATTGCTAGAATAAAAGAGGAAACATTAGGACATTCATGAAAGGCGACTCATGATCATGAGTTCATAACTATAGGGTTCACCAATTATTTTTTTATGATGAATTATGGTTAAATGTGTATTTGGATTGATTATCTATAACATTTCAAGATCAAAATAAAAAAAAGTATCATCTTCCTAATATTGATGAATTGTTTGATCAAATCTAAGTGAAAAATACATTTCTAATATTGATAATCTAATTTTGTATCACAGGTTAAGGGTTAAAAAGTGGTATATACCTAATTAAACCTTATCTATTATGTATAGGCATTATTAATTTATAGTTAATTTATTTTTGATTACTAGTGACAACATTATCTTCATCAATCGAAGGAACCAAATATTTTGATATTAAATTGAACAGTTTGTGATACTCCTTATAAGAGATATCATTGATTATTCTATGATTATGTAATAACATATAAGTAAATTTCAAAATAGGTTAAACACATATATAATGAAGGTTTTTTTGGATAATTTAGTTAGTGTGATTTCATGATGTAGAATGTTACATTCCTCTATCACATAATTATAATGAATGTTATATTAGTAGATTCAAAAAACAAAGAAGTTGTTGAACAATGACCTAGAATAACTATGGAAACTGATTCTGTCACGACCCATCCTCAGGGTGAGTGTTGTGACTACCCCAATCCCGCCTTCCATAGGCCAGGGGCTGGCGACTAGCACCAAAGGCGTAAATCCCAACAGAAGGGAAGGTGTTGCCTTTATGAAGAAAACAAAACACAACAGAGTATGCCAGTGATGTAAATCTAAGTAAAAATGAGTACAAGGTATGTTCTAAAAAAGTAAATGGGCCAGTATACAAACCCAACTGAAAGTACAATACAACTAAAAGGAAAGTACAACAACAGTAAGTAAAACAGCAACACCAAATCATCCTTTGGAAATCCCACCTGAAGGGTGGGTACAGATAGTCTCCTCGGCTCCTCGGGTCTAGTCGTCTTGTGACATCCAAAGTAAGTAATGAATAATAGATATTTTTATCTATGTTTATTAATGATTAAAATAGTGTCATAGAGGCTTAAAATGAAAATAAATACAATCTTATGCATAGAATACACTAATATTCTTAAAAGATTGTTTTACTTCCTTTTGATGGCAAACCATTTTTGAATCTATATTTTGACAATTTTATAAACTATGTTTGTCAAAATAAACTTATTCTTTATTATTGTGACATCAAAATTTACCTTGTGTGAATTTTTGGTATTTTTCTGACAATGTTCATTTTTTTAATGAATAGTGAAAAATACTGCATTTTACAACAAAACTGCTTTTTAATCTAATTTATTTATTTTATTAGATTATGTTTTGAATTGGATTTGAAGTGAAATTAGAATATATTTTTACCAGTTTATCCAATGGTGGTTATTTGAATCTATTTCACTTTGAAATTAGACTTAAACTGGTGTCAACCTTTTGATACTTATTGTTATGTAAAAACACGCTATTTTCTCTGGCAGCGGGAATTAATTATTAAATTAATTAATGTTACTTTTATGATTTGAATTTTGTAAAATAGACTTCATTTTTGAATTCGGAATATCAAATATATCTTAGGGTGAATTTTTGGTAATTTTCTGAAAAACTTCAATTTTTGATGAATAGTGAAACCACTAAGTGGTAATCAAGAAAACAGATTTTTCAGTTAAATGAATGTTTACCACTAATGTGTATTGAATTTTGAAAATCCAACATACATGGTTGTCATTAAGATGTAAAATGTGGTTCAATGAGATTATAATAATTTTTTTGGTGAATAGCAACTTATTAAGTTCTTAATCGCGATTAGTGGTAATTACGGTAGTTTAAGGTATAAATAATGCTTTAATAATAGGAAATTACCTAGACAGATGTCCCAACCTTATTGGTTGTGTCATGGCCGACCAAGACAAGCCATGGGTCGACTTGGGGACCCCATGGAGACACATTGGTTTGGAAATGACAAAAATAACTTTTTATTAATTGTTAAAGTAAAAATGACACAAACAAGAAATGTTTTACGAATACAATTTTTACATGGGGTTATAAAGATCCGATTTTTGATTATAAATAGTCATTTGAAATCTAAAAAGATTTCCTACATCATAGTATTTTTTTATATTTTTAGACATTAAATAAATTAAATTATTTATGACATAATAATGATGTAGTGATGACATCATTATTTGACGATTTAAAAAAATGGAAAGACAATGTAAAATCTATGAACTACACATGGACAAAACCAATTGGATGAGTGTATTTAGAACCCTTATCACCTTATCCACGAATTATATCAATGTGGGACCTTTTAAAACCGAAACACATTTTCAAATAAAGTAATATTTCTTTACTTTCCAAAAGAGCCCCTCCTCTCCTCTTATAAAATGCCCGCACCTCTACCTAATTTCACACACTCCTCAAGCCTTTGGCTCGGCCAAACCCTGCCCATTTACTCTCTCCACATCCCTCTCCTCATCCTAGAGGATTCACTTTGGGAAGAATCCATTCAAAGGAATCATTTAGGCTCAAATCAAAAGGAGTTACACTTTTTAAGGTAATTCATTCTCTCATGTTCATTTGTTGTATTTTGCTTCTCCCACCCCCTAAACTCTTTTTATTTACTCCTTTTGTAACAAAAACAGTATATTAAATATACTAGGATGTTGTTATAAGATTTATTTGTGCTAAACGCTCACACAACTACATCAAATGGTTAGAGAACATACGTCTTCCGTGGATGGCGAAATTCTGCCTCCCGAAACGATGATTGTTCAACACTCATTTGACACCTTCAAAGGTGGCCATTATGATGTCACTATTTTTATATATGATATATAATATGTTTATGTTTCCCTTTAGCTTCTGTTTTTTTTCATTTTGGGCATGCATTTATGGTTTCCATTATGGGTAAACACGATATCTTCATTTTAGGAAGTGCGGACTACCGCCCCCTCAAAGTGATTTGATTCGTTAAATACCATATGTGGGACATATAAAGAATGGAACTATGATATTATATATGATATTATACTGGAATTATAATATACCTTTATATCATTATGATTCCATTCTATAAAATACGAAATAGAAATGAAAGTAGCGTTCATGCGTACGTACGGCTTACCGTCTCCATGAACGGTGCATTTCATTTCTTACCTCTAAATGATTATGTAATATTATAAATGCATGTATGTACTGGATATATATGACATATATGATATCTACATCATGAATACCATTCTGGATATAATGAACCTTTGACCAAATTAACAACATGTAAGTGTAAGAAGTCTATTTTTGACTTAAGAACCAAATACCAACAAAATGAACATTATTAACTTAACTGATTACATGATGTTCATAACATGGTATAAAAGGAATAATTAACATGAAAAAGATTCATAAGAAAGTATAGATTAACTCAAGTTTATTATTCAGGAGATTAAAGAACGGTCGGGTCAAGTCGGATACTAGGTATGGGACTTCGTCTCAATCTCCTTTCATTGAGGCATATTTTATTTTATACACAACATCCTTTTATACAGTGTATAAACCCCTTTGACTTTTATGTTTATTCAAAAGGAATCTTTTTTATACGAAGCATTTACTAAACGATAAAAGGGAATGTTTTTTTCGTACTTATGCGGCGACAACGACTTCTCCGCCGTCGTGACCGTTATTTGAGTTTCGGCTTCCTCTATAAGCCATACCTTATTTTTTAAAAGAAAAATAAATACCATGTTTTACTTTTATTTTATTTTAGTATGGAAAATGGTTTTCACAATGTTTTTTTGTTGTATTGATATCTTGTGATTGAAATGTGGAAATGTTATGTTTCCTCTATGAATGTTTTATGTGATATGATTATGTTATGGTTCTTGGGCATTATTATGAAGACAGGTGGTTCCGTGATAAACTAAGGGCGGGTGAGCCCGTTATTGCTCTCCAATGCATTGGGTAACGCGAAGGAGTGAAACGTTAAGGTTTATACGAAGAGATTTAGGGAATATACCGTGATGGGTATTCCAAACATAACCAAGAGGGTTACTCCCTACGTAAGAATGTTATGAATGCCTCAAGTTACCTTTAGGTCTTATGATTTCTATGATTTATTCATGATTTGATGAGGTATGTTAAAGTGATTATGTTTTATGGGTAAAGTATGATTTCACTCTTATGTATGTATGTACCCATGTTTCCTTTCCATGTTTTTATAACCCATACTGAGTTTTTATGCTCATCCCAAGTTTTTGAAATGTTTTTTCACAGGTCAAGGGAAAGGTACATGATAAGATGATAGAGTCACGGATGTGTCAAGAAAATAATCCATGTTTTATTTTAAATGTGTTTCCATTGATGGGAATGAAGAATACTATCTTTATGTAACCACTTTGTTTATATGTGGAATGTAATGCATGTTTTATGATCAAATTATCTAAAACTCTAAACCCGAAAAGATCCTCAATGTGTAATCTTGTAATAACTCAAGATTAAGTAAGGTTTAAGGCTAGGGCCTTACAGTTTGTATCAAAGGTCGGTTTAGATAACTTTAGGAGTTAGAATTCTATTAAATGATTATCCAAAAATATTTTTTTTTTCGAAATGATATAGCATTTAAAGATTACCATGTTGCTTCATCTAAGACATGTTTGTTCAGAATGGTTTTCCGCAGAGGAAATAGGGAAGAATTGCTAGGAAGGCATACAGAAGGAAATAACCTTCCGAATTAGCATCCAGAAATGGTCGGAAATGGAACTGAACAGTTTGTTGCAGTGATGGCGCAGTTGACTCAAGCGATAAATGGCGGTGGTATCCATGTACGAGATCAGCCAGATCAACCGTAGAGGAACATGTCAGTGGTGGAACATTTCATGAGGCAACATCCACCATCATTCAGAGGATCATCTGACCCTGTGCTAGCAAAAGGGTGGATTAAAGAACTGGAGAAGATTTTTGATGTCATGGGGTGTTTAGATAATCAAAAGGTTAGTCTTGCTATTTACCGTTTGGAGGGTGAAGCAGATCAGTGGTGGTCTATGGTTAAAAATATCAGGGACGCCGATGAGATTGATGCTCTTGACTGGGATGAATTCAAAGGTATGTTTCATGAGAAGTATTTTCCTAAGGCTTTTAGACTTAGGATGTAAAAGTAATTCTTGGAATTGAGGCAAGAGGAAGACTCAGTGGCTGCCTATGAAGAAAGGTTCACTCTATTGGCAAAGTTTGCTCCAAATTTTATTCGAGACCTTGATAGTAAAATCAATCGTTTTTACTCAGGATTAAAGCCAAAGTATCGAAGGGAATTAGCTTCTCGTGAGTTTAAAAGTTATGAAAAGCTTGTTCGATGTGCTGAGAAGGTGGAAATGGAGTTTGCCGATGACCAAGTGTTCTATAACAACCAGCAGAAGAAGAGACCGAGGTGGCGGGAGAAAGGTAAGAATTCTTCAAAAAAGTTTGATGGTAAGAGAACTAAGTTTCCATTTTGTGATAAATGTGGCAAAAGGCATGCTGGGTAATGTCTTCGGAATTCTGGGAAGTGCTACTGATGTGGTAAGATGGGACATAAGGCTCGTGATTGCACTGAAAAGGATCAAGGTGAAGGTAAGAACAAATTTGATTTACAGTTAGTGAAATGTTATAAGTGCAATGAGATGGGTCACTATGCAAACGAGTGTCCGACAAAGAGCTTGAGTGATGGGAAGCTGTTAGAATACAAGCAGAAAGGGGTGGTGAAATCCTTTGCAACTACTTCAGCAGATGTCGGTCAATCAAATGAAGTTGTATCAGGTACTTTTTTTTTCAGATTATGCCAGTGTGTTGTTTGATTCGGGGTCTACAAATTCTTTCATCTCTGAAACCTTTTCTAGTAAAATGGGAATACCATCTCAAGAAATGACTCCTGAACTTTTGGTAAAACACCTGGGGGGAATGTTGAGGCAAAAAGAATTTATAAGAATCTTCCTATCCTTATCTGTGGAAAGTACCTACTTGCAAACCTTATTGTTCTACCTCTAGTAGAGTTTGATGTTATCCTGGGTATGGATTGGCTCTCTATCTACCATGCTAAGATTGACTGTAGAGCTAAAGAAGTTTCTTTTCAGAAATACTTTCAGTTTGTTTACAAGAATGAACCCTTACTTTTGATAACATATCAAGAGGCCGAGAAACTTATAAAAGATGGAAATGAATGTTACCTTACACATGTCATTGAAAATAAAGGAACTGTTCAGATTAATGATGTCCCAGTGGTAAATGAGTATCCTGATGTTTTTCCTAATGAGTTGCCTGGAATAATACCAGATCGGGAAGTTGAGTTTACTGTTGACTTAGTTCCTGATGCTAAGACAATTTCAGAACCCCCTTATCGAATGGCACAAATTGAACTTTTAGAGTTGAAGGAGCAATTGCAAGATTTATTAGAGAAAGGTTTCATTAGACCTAACACATCACCATGGGGTGCTCCTGTTTTATTTGTTAAAAATAAATATGGTTCTATGAGACTTTGCATTGATTATAGAGCCTTGAATAATATCACTGTTAAGAACAAATATCCTTTGCCTCATATCGATGATTTGTTTGATCAGCTCCAGGGAGCTCAGTTTTTTTCAAAGATTGACTTGAGATCGGGGTACCATTAGCTGAAGGTAAACGAGGAAGATATTCCGATGACCGCGTTACGTACGAGATATGGCCATTATGAATTTTTAGTAATGCCTTTTGGGCTAACCAATGCACCTGCTGTATTCATGGACTTAATGAATAGAATTTTCCATGAGTTCTTGGATAAGTTTGTGGTGGTTTTCATTGATGATATTTTGGTGTTTTCTAAAAGTAAAGAGGAGCATGAAAAACATTTAAGGGTTATCTTGCAATCCTTAAAAGAAAATAAACTGTATGGGAAATTCAGAAAGTGTGAGTTTTGGTTGCAACAAATTTCTTTCCTTGGTCACATTGTTTCTAAAGATGGAATAACTGTTGATCCTGCAAAAACAAAAGTTGTGGAAGAATGGCCAAGACCCACAAATGTAACCGAGATTCATAGCTTCATTGGTTTGGCGGGCTATTATCGAAGGATTGTTAGAAATTTTTCATGGTTATCTAGTCCAATGACTAAGATAACTCGGAAGGGTGTTAAGTTTATCTGGACAAAAGAATGTGATGATTGTTTTCAGGAATTGAAAAGAAGATTGGTGAATGCTCCAGTTTTGGCACTACCTTCCAGGAATGGTGAGTTTGTTATATACAGTGATGCTTCATTGAAAGGACTTGGTTGCATCCTAATGCAGAATGATCAGGTAATTGCTTATGCTTCACGACAGTTGAAAACTCATGAGGTAAATTACCCTACACATGATTTGGAATTAGCTGCGGTTTTTTTGCTTTAAAAATTTGGAGGCATCATTTGTATGGAGTAAAGTGTGAAATATATACCGATCACAAATGTTTAAAGTATATATTCACTCAGAAAGAGTTAAACATGAGACAGAGTAGATGGCTATAATTAATCAAGGATTATGATTGTACAATTCATTACCATCCAGGAAAAGCAAATAAAGTGGCTGATGCTTTGAGTCGAAAAAGTAATGCTTCATTAACAATGTTGCGTTTGGAACGTGATACTTTGGTTAACGATTTCATGAACTTTGGCATAGAAGTTGTTGGTGCAGGAAGTCCTTATGTTTTATTTCAGGTATTAGTGAGATCTTCTCTATCAGATAGAAACAAGCAAGCACAGAAGCAAGACAGTGAGTTGCAGAAAAAGGTAGAGCTGGTTCAAAAAGGTAAGTTGCATGAATTCAACATTGATAAGGATTGTGTTTTGAGATTTGGGAAGAGATTGTGTGTGCCTTGTGATTCACAGTTGAAGAGAGAGATGTTATATGAAGCTCATAGTTCTCCGTTTTCAGTTCATCCGGGCAGTACTAAGATGTATAGAGATCTGCGGGGGTATTACTGGTGGGATGGAATGAAAAGAGACATTGCTGATTTTACTGTGAAGTGTTTGACTTGTCAACAGGTTAAAGCAGAGCGGAAGTTACCGAAAGGGATGTTTCAGCCTTTACCGGTGCCAGAGTGGAAATGGGAGAATATATCCATGGACTTTGTTGTTGGATTACCGAAGACATCTCGAGGTAATAATGTAATCTGGGTTATTGTTGATCGCTTGACCAAATCTGCTCATTTCCTTGCTATACGAGATACTTTCTCTCCTGATCAACTTTCCCATTTGTATCTTAAAGAGATATTCAGGTTACATGGAGTTCCTCTCTCCATTGTATCAGATCGTGATCCCAGGTTTACTTCTAACTTTTGGAGAGGCCTTCAGAAGTCGTTGGGTACTGAATTAAATTTTAGTACAACTTTTCATCCTCAATCAGATGGGCAGTCAGAACGAACAATTCAGACATTGGAGGATATGCTACGAGCTTGTTCTATGGATTATCAGTGAAGTTGGGACCAACATCTTTCTTTGGTTGAGTTTTCATATAATAACAGTTTTCATTCCAGTATACAGATGGCACCATTTCAGGAATTATATGGGAAGCGGTGTCGAACTCCAGCTTTCTAGGATGAAGTGGGTGAAAGGAAGTTGATGGGACCGAAATTGGTAGAAGAGATGGCAGAAAAAGTTCAGCTGATTCAGAAACACATGAGAACAGCTCAGAGCAGGCAGAAGAGTTATGCGGATAACTGGAGGAAGGATATATCTTTCGAGGTAGGTGATCATGTTTTTCTCAAGGTTTCTCCTTGGAAAGGTGTGATGAGATTTGGTAAGAAAGGAAAGCTGAGTCCAAGGATTATTGGACCATATGAAATTCTGGAGAGAGTTGGATCAGTTGCAAACCGAGTGGATTTACCTCCGAGTTTATCTCAGGTACACAATGTTTTTCACGTTTCGATGTTGAGAAAATATATGCCAGATCCATCTCATGTTTTGAGTCCAGAGGTAGTTCAGATGGAAGAGAACCTATCTTATGAGGAACAACCGGTCCAGAATCTTGACCACAGGGAGAAATTGTTACGGAATAAGGTGATTATGTAGGTAAAGGTTTTGTGGAAAAACCACATGATTGAAGAGGCAACATGGAAATCTGAAAATGCAATGAGGGATAAGTACCCCCATTTATTCGATAAGTAAATAAATTGCGGGGGCGCAATTTTTTAAAGGGGGGATGGATGTAACATCCCAAGTAAGTAATGAATAATATATATTTTTATATATGTTTATTAATGATTAAGATAGTGTCATAGAGGCTTAAAATGAAAATAAATACAATCTTATGCATGGAATACACTAATATTCTTAAAAGATTGTTTTACTGCCTTTTGATGGAAAACCATTTTTGAATCTATATTTTAACAATTTTATAAACTATGTTTGTAAAAATAAACTTATTCTTTATGATTGGGACATCAAAATTTACCTTGTGTGAATTTTGGGTATTTTTCTGACAATGTTCATTTTTTAATGAATAGTGAAAAATACTGCATTTTACATCAAAACTGCTTTTTAATCTAATTTATTTATATGATTAGATTATGTTTTTAATTGGTTTTGAAGTGAAATTAGAATATATTTTTACCATTTTATCCAATGGTGGTCATTGGAATCAATTTCACTTTGAAATTAGACTTAAACTGGTGTCAACCTTTTGATACTTATTGTTATGTAAAAACACGCTATTTTCTCTGGCAGCGGGAATTAATTATTAAATTAATTAATGTGACATGTATGATTTGAATTTTGTAAAATAGACTTCATTTTTGAATTCGGAATATCAAATATAGCTTAGGGTGAATTTTTGGTAATTTTCTGAAAAACTTCAATTTTTGATGAATAGTGAAACCACTAAGTGGTAATCAAGCAAACTGATTTTTCAGTTAAATGAAAGTTTACCACTAATGTGTATTGAATTTTGAAAATCTGACATACATGGTTGTCATTAAGAAGTAAAATGTGGTTCAATGAGATTATAATAATTTTTTTGGTGAATAGTAACTTATTAAGTTCTTAATCGCGATTAGTGGTAATTAGGGTAGTTTAAGGAATAAATAATGATTTAATAATAGTAAATGACCTAGAAACATGTCCCAACCTTATTGGTTGTGTCATGGCCGACCAAGACAAGCCATGGGTCAACTTGGGGACCCCATGGAGACACTTTGGTTTGGAAATGACATAAATAACTTTTTATTAATTGTTAAAGTAAAAATGACACAAACAAGAGATGTTTTACGAAAACAATTTTTACATGGGGTTATAAAGATCAGATTTTTGATTATAAATATTCATTGGAAAGCTAAAATGATTTCCTACATCATAGTATTTTTTTATAGTTTTAGACATTAAATAAATTAAATTATTTATGACATAATAATGATGCAGTGATGACATCATTATTTGACGATTTAAATAAAATGGAAAGACAATGTAAAATCTATGAACTACACATGGCCAAAACCAATTGGATGAGTGGATTTCGAACCCTTATCACCTTATACACGAATTATATCAATGTGGGACCTTTTAAAACCAAAACACATTTTCAAATAAAGTAATATTTCTTTACTTTCCAAAAGTGCCCCTCCTCTCCTATTATAAAAGGCCCCCACCTCTACCTCATTTCACACACTCCTCAAGCCTTTGGCTCGGCCAAACCCTGCCCATTTACACTCTACACATCCCTATCCTCATCCTATAGGATTCCCTTTGGGCAGAATCCTTTCAAAGGAATCCTTTAGGCTCAAATCAAAAGGAGTTACACCTTTTAAGGAAATTCATTCTCTCATGTTCATTTGTTTTATTTTGCTTCTCCAACCCCCTAAACTCTTTTTATTTACTCCTTTTGTAACAACAATAGTATATTCAATATAATAGGATGTTGTTATAAGATTTATTTGAGCTACACTCTCACACAACTACATCAAATGGTTAAAGAACATACGGCTTCCGTGGATGGCGAAATTCTGCCTCCCAAAACGATGATTGTTCAACACTCATTTGACACCTTCAAAGGTGGCCATTATGATGTCACTATTTTTATATATGATATATAATATTTTTATGTTTCCCTTAAGCTTCTGTTTTTTTCATTTTGGGCATACCTTTATGGTTTCCATTATGGGTAAACAAGATATCTTCATTTTTGGAAGTGCGGACTACCGCCCCCTCAAAGAGATTTGATTCGTTAAATAACATATGTGGGACATATAAAGGATGGAACTATGATATTATATATGATATTATACTGGAATTATAATATACCTTTATATCATTATGATTCCATTCTATAAAATATGAAATAGAAATGAAAGTAGCGTTCATGCGTACGTACGGCTTACCGTCTCCATGAACGGTGCATTTCATTTCATACCTCTAAATGATTATGTAATATTATAAATGCATGTATGTACTGGATATATATGAAATATATGATATCTACATCATGAATACGATTCTGGATAAAATGAACCTTTGACCAAATTAACAACAAGTAAGTGTAAGAAGTCTATTTATGACTTAAGAACCAAATACCGACAAAATGAACATTATTAACTTAACTGATTACATGATGTTCATAACATGGTATAAAAGGAATAATGAACATTAAGAAGATTCATAAGAAAGTAGAGATTAACTCAAGTTTATTATTCAGGAGATTAAAGAACGGTCGGGTCAAGTCGGATACGAGGTATGGGACTTCGTCTCAATCTCCTTTCATTGAGGCATATTTTATTTTATACACAACTTCCTTTTATACGGTGTATAAAACCCTTTGACTTTTATGTTTATTCAAAAGGAATCTTTTTTATACAAAGCGTTTACTAAATGACAAAAGGGAATGTTTTTGTCGTACTTATGCGGCGACAACGACTTCTTCGCCGTCGTGACCGTTATTTGAGTTTCGGCTTCCTCTACACGCCATACCTTCTTTTTTAAAAGAAAAATAAATATTGTGTTTTACTTTTCTTTTATTTTGGTATGGAAAATGGTTTTCACAATGTTTTTGTGTTGTATTGATATATTGTGATTGAAATGTGGAAATTTTATGTTTCCTCTATGCATGTTTAATGTGATATGATTATGTTATGGTTCTTGGGCATTATTATGAAGACGGGTGGTTCTGTGATAAACTAAGGGCGGGTGAGCCCGTTATAGCTCTCCAATGCATTGGGTAATGCGAAGGAGTGAAACGTTAAGGTTTCTCCGAAGAGATTTAGTGAATATACCATGATGGGTATTCCAAACGTAACCAAGAGGGTTACTCTCTACGTAAGAATGTTATGAATGCCTCAAGTTACCTTTATGTCTTATGATTTCTATGATTTATTCATGATTTGATGATGTATGTTAAAGTGATTATGTTTTATGGGTAAAGTATGATTTCACTCTTATGTATGTATGTACCCATGTTTCCTTTCCATGTTTTTATAACCCATACTAATTTTTTATGCTCATCCCAAGTTTTTGAAATGTTTTTTCACAGGTCAAGGGAAAGGTACATGATAAGATGATAGAGTCAAGGATGTGTCAAGAAATAATCCATGTTTTATTTTAAATGTGTTTCCATTGATGAGAATGATGAATACTATCTTTATGTAACCACTTTGTTTATTTGTGGAATGTAATGCAAGTTTTATGATCTTATTCTCTAAAACTCTAAACCCGAAAAGATCCTCAATTTGTAATCTTGTAATAACTCAAGATTAAGTAAGGTTTAAGGCTGGGGCCTTATACGTCTACTCCTTGTATGCCCCGCCAAGTGGTCCACCTCCGAGTATCGACCAGCTCCACAAGCCTCCACCTCGATCAGTGATGTCCATCATCTGAATCCAACACAACATAGTACAGGCATAGACCATGCAGGGGTGAGTATACGATACTTAGAAGGGACCCCAAGTCCCATGAAGGTCTCTCATAATCCATGAAGAATAAACCACAAAGTAATGGTACAATCACGAAGTATCAACAACACTTCCTAGGTATATGTCCATACATATACCTAAGTCATCAGTTACAGTTTGGATCCTTCTCCCGAGCCCAAGCACAACCCAGTCCACAAAGGAAAGAAAAACCCAGTCCACACAAGAAACCACATCCCAATCCACATAGGAAAGCAAGTCAACCACATCAATGTTAATGATTGAAAATGAAGACTCAGCTCACATAGGTATACACATTGTAAGGCGATAGAGAAGAGCAGATGTACCCACAGATTAATATGAGTTGTCGGACCCACAAAGGATACAAGACCAGCTACCCTGCTTGACCCACTCAGGATACATGTACGGAGGTCAAAAACAGCTGGACCCATGTAAGATGCAAGAGAAGTAGTCATCGCCATCGAACCCACAGAGGATCCCAGTACGGTCTTCATCACAGTCGAACCCACGGAGGATCTAAGTACAGTCGTCCTCGTTTCCGAACCCATAGAGGATCCATGTACAGTCATCCTTGCTGCCAAACCCACGGAGGATCCATGTACAGTCATCCTCACTACCAAACCCACGGAGGATCATTGTACAGTCGTCCTCGCTGATGAACCCCTGGAGGATCAAAGTACAGTCGTCATTGTCAAAGACGCAGCTAGCTCTAGGGTTCCCGCACACAACATGCACGATTTGAGGAGGGTCCACTCCTCAAGCCAAGGGGGTTCGATACATCAACTGTCATGAAGAACATATTTAATGTATCCTGAAATTCTGTCATGTAAAAAAACCCAATGCCACAGACGATGTGTCAATCAGATGCCTGGTTTGAGAGTTATTGGCTTTTCCGTTCCAGGGCACTGGTTAGTTTTTAAGCTAAAACAAAACTGACTGTACTCTAGCTATGTCCAAAACTCAAGCGGAGTAAGCCAAAAGGACCGTATCAACAAAAGGATCCCAATGTAATTGATGGCACGTCAATTGGATGTCCGGACCTTAAGTTAAAAGTGTTTCCGCTCCGAGGGCCCAGTTGGTTTCGTGTCTGAACCAACCCAGCCGTACACAAAGATCCTCAAAACTTTGAGTGTAATATAAAAAAATTAATATCTCGATCCAAGAAACCCAACGCAACTAACAGTGCATCGATCGGAGGTCCATATCCCAAGATGTGGGTGAAAGACCGAAAGCGGTAAAAAATGAGGGGTCTGGGCCCGGCCTGACCCAGCCAAACCCCCTCTGGGTCGGCCTGGTAGGGAGAGGCCCGACCCAGCTAGGCACGACGTGGCCCGGATAGGCATGGCACAGCCCCAATGGGCATGGCCTGGCCCGGTCCGCGCGACCCGCCCCGGTCCGGCAGGGGGGTGCGATGGCTCGACCAGTGGGCCGAGCATGGGGGACGCGGCGCACGGTCGGCGCGTCCCTTCGGGATCCCACACAGTCGCGGGATCCGACCACTTTCCACTACGGCTTCAGCCCTAGTGGCTCCTGCCGGTGTCTCGTCGGCAGCGCCTTCCGCGGACCACCGGACGCGCTCCGGTGGTCCGATTTTCCAGCCGTCTACGCCTGCGGCTCTTCCTGGACCCGTTCTTCACTGTGATGGCTTCAACACATTGTTATTGTCTTGTTCCATTGTCACCCGTCAACACGCACATAGACAAAAAAACTGCGGAGGGTCGCCAGCCGTGTTTGTTCGGCCTTCTCCCTCCGCATTAGTTGATAAAAAGGGTCGAACAACAGTACTATTCAACGACAAACGGGGAATAAATTAGTTAGGATTGAATTTAATCCCAAAAAATTCCCCCACACAAACAAATCCCCATCCAGTAATTAAAACATTCACGGATCAAATTGATAATGAGTTGATCCGTGTTCTTATTTTAGATTAAAACAAACATGGGAATATTAACATTCTAAAAATAAATCCCTACCTCAACAAGGATGACGATCGTCAGCATCGCGGTACATGGATTAGCGGAGAAGAGGATCGTATGTGTCGCGGTACATCTTGTTGCGGAGAAGAGGATCATAGGCACCGCAGTAAATGGGCTCGTGGAGAAGAGGATCGTAGGTGTCGGCGATTTCTGAGGAACCGACGTTCTTCATCGGGGACCGACATTCTTTGTCGTCAGTGTTTTGTTAGAGCTTTCTTCCGCGGGTCCTCAAATCATTTTTCAAAGGGTTGATAAATAAAAGAAATGATCCTCACACTGTGTTCATTATTATGGTTCATTAATGAGCCTAAATTAATGAACCTATTAAACACATGGGTGACACTATTACACAACCAAATGGACGAGTCATTAAATGGGCCACATTTATTTATCCTCATTACACTTCTATTCCGCCAACTGTTTCTCAACGGTGGAAGAAAACGTATAAAATAACTTATAGTTATTTTATTATTTATAAATATTTTACTAAAAGTCTAAACACTTGTCTTTTCCGTCCGACCCTCGTCAGTTAAAGGTGAGATTTTCCTAAGAGAATCTTGGTGTTGTGAATTCATCGGTGCCCTCATATTTTAATTCTGAGTAGCAGTTCAAAAGTTAGAAAAAACCCGCTCGTTCGTTCACTAAACGTACCCAAGCTAAACTTCAAAAATTGATTCTAGGCACACCGGGCATCAGAATCATGCACCGTAAAAAACTGCGTATTTTTAGAATTCCAAATTATTTAAAACCGATTTCCTTGAAATTTCCAGGTCATTAAACTACTCCCACCTTAGGGATTTACGTCCCCGTAAAGCTGTAACATAAAAGGGGGAAACAAATGAGGGTACTGAGCACGCATCTGAGCCTCCCGCTACTATGTTCTCTCCCGATGTTTCTCGTACTGCCAATGAATAAGAACTAGAGGTATCGACCATCCATGTAGGACCAGCTCTTGTTAATCCACGATCTCCATCGGTACCTCCTCAATAGTCACCACGTCATCGATGTCCAGCTCCCCGTAGTCGATGATATCAATCAGGTCATTCACGTATCTCCTCAGCTTAGATATGTGGAAGACGTTGAGCACCCAGTGCAACTGAGGTGGATGGGATAGGCAGTAAGCCCCCTCGCCTACCCTGCTGAGGACCTGAAAAGGCCCGATGAAGCACGGAGATAACCTACTCCCCTGGCCAAATCTCTGTAATCCATGTCATGGTGATAGCCATAAGAAAACGTGGTCACCATCCTCGAACTCCAGTGGTCTCCGACTCCTATCATCATAGGACATATTACTGCATTGCGCAGTCCTCATCCGCTCCTGGATGACCTGCACCTTCTCCTTCATAGTCAGAACCTTCTATGGTCCAACAAGTGCCGACTCCCCTGGGTCAGTCCAGCACATAGATGATCTGTAAGGTCGGTCGCACAGTTCCTCATAAGGTTCTATTCCGATAGTTTAGTGGTAGCTGTTGTTGTATGCAATCTCCACCAAGGGTAAGTGATCCTCCGAACTGCAACCAAATTCAAGGACACAAGCATGGAGCATGTTCTTTGAGTGTCTGAATTGTCCTCTCCGTCTAGCCATCCTTCTGATGATGAAAAGAAGTGCTCAGGCGTAGTTGTATCCCGAAAGCCTCTTTTTTCCCCTTCCATAGTTGGGAAGTAAAGCGAGCATCTCGATCTGAGACGATAGACGATGGCACACCATGAAGTCATACGATCTCCTGAATATTGAGGCATTCCAATCTCTCTATTGAGCCCTTCACGATGATCAGTAGGAAGTGGGCCGACATGGTGAGTCGGTCTACGATCACCCTGATGGTGTCGTGTCCTCTTGATGAATACGGAAACCCCATCAAGAAATCAATGGATATCTCGTCCCACTTCCAATCTGGAACCTCTAAGGGTTGTACCAAGCCTGCAGGTACTTGGGGCTCTATATTCACTTTCTGACAAGTGAGGAATCGTGAAACGAACCCTACTACAACGTTCCCCTTTCCAGTAGTACAGACTATCTCATGTCATTGTCCATGTGTAACTCAAGTCGACGACTTCGTCTCAGGTCCTGGTCCTTCTATGAGAGGACACACCTGAGAATTTTGAGATTAGAGTACACAGTAAACCGTTTGCTCAACGAAACATGGGTGTTACTGGCCATTATAATGAACTTGAATACACCACTGTTCTCTTACGTCCCATAAGAGTTTCTAAGATTTATCCTTTGCCGAAAAGAGAAATTTGATCTCATCCCCTGGATGAAACACGTTCGTTGCCTAATACAGTCATTCCGGACATGAATGGTACAATATCATGCCATGGAAGACGTCGTAAGGCCTCATTGCTACTACCAAGAGATTCAATCTTTACTCTCACTTCCAAGGGTCGAGTCACACTATCGGTAGCAGTGTGTGGTCACTAGGTCTCCTCTTGTAGGAATCTCCAATATGTGGGTCATGTCAACGATTTTAACTTGAACCTCTCAGTATCAACCACATAAAAAGGAAAAGGAATCAAATTTCACAAGAACAAGTGTCTTTTATTACTAAAACTCAACGTACAAAGACACAAAGCATCCAAAAAAATGAAATTAACAACGCTAGAAGAAACATGATCAAAGGTCTCCATTCTTGTAGATAATACCACTACTGTCCGTCTGCTTCTGGAGCTCTCTGGTCATGGGCCTTAGCTTCCTGAAGCTGAGCTCTCCCTTGTCCATTTGTTCCCTATGGCTGAGGTGGTCCTCCATGTGGTGGTGGTGGTAGGGCCTCGAAACGTCGTCCACCACCTACTGCTTGTCCAGCCCCTCTGCCATGTCCGCCTACCCCCGGAGGATCACCACAGTCAAACCTCTACCTGGGAGGTCCCTCTACCGCTTGCTGCTCATCTGTAGGGCATGTCGGGGAGTCTCGAGGCATGTGACCCTACTCACTGCATTCATAGCACTGCCTGCTCCTCACAGGGCTGGCTCTATGTCGTGTGCCCCGCACAGCCAAACATGTATCCCGAGGTCACCCACCTGATGGCCTGGTCCTCTTGGACCCTTGCCTATGATGTCTACTACCGGCTACAGAAGACTCTGCTACGTGTCATCCTGCGGAGGGTCTCGCTGCTGGTGACTGCTCAGAGAGGAAACTCGCCACTAGGAGTGCCCTCTCTATTACCCCCGCTTGCGTAAGGATGTTGAGGGAGATCATTGAATACATGATCTCATGCCTCAGCCCCTGATCAAGGTTCTAGTCCCTGATGAATGGGTCTCGTACCATGTTTGTGGAGTAGTCCGAGAGGTCGGTAAATCTCACCGAGTACTGGGCTACTAACATGCAGCCCAGCCGCTGCTGTAGTAACTCCTGGATGCGTACCGCCCGGAGGGTGGTTGGAACAAACTATGAGCGGAAGAGGCTCTCAAATTCAATCCAAAGAAGAGATATCTCATCGCGCACCTAGAGCATCAGGCTCCACCATCTACCTACTGCAGCATGCTGGAGACTCGCGGTAAAGATCGAGCTGAGGTCTACTGATGTCCCTACCAATCTGAAGACTCTGACGATAACCTTCATCCAATCGTTGGCTGCTTGAGGATCCGTCTCTTCGTGGAACCTTGGGGTCCTCTGCCTATGAAACTCGTGCAACATCCTCAGGCGGCATGCACTCTCTACCTATAGGGTGGGTAGCATCGGTGGCTCGGCAGGTAGAGGTACTGCCAGTGCCTACGATGTAATGGGGCCCCATACCGAGGCCTTGTCGCCCGGTGGGCTGCCATCCCACATGTAACTAGGAACCCTAGATGTCTGCCTTCATGGGGCCATCCTGAAAAGAAACAGGTGTGCCATGGTTAATATTGTATTCCTGGTGAGCTTACACAATGTAATCCCAAAGAAAACTTTTGAAACACAGACGTAATTATTGTTTTCATGCACTGAGTCGGAAATCAGAAGATAGAGTCCTTGTTTATGGATATGTCGGCCGCCACACCAACACTGGACTCCCTAGACTGATAACCACACTCATTACTCTAAACATTATTCTCAACAGAGAATAAATTATCAAAGTCCTGAGTTCTTCAGTAGAACTGACTCCTCTGGTACCAATTTGTCACGACCCATCCTTGGGGCCCGGGCCATGACTACCACATGACTACCTTCTATAGGCTAGGGGATGGCGACTAGCACCAATTGCGTAAATCCCAAAAGAAGGGAAGGCATTAGCCTTATGAAGTAAACAAAACACAACATAGTATGCATGTGAAGTAACACTAAGTAAAACTGAGTACAAGGTAAGTGCTAAAAAGTAAATGGGACAATATACAAACCCAATTGAAAGTACAGTACAACTAAAAGGAAAGTACAAAAAAGTAAGTAAAATAGAAACACTGAATCGTCCTCCAGAAATCCCACCAAAAGGGTGCGTACATATAGTCTCATCATCTCCTCAGGTATAGTCGTCTGCTCCGTGTACGCCCCACCAAGTGGTCCACCTCCGTGTACCATCCAGCTCCATAAGCCTCCACCTCGATCAGTGCTGTCTGTCGTCTACATCCAACACAATGTAGTGCGGTCATAGCCCGTTCAGGGGCGAGTATACGATACTCAGTAGGGACCCCGAGACCCCCGAAGGTCTCTCAAAATCCACAATGGATAAACCACAAATGTAAACATACAATCAATAAGTAGCAACAACACTTCTTAGTTATATACCCTTACATATACCTAAGTCATCAGTTACAGTTTGGCTCCAGGTCCCGAGCCCAAGAACAACCCTGCCCACAAAGGAAAGCACAACCCAGTCCACACAGGAAAGCACATACCAATCCACACAGGAATGAAAGTCAACCACATCAATGGTAATGATTGAAAATCAAGACTCCGATCATACAGATATACACATCGTTAGGCGATAGAGATGAGAAGATGTAACCACTAATTTATCTGAGTTGTCAGACCCACATTGAATACAAGACCACCTACCATGCCGGACCCACTCAGGATACAAGTACAGAGGTCAAATACTGCCGGACCCACCTGGGATTCAAGAACAGTAGTCATAACCTTCGAACCCACAGTGGATCCCAGTAAGGTCATCGTCACTGCCGAACCCACGAAGGTTCCGTGTACAGTCATATTTTCTGCCAAACCCATGGAGGATCCAAGTACATTCGTCCCCGCTACTGAACCAATGGACGATCCAAGTATAGTCGTCCTCTCTTCCGAACACACGAAGGATCCATGTACAGTCTTCCTCGCAGCTGACCCCACAGAGGATCCAAGTACAGTCATCATTGCTGCAATCGCAGAATCTCTAGGGTTCCCGCACACATCATGCTCGATTTCGGGATGGTCCGATCCTCGAGCCAAGGGGGTCGATACATCAACTGTCAAAAAGTCTAGATTTGATGTATCTCAAATTTCAGTCTCATCAGAAGAAACCAAACACGACAGACGGTGCGTCAATCGGACGCCCGATCTGAGAGTTATTGGCTTTTCCGTTCCAGGGGCCCAGTTTGTTTTTAAGATAAATCCAAACCGACCGTACTCCAGCTGTATCCAAACCGCAAGCAAAGTATGCCAAAATAACCATCTCAAAAAATATGATCCCAACATAATTTACGGAACATCAATCAGACGTCTGATCCTTATGTTATAAGCGTCTCCGCTCCGAGGGCCTGATTGGTTTCATGTCCGAACCATCCCGGGCAAACCCAAAGTTCTCTGAAACATTGAGTTTAATATACCGAAATGACTGTCTCGATCCAAGTATCCCAATAGAACTAACAATTCATCGATTGTAGGTCTGTATCCCGAGATGTGGGTGAAAGACCAAAAGCGGTCTGAAATGGGGGGTCTGGTCCCGGCCCGACCCGGCCCAACCCCACTCACCTGGGTCGACCCGACCCGGATGGGTGCGGCCTAGCCCCACGGGGCGTGACCCAGTCCGCGCGACCCGCCCCGATCCGGCCGGGGGGTGAGCTGGTTCGACCAACAAGATGAGCAAGGGGGGACGTGGTCCCCCCTCCTTTGTGCACCACGAACGCGGTGCGCGGTCACCGCGTCCCTTTTAGATCCTGCACGGTCACAGGATCTGACCGACTTCTGGCGGGGCTTCAGCCGCGGTGGCTTCTACCGGCAGCGCGCCTTTAGCGCCTTCCGCGGACCACCGGACGCGCTCCGGTGGTCGAATTTGCCCCCTGTCTGTTCATCCGGCTCTTCCGGGACCCATTATTCACTGTGATGGCTTCCACATGATGTTGCAGTCCCTTTCCATTGTCGACCGTCAACACATGCACAGAAAAACAAACTGCGGAGGGTCGCCGACTGTATTTGTTCGGCCTGCTCCCCCCACGTCAGTTAATAAAAAAATGGTCGAACAACAATTGTTTTCAAAGAAAAATGAGGCATAAAAATTATTTATTATTGGATTTAATCCCCAACAATTCCCCCTTAAAAAATAATAATAATCCCCAACCCGTAAATAAAACATTCGCGGATCAACTTGATAATGAGGTGATCCACATTCTTTTTTTAGAGGAAAACAAACATGGGAATATTAACATTCTCAAAATAAATCCCTACCTCAACAAGGATGACGATCGTCAGTGTCGCGGTACACAGTGTCACAGAAAAGAGGATCGTAGGCGTCTTGGTACACAGCATCGCGGAGAAGAGGATCGAAGGCATCGCGGTACACAACATCATGGAGAAGAGGATTGTAGGCATCAGCGATTTCCAAGGAACCGGCGTTCTTCGTCGGAGACAGGCGTTCTTCGTCGTCAGTGTTTCGTTAGAGCTTTCTCCCATGGGTCCTCAAATCGTATGCCAAAGGGTTGATTAATAAAATAATTGATCCTCACGTTGTGTTCATTATTATGATTAATTAATGAGCCTAACTTAATGAACCTATTAAACACACGGGCAATGCAGTTACACAACCAAAGGAAGGAGTCATTAAATGGACCTAATTTATTGATCGTCATTACGCTACGATTCCGCCAACTATCGCTCAATGGTGGAAGAAAAAGAATAAAATAACATATAATTATTTTATTATATATAAATCATTTATTGAATGTCTAAAAACATATCATTTTCATCCTAACCTTGTCGGTGGATGTTATGCTTCGCCTAAGCGAATCTCGGCGCTGCGAATTCATCTGTGGCCCAGATTTTAATTCCGAGCACTGGTTCAAAAGTTATAAAAATCCACTCATTCGTTCACTGAACGTTCCCAAGCTAAACTTTGAAAATTGATTTTGGGCACACCGGGCCTCTGAATTAATCACCGTCAAAAACTGCATACTCATAAAATTCCAAAGTATTTAAAAACATTTCCTTGAAATTTCTGGGTCTTTGCAGCAACCACAATTTTCTAGTATTCCATGGATACAATCAATTATTTTTTAGAATGATTTCATGTATATGAAATCTAATAACTACTTTTATAAGAAATGTATCCTTGTTCATTTTGAAGAGTGAATGTGAAGAAAAATTCATCGAACATTAGATATGGTTGGTTATTGAACCAATACATACACCACCCTATAGTGGATAAGGGGTTTAGATATACAATTATAAATTAAATAAGTTATGGGTATGGTTTCATAGGAAGAATAAATTGGTATTATCCTTTTCCTAAAAAACATTAAAGTGTCAATATAAAGATTACCCAACTACTGACCTAGAATTGGAAGTTATAAATGATTTATTATAAATATGGAGGAATTATCTACACGGCGAAAGATGTGATATATAAACTAAACATAAAATCTATATGTGTATATTATCATATTAATAATTACATATTGTCCAGGGGGAACTTTTGTAGTTGACTAATGATTATGAAATTCAATACATTATCACGTTTCGAAGGGAAAATGTGAATGATGACATTAGTTATAATAACAATTAAAGTTTGTTCATGATGAGTATTAAAAGATATATAATACTTATTCAATAATAGAGTATATAACATGAAATAAAAAAAAATCTTATATTTATGAGATAAATATTCCAAAATCCATATATTAGAAAATTAAATATGTGAAAGAAGAGTATATGAAGCTACATAAGTAAGTAATTATTATTCCATAGATTAACCAATATCATGATGGATTAATTAATTTAAAGAACTAGGTATATGTACTAGAAATATTTTAATTAAAGAAGGTGTTTTATGATCAATCACATAGATCACCATGTTCAATTAATCATATTATAATGAAAATATATATAGATCTCAAGGTATACTTCAGTTGGGAAAACATTAAAAGGGTTATTGTGGAGTATGTATCTCTATGAATAGTACGCCAAAAAGGAAATGTTTAATATAAAAATTATAATATGTTTTTTATAGCCATTTCCAGTACTTGAATAGAAATTGGGAAAAATAAAAATAGATTAATTTTGAGGAATCCCCAAGACATATAATATCTAAAATGAAATTTGATTTATAGTTGATTACCATATGAGGTCATCAAATTTTAGTATTTGAAGATAACATTTATCTATTGATCACACATCCAATATATTGATTATGTATGATTTTTTATTTCATTGAGTCGATATTATATTATTTATAGTTGATAATTGAGGTTTTACTACTATATTTAGAAAATGTATTAAGAAAATTTTGAATATTGTCTTGATCTCTATCACTAAATAAAATCCTTTAACATATGGTAAGTTTAAGAGGACCAATCAAACCTTGAAAAAAATGTAGAAAATTTTTACTATAGATTTAAAAGTAGTTTAGTGTTAAATCCTTCCTTTGGTGGTAGAATTTTCATACAATAATTTTATTTACTCAATCCTTTAGATGTCTCCTTATGATGAATACATTTTAAATAAGCAAGAAACTACCAAATTCTCATATAAAGTTGGAGAACATAGGATATTGGGGCCCGATCTAGCTATGTAAATTATAAATAAGGTCAAATCTATTTATTATAACATCATGTTAGGACGGTGTTGATATAAACATTATATTGAAACATTTCAGTGGTAACTATAGTTTAATTTTATTGAAATTGTATTCCAATGAAAAATTAATTTGATGATGGTTATGTGATTTGAAAATAATGTAATGATAATCCCAAGATATATCATTCTCTTTGAAAGATTTGATCCTATAAGGGTGGTAGATTATATCATTTCAATTTCAAGAAACATCTCTCATGTTCTTTGATATAACGACCCATAATTTACATACATTGATATTAAATCAATGTTGAATAATATTCATTAAAAATATCACAAATTCAATATAGGATCATCAAATTATCTTGTCTTTAGAAAGTATGAAACATAAAAAATGGGTTCATAAGACATCTTCATTGTCTACCACTTATTTCATCATTATAAGACCCATTATGACATATGATAATTATTTTCCCTATTTATGACCTAGGGAAAAGAAACATATGAAAGGGATACCCAATATTCCCAGCAAGGGTACAAAATTGAGGTACCAATCATATTATAATCATAATACATTAGAACATAACATTTGAAAATTTTACACTGCATATGATAGATTTTGATATCATACCATGTGATAAATCAAGATTTTCCATAAGAATAAATGAATGAAATAAAAAAATCATAATATTAGACATGACTGTTTCCATAAAATAAGTATAGAAGAACATTTAGTATTATTAGTGGCTCATTTCCATTTCTTTCATAGAGGACAAAGTCCATTAATAATCTGATTTCACTCCTCGTTCCGTCCCTATATTACTGCACCAATAACATTTCACATTCCAAACATATCTATCTAATGAGATATAAATCATTTACTAATTCATTGGTGGGATATTTAGGTCCCACCCACCTCATAAAGAAATCATTTTTATATGTTCCACAATAACATAAATCATACTAAATATCCCAAGGAATAAAATGGGTTTCATTAAACATCATTCGACCATAACAAAATCCATTTAAAAAATTTAGATATGAAAAATAGAATTATATCATATAAAAAATAGAATAAAAGGAAAAATAAGGATGTTATACATTAAAAATAACACTATTAAGTAATTCTATATTATATGGAGAATAATTTCTATAAAACAACTGAAAATAATTTTTCAATCAAATATCCATTTATCGTCAAAAAAATTTCTCTTCTCTAAATTTCACACAATTTGAAATGAAAATAATATATTTTAAATAATATTGAATTCATGTAGAGTAATATTCATGGAAATAAGGTCTTATATACACGTAAAAAAACTGTTCATGACGTATAACTATAAAAAACAATCTTCTCGTATATTTTTCAAAAGAGTAAAAAAGTACCTCATATGGAATAATGAAAGAATATTCCTTCCATACAATCTAACTAATAAACCAATGTTTATTATTTAATTAAAAAAGATTATATCAATAAAAATAATATTATATATTTATTAAATATGGACATGGATGATAAATATACAGTGATAAAATAAACTCATAAAATAATGAGATTACAAATATATCCTTTAGCATTGATATGGTTTCGATTGTATGTAACTGAAAATCCTATAAAATGATTTAAATAATTTAATATACATATTTAAGAATCATATTAGTTTTTATTATATCATATATGATCATATTAATATTTATTTGTTAATAATATTTCATTATTATTATTCATTCACGTATTGAATTCATCATTTTCATACATATGTTTTATCGAGTAAGTTTCAGTTATCCTTAATAGGTCATGGTTATATAATTAAAAAGTATATTAAAATTATTTATATAATATTTATTTATTATGTAAATTTATATAATCATTATTTAATGATGATCAGGTAGAATTAATCGAATCACATTATGGAGAAGGCAATTTGTACGTACGCACGACCAATTATATCATTCCCATAATGGTAGAATGGTATTGAATTGAATGGTGAAAAATATTTAAGAATCAATATCATATTATAATAATAATATATTTTTATTATTTCTGTCCACATACTCATACAAGTAAGGTTGTGGTGAAAATAGATTACACTATGGCGTGGAAATGGTAAGTCGAACTTATGCACATGTGGTGATTTTATTTTTTATAGTATAGATAGATGTTGGAATATGGTCGTTTAATAATTATAAAAACATCTAATAATATATGTGATTCTGTATTTAAAACTTTATAATTAAAATACTCATGATGTGTTAGTAGAAGAAGAAATATGTTCGAATGAATCTATAGAGAACATTCCCCCTTCTTCGATGTGATTCCTCTAAATTTTCTGTTAGTGTAGTAGAGTTGGTATATGAAGAAGAAAAGAACATATAGAATGCAACAATGGAATTTAAGAATATAAAATATAAGGTGATTGATGATCATTTTGGTTCAAATTGTTGTGTAGAGGTGAGGGAGGAGTTTTCTGTTTATAATTTTGATGAGGGGTACTTTTGGTATTTCCAAAAAATTTAATTTATTATAAAATAAATCCCCATAAAAAAAACTCCCAAATTACTCATTTTCGAAGATATGATTAGAAAAAATTTCAATGTCATCAAATAATTATTTTTGTAAAGTATTTCAATCCATTTATACATTATAATTTTAATTAAAACATAGTTATCTTATTTAATTTTTATCTATGGAAACAAAATTTTCAATATTAATAGGGTTTAATATTTATTTATTTTAAATAAATTATAAAATAAATAATTAAATTATAACATATAAAACTATATAATAATTATTCTATATTTTTAATAATGTTTTATTATTTGTAAATTAATTAAGAAATTTTTTTTTGTTAAATAATCATGGGTGTTAGTATTTACACTATTCAATTCATTAATTTTTTTAATAAATTTATATGACATGATAACTTCAAAAAAAATTATATTTATAGGAGGTCAATGTCTTCTAAAATTTAATTTTAAATATTAGTTATCCAAATTTATATTTTCTTTATCATTTTTAATAACATTTATTTGTTATCTCTATCAATAAAATAATTAATACATCTATATTGTGTAATTATTTAAAATATTTTATTAAAATATCATTAAAAATAAAATAATATGATGAATATAAATATACTATCTTTGATAAGAATATAGGTAGACTAATTTATCCTTTGGAAAATACAATATTTAAAATTATATACATATTAAATTATGAATGTGACAACTTTAACATCAATTTATTTATAATAATATAACTATCAAAACCTATTCAATAATGATCCAAATGGTGACTAACTTGACATTTGGACGGTTATGTTCGATATATAATTGAATTATAATATTTGGTCATGTGTTTGGATATTTTCATGTGTTGACCTCACCTGTTTTGATAATCCCAATCTTGTATTCATATGTTTTAACAATTCCAATTATGTTTTCATATATTATGATATTCAAAATTATTGTTGATCTACACTTTAATACCTTCAAATGTATGATTAAGTTAATAATAATGTTAAACTAATTTATGATTTATGTTAATCTCACTTATCCATGTTTATATAAGTTTTGAAATGATTCTATGTGAATTAGATGTGTTTTGAATAAAACAGTCAAGTGTAAGTATCACTGACCTGAAGAGAGCTACTGATAGCCAGAGATACCGATAGCCAGAGCTACCGCTAGCAACAGCCACCGATAGCCAGTGCTATCGATAGCCAGAGCTACCGCTGCACAGAGCTACCGATGCACAGAGCTACCGATGCACTGAGCTACCGATGCACTGAGCTACTGATGCACAGAGCTACCGATGCACAGAGCTATCGATGCACAGAGCTACCGATGCACAGAGCTACCGATGGACAGAGCTACCGATGAACAGAGCTACCGATGCACAGAGCTACCGATGGACATCGAGCTACCGATCATAGCTACCGATAAGAGCTACCGATAAGAGATACCGATAAGAGCTACCGATAAGAGATTGAAGAGCTACCGATGGAAGATCCTACACCGAGTCAACCGTATACGTCTACAAACAAACGGCTACCTATAATGCACTGCGGAGTCAAATCATATATCCTATATCCTCAACACTATTTGTTTATTACACTAACAGTTACATTTGTTACTTTTGATGCATTTAATTTTATTAAATGATTTATGTTTCCATTTCAGGAAACTGTACCTAGTATGATCGAAAAGCATAATCATTCCTTCTTCTCAGAAAGACAAAAAAATGCATAAGAGGACATCGTGTATGTATCAAAAAAAGGAGAGAGACAAGATACTTGAAGAGATCGAGCACATAGAACACACTTGCGGTCAGGCTCAAAACGTGCCAAGAACAACTGGAGAACTCGCACTCACAAGACTACTACTACCAGACTCCAGAACACCGAGCATACATCGATCAATCCTTGCTAAAGAAGAACTACATAGAACACTTCACTTTCTGAGCCAATAACCATGATGAACCTATAAGCACTGAAAGAAGAAACAATACTCTGTTTTTCAGTAAAATACCTGAGAAGGACTCAGAACCATTTCTAATCAAATCCAAATGAGTCCAGAGCTGCACTGCAATCACCAGAGCCATTCTGAACTCTATATCTTTCTCTAATTGATTTATTATTTGCATTACGAGTAGTGTGTGTAGCCTGTAAATTATTACACACACACACTGTCTCCTGAACCTTAACTGGAGGATTTGTAAATCCTCACTCACAATCTTTACATCATTTATATCCCCCTATGGATAGTGGTAGAGGTCGAGTGTGACCTGGACAGATTTGAGCTATTGTTTGTTATCCCACATATAACTGTGGTAGAGGTCTCTTGTCCTGAACAGTGTGATCACTGTTGTTAACCCAGATCCAGGGTGTGGATCACTTTATATAAATTTAGAGAGGACTAAGTCTCGGCTTGAGACTGAACCTCTTGGTTAACTCTTGTGTTTTTAGTTACAACCTATATCCATACTATATACATTTATTTCATATTCCGCTGCTATTACTTTGAAATATAATTTATTTTCAAAGCTACTTTGATAGTTAAACTCGCAAGTGTTTATATTTATTATAAACTGTTATGTTAGTTTCAAAAGTTAATCTAATCATCAGATTAAGTTAACTGTGAATTAATCAATCTTTGAGAAACTAATTGAACCTTTATAATCTGTATAAATTCACTACAGTTTAATTTGTTTTTGAAATTGGGGGATTTTAATTGAAATTGTTTTTAGCAAAAATTTTAATTGGAACTCAATTCACCCCCCCCTCTTGAGTGTCCACTCCAACCAACATTTGGTATCAAAGGTTGTTTGTTTTGCAAAAATTCTTATTTACTCTCTGCTTTTCAACTGTGATTTTAGTTTTATTTTAAAGTTCTTAAAATTTCTGTTATTTAGAAATTTTTATCTCATTAAATTTTTTTTATAATGGATAATAGACTTGAGGGTTCTGCTACTAACCGGCCACCTTTCTTTAATGGAAATAACTATGCTCATAGGAAACTTAAAATGAAAATTCATCTAGAAAGCATGAGTTTTGATATATGGACTGCTATTGAATCTGAAAACAAAATTCCCACTACTGATAGATCTAATTGGGATGAGCCTACAAAGACTGCTTACAATAATAATTTTAAAGCTATGAATGCTCTGTACTATGCTCTAGGAGATGAAGAATTCAATAGAATTTTTGCATGCAAAACTTCTTTTGAAATTTGGGATACCTTGGCTGTTTCTCATGAAGGAACAAATAATGTTAAAGAAATGAGATTGAACACTTATACTATTAAGTATGATAATTTTAAAATGAAGTCTGATGAACCTATTTCTAACATGTATCTCAGGTTTAATGAGATAGTCAATACGATGAATTCACTCGGAAAAGCTATTCCACCAAAGGAACAAATTATGAGAATCTTGAGATGTCTACCAGACCGATGGAGAGACACATCTGTCTCAATAAAAGAATCATGTGACATTGTTTCTCTACCTGTCAAATAGCTTATTGGAAAATTGATGATGTATGAAGAAGAGATCAAGGTAAACAAAGAGGAAGATGATGAATCGAAAAGAAAATTTGTAGCTTTCAAGTCTACTAATTTGAAGGGTAAGGAGAAGGAAAAAATACAACTGGAGGATGAGAGTTCAACAAGTGAAAACTCAGAGTATGAAAGTGACGCAGAAATGGATTAGATAGCTAGGAGATTCGAGAAGTTTTATAAGAAAAAGAAATTCATTAGGAAAAAAAAATTACAAAGGAAAGTATGATCAACAAGGAAAATGGAAAAAGGATTGGAAGAAGGCTGACAGGACTGATGAAGTTGTCTGCTATGAATGCAAGTGAAAAGGACATATCAAAGCAGACTATCCAAAGTTAAAATTCAAAAAGAAATATGATTACAAAGACAAGAAGTACAAGAAAGCCATGAATGCTACCTGGAGTGCTTCAGAAAACAGCACTAGTGAAGCCGAATGTTCGGACTCTGAAAGGAATCGAGCCAACATGTGTTTCATGAAAAATACTTCTAAGGTAACATCTGACACTCATGTTTTAAATATATATTGTTTTGGATATTATTCTGATTCGGAAAACATGTCAAAATCTGAACTATTTTGAGTACTGTGATATGTTAGTAGAAACCTGTAATGAGCTTAAAGACAAATACGAAGGTTTTAAGAAACAGTATGCTTTAAGTGTTAAGCATAAATATGATCTTGATATAGAAAAGGAAAATAATTTTCAACTACTATAGGAAAATACATAACTGAAACTGTCAAATGAGAAACTCAGAAAGGACTTAGAAAAATTCACAAATGGAAAGGATGCTCTAACTCAAATGCTAGGAAAGCAATTTGCACCTAGATATGCTACTGGTTTAGGATACCAACCTGGACAGAGACAGTTCACCAGAACCCGATTTATTCCAAAGTCTGAAAAAAATATTTCTAGTTCTAGTTTTGGAAATTCATATGCTTCAATAGGATATTTATATGGTTATAGACCAAATATAGTTTATCTTTAAAAATCTGTTACTTCTGTTAATTGTATAAAACCAATAAACCAAATTTGGGTACCTAAAGCCCTGATTGCTAACCTATCTGGACCCAAGAAAATCTGGGTACCAAAGTCATTTCCTGTTTAAATTTGTTTTATAGGAGACCTGCTTGAAGAGCTGTCACATGAAGATATGGTATTTAGACAGTGGGTGCTCAAGACACATGACTGGAGATTATTCTTTCTTCAAGAGCTTAATAAAGGTTGATGGTGGTCATGTCACCTTTGGTGACAACTCTAAAGGAAAAATCATCGGCCTAGGCCAGATTGGTAACACTGACTCAGTATTAATTTCTAAAGTTTTATTCATTGATGGGCTTAAATATAAATTTCTTAGTATATCTCAATTATGTGACGATGGTTTCAATGTCAATTTTGAAAATCATTCCTATGATGTTTTTAAATCTAAAAATGCTTTATTATTTTCTGCTCTAAGGAAGGAGAATGTTTATTCTGTAGATTTAAATTCTTTAGCCAAACAAAATATTTCTTGTTTGAATGCTTCTCATAAAGAATCATGGCTATGGCACAGAAGATTAGGACACTGCAACATTCACTCACTTAAAAAACTGCCTAGGAAAAACGTAGTTAGAGACATACCTAAATTAGAATTCCCAAATGGCAAAGTGTGTAATCCCTATCAAAAGGGAAAACAACACAAAGATTCTTTTAAATCAAAGAAAGAAGTCTCAACTTCTCAACCACTTGAGTTGGTTCACATGGATTTGTTTGGACCATCAAGAGTTTCTAGTTTAAATGGGAAGCATTATTTCTATGTTCTAGTAGCTAAATTCTCTTGATATACTTTGGTATATTTATTATCTCAAAAAATTAAAGCTTATTCTTCCTTTGTTAAATACTCCATGTCTGCAGAAAATCTTTGTGGACTCAAAATTAAGACCCTGAGAAGTGATCATGGCCGTGAGTTTGAAAATCAAGACTTTGAATCTTATTGCTTACACAATGGCTACACTCATAACTTTTCGGCTCCTAGGACACCTCAGCAGAATGGTGTAGTAGAAAGGAGAAATTGAACCCTTCAAGAAATAGCTAGAACCATGTCAATGAATATGAACTGCCTATTTACTTTTGGGCTGAAGCTGTAAATACAACTTGTTATGTTATCAATAGAGTCTTGATCAGATTTGTTCTTAAGAAAACCCCATATGATTTGTGGAACAATAGGAAGCCTAAGGTTAATTACATCAGAGTTTTTGGTTGCAATGTCTTTATTCATAACACGAAGGATAATCTGGACAAGCTTGATTCTAAAAGTGATGAAGGAATTTTTTTGGGTAACTCTACATCAAGTAAAGCTTATAGAGTGTTTAATAAGAAATCAAAATGTGTGGAAGAATCTGTTCACATCAAATTTGATGAAACCGATCCACATGAGCCTAAAACCTCTCTTGAGATTCTTGAAGAAGATTTGTCGGTTCTAGTCCGTAATGATAAATCCAAAGAACCTGTTATAAAAACTTGCAGTTCTGGACTTTTTCCAGAATCTGTTTCGGTTGAACCCGAACCTACTGATGCACCTGAAGTGTCTAGTCCTGCCTTTACTAGATCAACAAGAATTTTAACGAATCATCCTTTGGATACTGTTGTTGGTAATCTTCATAGAGGAACACAGACTAGATTTTCTCTAAGAAATCAGGTTGAACATCAAGCTTTTCTCTCCCAGCTAGAACCCAAAAACATTAATGATGCTATCGTTGATGAATTCTGGGTAATGTCTATGCAAGAAGATTTAAACCAATTTGAAAGAAACAATGTCTGGGAATTAGTTGACAGACCTAAGGATACACAAAATATAGGCACTAAATGGGTTTTTAGAAATAAAGTTGATGAATCAGGAAACATAGTTAGAAACAAAGCTAGGCTAGTTGCACAAGGATATAGTCAAGAAGAAGGCATAGACTATGAGGATACCTTTTCACCTGTAGCTAGACTATAAGCCATTAGGATTTTACATGCATATGCTGCACATCTAAATTTCAAGTTATATCAAATAGATGTCAAAAGTTCATTTCTAAATGGTTTTATAATTGAAGATGTTTTTGTAGAACAACCTCTTGGATTTACAAACCCCCATTTCCCAAATCAAGTTTTTAAACTTTCTAACGCTTTATATTTCTTAAAACAAGCTCGAAGAGCTTGGTATGATAGACTCATCAATTTTCTTATTTCAAAAGGTTTTACTAAAGGGATTGCTGATCCAACTCTTTTTATTAAAATAATTTCTAAAGATGTTTTAGTTGTACAAATATATGTTGACGATATTATTTTTGGATCTTCTAAACATTGTTTATGTACTGATTTTTCAAAAAGAATGCAAAATGAATTTGAAATGAGTTTAATGGGAGAACTCAAATACTTTCTTGGATTTCAAGTATTTCAAAATGAAAATGGTATTATTTTGAATCAAAGTAAATATACAAAGGATCTTTTAAAACGATTTGGTTTGGATAGTATTAAGGAGAGTGAAACTCCTTTGAGTACAATCTGTAAATTGGATACAGATGAAACTGGGAAACCAGTGGATCAAACCAATTATAGGGGTATGATTGGTAGTTTACTTTATCTTACTGCTAGTCGACCGGATATCATGTTCAATGTGTGTATGTGTGCACGATTTCAAGCTAACCCAAAAGAATCTCATTTTCTGGTTGTTAAAATAATTTTCAAGTATCTCAAACATACTGTTAACCTTGGTTTATTTTATCCAAAAAGAAAACCCTTTGAGTTAATGAGTTATTCAGATGCTGACTTTGCTGTTTGCAAATTAGACAGAAAAAGCACTTCAGGAACATGTCATTTATTAAAAAAATCCTTAGTATCTTGGTGTAGTAAAAAGCAGAATTCTGTAGCTCTATCCACTGCCAAAAAAGAGTATATAGCTGCTGGTAGTTGATGTTCACAAATTCTGTGCATGAAACACACTCTCTTGGACTATGGATATGATTTTAAACATGTTTCGATTAACTGTGACAACACTAGTGCAATAAACATCTCGAAGAACCCTGTATCTCACTCAAGAACCAAACACATTGATGTAAGGAATCATTTTATGAGAGATCATTATCAAAAGGGTGATATTTCTCTTGAATTTATCAGCACTGAACAACAATTGGCCGACATTTTCACAAAACCCTTAAGTGTGGATAGGTTATGTTACATTAGGCACAAGCTTGGGATGTTTAATCTTCACCGATAAAAATCGTCACCGATAGAAATTCTCACCGATAGAAATCCTCACCGATTGAAATTTTCAACGATATAAATCCTCACCGATAGAAATCCTCACCGATAGAAATCCTCACCGATATAAATCCTCACCAATAGAAATGATCACCGATAGAAATCCTCACCGATAGAAATCCTCACCGATAGAAATCCTCACCGATAGAAATTCTCACCGATAGAAATCATCACCGATAAAGTGCTGTTTTAAATCTTTTGTCTTCCGTCAAGAATGTGAACTGTTTTCTTTAATTTTATTTTTATTTAATTAACTTATGATTCCAAAATGATAAAACTATGTTTAAGCCGCTTCTCACTCCACCGAACCCAAAACTTTTTACCTTCGAACTTTAGAACCCGAACCCTCTGCAAACCTGAGATCCCTCAATCCAAAAATGGAAAAAACCAAAATTCCTATCATCCGAGAAGATTGTATAGAGAATAAAGAAAAAAGGAAGAAGTATGAGCCCGAAGAGAGTAGTGCTGTTAGAACTAGGTCAGGAAGGAGACCAGTAAATCCTCATCTGCAAAATAGAGCTATTGTGGTCAAAAAAGAGTTGTGTGTAGACTTGTTTCTGCCCAGCAGGTCCTTGGTACTCAAAGTTCTGGAAGCTCAGAGATGGGTAGACGGCTTTTCAAATAACAACGGTCCCTACTACCCAAAGTTGGTAAAACAGTTTTACGAGTTCGTAAGCTTTGAGAAGTTAGATAATGAGAACCGAGTATCTTCGTTTGTAAATGGTAAAGTGATATCATTTTCATCAGTAGAATGGGCTGATTTCTTAAAAGTTCCTCATGAAGGTGTGTCTAGATATGTATCAAGAGCAATGCCATCTACCAGTGACATTTTTCATCATGAGACAGCGTTGAAAGAACTGACTGGTGATGGAACTCCAAGGCAAGTGGTTGCTGCAGAAATGGATGGAGAGAAAAGATTACTGTTCAAGTTTGTTCAACATGTTTTGATACAAAGGAGAGGAGACTTTTCTAATTTGAGATATCAAGATATCTATACACTATATATTTTGAGACATGATGTCAAAGTCAATTTATGCAGATTGGTGATGAGTCAAATGGAAGATATGACAAGGACAAAATCAAAGACTAATGCCCTATTCTTTACTAAACTGATTTCTGTAATGATCAAAGAGAAAGGGATAGCTGAGTCTCAAGATAAGACAGTTGTAGTGAAGATATACATTTGTATCACTACTACAATTTGAAAATATATGAAGATTAATTGGAATCCGTGGAGAGGAAAATGGGTCAATGATGACCAAAAGGTATATGATAAGTTCAATCCCGTGGACTATCCTTCAAGGCCAAAGGATAAAAGAGATCCAGGTCTAGGACCTGATGAAGAGGAACCTGAGTACAGTGATGAGGCAGAAGAAGAAGAAGAAGAGGAAGAAACTCCTATGGATGAGGGAGGAGATCCTGAATTTCCTCCAAGCCCTGTTGCTGAAGTTATGTCTTTAGAAAAGGAAGTTCTAGCAGAAGTAGAGACACATGCTAATGAGGAAGACCAGTCGGTCTCTAAGCATGTAGAGGAAGAAAAGAATGTCTCTGAATTATCTGATTCTGCTGAATTGAGTCTGAGTCCAGTTATTGGAAGCTCAGTTGTGCCTTTTATGGATAAAGAAAGAGAAAGAGGAGAAGCTGTACCTATTCCAGAAAATCATCCTACTGCTGCAGAGATGGAAGTTTCTGTGGAAGATTTTGATGAAGAAAGACCAGTAGAGAATGTAGTTGCTATATATGAGAATGCACCCATTGAGGGGGAGCATCGCACCATGTTTGAAAATGATACAGTGACTATCGAGTCTGAAGACTGGGTAGAAGACCCAGGTTTTATGGTCTTTCGCTTGGATTATCCTGATTCGGATAATGAAGTATCTTTGAATAGACCACAGATCAGCTATGACATGAATTCTGAGTTATTACCTGCGGATGTGGTCCATGTACATGATTTAGATGTGCTGAAAGAAAATATCAATGTCAGTTTTGTAGAAGAAGTAAAGACAATGGAATCTTTTTTAGTATCCTCGATTCAATCTGTCATGGATGACTCTGTAGTCAGTTTAGCTTCTGAAAGAGTATCTACTACAGTTCCTCCTTCTCATTTTTTTTGCAAAGACTGACCTCGAATCCCTAAAGCATGAGATGAAGGAATCCTTCAGTGCCTCTGTTGCTGAGATAAAGCACTGTTTTGGTGAAGAAATGAAGATTTTAGAAAGGTCCATTGAGCTTTCTCTTGGTTGCAATCTGTCAACTTTTGTGGGAGAGCTAATGGAAGAAGTCAAGGAGTGCCAGAATCAAACTTCTAGGCTAGAAGAAGATCTTTAAGCTCTACGAATATTTGTTGTTTCCTTAGACTCTTTCATGAGTTCAAAATCTAAAGCTGATAAGGATTTAGCCTATGTGAAGAGTGTTGTAAGTCAGCTGGTCTCGGTGTTTGAAGATTTCAAAACATCTGTGAAGGATCATGTCAAATATCAGGACTCTCAAATGCAAAATCTGATTAGTGGGTTGACCACAAGCTTTAAAGAAACTATCTCAATTTATCAGTTTTCTATGTTTGGTTTCCCACTTTTTGATTAGCACAAAGGGGGAGACAAGAAATATAAAAGGAGAAAAATGATCAAAGGAAGATCCTTGGATACTATTTCTTATATGGATGTCGGGTCCCTGCCCACTAGGTACCCCCAGTTGCCCCGCAGACACGTGGGGCCCACCCCAAGGTCCACCCACGTGCCCGAACGGGTCATATGACTAATGATAATCTCCACAAGCCAACACATGTCCTTTCTAGTATGCTTTGTCCTCACTCACACACACCCTGGGAATCTTCCCAGAGGGTCACCCATCCTGATCACTAATCTGGGGCAAGCACGCTTAACTATGGAGTTCTAATCAGGTAGGCTCCTGAAAAGGAAGTTGCACCTTGTTGACATGAGTCATATCATTTAGTCATTTAACCCTTTATCATTTGGGGATGTTACAATCACCCCCCCCCCCCTTTAAAGAACAACACCCTCGTTGTGGACCCTATATCTCAACCCAGGCAGTGCACCGCACTTAAGGCTGGGTTCCTCCTCTGATACCAAATGTGACAACCAGGTCCCGGTGACAACACAGACACCCGCCTTAACAAGGCCGTCGGGTCCCAGCTCACCAGGTACCACCAGTTGCCCCCGCAGACATGTGGGGCCCACCCCAGGGTCCACCCACATGCCCGAACGGGTCATCTGACTAATGATAGTCCTCACAGGCCAACACATGTCCTTTCCAGTGTGCTTTGTCCTCACTCACACACACCCTGGGAAACTTTCCAGAGGGTCACCCATCCTGATCACTACTCCAGGCCAAGCACGCTTAACTATGAAGTTCTAATCAGACAGGATCCCAAAAAGGAAGGTCCACCTTGTTGACATGAGTCATATCATTTAGTCATTTAACCCTTTATCATTTGGGGATGATACATGTATTCTTTGAGAAAATTTAATATTAATGTTATACTATCTAATACTATATTCTCACTATCTTAAAATGGCCATATCATAAGTTGTGATTATCAAAAAGGGGGAGATTGTTGACCTCACCTGTTTTGATAATCCCAATCTTGTATTCATATGTTTTAACAATTCCAATTATGTTTTCATATATTATGATATTCACAATTATTGTTGATCTACACTTTAATACCTTCAAATCGATGATTAAGGTAATAATAATGTTAAACTAATTTCTGATTTATGTTAATCTCGCATATCCATGTTTATATAAGTTTTGAAATGATTCTAAGTGAATTAGATGTTTTTTGCATAAAACAGTCAAGTGTAAGTATCGCTGACCTGAAGAGAGCTACCGATAGCCAGAGCTACCGATAGCCAGAGCGACTGATAGCCAGAGCTACCGATAGCCAGAGCCACCGATAGCCAGAGCTACTGATAGCCAGAGCTACCGCTGCACAGAGCTACCGATGCACAGAGCTAACGATGCACAGAGCTACCGATGCACAGAGCTACCGATGCACAAAGCTACCGATGAACAGAGCTACCGATGCACAGAGCTACCGATGCACAGAGCTACCGATGCACAGAGCTACTGATGCAAAGAGCTACCGATGCACAGAGCTACCGATGGACATCGAGCTACCGATAAGAGCTACCGATAAGAGCTACCGATAAGAGCTACCGATAAGAGCTACCGATAAGAGTTTGAAGAGCTACCGATGGAAGATCCTACATTGATTCAACCATACACATCTACAAACAAACGACTACCTATAATGGATTGCGGAGTAAAATCCTATATCCTATATCCTCGACACTATTTGTTTATTACACTAACGGTTATATTTGTTACTTTTGATGCATTTAATTTTATTAAATGATTTATGTTGCCATTTCAGGAAACCGTACCTAGTACGATCGAAAAGCATAATCATTCCTTCTTCTCAGAAAGACAAAAAAAGGAATAAAAGGACATCGTGTATGTATCAAAAAAAAGGGGAGAGACAAGAGACATGAAGAGATCGAGCACACAGAACACACTTGCGATCAAGCTCAAAATGTGCCAAGAACAACTGGAGAACTCGCACTCACAAAACTACAACTACGAGACTCCAGAACACAGAGCATACATCGAGCAATCCTTGCTAAAGAAGAACTACACAGAACACGTCACTTTCAGAGCCAATAACCAAGCTGAACCTGGAAGCACTGAAAGAAGAAACAATACTCTGCTTTTCAGTCAAATACTAGAGAAGGACTCAAAACAATTTCTGATCAAATCCAAAGGAGTCCAGAGCTGCACTGCAATCACCAGAGCCTTTCTGAACTCTATATCTTGCTCTAAGTGATTTAGTATTTTCATTACGAGCAGTGTGTGTAGCCTGTTAATTATTACACACACACTGTCTCCTGAACCTTAACTGTAGGATTTGTAAATCCTCACTCACAATCTTTACATCCTTTATTTCCCACTGTGGATAGTGGTAGAGGTCGAGTGTGACCTGGACAGCTTTGAGCTGTTGTTTGTTATCCCACGTGTAATTGTGGTAGAGGTCTCTTGACCTGAACAGTGTGATCGCTGTTGTTAACCCAGATCCACGGCGTGGATCACTTTATATAAATTTTGAGATGACTAAGTCTCGGCTTGAGACTGAACCTCTTGGTTAACTCTTTTGTTTTTAGTTACAACCTATATCCATACTATATACATTTATTTCATATTCTGCTGTTATTACTTTGAAATATAATTTATTTTCAAAGCTACTTTGATAGTTACACTCGCAAGTGTTTATATTTATTATAAACCAGTAAGTTAGTTTCAAAAGTTAATCTAATCATCAGATTAAGTTAAGTGAGAATTAATCAATCTTTGAGAAACTAATTGAACCTTTATAATCTCTATAAATTCACTACATTTTAATTTGATTTTGATATTGGGGGATTTTAATAGAAATTTTTTTAGCAGAAATTTTAATTGGAACTCAATTCACCCCCCCTCTTGTGTGTCCACTCCGACCAACTTCATGGTTATTATAATTTTTATTAATTTTTTTATTGATTTCTCATCAATTACATAAATTATACATCATCAACGTAAACATCTTCAAGGTAATTATTCTATTTTTAAAAATTAAAAATAAAATACAATGATAAGTAAAAATAATTATCATTAAAATTATTATTTATAATACAATTTATTTTCTGCATTAAAACATATAAAAAATGATGTATTTATTAAAATTTGAGTGAGACATATTTATCTTTTCTTTAAATAAAATAAAATATTTCTCCTAATCTCATTGTATTTTCTTCCAAGGGACTCTATTTTGACTCAAATATTTTTAATGGTGAAAAAATCATCCAATGATATTAATATAAGATTTTGGATAATTTTATAATAGTATTCCTACACTAAATTTCCCTATTTACCCTTTACATTATTAGAAAAATTATCGATGTTACTATTCATAGTACCCAAAAATTAAATAAATCTATTTAAATAATTTTTAGCTACTTATTCCAAATATGGAATCCATTTTTAAAAATTAAAAACACCAAATATATAGTAATTAATTTAAAATATTTCTCATTATAGGATAGAGTGAATGGATTTTTAAAAGACGAAACATTACAAGAGAATGTAATTTTTTACATATGAATTCAATGAAAAATTAATTATAATGACATAAAATATATTGATTAACAAAAATATTTTCTATTTTTTATTCAATGACAATCGATATTATAATTTAAATATTTAAATTATTCCGATGAATAAAGTTTCATTCGATAAAAATTAATTTTGTTTTTATTATTTATCAAAACATGATAGTTATCAAAAAATATTAAAAATTACTTAACAGTAAATTTTTATATCTTGATTCCAAACAAAATGTTCAAATAGTAATATATAAATTATTAATTTGTCAAAATATTAATTTAAAAGAAGTTCTCTATTAAAAGGTTGTAAAAGTTCCCTTTAAAAAATATAGGATTTTATACATCCAATAGGGTTTATTCATACAATATGAAAAAATATCTATTAGATAAATATTCAAAATATTTTATTAAGTATATAACATATATTTAATTAATTTAATTTTCAAATGTTAATTCACTCAATTTATTATTTCAAATATATAATTAATTTATATTTTTATTATGTAATTGGTAGAAAATTACTTCACCATTCATTTTCTAAAGTAATTTATATTTATTCCATATATACTAATGGATAAGTTAAATTGTTTATTTTATACTAATGGAATCTCACGGTTTGTTAAAACACATGGTTGCTTCTAATGCAAGCCATTGAATATGTTAAATTGTTTATAGAAAATATTACATGAAAACATCTAGGAGTTAAAATCTACCCCCATAAATTGAATATCATCATTCAAATTCATTACACTGATACAAATATATAAGGATATATATCCTTCATAAAATCCTTATGTTCCCATGTAGTTTTCTCAAGTCGATGGTTCCCCAAAAAAACATTATCCATGTGAGTAGTCTTGTTTTAAAGAACCTTTTAGCTACAATACATAATTTCAATTGGTTGTTCTCATTAAGAAAGTTATTTCTCTAGAGAAATGAATTTTCAGTTTAATACATGTGATGGATAAGGAAGGTACTTTCTTAGGTTATATATATGGAACACAACATGAAATTAAGAGAGATTCATTTGAAGAATCAATCAGTAATCTACCTTCTGAACATGATCCATAATATTAAAAGGACTGATATACCTATGGCTCGGCTTTCCCTTATTTCCAAATCCCATTACTCTCTTCCAGGGAGATATTTTCAGAAACACCATATCACCCACTTCAAACTCTTTTTCTTATCTTTGATTGTCTACATATCATTTTGTTCGACTCTGAGCTACTCATATGTGTTGTTAAATAGATATGAACTTTTATTCCATTTATTCAACAAAATTCGGTCCTAATCGAATTATTTCCTCATATACATCACAAAAAATTGGAGTTCTACACTTTATTCCATATAAGGCTTCATTAAGAGCCATTTGAATACTTGTGTGAATGCAATGGTTATATAAAAATTCCACCAAAGGTAGGTGTTTATCCCAAACACCTTTGAAATCCATTGATGAAGCTCTCCAAATGTATTCTAGAGTTTGAATTGTCCTCTCATACTAACCATATGTATGAGGATGATAAGTAGTGGTGAAAATAAAATATGTATCTAGAGTATGCTAAAGAATTTTATAGAACATCAAGGTAAAGCTGGAATCCCGATCAAGTTTTATGTATATGGATACTCCATGAAATCTTACCAATTATTTTACATATATCCTGGAATGCATATGAAGAGATAAATCTTCTATAATAGTAATTATGTGTTCAAATATAGTAAGGCACTCAACGACAACCAATATATCATTATCACCATTATATTATTTGGGATGTCTGATGAAATTGTCCATAGTGTTGTTTTCCCATTTATATTTTCGTATGGGTAGTGGTCATAGAATCCCATTAAACATATATCTCTCATCCTATACTATCTAACAGACCAATCACCGAGAGACATATTCTGATACATCTCTATTCATTCCATACCATCAGAAATACTCTTTCCTGTCCATGTACATCTTTGTTCTTCAAGGTCGAATCGAGAATGAAGAACTATGAGCATCATCCAATAACACTTTCTTTAATTCGAATATGGGAGTAATACAATCCTTAATCTTGATACTTGTTATTCCATAACAATGAATGACGAATTTAGGAATATTTCTCACCGTCTTTTTATGTTATACATCATCATTCTGCGCCTCCATAATCTTCACTTGTATTGATGGCTGAACATTCATTTGAGAATGATTAGAATTATCTCCATCCTAGGGAAATTCAAGAACCGACCGTTGAAAATAAATAAATAAATGATCTGTTGTGATCCTCATCATATATAGTCTATTATGGTTCATTCGACTAAAATCGTCTTCCACACTGTTGGTTTTCAAATGGGGTATTTTATTGGGAAGTCATGATCTTTAATCAACTCCAACAATCTTATTTAAGGAATATTCAACTCCTTTTATGAGAAAATATACATTAAACATTAATTATCAGTATATATATCACACTTTTCACCATAAAAATAATTCATACATATCTTTAGAGAAAATATTAATGCATTAAACATAAAATCAACAAATGTGTTATTTTTCTCTTCAGTTTTCAATTATTACATGGAATAAGATATCACCATATCATTTTTCATGAGAACACAGCCAAAACCTTTTTTGGATGTGTCATTGTAGATCACAATAATTTCTCCACTATAATTTAGTATGAGTATAGGTTCACTGGATTTCCTTCTTTTGAGCTCTTTGACATTCTCATCAAATTCATCTATCCACACAATCAAAACACCTTATCAAGTCATCATGGTGAGTGAATTAGATAATCCCGAAAAGTAATTCAAAAAATGTCGGTAATATCCATCCAATCCAAGAAAAAAACGTATATAAATTATCATTTTTGGTCTTGGCCAACTTTTAATAACAATTATTTTTTATAGATCCCCAGATATCCCCTATATTGAGATTCTGTGACACAAAAATGATACAGTCATAGGACAAAATTCAAACATGATATGCTTTTCATAAATCTTCTCCTTTTTTAAGGTATTCAGTACAATTCTCCATTGATCTTCACATTCTTCTTTTCTCATCAAATCAATAAGAATATCCTCTATAAAAACTACAATAAAGAATTAAATATAGTCTCAAAATACTCTATTAATTAGATCCATGACGATACATATTCAATTAGTAAGAAAAATAAGAATCACTATAAATTCATAGTGTCCATACCATTTATGAAATGTCTCCTTCGGTATATCCTCTTTCTTTACCCTTAATTGATGATATCCTGAAATATGATCACTCATGGAAAAGTATTGTGCTCTATGTAGTTGTTCGAATAAGTCATCAAAGTGCAGAAGAGGATATTTTTTCTTGATATTGATCTTGTTATGTTCTCAATAATAAATGTATAGTTTCATTGATCAATAATTCTACTTAACCAATAGAATTGGTGTAAACCATGTTAATTGACTATGTCCTAGGAATCCTTGGCCAAATTTCACTTGGAGTAGCATCTTCAATCTTGGAAACTCAATTGGGGACATCCTATAAGGTTTATATTAAATTGGAATATCATCATATACAACTTCTATTGAAACCTCAAATTCACGAGTTGGAGGAAGACCTAGAAATTATTCCACAAATTCATCATCAAACTCCCATACAATGTTTGTATTCTTAATTTTGAGTTTCACCCCAATCATTTAAGATAAATAACCACAATTTTTAGGGATAAAGACCATAATATTGATGAAATATATACTCAAATGTTATATTCATCCTTCTATCAATATGTGATCATAGAATGATCTACAATATGAATTGTGACATCCCTTCATAAGAAATTGATATGAGATTCATATAAAGAAATATAATCCATTCCAAGATTGACATAGAGATCCAATATTTGATAGATGGCAATATTTTCTAGATCCACATTCCCACAAACTTCAATTGGAGAAGAATTATAAACTTTTGATGTGATCGTTGGGCCATTTGTAGATGTCACAGCAAACTCAACCTCAAAATATTGAGGTAATATGAAGATAACCTTATAAAATTCTTCATAAATAAAAGAGTTCATGGATCCACAATCAAATACAACATTTTCATATTTTATAGTGGATTATAATTGTACCTTTCACCACTCCATTATCATAATCCACATCACATATAGTGATTTCATGTGAATTTCATTTTCCATTATCTTTTATAGATTAATGACATTGATCATCAACATTAACCCATTGATGATGGAATTGATTAGTATATTTCTTCATTTCCTTGCACTTGTAACATTGAACTGCTGGAGTTGAATTATTTAGTATCCTTACCATATATTTTCATTAGTATGAATATTTTTTCGTTCACTTTGTCATTTAGCTACCTGATAATCTTATTTTACACAATAATAACATTTAAAAATCCCTTTAATATAATTCCCTCCACATTTCATTCCACACATTGAGAATCATGGAAAAATCATCTTCTTTTTAGTGTGGTATTTAAATTTTACCTGGAATTCCAATTTTCTCTTCATATCAAAACCATAAGTTTGTTGTGTGACTCTAATATCCATCTCTATATTGATAGCACTTGAAACCGTTTCTTCATAGTTATTAATGTCCCTTATGGAGATTACCCATCAGGTACATGTTTTTAGGAAACTAACGAATCAATCAATTTTACTCTCACATTAAACAATAATTCCAAAGGCATACCTTGTATTACTTTTGATATTTTATTCGTAGATACCAACAGATTCATCGCCATTTTTCCTATGTTCAAGTAACTAGTTCTATAACATTGATTAAAGAATAATATTAATGTACTTATTGAAAAAACAATTTCATGAACCCTTCCCCTTCCACGGATTCAATTTCATCTTTAACCTCATATTTAGGATTTGGTTTCTACATTTATTTAGTTCACCTTCCAAAAAATATATATTTAAGATGAATTTATCATATTATGAACATTGGATAACTGAAAATCTCTTTTCAGTGGGAATTATAAAATTTTCATCCATTAATGGATCATAATACCAGCTGAAAGATGGTTAATGATGCCTCATAAAGAACTCAATAGAATGTTTTTCCCTTCGTTTCTCATTTGGAAATCATACATGAGTCATATCATGAGAATGTTATGTTAGTATAGCTATAAGATTTTTCATTCCATCTCCCATTAAATTTATTTTCTAAAGAAGAAAATCATAGCATTGCCTACCGAATGTAGCACTAACATGGTTACTTCATGTTTCAAACAATAACTGAAACCATGAAGAATAGTGTGATAAATGCTAATTATAATTACTAAACCAGATATTCAATAATAAGTTGTCAATTTTGGACACATTAGGTTTTGTCTGAGTCTATTAATGATCATTTCTATGAGAATATAATTGTAACATACACTTCATCATATCTTTTAGGTTCTTACTATGGTGTTCTCATCCATGTTTCCAACGGTTAACTATAACTTTCCTCTGGAACCAAAAACAACAACCCATACATTACAAATAATGACATTAGTTCAATGTTGAAGAGTATTCCTTACTAAATATAACAAATCACTATCAAGACCATCGAGGTATAATACCTTTAAAAATTGGGAAACATTAAAACCAGTTTATAATACATCGTCATTGTCTCCCACTTATGGCATCTTATATAGACCACTTTTTGACATATAATACTTAATACCCTTCTTCGTGACCTGGTGAAATGAAACATATGAAAGGGTGATCTCATATTCCCATTAAGGGTAAAAAAGGATATATCAATAATATCATAATCATAATACATATGAACATAAGATTTGAAAATCATATATAAAAAATGAAAGATCTTGATATCATGCAAAGTGATTAATCATGAATTTTCATAAGAATCAATGATGGAAATCCCAAAATTCATTACATAATACATGATGTTCTGTGGAATATCCATAATTATATAAAATTATTTAATATTATTCAAGACTCATTTCCCTGACCTTCATAGCAGAAAAAGTCCATTATTGAACTCAGTTGAGTACTCATTCCATCCATGTATTAATAAAATGAGATCATTTCTCAATGAAACCATGTCCATATTAGGAGATATAAATATTTATCCAATGAATTAATGGGATATATAGGTCCCACCCATTTTATAGTGATATCATTCTTACATGTTCTTAATAACATAAACCATTCTTCATAACCTAAAGAATAAAATGGGTTTCATTAAACATCATTCCACAATAACATAATGAACATACAAAAAATGGATTTCATAAATATAATTCCATCATTATTACAATAAAATAACAAGAAAAATAAGGATATTATACTAGAAATAGAAGTCTATTAAGTAATTATATATTAGATTGAGAATAATTTTGATATAACACTTGAAATTAATTCTTGATGAAAGTATCCATTCTTCTTAATTAACATTTTATTTTATCAAAATGCCGCAAAATTTTAAAATAAAATAAATTATTTGAATATAAATTTCAATTCATATAGGGTTATTTTCTTGGAAATAAGTAATTTTCAAGATTTAAAAGTCCCTTCATGCCATATATGTTAAAAATATAATCACTTTGTACTTTTTCCAGTAATGTCTAGAAGTACCTCGTATCAATTAATGATAAAAGGTTCATTTCATAAAATTTAAAATATTTAGAAATGGGTACAATTGGATTTAAATTTTTTTACAATAATATAAATAATAATACCAATTTAGGTTAAATGGATGGGGAAGATAAATGTACACAAGTAATACAGTCTCATAAAATAATGAGATTTCAAAACTATCCCATACCTTTGGTCTGATTTCTGTTTATGATTATGAAACTCCTGTATAATGATTTAAATAATTTCACTGACTATTTTAAAAATCATATTAATTTTAATGATATCATATATGATGAAATTATCTTTTATTTTTTAAAATCATTTCATTATTACTTGTTATTCTAGTTTTAACAGATTCTTTTTCTTATGTATGTTTTGTCAAATATGTTCTGTTTATCCTTTATAGGTCATAGTTATATCATTAAAAAGGAACATTAACATTATATATATCATATTTATTCATTTTATATATTTATATAGTATTAGTAAATGATTATTAGGTATAATGAATCACATCACATCGTATAGATAGTAAGTGATACGTACGCACGAGCGACAATATCATTTCAATAGTTGTGGAATTGTATTGAATATAATGGTGTATAATATTTAAGAATCAATTAAATTTTAGAATAATCAAATATAGTTACTATTTCCATAATTATACCCATACAAATTGTGCGGTGGTGAAAACAATTTATACCACAACATGGTGACGGAAAATCGTACCTACGCACGAGTGGTGATTTCATTTTAGTAGGATGGATAAAAGTTGGAATATAATTTTTTCATAATTACAATAAATTATAATATTATAATTGATACCAGAGTGATTTATTTATAATGAAAAAACTCATGATGAACATGTAGATGAAGTAGTTTTTTTGAAATAATGGGTATAGGAGATTACGTCTTCTTCGACATGCATCCTATAAATCTCCTCTTAGAGAACTTGAGTTTTTCTTAGAAGAAGAACAAAACCTTTATAATGTCACTAGTGAAGTTGATAAGGTAAAAATATAGGGTATGTCTGAGCATTAAAGTTCAATTTGAAGTGAAGAGGTGATGAGGGAGGTTTCCTTTTATAATTGTGATGAGGTGCATTTTTTGGATGATCAAAAATACTAATTTACAATAAAATCAGACCCCAAAGAAAATCATCTGAAATGAACCTAATTATAATACATGATTGAATATTTTTTAACTATCATCATCCAATACATTTTTTTCAAGTATTTATTTCAATTTTAAGATTATTATTTTAACTAACACTTAGTTATCTTAATTAATTTATTACTATGGTAGAAAATATTTCATTATTAAAATGGTTTCATATTTACTTATTTGAAGAAAATTTGAAGATAAATAAATTATTTAGAACATTTTTTATCATATTAAAATTATTTTATATTTTAAAAACTATTTCATTTTTTTATTAATTTTATAAAATATTATTTTTATAACCAATAGATAGTGTCGATTTTGACAATATTCAAATAATTGATTTTTAAAAATATTAATAAAAAAGGATAACTTCTAAAAAAAATTATTATATTCCTAGGAGGTCAGTTTCATTTAAAAAGTTCATTAGAGATTTTTTATCCCAAATTATATTTTCTTTAATATTCTTAATTATACTTAATTTTAATCTCTATTAAAAAAATAATTACTACATCAATATTGTGTAATTATTTAAAATAATTAATTTTTGAATAAAACTAAAAAAAATTATATTATAAAGATAAATCTACTAGATTTTTTGTGAAGAATATATGTAGTGGAATTTAACATTTGTAATTTACAAAATTTTAATTTTTATAGTTATTAAATTATCGATGTGAAAACATTAACATCACATTAAATAAAGTAATATTTATCCCAATATCTTCGATCTAGCTCAAAATATGTCAATAAATCCACACTTCGAAGGTTATGGTTGATCTATAATCGACCAATAATTTTTTTTCATGTTTATTGAAATTTTATTGTCATAATACCATTAATAAAAATTGTTTAATTGATTTCCCTTCAATTAATTAAATTTTACATCATCAAAGTATATGTTATTAAACTAATTATTAATTTCCTAAAAATTAAAAATAAATTAAGAAAATATAGAAAAACATTTCATATTTCAAATTAGTATTTATAATCATATTTATGTTCTGTATAACCTTTTAAAAAAATTATTTAGTTATTAAAATTTACATTAGACATATTTATCTTTTCTTTAAATAAAATAAACTACATGTCCTAATCTCATCCTAGTTTCTTCCAAAAGACACCATTTAAAAAAATGATTATTTTTCCAAATAAATTGACGTCCAATGATATCAATAAATGTGTTAGGATAATTTTACAATACTATTATTACCCTTAATTACCATATTAACTCCTTTATCATATTAATAAAAATTATCAATGATACTATTCCTAATGACAAAAAATAAAATGAATCTATTTATATAATTTGGACCTAATTATTCAAAAAATATAATCCATTTATATAAATTAAAATAATATAATTTCTATAAATTTATTTAAAATTATTCATATTGTTGGGAAGAGATAATGGGTTTTTTAAGATAACAAATTGTGAAATATTGAAATGTTTTTACATCTGAAATCAATATAAAATTAATTCTAAGGAAATAAATTACAATGAATGCTAAAAGTAATTTTATTTATACATTAAAACCAATAAATATTAAAATTTTACCAAACAAACTATTTCGATGAAAAAAATATTTTCAATTAAAATTTATTAATTTTTTCCGACACATCTAAACCTGAATGTTATCATAAAAATATTAAAAATTTATTAAATGTAAATTTTTATATCCTATTTCTAAAAAACATAAATATTTTTTCATATAAAAATTATTAATATGTAGAAAAGATAATTTAAAAGTTGTTATCCATTAAAAGGTGATAAAAGTTTCCTAAACATATTGATTTTTATACAAGAAATAGGGTTTATTCATACACAATGACTAAAATATACATTGGATTAATATAAAAAATATTTCATTTAGTATATAACATATATATTTAATTTATTTAATGAACTAACATTAATTATCTCAATTTATTGATATAATTATTTTATAAATTTATATTTTTCAGAAATGATTGTTAGTGAATGACTTAACTATACATTTTCATTAGTTAGTTATACATATTCCTTGTAACCTAATAGCTATCTTATAATGGTAATTATTTACAAAGGGAATCTCATGGTTCATTTAATCTCAGGAGTACGTGCAATGAAAGATATTGATGATGTAAATTTTTTTAATGAAAATAATTCATATAAATATTCTGGTGTAACATATGAGGTGTTATATATATATATATATCTCATTTATTAGTACATGAATGAACCGCCACATGAATGAAACTCAGAGGTTGTATATCTAGATCATAATTATTCTTTCAAATAATCATGAGTTAATATTCATGATAAATGATATAAAGTTCAACAAAACATGACCACTCCTTTGATCAAATGTGTGTGGTGAAATTATAGGTTAGTGGGAGCAATGTGGGAACCTAAAGATATTATGAGGTAAATGAATCTGTGCTTTTATAGTCAGTGTAAATGATTATTTAGGTGAAAATTATTATGAATGAGTAAAATGTAACCCCCAATACTTTTGAATAATGAATTTATCAGTAAGGAATTTTAGGGGTTGTATACATTTCTTTACACACATAACCAAATTTATATACATCGTGATATATTTTTGATTAAAAGTTAACATTAGAACATATAAATTAAATTAATGTGTATTCATATTAATAAAATATTAATAAATATATGAATAATTTTTTCCCATATTTTGAAAATAATTAATAATTTTTAAGAAATACATAGTAATATTATTTTAGAAATTATAAAATCATACAAGACAAAAAATTTCATGATTTATAATTATATACATATTATTTATTTTGTTCTGAGTAAAATATATTTATCAATATATATCAATTATGAAATATATTGATAATATATATAACCAAACATCATTCTCATTTATAAATATATTATTAATTTGTTATAGTATAATATAAAATAATTCCAATATAGAAAGAGATATTTATCAAAAATATTATCATGAAAAATTTACATTATCAAAATAAATTAAATTAATATCTATTGAATTATGATATAACTTAAAATTTTATATAATATATTCAATAAAATATATTAAAATTAATATAATTTTTTTTAATAGGAAATTAATTAGAATGAAATCACTTATAAGATTAAAAATAAATTTCCTCCAAAAAATGTATTTCTATGTTGTATTGAAAGATATTTGAATTTATTTCTAATAAATATGTGAAATGGATATTTTAAAATTTAATCAATATTTTAAATTATAATAACCAATAATTTTTAAAAATTACAATTTATTTTTATTCTTAATGGAGAGTTATAATGATAAAAAACTTGCAACTACGGTAAGGGATAAAAGGTTAATTTGGTGTTTAACCAGAAAGATGAGGTATAAAATAACACAATACAATTTATTAAATCTCATTGTCTTTACATAATCAATATATACTTATTTTATCTATGAAATAATTTTAATTCATATCAACCTTAATTGATTATGTCTTATAAAAATAATTTAGAATTTATATATTTCCACCGACCTCACTTTTTAAAGGGAACCTATTATTATAAATTATCCACACTAACTAACAACCATATTTTTCCCAATACCATGAGAAATATATATCCATATTTCCCATATATTTAATATATTTTCTATTCACATAATAATACAAACACAAGAAAGCATAATGTGTAAACCGGAGCAAGATACCCAAAGATGTAGTAATTTGTCATTAATGGTTGAGAAGAAGTTTCTTAATATTAAACAGAATTTAACTATTCAATAAATATGTTTTCATAATTAAATTATTATCATTACAATATGGTATTTTTTTTATTAATGGTACATGGATTTTCTACCCATTTTAATCCTATAGGAATTGAAAATGTTTCTCATACTTGTTACTGGATTACCACCTCCACGAAGCCATGTGAACATGAAATTATTTATTCATCACAGTGATGCTAATGAATATATATTTAGTGATTATATGTTATAATTATGATATTATAAATATTTGATATATATATACATATATTATTATTTTGGGTTCCTCATTTCTATTATTTGGAATATGACAACTCCACACTTTTGTGCATATGGACCACCATCTCAATGATGTGATCTAATTCATTTTCCACACTATTATATATGAAGGGTAATGAATGTTTATCTAAATATTTAATATGATACACATTTAATTATTAGTATTATATAAATGATGAATCAATGACCAAGTTGAAAGGACCACAAATGTAAAACAGAAACATTCTTTGGAAATAGAACATTTAACCCCATAAATGATAATATTAATTAAAAAAATTAACACATGTGTAATTAGAATTTAAAATGTAATTATATATTATAAAATATATAGAAATTATTTACTACTATATATGTATGACAATTAAAAATTTATTATAATATATTTTAAGATCACACACAATGAATATAAGGACCTATGTAAAGATATTAGGTTACAATAACATTTCATTTTGGTGTTGTTTAATTTAAATATCAAATTTGGGAATTCATTTTAGTATTATATTTTAAACCACATATATTTTCTTCTCTTATAGATTTATATTGGTTTTTCTTGTTTTACATTCCCTCTCCCCTCTTTTATACATCAAATGATTAAAAAGTTGTTTTTATGAGCATATAAATTTCTACCAAATTCATTTGGGAGTATTTATCTTCTATGTCTATATTATTAAAATTATTATTTGGAGGATATTATCAATAATGAATTTTAGAAAAATATAATTTTTCAAAATTGTTTAAATTTTTAATGTTTTATTTAAAGTAATATCATTAATTGTCCATTGTTATAACTCACATTTGAATTTTTATGGATGTGTGGAAAAATATTCTCTTCGAAAATCTGTAAAATGAATGTGTATTATCTCATTTTTATATTTCCTAAAACATAATTCGTAAATAAATATAAAAAAATTCAAAAAGAAATTTCTACTGTTGTTTTATGAAAATTTTTATTTTTAAATGTTATAAAAAGAAAAGGGATGCATTCTCTTCATTCCGAAGGAAATATTAAAATACTTTTATAAAATATACTTTTAATCTATGTCCAAATATATTATGAATTTTTATGTTTCAATGAGGATATAATCTTATTATAACATCCAATTTTTTTCCCTACATGGTTTATAATGGTGATTTCTTAAGTATTATTTCAAGAAAATTGTCTCCTTACAAGGAGATAAATACAATATAATGAAATGATGACTATTTTTATGATCTTGTGGAACACTTATATATGGTTTTCATTTTGTCACATTTGGGCCTAGATTGAAATGTCCCTCCAATTATTTGTATAAATATTTATATCCTATGAGATTTTATTAACTGAAAAAGGGAGTGAACCTGTAGTATTAAAAGACCCTGTCCACTCTGATAGTCTAATAATTGATCTCTCAATAACAAAATTATAGAAATATTAAATACAGACAATCTACTATTTGTCTCTACCAAATCTAATAGTCTTGGAAACACTCATTGACTATGGAAATTGTGTTATATTTTTATGTATATTCCACAAGCATACATCATATAAATTTTATATGATCTTAAAGATGTTGATTATTTATGATTCATATATATTATAACTCGTATATTTTATAACAAAAATTATTTTTGTAATGTATCATGATGTATATTGTATTACCTGTTGGGTATGTTTTTTTAATTTATAATCGTTTTATTTTTCCAATATTATTTTATTATACTCACCTGTGATCATATATTTATATCTCTTTTATTTACCCCGACTAATCATAAAAGTTCTCCCTTTTTTAAATCTCTCTTTCCCATGGTCATTAATAAAGTTATAGGGTATAAAATTGCTAAGAACAGAACTTGGATGGGAGATATTTTATGGATATGTGGATCATTGGTGATGAAAGAATTTGATAATATATCTACTGTCCACACACAATTTTCCTTTAAGGTTCATTGTATGAATCATTGTTTGATGTAAATAATATTGATTTAAAATGATATACTATTTTAATATGAAATTATTCAGTCACATCATCTGGGTCATGATCTATTATATCACATCATTACTTCCCCATTCAATTAATTTTTCACACTGAAAAAAATCATATGCATCATCCCAAAGTGGCATCCCTTCCCTCATAACATGACTTATTAAAAACCTTATATTATTTAATATAATATTTAGGTATTATGGATATTAACATCCTCCAAATATTATAGAAACATTCCTTATTTTGATATCCCTTTTCCATGAAATGGTCCATTTTATGGTTCATAAAAATGTCACCATTGCAACTCCATATCTCGGTGCCCCTTGGCCATGGTGTGACCCTTGAAAACATCTTGATTACAAAATGCACTACTAATGCATCCAATTCCCCATGTTGTGGTTCCTGTTTTCATGACACTGTGTTATTATTTCATTATAATTACATCAGTTTTCCTTGTATAATATCCAAGACAATATCGTTGACCTATACTGACACCCCCAACACCTTGATATTGTCAAAACTCAATCGATCGACCAAAGATCAAACCTAAATTAAAACTCCTGAATAACTAGTCCATTAAAACCAACATGCACACATTATAACATAAAAAAAATTATATTCATAAAAAACAATCAAAATAGAGAGAATAATAAAAATATTGTTTATTCATCTATTTATAAAACATCATATACCATATGGGTTCACTCAATACAAAAATCCAAAGGGTATTTTATTAGGTTATTCATCTCGGGTGGTGGCACATATCAATTGGGAATGTAACATCAACCATTATAAAATTATGTATATAATGATAAATAAATAATCATTAAAACTATCATAGGTTACACATCCAGTCAATGTCACATATACCCAAATAATTACAAACATCATAGTTATTACACAATCTCACTTCAACATATAAATGTAAAATGTAATTTTAAAAATACAAAATATAATTATTGATTAATATATTTACAAATTAATATTTTTACAACATAAATTTATTTATTTTTTATATAATATAAGTATAATTTTTAATAATTATTTAATTATTTAATAATTAATTTCATTTAATTATCCATTCTCAGCCATCTTCATTAATTTATTTTTTAATTTTATATTATAGGTTTTGGATACCACAATATTAATTATTCATCAATATCACTACATGTATACATCATTATCATATTATTATATATTCATTAATCCAAAATATCTTCTAGGATTCTATACTCCCTAGAAATAAGAAAAATAATAAAAATATAAAGAAACTACAATGTCTTGACATCCATCCATGATTTGAATTTATTTTATATAAATAAATGAGTCTCATATATCTAAACATGTAATATAAATAAAAGTAATTAAAAAAAGTGTTAATGGAAATAAAATTATTGAATCATTTTTCTCAAATAAATTCTCAAATCATTGTAAAATTTAATAAAATAATGAAAATGTCATATCCTTATATCATCCAAAAAAACACTATAATTAATTTATAATCCATAAATCCATTTTCAATTATATTAAACTTCAATAAAAAGATAAAAAAATATTTTCCTTGAATCCTATACAGATATAAGATGGAAAAAAAATAAATTTTCATGTAAAATTATCCAAATCAAACTTTGCTTCATATTAAAAAAATAATAAAATTGAAAATTACAAAAAGATAATATAATGATGTTTAACAGGTTCCCCTATACTAACAGGAGTAACCAAAAAACTGAAAAATTAAATAAAATATTAGAGGAATGATCATGATTATTATTATGTTAAATACGAAATAAAAATGATTTAATGCAAGTTGTTAAGATATTATTTGAAGTTGGTAAATATATATTTGAAAATAACGATGATAAATTCATATCTTCGTTTAATATGATACATATCATTCTGTTTCAAAACAAAATGATCAATAAAAATTTATGTCATTATTTTCATTGTTAAACCAAAGTTAACTTATTTAATGGATCAATCTAGAATTCATGACATAGTAGATTTTATCATTTAATCTTTATCCAGATTCCTTTTATGCTTTTACTCACTAAAAATTCACTTTGATATATTGAAAAATACTAAGCGTGATTGATAAATATTTTGAAAACCACAACCTGATACTCTATCATAATCACCTTTCCATTAATTCCCACAACTTGACACCATGTTATTCCCCAAAACCCACTATTTATTTATTCATTTAATCATTTTAAAATTATTAAAACCCATGTTTAATTCATATGCTGAAATGGTCAGTGGTCTATTATCTATAACCATTTATTTGTATAACCCCTTGAAAAAAACACAACATAAATATAAATCATTATGGATAGTATAATTCACAATAAATTCTACTATCTATCTTCCCCCTTGTTTCAAAACCTCGTAAAGAATCAAATGATGAGAAAAATATTGATGATGTAGGACTTTATGTTAGATATATCTCAATGAAGTATCATCAATGAGAATAAAAAAAATATAGATGATGAAAAGAAGATACCCCTAAAAACATTACATCCCTTCTAAATAACACCCTATTAATAAAATTTCAATAAAAATCCACCTATAACCATCAAAATATGAGAAATAATTGAAATTAATTTTTCTCATAATGATATTCATCTTCACAACAAATATCAAGAAATTAAATAGATAATATTATTAAAATATAATTTTGACTCCCACCGCAATGTCAATTCCTCTAAGGAATAATACCTATATAAAATGTACACTAATGGAATGTATCATTCATTTAAAACTACATCATGAAGGTCTACAGTCACTGATGTTCATTCCACTAATGTCATATCTTCCACATAATATAACACACCAAAATGAATTCCATACAAACCGTCATGATGATATCTAAAAATATATATCTCAAGGAAGTTACTATAAAATTTATCAGTCAGTTCTGATTGGATTGACCTATAATCCACTTCAAAAATTATCTCCATAATATTTAGAATTCCAAAAAAATTGTTAAAGATGTTTTTACCTATATATAACATATTTTAACCCTGATAAATATAAGACTAAATGATTACATTCAATTTACCAATTGGATTTGGATAATTGTAGTAACATTTTTTTATTATTTTCTATATCTAAATAATTTTATATTCAATAAATATTAAATTTGGGAGATAATACAGATCCCACTGAAAATGATAAATCTTAGAGTAATCAAGGTTAAAATGTATTAAAAATTCATACCATTGGATACATTAATGATGATCCATTTATGTAATGAAAATGAAGATAAAGAACGATATTCACTTGAAAATTATAAATTATTGTTACATTATGCAGTTCTTGGATAAATAGACACTAGGGAGTGTCTCTTTTTATCTATTTATTGTAGTACTAGGGTAATCAGGAATCAATGAATGGTTTAGAAATTAATGGATGATAGATCACTATATATAACATGTTACTTATTAATTTTAAAAGGTGGACATTGAAAGGATGTGGCACTAGTTATGTTGGAGAATAAATATGTTAGGTGATGTTTTTGAGATTCTATCCATGGATTATTAGGCAAGGATGTTTCAGTACAACATGGAAAATAACACAATTATAATGATGGAAAAAAATGATGATATTTTATTTTATAGAACATTATATCTAGAATAACATAGGGGAGTTAAATTTCAATATATTCATTCATAGAAGATCAAATAAAAAGGATAAAATTGAGTATTCGTAATATTCAAATTTTAAATACAAATTTCATGGGGATTAAAAAAATGAAATTATGGAATCCATTATCATTATATTATAAGAATACATATTTATGGTGGTCTAAATTGAATCCAAAATTTGATAAAAGTGGGAATATACACATATAAAAAATTTAGACAGACTAAAAAAGGATAACATAAAAATATAGGCTATTTGAATAAAAAACTAACTAGTGATGAGAATGTTCTAAAATATTCTATGTCAAAGCATAGAGATATCATGAAGGTATGTCTAAAAGTAGAATCATAAAAATTAGATAATGTATACATGAAAATATCATTAGATGGTGTATAATAAACACTATGATTTATATAATGAAAAAGTTAATGGCATGAACCTTACATTGTATATAAGACTTTTTAATTCACCTTGAAGATATTTTCCATATAATTTTTTTAAAATCAGAAAATGAAAAATAACATATACAATGGTTCCTTTTAAAAATACATAATAATCACTTTAAAATGGAGATAAAATTTATAAAATCCATGCATGTATTGTTATATAAAATAAATTCAAGATTATGGGTAATATATTCTTCAGGTCTAATTTGTAAATTCATAAAAAGGAAAAATCATTCATTGATATGTGTGAAATTTCGTGTTCATATATAAGAGTTTCCAACACAATGAAATTAATAATTTACTAATGAACACTATAATATGTAATATATTTTAATGAATATTTAATAAATTTCACACAGTGTAAAGGAATATATAAAATTTACAAAACCACTAGGATACATATGAGTGAAAATTTCATGTATAAAAATCTTTCACTAAAAAATCTACAAAGTCCCAAATAATTACTCTAATATTTCAAAGATATAGTTTCTTAAGTAAATGATAGGAGGATGATAATTTAATATAAAAATTAGGATACACAACGGTTACCAATAATAAAGTTACACATAATAAGATAATATATCTCTTTATCATACAAATTAAGTGAACATATTATAAGATTTTCATAATGTGAGCTTTATAGTGATAAAAATCAGATCAATATTTATTAGCCTTCATGATATAAATGTCACTATGTTATTAGAGATTCTTATATTATTAAATTAATGTATATTTAAATAATTAATAAAGTATAATTTTCGTATATGAAGTGTGGTTTCATTACATGAATGAGTTACAATCTATAACAATATCAACACATGTTATCATATTGATGTGGAAAACAATTGATTATAGATTACGTATAAGGGATAATTTGATAATTTGGGATTCCATTTTATGTTTTAAAACATGTTTTTAAAGGATGTGTTATATGTGATAAATATGAATTGATTATTATAATATATAATGACTTATAATTATATTAATTATATTGAGCTATAAAGTGACTATGGTTTTTTTTTGTTTGAGAAAATATATATAACATGGGGAAGTTAGGTGGTATGTTGAAAATTAACCTACTAAACATGACTGATGTGGATACCATTGAACATGAAAAGGAGAAACTATCTTATATTGGAAGAGGAGGCATCAATATGCTTCCTACTATGCTTCCACTAAAATAATTGTACTGATGTCTTGGTCTTAATGATATGTAATTAAACGTTCTTATGGATTGTTTAGAATGATGTAAATTATAATTTAGAGAATTTAGATAATTTATCATCTGTAAAATAATCTTTAATAAATTTTCTAGTGAAAATAAATATCAATTTTGGGGTTGACATACTTTGGTTTATGTAAATTAATGTTGTGTAAATTAGTCTAGAGAAAAAACATTAATGGTGGATAAGGTTTGAGGATTTAGATGATGGTTTTTACAAACATGTGTGTCTGTTGGATAACTAGTATAATATATATAATAATGATAAATATATGTTCAATATTTAAATAATACCTATATAAAGTTAAAGAATTTTTCCTAGCATTTATTTGTATGTAAGGCTACTGAATATAGTATCTAAATCACAAAGATGAAGGTCTATCAGGGATGGATATTAAGGATAAAAAATAAATTGTAGTGATCTATATTGATGAAATCAAAAATAAATAAATTATATTTAAAGCACTGTTGGAATTGGTTTGGATAAGTCTAACCTGGAATGAAAATTTTCTAAATATTTTTTGATTTGTCTTGAATAGTTTATAATTTTCTTAAATGGTTTTAGAAGGATTCTATGTTTATTCTATATAATTATAAATTAATTAAACTAATGTGGAAATATGTCTACGTATTGGAAGTATCGTATAGTAGGTATATACTATGTAAATTTGATATAAACATCAAATAATGTTTAGATATATGATTATAAAAATTTCTAAAACACATCCTGTGATTCAGAATAGTCTTCATAAGGTTGAATAATTACCATATAAGGTATAATAATACTTTACGGGGTACTATAAACCTTATTATGGTACATAATAATGTACCATTGAAGGGAACACTATAAAAACATGGACTTAAAATGTTATATAATCTTGAATTTTATAAAATAATTAAATTTCTAACATTTTTAGGTTCTTTATGATTTGGATTTTTGGAAAATTATTTCACAATTAATACCTATCAAACCTAGATATTAAAAATTGGAAAATCCACTCTATGTCCATTTTCCCTATAATATAAAACTTTTAAGATGATGTATTTTTTCGTTTCATTAATAATATTAATTATAGTCAAGATGGGTTCTTATTTGTTCATAATAATCCTTAAAACCTATGTATAACATATAAAAAAAGGGATGTGAAAAAAATATCTATAATGAATATAAAAAAATACATCCATTAATCCTGAGAAAATCTTGTATACCTGTAAAAAGTTTTTTAATTATTATTTTAGAATATAAAAGAAACAATATCCTCATAGAAAACATATTATTTCAAAAATAAAAATAATAAAACCAATATCAAGAAATTATAAACAAATGTGTGAATCTTATATAATGATATTAACTACGTCATTATTTTCTTTAAAGAAGTGGACCAATACTCCATTAATTGAACTGCTATTCTAGGATTAACTATCATATCAGCTGTAACGGTCACTCCCATTCAATGAGCTATATATATAATACCCTTCAGAATTCATAATGATCATGTACTATATCATGAATAAAAATATTAGTCTTAAACACTTTATTTATAAATCCAATGAATATTCTTTTGAACCCATAAGCAAAGAACATTCTATCTTTCTATAATATAAGGGAGAAATATCCCTTACTTTTTGAAAACTCATTAAATTGGAAATATTAAATAAAAAATTAGGTAAATGCTATTATTTGAAAATAAACATAGATACATCAATTTGATGCTTCAATGAAATGAAATTTCATGATTGTGATATATCGTTTCCATGTTAAATAACATTATATAATGAATCAATCAACACCATTAGTGAATGTACCTCATTTTAAAAATAAAAAATATTTTCTTAAAACATGTAATGAAATTAAAAGGTAGATTAAAATTAAATTTTGAATAAAATGAATTCCAAATAATAATAAAATTGATAAATATTAAGGAACATTGATATGGTGAAAATAGTATAAAAACATTAAAATAATTAAAATAATTATTTAATAAAAAACTTCTTACCATAAATACTTCATAGCATTGTACATTCTTTAACAATGGAATTTTAAAATTTTTATTAGTTATTAACAATCATAATGACCTTGTTCTTATGTATTTTTTTTTATTATCAAAATTACTTCATTTAGGACCATGTATTAAATAGGTACTTAATATGTTATGCTTACATTGTACGCTTTGAGAACATTCAATTAAAAACACAAAATCAACTTTAGTATATTGTATATGGTATATAGTGTAGTCATTATTCTAACACTAGAATCATAAATAGAACATTATATCTATATTGATACATTAAATATAATTTTACAACCTTCTATAAAATTCATACATGATGAATGAATTATATCCATTTATGGAGGTGGTCGTCCACAAGTACACGTGAACAATGTTATCATTTTTCAATACATGGAATGATAAGATCATCGATGACATATTATCAATACATAATGGTATGTATTTCCTTAATATCATATATATTAAGTCACTATATCATTAAATCCACCCTTGTTATTTTCTAATAAAAGAAGAAACACATCGCTTCATGGAGGTGGTAATCCACCCATAAACATGAGTGATATTTTCATTTCTCATAAGATGGAAAAAGAGATGAAAATGTGTTTTAACCTAATTATAATAATTTTTTTATATGGACGATATTTATATTATTATTTACTCGAGATTGAGGTAAATTTTATTGGGTATGAAGATGAAATAAACCTGAAATGATTATTAGGGATTTATACCTTCTCAGATAACCTTTTTTTTCTTAACACTTATAGGTCTAGTCTTTTTGGGAGACCATTTCCTAGAGGAAGTGGTTATGGATTTTGAAGAGGTATTTTTAAGGTATTTTAGTTACTAGATTACTAAATTTTTCGGAGTAATGAAGGAGAGGATGTTTAGTTTTATAATTATTTGGAAGGATACCCGATAAATATTTTAAATTATGAAATTAATATAAACTAATTTTCATATTAAAGTGGAAAAAATTGATATATTTCAAATATTTAATGATTATGATTTGAAATAACCACCAAATATAATATTTTGGGTGTTTTATGTTATTAATTTAACCTTATCTTTTAGTTATAACTATATGATATTAATGTTATTTACTCAATAGAAGTTAATAAAGACATATATATATATATATATAATGGACCCAGAATTAGAGAATGGTTGATATTTTATATAGTATCCCATTCACTTGTATAAATATAAATTTTTGATGAATTTTAAATCATTATAGAAGATATTATTTAACAAAATATACTATTGAAGTCATTTTTTGGTACTATTCAAATAGTTTGAATTTGATGACTTAAATATAGTAATGGAATTTGAATATAAAAATGTAATAAATTAATATTATTTTATATTTATTTAAAAATATATGGAAGAGTATAACTAATATAAATATAAATTTTTTTAATGTTTTCAAAAAAAAATTATTTACATTTTAGTTATGCAAACAAGCATTATATCATTATTGAATAACCACTTCAGTTCATTATTCTATTACATATAACTAACTATTAATTATCATAATTAAAACATTATACCTACTTCAAAAATACAATTTAATCAATGCATACCATTTTTTATCCCAGTTAAATAATATTAAGGTTATTAGAATAAATTGAGTGGTGTTAGTTTTATTATTTATAAAAAATTATCTTAAAGTCATTATTAAATTTATGTGGAATGAATTTATAAATTTTAGAAATGTGGATGGTTATGGTCAAAATAATCTTATCTATTGAAATAATTTATATTTTGGTACGATTTTAAGGATTCATCATATAGTTTTAATCCTCTTTTACCCCTTTACCCTTATCGAGTAAAAATGTATTTACTATAGTTGTTATTCATAATCACCAAAATTAAATGGAAACAATTTAATAAATTTGAAAAACATTTTTAAAAATATAGTATCCATTTTTATAAAATTAAACTTATATATATGGAATAAATAAATGTTAGTATCCATGAAAAAAGATAAAAAAGAACAGATTATAGAAAAATGTGATTTTATGATAAAAATGAACATATACAAAAATAAGGTATAAAGATGAATCATATTTAATTAATTATATTATAATATATTTAAGGATAATTATGTTAATTTGAGATAAAACGTAAAGTATAATTGTATTTTATATTACTTTATATTATGAAAATAAATTAAATTTTAACAAAAATTAGTATCTTAAACTATTCACTTAAAAAAATTCTTTTCATAAAAATGGTTAAAAATAATTATAATATAATTTCAGAAACATAATTTTATAATGGAAATCAAATTTTTGAAATTAAAATTATGAAATATTGAAATTAATATTATAAATAAAATCATAGAAAATGTGAAAAAGAATCTAATAATAATAAATCTATGTCATTTTTATTGAAAAATAACATTAATCATTTATAATAAATATATCTCCATATAATATAATAAGTGAATGCTAATATGGAATTACATTTAATTTTTGTAACTTGGGTTATCAATTTCCTACATCATTTTTAAATTACATACTCATAGTTTTATTCAATATTTAAATATGTGGTGATTTTTTGCATTATATAATTTTATTATTCCCATGATTCTTCTTCCATCATATGGGATTTTCAAAAATTATTAACATGATGAATAAATTTATTCTAAAGAACCCACTCTCCATCATTTAGAATCTAAAAGTTTTAGTACTCATAAAAAATTACATCCAAATATACTACTTCAAGGCTCAAAATATGATATTCATCCAGCACATATTTCAATTATGATGAAACATGAAATAGATCATGTACCGATGATAAACTCTGAGGAAATGAAACATTGTAACTAGATATTCCAACTTTCACCAAAATTTATAATTTTCTAAAGAACTATATAATTTAATATCACTTTCTATAAAATAGATAACACTTTCATTTGAGATATGTTAATGAAAACAAGATCTTATACCTTCAGTGAAAGTTATTTCCTTCAGTTATATTCATAACATATTTATCTTCTCTAATCTATTCACGTATACTATTTAATCATCTTTACCTTTTTATCCATATCTTCTAAAAAATATGGTCCCAACAGAGACTTTTTACCTACCTCTTCCCATCAAGATAGTGTCTGACAACACATTCTATATAATGTTCCAAATGGTGTCATATATATAATGTAATAAAGAAATTTTCAAATGAAAAATCAACTAATGTAATATGATGATGAAAACATCCACTTTAATTCATTAAACTTTATAAAATTATGTCTTAATTTTTTTTAATTATTCTATTTGACTATCTATCTGATTAAATAATCCAATATATATTTATGTAACTTTCTGTACTTAAAGAATTATAAATATAGTGACCCTCTCTTTTCAAAAAATTAACATTATAAAACATTATAGGAATACTTAATCAATATAAATACAGAAGCCCAATGACGGTAGTTGGTATTGTGCCTTCGGAAACATGGAAACATAAACACTGGTATATATGTGAGCTCCATCATCTACCACTAGTTTCTTCTTGACTAGAACCCTTATTAAAAATATCAAACGTAGTTCATATTATCATAAATAGGGTGAAATTAAATATTATATGGGTGATATAAAATGCTCAGTAATTGTAAAAAGGGGAGGCATGTAAACATAAACATGAGTATAAGGGAATAATAACATCACCATGAAAAATAATAGATCATACCTTTCATATGAAAAATCATAATTGAAATCATCGAATAAAGATTGGTTGATTATATTAAATAATCTATAAATAAATATAGAGCAAATCCATGAAAACATAACATTGGTGTAAGACATGAAATTTTGGAAAACACATAATCATATAACGATTTCCATAGTAGGCATGGAATCACATACAATTCCATAATGATAGTATGGGTTCACTTACCATACAATCACAGTAGTATGAGTTAACTCCTCATACCATCTTATTATTCATGGGTCACTCCCATGGCCATCACAGTAATCAAGTTTCACTCCCAATACCATCTTAGTTTATCTTGGCAGATATAAAACATTACACAATTCATGGGAGGGATATATTGGTCCCAACTATCTAATAATAAATTCATACGTTCTTGTTCCAAAAGATCAATAAAAATAATAGCATAACCGATGAAATGAAATGGGTATCATATACATGTAATCATATCATAACCTATTAAATGATACATGTTTTATAATCATTTCTTCTTAAAAATTCCATTTCAACAGATACAAGTTTAAAAATAATATAACTCATAAATGGGAAATGAAATTTATAATCATCATGAAATAAAAACATAATAATTTTAGAGAAAAGATATATATAAAAATATTTTATAATTTCCCTTTAAAGAATGATCTTCACCGATGGATGTTATCTTAGAAGAAAAATAAATATTTATAAAACACATGAAATTAACTCTTTCAGAAAATACCATTTCTTCTTCAAGAATAAATTATTTTATTAAAACAGCACACAATTTTAAAATAATACAATTTCATTGAAAATAACCTAGAAAACGTGTTATAGAAGATTCATGGAAATAATGTGTTATCAAAGCATAAAAATCTATTCATACTATATACGATAAAAACATTCTTCACATATGTTTTCTAGAAATGTCAAAAAATACCTCGTATAGAAAATTAAAGAATGATTTCATCAAAATAATGTAGTAAAAAGTAAAAAATTGGTGAAATTACTTTAAAATTCCATATTATAATGGTAAAATATTTTCTGAAATCATTTTTATAAAACATGTTATTGTATGATAAATAAACACCGGTAAATTCGTATGTATAAACTGTCTTGAATAATAATGAGATTACAAAATTATCCCTTACCTTGTGTATTGACTCAGTTCGTACTCACAAGATATTTTTGTATAATAAAAATAACATTGTAATAAAGAATTTAAATAATCATTTTATTACACGTAATTTCATATATGGTTTGATTATGTCCTATATTACCCAATTATAAACAATCTTATGTTAAGGTTTTACATCAGGTAATATTCTCTTTGTTCGTCGCATGTGTATTAATTTGTTATATCATTGGTATTTATACTTATATAATTATAATATATTGAATATAATGATATAAATATCATTTATATTATATATATATATATATATATTTCTATAATCTATATCATAATGATGTACTAAATGGAATACACCATTTATGAAAACGGTAAGTCCTACGTTCGCATGAATGCTTTTCCGTTTTGTAATTGTCATGTTAAAAGAAAGAATGTAAATGAAATATCTAAATACATTTAGGTATATACATATATTATTATTCTAGTATAATCATTAAATTAAAATTTCACCCATATTAATAATATATATTTTTATAATCATCCATGAATTGTTACTATGGAAGATTAATCCCATCACGTTTGGGAGTCAGTAGGTTATATGCACGCAGGAGCGATGATTTCATTCTGTATTGGTAAAGGGTAGTGAAATGGATGTATTATGATTTATAAAGAAACAATATTATTTCACATTAATTTTTTACATCCTTTATATTCATCTACATACAGATAGAAATATAGTATACATGAGAACCAGTTTACCCCATGGTGTGGAGACAATAAGTCATACATATACACGCATTGTGATATTATTTCGATTAGGGTGGGTAAGTGGAGGAATATAGTTGTCCTATAATAATAAAAAAAATATTAGAATATATTATATATTCTATTTGTTAATTTTTATGGAAGCAATAAAGAATTATGAAGTAGTAGAAGAAATGAACATTGAATGAGGTGATTAAACAATTACCTTTTTTAGGTATCTCCTTTTTAATTGCACAAAATGACACCCTGTGATTGATTTACACCAAAATTATTGCCACTAAGTTTTAGTGATGAATGTTTTTAGAGGAAATGGTCAGTGTTTGGTCAAGAAAAAGGGCACTGGAGGTGTGAATTAAAGATAATTATAAGTTCCATTTTATAAGGGCACTTTAGGAAACTCCAAAACTAATAATTTATTATAATAATATTTTCAATTTAAAATAGATCCAAATTTAGTTATATATAATTTTAAATGATTAGGGGTCTAAATCATTTAATCTATTGAATCATAGACATGTTTAGGTCATATAATTAAACATATATTTTGCCATTATCCTTTAGTTATATAATTTTACACTTACCCTGAAAACTAGTCTTTTTACACTAGTTGATTGATATAATTACAATAAAATTCCAAAAAAACCCAAATTGGATATTTAATGACATAATTAACACTATAATGTTATTTTGGATGACCCTTATATTTTTATGAATTTTAAAACATTTAATAAAATAATAATTATTTTAAAGTATTAGTTGTGTCAATTTTGAAACTTTTCAATATTTTCATTTTTAAAAATTTCAATCCAACATGAAAACCTCGAACCAATACACAAAATATGTCACTAACATATAAATGTTGTATATAAAATTATTTAATATCATTTATTAAGTTAAATGATATTTATTTTAATATTATTAATATTTTTTATTTTACTATTTCTTTATTAATTCAATTACTTCATCATCACTGTGAAGAAATTATATTTTACAATCAAATGTACAAAAATTATATCTAAATTATCATTATGTAAATATATTTCTTATGTTTAAATTGAATAAATATAGTAAAAATTATCATATGTATAACCCTATATTGGAATTCATTTAATAAAAATGAAATATGTACTTTTAACTCTTATTTAAATAAAATATAACAAATATCTTAATCTAACACAGGTGGATTAAAAAGGATTTTATTATTTACTTATGTTTGATTTTGGTGGATAAACACATATCCAATGAAATTATGAGAAGTGTTTGGGTAATATTCTATTATTATAATATTATTTTTACCTTTAATTACCCTATTTACCTTCAATTGTGATAAAAAATTTCAAATTTACTATTAAAAAATTATTTTAATCGTATTAGATCTTAATTTTCATCCTAGTTACAACCATATATGTTTTTCCTAATTTAACTCACAAAATTAGTAAAATTCTTTTTACTACTAATCTTGAAAATTTGGCTAAAAAGTGGATAAAACAGACATTCCAATGATCAATAATTATTTATATCTAGTTCTATGTTAAAAATTTTACCATGAAATAAATTAGATTAAAATATTTATTATTTATCTTTTGTGAAATTAAAATCAATTTAGTGTAAAAATAATTTTTTAATTTGATGAATCGGTCTTTTAACAATAATGCAGAGTTTTTCACTATTCATCAAAATTTGAAAGTTTTCGAAAAATTAACAAAAATATACATAAAGATAATTTTGATATTTAAAATTAACAATAGATTTATATTTTACCATAATAAATTTCCATGAGTTTATAAAATTATCTTTATTAAAAGGACATTAAAACACGGTTCATTCAATAAAATAGTATTTTTAATCATAGAATGACATCAACCAGAATCATATCTTATATTATCAATATTTGTAATGTAGTTATCACTATTCATATTACTATGTTTAACAACTATGAAATAATTATCTCATTTAGATAATAATAATAATAAGTGATGTTTCGTCGATTCTTAGTGTTCTATGTATCGTACACGAACCCAGTTCTGCGTGCATTAAATGCCAACACATTGTTGTGTGTAATGCATGATAAGTCATTTTAGTGTGACAGGAAAATTTGACATAGTGAAAAGATATTTTCAGTGTTGGGTGAAGTAAAAAATATTAATAGATTAAATTAATTTGAAAATAATTACTAAAATATTATGGTGTTTCATTCTACCCCCTTTGAAATGAATTTCTCCATTGAAATTCATCTGGGTTATCAAATTTTTAATACCAGATAGTTTCATTCATAGAGACCCACACTGTAAAAATAGATACTAAAGAATCCCTTAATATAAAATTTTGGAACCATAATGCTTCCCAAACAGACATATGACGTGTTTTCCACAAAGGACAACATAAGTTGGGAGTGATTATTGGACATGGAGGAAAATCATAAATATTTATATGTGTGATTGAGGTAAATAATCTCAAGAAAAATTCAATGATCAAATGGATGTTTAGGGGATTAAATTCATAAATCAATTATGATATAAAATTCAATTAACTCATTAAAAATTATTATAGGGGAGAAAAAATTGACCACTTTACAAATTTTGAGTTTTTTTTAATGAATTTTATAAACAAAATTTCATACATTTTTTGTTCTGGGATCAATTTCTAAAACATACCTTAACTCAAGGAATGACTGTCCAGAAATACACTTTTAATAGATATTAATGCCTAAAAAGAGTAAAAAGCCTAACTATCAACATTCATTAATATATAATAATAAAAAGTAACCCTACTGGTCCATCATAAATATTTTTTCATTAAAAATAAATATACATTAACATGGACATTGCATAGGCCACTGGTGTGCATGAAACCTATTTTGTCTTTCGGTCATGAGATCAGGACCCTCTGTGTAACACCCCGAAATTTTATGAAAAATATTCTTTTTAATTTCATTAATGTCTTGTGTTGTACGCTACACCAAAAGAATCTTTCACAACACGCATCCTTGACTTTCCTTCCATTACACGCAATCGCGAGCTTCCTCGATAGCATGTGTAGTACGCAATAACGAGTTTCACTAAACAACAATATGCTATTAAAATATTACTAAAACTAGCCGTTATGAATAGTAATAACCACTTTTTAAAATTTTGTAAATTTTATTTTATCAAAATGGACTTTATTTTTGGATTCAGAATACCGAAATTAGCCTGGGGTGAAATTTTGGTATTTTTATGAAAACTTTCAATTTTTGATGAATAGTGAAACCACTAAGTGGTAGGTTAAAAACTGAATTTTTCATAAAACTTAATTTTACCACTTATGTGAATGGAATTTAGAAAATCCGACAGACACGGTTGATATCAGTAAGTAAAATGTGGTTCAATGTGATAAAAATAATTTTTTGGTGAATAGTATCTTTTTACTTTTTTTACCGCGGTTAATAGTAAATAGGGTAACTAAGGGTAAATATGATATTACTATTACCCTAACACATGTATTAATTCTATTGGATAAGTGTAATTCGACCAAAAACAACCTTATGAATATAATATGACCATTTAGATCCACTTGGATTAGATTATGACATTTAATATTATTTTATTTAATGAATAGTTAAAATAGTTAAAATCAAAGTTTAATAACTAAAAATATTTAATATGGGGTTATACATAAGATAAATTCGACTATAAATATTCATTAGAAAGATAAAATGATTTCCTACATAATTATATTTTATTTATAATATTTAGACTTTAAATAACTTAATTTATTTATGACACAATGATGATACAGTAATTACCCTTTTAAGGAAATTTTAACATAATTGATGTTATAAATGCTCAAATAAATGTAATTTGAGACTTTTTATGAATTCCACTAATTTTCTAGGTTACTATGATATATTAGTGTTGATTTAATCAACTTTGTTCGAACATATAATTCTGTTATGACTTTGAAAAAAATCATATATCAAATAGTGTCAAAATTGACACAAAATAGTTTTTAAATCAAATATTATATTATTAATTGTTATTTTATTCCTAAAAATATAAGGTTCGGCCAAATGAAATAGATAAGGATATATATATATATATTAATAATAAACAACACGGGGTTCGTTTGGCATGTTATAGTATGTGTATTAACCATATAGTGTAAGAAAACAAAAAGTCACGGTAAAAGTTAAATTATTTAACTTAGTGTTAAATCTAATTGAAATGGTTAAAAATAATAACCTAAACTTGTCTAAATCCTATTGGATGAGATGATTTCGACCCATCCCCACTTTATCTTCGAAATAAGACCATTTGGAACCATTATAAACTGAATTTGACCTTAATATAAAATAATATTTTGAGATATTCCTAAGGTGCCCCTCTCCTCCCTTATAAAAGGGAACCTCCCCCCTCTCCTCCTCACACCAATTTGAGCATTCAATCTCGGCCAAACCCTGCCAAAATCTCTTCTCCACTTCCCTAGTATCATCCTAGAGGTCCTGGTCTTCTTCAAAGACCATCCTTAGTTCTTTAAGTAGAGGTTAAGAAAAGGCGCGTCAAAAAGAGGTAATATCCATTACCGATCTTTTTCAATTTCTTTCTTCTTCAACTTCTTCTTCTTTAGTTGTTTCATGATAAAGTAATAACATCAGTATATATTATATACTGATATGTTATTATAAATATGAAAAAACTCTAATTAACCTTATATCCATCCTACGGAAAAAGGAAATCACCGCGTGTGCGTACGTACGAAATACCGTCTCCACACCGTGGTGTAATCTATTTTCCGCCACCTCCTTAATTGGATGGGTATAATGATGTAAGGAGTAACTAAATATGATTATTATAGAGTGATATTGATACTGAAATAGTATACATACACTTCAACACAATTCCACAACCATGGGAATGATATCATCGCTCGTGCGTACGTACGGACTACCGTCTCCACGACGCGATGAGATTCATTCTCCACTTTAACAATTCATGAATGATAATAAAGTATATATAATAAGTAATCATGAAATATATGACATTGTAAATCTAATGGATTTATGTATATATATAACTCATCTACTTACTTCCATTCAAGACAATAAGGAAAGGAAAACAGTGTTCATGCGTACGTACAGACTACCATCTCCATGAACGGTGTGTTTCATTTCATTTATCTATCTGTTATATATATATATACTGAATATATATGATATATAAATCATATTTTATATTCTGGAAGTAAGTAAATCATGATATAAGTAATAATAATGTCAATAACAACAAGTCCAAACACCTACGATAAATGAAACAATTTTACCCAAAACGCTCTTTAACATGGAATTTACAAAATATCGGGTAATATATAGTCATAAGTGAACCATATATGATATCATAACAATGAATATGATTCTGTAATAAGTAAATGACATTATTTAAATTATTATACAGGATGTTCGGACACTTACGAAGCAAATCGGACCTAAGGTAAGGGAAATATCACAATCTCATTTTTATCCGAGATTGTTTATATTTTGAAATTTACTGGGGTGTATTTTATTATCCACATCCATGTTTCCTCAATATGTAATATTATTTCCATTCACCTACAATTTTTTAAATCCATTTTTACCCTTTGGTGAGTTTATAGTAAAAGATATGAAATGAATCTTTGGTCATTTTTCGTACGAGGCACTTTTTGACTTTTCTGACAAAAGTACGAGAAGAATGTTTTTTTAACTTAAACGGATCGAGCGGATTTTTACGGTTTTATAAAGCCTTATTTTAATGAATCTTCCTCCAAATGATTTCATGACTATTTTCAGAAAAATCACTTTCTTTTAAAATTGCATGATGTTTTGTGAAAAGAAATTGATTTTGAAGAAGAAAGGATATTTTCCTCAAGAATTCATTTCAAGTGTTTTATCAAAATTATTTCCCATATAAGATAATAAAGGGTTATGTTTATATCCATATTTTTACATTTATTTGACTATGTTGTGATGGAATTATGTTTATGAATTCCTTTATCTTATATGAATGGTTTTATGATGTCATGTTGTTTAAGAATCCCATTTTTATTACACGGGTTATGCAATGATGAATGATTTATGATTTTGTGGCACACATAAGAATGGTATAATTATGAGATGGGTGGGACCTATATATCCCTCCAATGAATTGGGTAATGATTTTATATCTAATGAGATAGACATGGCTGGAATGGTAGGTTATACCGGTTCAGTGAAACAGGACTGAGACGAGGGTGACTCGGTTCAGAAAGGGAATTTGTCCACTAAGATAGTCTTGGAAATGAGTCTTGACTAACAAGAAATGATTCTATATGATTATGTATGTATGCCACAATGTTTCATGTTTTATGTTATTATTATTGGGATTTCATTTCACTACTATGATTTATCCCATGTTATGAAATTATGCTCTCTTTTGCAGGTTATGATTTCCAAAATGTTATGTTCTTATGAATATGATGTGATTGATATTTCTTTTATTTACCCTTACTGAGCATTTCAGCTCACCCTTTTATGTTTACTTCTCCCCAGGATATAAAGAAAGGTTTTAGGTATAAAAAAAGGGATGATCTTTATGGGAGATGTTGAAGATCTTTCACCATGATTAGAAGATTATACTCCGAGTTTCCAAAGACACTAAACTATTACTATCCTTGTGTGTGTGTTTTTTTTATGTACTAAGTATTCCGCAAATGTAATGTAATGTCAATGTACGTCATGCTTCGGGTCTCTACAGTTGGTATCAAAGGAATGGTTTATTCAACCTTTGTAAACTAGGATGCGAGAACTTTAGTGAGATCCCTAGAGATATTTATAAGGTATGTTTAGGGATGTCCCTAAGGATAAGTATACATATAGGATACAGTCCTAGAACTATGGTAACGATCATAGAATTTAACCTAAGATTTTAGATATTGAGGATACTCCACCTTTATTATGTTGTTTTCCCTAGCATGATTTTTGCCTCTCACATTATTCTTTTTTTTGGGTTTTAGAAAATGGCTGGAAACAAGATGATTCACGATAATGGAGGATATGATGGACAATGGAATGATATTCTTAAAAATTAAATGGGATTTGGAAGTCCAAACATCATTATTATGACGAATCAGCATTCTCATAATATGATCAATAAAGTAAAATTTGGTAAGTTTCCTGACTCGTCTAATAAGAGAAAGATGGATTTTCATGACGATCATAGAGGAATGAAAGTTCAATTTCCCCTATGTAAATCATGTGGGAAGAGGAATCAAGGAGAATGTTTCAAAGGAACTGGAAGATGCTTTGGGTGTGGAAAAAAAGGACACAAAGCAAGTAAGTGCAAAGGAAAAGGTTCAGTTAACAACATGGATGAGAATAATGGTATTGCTACGACATCAACAATGGTTAAATGTTATAAATGTGGAATGTACAGGCATTATGAAAACCAATGCCCTAAGGGAAAGTCTCATGAAGAGAATCAGTATGGTCGTATGGGTAGTATTTATGTGGATGATGATGAAGAGACTATAAATGATATGTGAGATGAAAGAATTGTTGAAACTCGGTCAATGGTTTAAGAATGTAGTGGAATGATTACATATTTATCCTGTGTAATGGTGTATATGTAATCTCATGGTACTATGGAATAAAGATACATCTAAGCATTTTTATACTGTTGTCTTTCCTTGAGTTTTGAAAATATATGATTAATGGTACCAGTATCCATGAAAGGTTATTCAGATATTTTTGGAATGTAGATGATATGCGCATAATGAAGGGATAAAGTGAAAATTAAATGTTTGATAGTATTCATGAGCTCAAGACTGATATAAGGAGAAGGTTATATCATGGTTTGAGTATATAGAATATTTTGATTTTGTTATGTGGAAAGTGATAACTTTTAACTGCATTCATGTTTTCACTAAGGTTCAATGGGTATTCAAGAGAATACATGATTAAGGCCTTTGCATGTTTGGAATGTGACCAACAAGAAATATCTTATGATATATGGGGATTAACGACAGTATTAAATCTCTGGTAATCATTTTCACTAAATTATGAGAGTGGACTGCAGTATTATGGATAAGCCTAAAGATTAGAATGGATTATGTTGGACATAAGTTAGTATTGTTTAAGGATAGAATATTTTCGATATTATTGATGGGATGTTATAGTAATGTAGTTTTAGAAAAAGGACAACCTGCAGAACGGGCAACATCCCATCGCTTCGGACAAGGCTGTGGGAATCGAACCGACAACCGAAGTGCGACTGGCCTTTATCGTCTACCACTGGACTACAGGAAGTCCCTGTTTAGTAGAAACTAGTTTTATTATATTAATCAGTATGATATATGAAGTATAAGTCCATTTTAGGAACCATATATGATTAATCACACTATAGATCGACTTATGTATATAATTTTTGCTAACCTTTTGTTTGAGATAGATGGAATGACCTGTCATTCTATCACATGATCTGCTAACACTTCACGAATAACAAATTCAACTTCATTTATTTAAGAGATGAAGTGGAAATTGTTCAAGGCATGAACAATAGTGATATTGTACCAAAATAATGTAAGTATTTATTCTAATTCAAATTTTCAACTTCAGGGAAATGATCTTGAAAACCAAAAATGTTGTCCTAGTGCCCTTATATCCGATGAATCATATGGTACCCTAGATCGTCACAAATTTATGGCTTTGTGATTGCTGGATTTTCCATAGCCATGTTCTCTACCACTCTCCATCAGAACATGATGGTTAGATTTCTCTTCCATATCCATATTTTCACCTATGTGGAAACCCAGTGATTAGTTTAATTGGGTAACCGTAACGTTTCATACTTTTTTTAAAATATTGGTTTTGGTATGGCTTTTTACGATGTGTGTTTCTATTAATGAATCTTTCGAATAGTAAACCATTTATAACCCCGACGAATTTCAAGGGCGAAATTCATTTTAAGGGGGGTAGAATGTAACACCCCGAAATTTTATGAAAAATATTATTTATAATTTCATTAATGTCTTGTGTTGTACGCTACACCAAAAGAAGCTTTCACAACACGCATCCTTGACTTGCCTTCCATTACATGCAATCGCGAGCTTCCTCGATAGCGTGTGTAGTACGCAATAACAAGCTTCACTAAACAGCAATATGCTATTAAAATATTATTAAAACTAGCCGTTATGAATAGTAATAACCACTTTTTGAAATTTTGTAAATTTTATTTTATCAAAATGGACTTTATTTTTGGATTTGGAATACCGAAATTAGCCTAGGGTGAAATTTTGGTATTTTTCTGAAGACTTTCAATTTTTGATAAATAGTGAAACCACTAAGTGGTAGGTTAAAAACTGAATTTTGCATAAAACATAATTTTACCACTTCTGTGAATGGAATTTCGAAAATCTGACAGACATGGTTGATATCAGTAAGTAAAATGTGGTTCAATGAGATAAATTTTTTTTTGGGTGAATAGTAACTTTTTACTTTTTTTACTACGGTTAATAGTAAATAGGGTAACTAAGGGTAAATATGATATTAATATTACCCTAACACATGTCCTAATTCTATTGGATAAGTGTAATTCGACCAAAAACAACCTTATGAATTTAATATGACCATTTAGGTCCACTTGGATTAGATTATGACATTTAATATTATTTTATTTAATGAATAGTTAAAATAGTTAAAATCAACGTTTAATAACTAAAACATTTTTAATATGGGGTTATACATAAGATATATTCGACTATAACTATTCATTAGAAAGATAAAAATATTTCCTACATAATGATATTTTATTTATAATTTTTAGACTTTAAATAAATTAATTTATTTATGACACAACGATGATGCAATAATTACCCTTTTAAGTTAATTTTAACATAATTGATGTTATAAATGATCAAATAAATGTAATTTGAGACTTTTTATGAATTCCACTAATTTTATAGGTTACTATGATATATTAGTGTTAATTTAATCATCTTGGTTCGAACATATAATTCTTTTATGACTTTCAAAAAAATCATATATCAAATAGTGTCAAAATTGAAACAAAATAGTTTTTAAATCAAATATTATATTATTAATTGTTATTTTATTCCTAAAAATCTATGGTTCGGCCAAATGACTTAGATAAGGATATATATATTACTAATAAACAACTTGGGGTTCTTTTGGCATGTTATAGTAAGTGTATTAACCATATAGTGTAAGAAAACAAAAAGTCACGGTAAAAGTTAAATTATTTAACTTAGAGTTAAATCTAATTGATAAGGTTAAAATAATAACCTAAACATTTCTAAATCCTATTGGATGAGAGGATTATGACCCATCCCCACTTTATCTACGAAATAAGACCATTTGGAACCATTATAAACCGAATTTGACCTTAATATAAAATAATATTTTGAGATATTCTTAAGGTGCCCCTCTCCTCCCTTATAAAAGGGCACCTCCTCCCTCTCCTCCTCACACCAATTTGAGCATTCAAGCTCGGAAAAACCCTGCCAAAATCTCTTCTACACTTCCCAAGTATCATCCTATAGGTCCTAGTCTTCTTCAAAGACCATCCTTAGTTCTTTTAGTAGAGGTTAAGAAAAGGCGCGTCAAAAAGAGGTAATATCCATTACCGATCTTTTTCAATTTCTTTCTTCTTCAACTTCTTCTTCTTTATTTGTTTCATGATAAATTAATAACATCAGTATGTATTATATACTGATATGTTATTATAAATATGAAACAACTCTAATTAACCTTCTATCCATCATACGGAAAAAGGAAATCACCCCGCATGCGTACGTACGGAATACCGTCTCCATGTCGTGGTGTAATCTATTTTCCACCACCTCCTTAATTGGATGGGAATAATGGTGTAAGGAGTAACTATATATGATTATTATAAAGTGATATTGATACTAAAATAGTATACACACATTTCAACACAATTTCACGACCATGGAAATGATATCATCGCTCGTGCGTACGTACGGACTACCGTCTCAATGACGCGATGAGATTCATTCTCCACTTTAACAATTCATGAATGATTATAAAGTATATATAATAACTAATCATGAAATTTATGGCATGGTAAATATACTGGATTTATTTATATATATATGTCACCTACTTACTTCCATTCAAGACAATAAGGAAAGGAAAATAGCGTTCATGCGTTCGTACGGACTACCGTCTCCATGAACGGTGTGTTTCATTTTATTAATCTATCTGTTATATATATATATATATATACTGAATATATATGATATATAAATCATATTTTATATTCTTTATGTAAGTAAATCGTGATATAAGTAATAATAATGTCAAGAACATCAAGTCCAAACACCTACGATAAATGAATTTTTTTTACCCAAAACGCTCTTTAACATGGAATTTACAAAATAACGGGTAATATAAAGACATAAGTGAACCAAATATGATATCATAACAATGAATATGATTCTATAATAAGTAAATGACATTATTTAAATCATTATACAGTAGTTTCGGACACTTATGAAGCAAATCAGATCTAAGGTATGGGAAATATCACAATCTCATTTTTATCCGAGATTGTTTATACTTTGAAATTTACTGGGGTGTATTTTATTATCCACATCCATGTTTCCTCAATATTTAATATTATTTCCATTCACCTACAATTTTTTAAATCCATTTTTACCATTTGGTGTGTTTATAGTAAAAGATATGAAATGAATCTTTTGTCGTTTTTCGTACGAGGTACTTTTTGACTTTTCTGACAAAACTACGAGAAGAATGTTGTTTTTTAACTTAAACGGCACGAGCGGATTTTTACCATTTTATAAAGCCTTATTTTCATGAAGCTTCCTCCAAAATATTTGATGACTATTTTCAATAAAATCTCTTTATTTTAAAATTGCATGATGTTTTGAGAAAAGAAATTGATTTTGAAGAAGAAATGATATTTTCCTCAAGAATTCATTTCAAGTGTTTTATCAAAATTATTTTCCATCTATGATAATAAAGGGTTCTGTTTCTATCCATATTTTTACATTGATTTGGCTATGTTGTGATGGAATTATGTTTATGAATTCCATTATCTTATATGAATAGTTTTAGGATGTCATGTTGTTTAAGAATCCCATTTTTATTACATTGGTTATGCAATGATGAATGATTTATGATTTTGTGGAACACATAAGAATGGTATCATTATGAGATGGGTGGGACCTATATATCCCTCCAATGCATTGGTTAAAGATTTTATATCTCCTGAGATAGACATGGCTGGAATGGTAGGTTATACCGGTTCAGTGAAACATGACTGAAACAAGGGTGACTCGGTTCAGAAAGGGACTTTGTTCACTAAGATAGTCTTGGCAATGAGTCTTGACTAACAAGAAATGATTCTCTATGATTATGTGTGTATGCCACACTATTTCATGTTTTAAGTTATGATTATTGGGATTTCATTTCACTACTATGATTTATCCCATGTTATGAAGTTATTCTCTCTTTTGCAGGTTAAGATTTCCAAAATGTTATGTTCTTTTGAATATGATGCGATTGATATTTATTTTGTTTACCCTTACTGAGAATTTGAGCTCACTCTTTTATGCTTACTTTTCCCCAGGATATAAATAAAGGTTTTAGGTATAAAAAAAGGGATGATCTTTATGGGAAATGTTAAAGATCTTTCACGAGGATTAGAAGATTATACTCCGAGTTTCCAAAGACACTAAACTATTACGATCCGTGTGTGTGTGTTTTTGTTATGTACTAAGTATTCCGCAAATTTAATGTAATGTCAATGTACGTCAAGCTTCGGGTCTCTACACTCTTCCTTCCAGGAATGATTGTTTGTCACTCGACATACTTTATGTCCTTTAATAAAACCACAATAATATAAATTTCCAAATAATTATGTTTGAAATACTTGAAATATGGTTAATCACTAAGTATCATTTGGAATAAGATTGTAAATAAAAACCTAACACATAAATATTTCATCCAATGTTTATCATAAACCATTCATGAATGTTTAACATTATATCACTTCTAAAATATAAAAATAAAATATTATTTAAATAAGGTCACTAAATAAGTTTAACAATAATCCACCATGTATCAAAAATTATCTATTGGTTGTCACTTTCCAAACATGTGAATAGACTCTTAATATATTCTCTAGAAAGAGGGTAATTACCTTAATTACCATAAATACTTTTGGAAATCATTCATGCATCCTTATTCCAAAAGTTATTGAATATATTCCTTAAATCCAAGAATTTGTAAGCCTCATCCATGATAATATAGACTAACATATTGAAATTTACTTATTTAGTTCCAAGGAATACAATATCATCAAATTACATATTCATATCAAACATATCATTATCAAAAAAATAATTACCTTAACATAACGAATATAATATGGGTATCTTTCCCTTAAACATAATTTCACCATCAGTAATCTAATTCATCATGACCATTCAAAACATTCATTTATATCCTTATGAAAATCACAAAAACTGAACAATCCTTATATATTTAATAATTCATGAACAAAGTACATAAAAACATCAATCCACCATTTTCAATAATTGTAATGGAATATCCCATTCCCCTATATAGAAGTAAATTCTTTGTTCATGGTGTTGATTTGGGTAATGCCCATTTCTCCATAGATAATACATTTAACTACCTGACAGTACATCACACTATGAACCATTTTCCTACACAGATAGCTTCATTCCTTTAATTTGATAATTTCATCATGTTTTTTATATACATATCATTAACATGTAAGATGATTAATTTCTATTTCTCTATGATTCTCACCTTTTTAACAAGCATAAATTTACATCTTACGATTAATTTGTTACTTTTTAATACCACTAATTTCCAACATGTTCATCATATATCGTGATAACTGATTAGACATAATCACAACATATTTATCACCAGTCATTTCATAATTTCATTTCTCATAGTAACCAATTTTTCCATCGGATTCATTGATTACCCAATTTCTTCTAGTTCACTCTATTTACAAAAACTATAAATCATTGTCTAAGAAACAATTATAACAATGAGGAACCACCTAATTATAAAAAACACATATTGGATGTCTAACTTATGACACCCTCATTAATATATGATACCTTATGTTAACACTAGGATATTCAAATCTAACATCTGTTATAATTCCTCATAATTGTCCCTGAATAGTTTATGAATTGCCAAATAATATCACCTAGGATTGTCAAACCCAGTGTGTAGAAAGTCTCATTATCGTGTACTAGATTACCCCATGCCAGTAAAGGAATATCTTGTTGGAGTTGTTACCCCTAGGAACATCTGTTCCAGAGCCACATCAACTTGTAGTATTTATACAATGATGTTTTTCTAGGAAACCACTCACTCCATCCTTCACCAAAATTACATGACATGTACATATACTTTTTTATCCATAGATGTATCTATAAGCTAGCCCTTATGGTTATCACTAAGTTCATATCATCATATCATCCAAAGGATAACTATTCCTTTACTCTTATCCCTACTATAGGGATTCTTTATTTTATAAAAATAACATTACATTAAATTCTCAGAATACTTAATCTTTATAAAAACAAAATCCCAAAGACTGTAGTCGGTATAGTTCTTTTGGATGCAGGAAAACATAAACACAGGTACATATATGGATTACAAAATCACTGGCAAGGTTCATCATGACTATAACCCATCTTATACTTATCAAACATAGTTCGTATCATATTATCATGGGGGAAAGGAAACATAAAAGGGGTGAGCTCTAATTTTCAGTTAGGGTAAACAATGAAGGAATGTAAGAATAAACATGGGTATAAAGGTATGAGAACATCATCATGGAAAATCTATGATCATACCCTACATATTAAATATCATAGTAGAAATCATGGAATAAAGATTGGCATATTATTGGAAATAATCCATAATTAAATAATGAGCATAATCCATGAAAAAATAACATAGTTGTAAAACATGGATTTGTGGAAAACACATAATCATGAAATTGTTTCCACAGTATCCAAGGCATTGTTTCAAAGATCATCTTAGAAGTATTATCTCACATACCATACCATCATAGTGCCATGAGTTCATTCCACATATGATCTTAGTAGTCAGGGATCAATCCAATAGCCGTCATAGTAGTAATCGTTCCCTCCAAATATCATCTTTGTTTATATCATGATATATAAAACTTTTCCCAATGCATTTAAGTGATATATTGGTCCCACATGTCTAATAATGAAATCATATGAACATGTGGCACAAGATCATTAAAAATAACAACATAGAGAATAAAATAAAGTGGGTATGTTAAACATGTAAACATATCATATCCTTTGAAAAGTGAAAGGTTTCACAATAATTTCATCGTAATCATAACCCATAAAAGGAAGCGTGTTTCAAAAGTATATATCCCGCAAAAGTGGAATGGCATTCATAAATATCATGCCATCCAAAAATAATCAATTCAGAGAAAAAATCTGAATGGATAAAAAGAATAATTTCCCTATAAAGGCATGTGTACCACCAATTATTGTTATCATGGATTTAAAATAATTTTTAATAAACCCATGAAATTAATTCATGAAGAAAATATACATTCTTCCTCAAAAATGTTTTCTTTTCTAAAAAACTATACAATTTTAAAAGAATATAATTTCATTGAAAAGAAACATGAAAAAATGTAAGGCAATATTAATATAAATAAAGCATTATGAAATAATAAAAATCCATTAATTATATATAACTAAAAAAAATTATTCTCATACTTTTTACAAAAAAGTCAAAAAGTACATCGTAGAGAAAATAAAATAAAGATTCATTCAAAATCATGTAGTAGAAAGTAAACAATGGGTAAAAAATACATTAAAAATCCATAAGAGATATTAAAACATTCTATGAAATGGTTTTTTTAAAACATTTATATGGATGATAAATAAGCTCCAGTAAATTTTTATGTGTATAAAATCTTGAAAAACAATGAGATAGCGAAATTATCCCTTATATAGTGTCTTAATTCTCTTTGAACTCACACAATATTCTAGTAAAATAAATATTTGTTCATTATAAATATTATAAAATATCATATTATTATACACAATACCATATATGTTGTGATTATGAACATAAATTACATAGTTTTTTAGGATCTTATGTTAAGGATTTACATTTGGTAATAGTCTTTTTTTTAAAGTGTCTTAATTTGTTATATAATTGTTCCTTATACCTATATAAGGATTATAGAATATACATCATCATATAGATATCATTTTTATTCCTTATATGTATATTCTAATAATCTGTAGCATAATGATGTACAAAATGGAATTAACTATTTATGTAGATGGTAAGATGTACATACACATGAGCACTATTTCCTTTTTTAATTATAATGTTTAAAGAAAGTATGTAAATGAAATATAAATATATATGTATGAATATAAATATATCATTATTCCAGTATCATGATTATATCATAAATTTCACACTTACTAATAATATATATTCTTATATTTTTATTTGAATAGTGAATGTGGGAGATTAATCTCATCACGTTGTGGAGACGGTAATCTGTACATACACACGAGAGAGGATTACATTCCGTATTGGTAATGGTTATGTACCTGGGTGTAATATTAATTATGAAGAAATTATATAATGTCATATTTATTATTTACAACCTTTTTATTCATCTTCATACGCATATAAATAAATTATAAAAAAATCAGTTTACACACCGGCGTGGAGATGGTACGTCGTACGTACGCACACATAGTGATATTGTTTTTCACAGGACATGTAAAAAGTGGAATATGGTTTTCTCCTAATCCTGACAATATATCAACATATATTTGATTCTATATTTGTTACATTGGTAAAGAGCCAACATATAATGAGTTTGTAGAAAAAGAAAAGTGCATTGAATTATGTGATAAAACAATTACAGCTATTTCGGGCATCATCTTTTGATTTTCAAAAAATAAATCCATAAGATGGATTTCATGAAACATTATGAACACTAGGATGTAGTTAGGGTATTTTGAAGATGAAATGGGATGGTTTTGGATGATCCCAAAATATTTTTAGGTGTGAATTAAAGTGAAGGAGAAGTTCCCTTTTATAAGGGGGCGAATGGGAACTTAAAGATACTAGAAAACTAGTAATTTATAATAAATTTATATTAAATATAAAATTTCTAAGAAGGGAGTTATTTAATTATTTAAATTACTATGGGTTGAAATAATCTCATCCAATTAATTTCATAAATTTTTTGTCATATAAAATACTTACATTTTGTCTTCAATAATTAGTTCAACAATATGACTCTTATCATGACAATTTCTCTTTTTACAATATAAGGATAACATAGTTAAAATAAAATTCTAAAATAACAAAAATAGGTTCATTTAAGAAATATTTAACACTATAAGTGTTAGTTGGATGAACAATATATTTTATGAATTTTCTAATATTTTATAAAATATTATTTATTTTAAATAATCATTTATGTATATTTTGATATTATTCAATATATGAATTTCTTATCATATAAAACCACGATGATAACCATGAGAAAATACATGAAATATGTCAATAAAATGTATAATTTATCTATAAAATTATTTAATGTCATCATTTAAGTACAACGATATTTATATTATTATTATTAATCTCATTTATTTTATTCATCCTTTAATAAATAAAATATTTAATCATAATTATGTAACAATAATTTTTAATAATTTAATGTGGAAAAATTATAAATAAATTTTCAAGATATAGGAATATTTTTTATATTTATAATTGATATTATATTATTATTAATCTTATATATTACCCAATATTATAAAATATTTATTTAATGAAATTTGAATATGACACTTTAAACTAATCATTGAATAAAATATAATAAATTTCATAATATTTCACCTGTGGGTTAAACAGGATCATATTTTTATTTCAAAGGTTATACTGGGTCAAAAAAACATATACACTAAAATTATGACAAGTGTAAGGTTAATCATATATTATTGTAATATAATTTTTACATTTTATTACCTTATTTACCTTCAACTATGGTAAAAAAATTTAAAAGTTACTATTTACCCAAAAACATTGATCATATTAGATAACATTTTTTCATCCGGAAAACAAACATATATGTATATTTTTTTAAATTAAATTCATAGAAACGGTAAAATTATGGTTACTGCTAATCCCAAACATTTGACTAAAAGGTGAGTAAAAGAGAAATTCTAATGTTTGATAATTTTTATATCGAATTCAATTGAAAAAATAATCCAATTACCTAAATTGGATTTATATATATATATTAATTATTATTTTACAATAAAATTAATTTAATTTAAATATATTTATTTAATTGAAAAATTCGATCTTTTAACAATATTATAGTCTTTTTCAAAATTCATAAAAATTTTAATTTTCTCAGAAAAATATATTCCCTTTACCCTAATATAATTTTGATATTTCAAATTTAAAAATAATTTATATTTTACCAAAATAAATTTCAATGAATGTCCAAAATTGGATTTATTAAAAGGATATTAAGAGCTGTTCATTTCAGAAATTGGTTTCTTTAAACATAAAAGGACATTACCAAGAATCATATATTTTATTAACAAAATCTGAAAAGTAGTTATTACAACTCATATAACATCGTTTAGTCGATAGTATATAATTATATTATTTATATAATAATACTAAAAAGAGATGTTTTATAGAAACACAGTGTTCCATGTATTGTACGCCAACATAGTATTGATTGCATTGTAAACCAAATCAGTGTAGTATGTAACGTACGACATGTATGTTTAATGTGAAAGGAATATTTTACATATTGAAAAGCTATTTTCAGTGTTGTGTAAAGTGAAAAATATGAAAATATTAAATTAATTCATAAAATCCCCCAAATATTTGGGGGTTTCATTCTACCCAATTTTAATTGAATTTCTCCCATGAAATTCATTCTAGTTATCAAAGGATTAATACATAAATGTTTCACTCATTTAAAATGAAATATTACAAATAGATGCTAAAAAATTCATAAAAAGGGAATTTTGAACCATAAAAATTACACAAAGTGACATTTAACTGGGTTTCCACATATAATATCATAGGTTTGGAGTGATTATTAGACATGGAAGAGAAGGATAAATATATACAGTGATGATTGAGTTCATCAATAACAAAATATTGAATGATCAAAGGAATGATGGGGTCCTCGAACTCAAAAATATATTATGATTTAAAAGGAAATCATCTCATTAAAAATTAATCTATTAGGACTACAATTTTTTTGACAATACAAACATTGACTAATTCTTAATATATTTCTACATCAACAAATTGATACATTGTATGTTCATTGACCAATTTCATATACATATATTTCCTCAAGTACTTAATGTCTAAAAATACCATTTTAATGGATCTTATGTCCCAAAAAATGAATGAATAGTCTAGCAATCAATATTAATTAATCTATAAAAATAAAATGTAATACTACAGGTTCATCATAAATGTTTATTCATTAAATAAATATACATTAACAAGGAAATTTCAAATACTAGTGGTATGAATGAAACCCCTGTAATCCTTTGGTCATGGGTCCAAGACCCTCAGCATTCTTGACTATATTGGTAGTCACCTGATATACATGATTCCCTTTTCAAAAACAACAATCATATAATTTATAGAATAATTATGATGGAAATCCATTAAATAAGGTAATCAATAAATATCTATTTATCTAATATTCTCAATAAAAACATAACACATATATATATTTCATCTAAATTTTAACATTAACATTTCATGAATAGTTTACCATATAAACCTTTGAAAAGACAAATATCCAAATCATTATAAATAAGGTCATGAAATAAGTTTAACATTGATCCTCCATGTATAACAAATTATTTCTTTGTTGCCACATTATAAACATCTAAATACCCACTACATGTATTTATATGAATCATGGTAATAACCTAATTTATGATAAATAATTTAGGAAAATATTCATGATTCCTTATTCTAATGCTTAATAAATATATTCCATAAATCCAAGAATTCATAAGAATCATCCCTGATAACATTGACCACCTTGTCAACATGTCCTTATTTTGTTCCAATAGATTTAGTATCCTCCAATTACTTTTTCATATGAAACATATTTGTATGAAAAAATAATTACCATAACATAAGAAACATATTGGGGTTATATTTCCCTTAAACATAATTTCACCATAACTTATCTACTCCATCAGATCAATTCAAAATATTCATTTTAATTCATAGAAAAAAATACAGAAATTGAAAATTCCATATATATGTAATAATTCATTAACCAAATACATAAAATTATAAATCCCTCATTTTAAATGATTTGCATGGAATAGTACCTTCATAAATTTAGAAGTAAATTCTATTGTTAGAGAATGTAGTTGGATAATTCCCATGATATCAACAGATAATACATTGGACTACATGATAGTTCATCACTCTATGACACTTTTTTACCACACAGATAACATCATTCCATGCATTTGAGGTATTCCCCAAGGTTCTTAATTACTTCTTCTGGACATCTATGAAGATTAATATTCTTTTCTATATGTTTCTAACCATGTGAAAAATCATAAATGTCCATCTTCCACTTATTTAATTATTTATAAATACCACTATCCTTCACTTTGTTATTCATATATCACCATTACAGTTTCTCGATAATCACAATATATTTATATTCTGTAATTTTGGATTTTTGTTGCTCATAATCACCATGTTTTCATTAGATTCAATGTTAAACCAATTCATTATAGTTCTTTCCATTACTAAAACCTGAAATCAAAGTGTATGAAATTGTTATAATAATGTGGAACCAAATAATAATAAAATTTCACTTATAGGATGTCTATTTTAGGACACTCTTAATAAATTTTGACACCGTAGGATCACCCAATGTTATTCATATCGAATTGATATTCTAATTCAACATAATGGTTCATGGAGGGATTTTGAATTTCTAAAGCAAATCCCATCAGAGTATCAAAATAGGTGTGTAAAAAGGCCCATTATCATGTACCAAATTACCCTATGTCTGGCTTCGATCATCTTATCGGAGTTGTTACCCCTAGGTACATTAGTGTTGGAGCCCCATCCAACTGTAGTATATAGACAATGATATACTTTTAGGAAACCACCCACTTTATCCTTCACCAAAATTCTAGGACATGTTCATATATTAGACCATACACTTAGACTTATCCATATTCATGACCTTATGGTTATCACTAGGGATTTCTCTTCCTAGATTCCAATGGTAAACTATACATTACATCTAATACCAACTATAGTGACCCTTGATTTTTGAACCATTAACATTACAAAACTTTTTAGGAATACTTAAAAATTATACAAAAAAATATGGCCAAAGACGGTAGTCCACATAGTACCTTTGGATATATGAAAACATAAATAATGGAACATAAGTGAGCTACATTATATTTGACAAGGTTCTTCTTGACTAGCTCCCTTCTTAGAAATATTAAACATACTTCATATCATCTTAAACAGGGGAACGGAAACATAAAAGGGGTGAGCTCAAATGATAAAAAATAGTAAACAATGGTGGAATTTATGTATAAACATATGTATTAATCTTTGATAATGTGATCATGGATAATTTAAGATCATACTTATTATATTAAAGATCATAACAGAAATCATGGAATAAGGAATTTTAGTTTAAATGTCATAATCCATAATTAAATAAATAGCATAATCTAGGAAAACATAACATAAAAGTAAATAATGGATGTGTGGAAAACACATAAATATATAATGATTCTTGTAGTAACCAAGGAATTGCTTCAATGATCATCTTAGTAGTATGGTCTCACTTCCCATACCATCATAGTGCCATGAGATCACCCAACATACCATTTAGTAGTCATGGTTCACACCCATGGCCATCATAGTAGTCAAGTGTTAATTCCCAATATCTTCTTATTTTACCTCATGAGATATAAATCTATTCCCAATTCATCGAAGGGATGTATAGTTCCCACCCATCTCATAATAAAATTTTCTGTAAATGTGCCAAAGAATCATTGAAAATAATAAAAAGACCAATAAATTGAAAAGAATGTCATAAACATATAAACATATCATTACCTCTAAAAATATATGAGTTTCATGATCATTTCATCATATACATAACCCATTAAACGAAACGAGTTTTGAAATTATATAACCTATGAATGTGAAATGTGCTTCATAAACATCATTCCATCAAAACATAATCGATTCAGAGATATGTTATGATGGAAGAAATCAATAATTTCCTTATAAATTCATGAGTAAAACCAATTGATGTTATAATGTATGAAAAATAATGTTGATAAAACACTTCAGATTAATTATTATGGAAAATATCCATTCATCTTCAAAAATGTATATTTTTATTAAAACCCTGATCAATTATAATACAAAAAATTTCTTTGAAAATAAACATGAAAAATTATAAGATAATATTCATGGAAATAAGGTATTATAAAAGTGTAAAACTCCATTCCTTCTATATATGTTAAAAACATTCTTCTCATACTTTTTTGGGAAAATTCAAACAATACCTTTAATGGAAAACCGAAGAATTATTCCTTCAAGACCGTGTAGTAAAAAGTCAAAAAATGGGTAAAAATTACATTAAACATCCATATGAGAATTTTAATAAAATTATAAAATTATTTCTTGAAAAAATATATTTGGATGATAAAGAAGCCCCATTAAATGATTATATATATACAAACATGAATAATAATGAGATTGCGAAATTATCCCTTACCTTGTGTCTTGAATCTCTCCAAACTCTCACAATATTCATGTATAAAAAATATGTTTATTTTAATTTTGATACATAATCATATTCTTATAAAAAATACCATATATGGAATGATTATGACCCAATATTACCCTCTTGTGGACGATATTTTGTCAAGTATTTGCTTTGGGTAATATTCTCTCTTTTTCTTCACAAGTGTCCTAATTTTCTATATCATTGATCCTTATACTTATATCATGATTTCAGAATTTATATCATCATATGAATATCATTTATATCCATTATATGTATAATATATTAATCTTTAGGATAAATATTTATGAAATGGATTGCATAATTCATTGAGATTGTAAGTCGTGCAAACGCATTAGCGTTGTTTTCATTTTTAATTATCATGTTGTATGACAGTATATAAATGACATATGATTATATATATGTATATAGATTTATCATTATTCTAGTAGATTTATTATATCAATAATTTTACATTTATTAACATTAAATATTTTTATAATCATCCTTGCATGGTGAATGTGGAAGATGAATCTCATCGCGTCCTGTAGATGGTAATCCAAACATACGCACGAGGGATGATAACATTCCTTATTATAAATGGGTAGGGAAATGGATGGAATATGAATTATAATGAAACAATATTATATAATATTTATTATTTAAAACTATAATATTATTTTGCATACCCATATAAATAATTTATACATGAAAAATAATTTACACGACAGCGTTGAGATGATATGTAGTACGTAAACACACATGGTTTCATTATTTTTCATATTACATGTAAGAGGAGAAATATAGTTATACCATAATAATAAAATCATCTCAACATATATTATATTCTTGATTTTTTTACTTTTCTATGGAAACAACATAGAATGAGTAAGTAGAAGAAAATAATAACATTGAAATAGGTAATAAAACAATTACGACTTTTTCAGGAATCTCATTTGGATTTGCATAAAAAGGCTCTATAGGATGGATTTCATCCAAAAGTATGTCCTCTAGGATATATAGAGAAAATTTTTAAGAATAAATGGGTAGTTTTTGGCACATCAAATGGGATTTGGAGGTGTGAATTAAAGGGAATTATAATTTACCATTTATAAGGGGGTGGAGGGGCACCTTATGAAACTCCAAAACTATTAATTCATAATTAATATATTTTATATTTAAAACATATCCAAAATGAGTTGTTTCTATGTTGAAATGTTGATGGGTAAAAGTAATCTCAACCAATGAATTTTATAAATTTTATGGTCATATAATTAACCTTATATTTTGTCTCTAACCTTTAGATAAACAATTTAACTCTTACTTTTACAACTTGTCTTTTTAAAAGATAAGGTTAATATTATAATAATAAAAATCTAAAGGAACATAAATTTGATAATTTATGACATATTAAAAACTATAAAAGTTATCTGTATGAACCTTATATATTATTAAATTTATAACAATTAATAAAAAATTATTTATTTTAATGTATCTTTAATGTCAATTATGATACTATTCAATATTTGAATTTTTAAAAATATAAAATGACATGATTACCTCGAAAAAGTACATCAAATATGTCACTAACATGCATAAGATATTTATAAAATTAGTGTACGTTATTAATTAAGTTCAATGATATTTATTTGGATAATAATAATCTTTTTTATTTGATTCATCCTTTAATAAATCAACTATTGCACCGTCTTTGTGCCATAATTATATTTAATTATTGTTTGTCTTAAAATTATAAAAAACAATTATCACGATGTAGATATATTCATGATATTTATAATTAATTTTTTATAGTATAATTTATATTATGTATTTTTTTAAAAAAATACAATATAATAAGTTATTTATTTAATGAAATTTGAATATGACACTTTTAACTATTTATTAAATAAAATATAATAAATTTATGAATCTAACACGAGTGGATTAAAGAAGATAATAATTTATTACCAACGTTTAAATTGGGATGAGAATCACATATATAAGGAAATTAGAACAAATGTTAGTGTAATATTATAAAATTATTATAATATTTTTACCTTTAACTACCATATTTACCTTTAACAATGGAAAATAAAATTTACAAGGTACAATTCAACCAATATTATTTGGATGCAATTAAATCACATTTTTATCCGGATTACACCAATTTATGTCCATTTTTTAAAATTCATTTCATAGAAACAGTAAAATTATGTTTACTACTAATCCTGAAAATGTGGCCAGAAGGCGTGTAAAGTAGACGTTCATATGTTCAATAATTTTTTTTATATAATTGCATTGTTAATGATTCAAATAAAATACAATGGATTAACATATTTATTAGTTATCTATTAATTAAATTAAAATATATTTCACTTAATAATAATTATTTGAAAGAAAAAATTTGTTTTTAACAATAATGTTGTGTTATTCACTTTTCATCAAAAATTGAATGATTTCTGAAATATTCCAAAAAATAAATATAATCTAATTTAGAAATTTTTATTTCAAAAATGAACAACATTTTACATAAATAAATTTCAATGTGTTTATAAAATTTTCTTTATTAAAAGGACATTAAAAGCGGTTCATTGGAGAAATTGGTGTTTTTAATCATATAAGTACTTTACCTAGAATCATATGTTTTATTATCAATATCTAAAATGCGATTATTACCATTATTGTAACTATGTTTTATCAATAGGTTATAATTATCTCATTTAGATACTAATAATAAAAATAGATGTTTCTTAAAAACTAAATGTTGCATGTATCATACTCCAACTCATTGTTTCATCTATCATACGCCAAATCGGTGTTGTGTGTAATGAATGACAAGTCAGTTTAGTGTGAATCGAAGAATTGACATTCTGAAAAGCTATTTTTAGTGTTTTTGGTTGTGAAAAATATTCAAAAATTAATTTTCATCGAAACAAAATCACCAAAATATCGAGGTGTTACCATAAAGGCCTTACAAAAAATTAGTATTATACCTCAACTCATGGTGTGATAAGATAAATAGGGAAACTCCAAAAAACATTAAATATCAAGGTGATGAAGCTTAAAACTCTAATAAAAATGCTTAGTATCTCAAATAATAAGCATATTTGTAGATTTGATTAATAAATCAATAATAATAGAAATTAAATTATTACCTCAATATGACTTTTTTAAATCCCACCATGAGATTCATGGATATATTTTCCTATTTAAATATGCCATTAGAAAAGGAAGAAAATATAATTTTTGTATGTTTTGTTCATATTTAAAAATTTTACAAGTCAAGAATATCATGGGAAACACTAAAATATGTTACATTATTCTATCCCATGAGTAATACTTGAGATGGTGTATGTATAACTTAGTATTGAATAGAAAATGGACTTATTTGAAATTCACTAAACAATTAATTTTTCAATTGGGGGACTACTGGATTATATAACATTTTTCCAAACAATAAAAAGCATCCTTATTAATGTTAAATTTATATAATTTATCTTTTGTTACATGTTCCTCTTTTTCATGCATATCAAGGTATTCTTTATATGATTTCCTAATTCTATCTTATAATAATGACTACACTGAAACCTAAACCAAAATTATTGAAATTTCATTATGAATAATTTATAGGTTATAATTTATAAATTAATTCATGAGAAGATCATGTTCTAAATGTGTCATAGTTAATGATGCATTTAATTTTCATTCCAAATTATTAGACATATTTTTTTCATTTACAATATTTTAATGAATCATGTAATAATTATCACCAATTTTTTCAGTCCATTATCACATCTTCATGTTCATTTCTATATTATTTAATTTATACTTACATAATCGTTGATTATTATATAGTTCATATTTTGAAAAATAAATTATTTATGAGTATTTTTAATAAAACAAACAATGTTTCTTGTTCCAAATACCATGTAGGATAATTTTAATCATGAGATTTAAATTGATGTGAATCGTACATAATTACCGAATAATTTGAAAAAAAATCAATTCCCTTTAAATAAACATCCTTGAATGTGTAAAACTAAATATTTATAGAGTATATGAAAAAAGTAGAGCATTCACAAATCATCTTTTTATTTCCTATAAAATAGTTCACACTCATTCATCCATATTAATTTAACTCCTTTTCATGTTAACATCTTTAGTGGGCTGGACAACTGAATAATGATTTAAAAATTTACCAGTGGTAACTTACTAATATTTGAAACATATAAATATTTATAACATTTTTATGTGTTGTATATTCTATAACAATTTTAATTTTGGAACAACAAATAGTTATTCCATATTTAGGATCATTATTCCCATGGAATGAAATCTAAAAAAACCAAAATTATCAATCAATATATTTTCAATGTACCTAATTTAATTTCATTTATTTTAAAATAATCATTAGGTGACATCCATGAACACAAATAAAATGATATTATATAAAAGTATCATTTATTAATTAAAAAAAATATCCAAATAGTCATGTAAATCTTTATTAATAAAATCCATGATTACATTTTGTTCATTAAATAACCAAGTTGTTCTAACCACATAATATTAATACTAAAATATAGTATAAAACAACATAAATAGAATAATAACTTCATTTACTGTTAACTAAAGGTACCATGACCTGAGATAAATCTTCTAAAACTAATTTTCTCCATAAATTTGATCAAATAAATCATAAATATAATGAAAAGGATACATGTTCCTAATTGTGATGTTATTCAAGGTTCCATAATCAGTACAAAGCGTCGATGAACTATCATTCATGTTATAATATAAAATTGGCTAACATCATGGTGAATTTCTAAAATGAATAAACCCTTCATTGATAAACTTGTAACACCCCAATATTTTACATCATATATCTTCTAAAATAAATTCAATATATTCGATTTCTTATGTTACAAATAACATCGAGCTTAAACATATGATTGAATATTATTTTAATTGTGATTGATATCCAATAAACATTGGAATGTATGGAATTAATTAAAATAACCAGAATATATTTAACAGTTGTTTATAAAATTAATTCATTGGTTACAAATTAATTATAAATATAAAAGATAACCAATTTAACATAAAGGATGTGTTTTTATAAGAAAACTATATTTTTCATAGAATGGAATTTAAACATGATAAATAAAATAAATCGTTATTAATGAAACATATTAATGAACTTTATATTTTTTATATTCATAAATATTTCTTGAATTCATAAAATATGTTTGATGTGGTTAATATAAGAAATAAATAAAAATTTTGCACAAAACACACTGCTTTTCTAAAATGTAATCTTTCTACCATTTTATGGCACACATGATTGAAATATTTCATTTTTCTTTAAATATTATTATTTTTATTTGGAAAAATAAATTGTATTTTTGAATGTTTTAGTCAAAATATTCTTATGGAAATGATTTTTATTTTTCGTAAAAGCTTTATTTTATTAAGAATGGTGAAAAATGTTGAATTTTAGTTAAAAAATAATTTTTTATATAATATATTTATATAGTTATATTATATTTTAAAAGGATTTTAAAGTAAAGTTAGTTATATTATAAATAAATACGAAAAATTTATGTCATTTTAATTTTATTCACAATGAAATAGGAATTAAAAACATTTTACACATTTGAACAAGTCACTTTAAAAACTCTCATATTTATTGTGTCTATGGGGTTCAATTTTAAATATAATTTTGCATATTATTTTAATTTAATTTTGTAAAATTGATTACATATTTTTAATAAAAGGTAAAAATCCATTTTTAATGTAAGTTAAATTTTTATGTATAATAAATTAATCAGTGTGTACAATTTATTTACCATAATATAGGTAACATTGTGACAAGGGTTATTGTTAAAAGGTAAAATCATCAAAACACTATATATTGAAATCATTAATGTTTGTTTGACGTATTTATAAAAAAATAAAAAAAATTATTTAATAATATAATTCATTTTAATTAACTACATCTCAATGTGGATGCCTTCATTTATTAAATAATCATTATTTTATGAACTTAAACCCTCATCTCCTCAAGTATAAATATCACCCCTCACCACCCCATTTTGACTCAATAAACATTAATACCCTAAATAATCTACCCAAACCGTTCCCACTTAGTATCCCCACGTCCACCTTCTATTGGTGTCACTAAAAGACCAAATCCAATGTCCTCGAGGCTCACTGAAGGAGGTGATATTCAAGAGGTAATTTTTTCAAAATACCTATCTCCTTTTCAATTATTCTTATCAATAATCCTCACATCATTAGTCTAGAATGGAATTATTATTATTGAATAATTTATATACTTTACTTTTATTTTTATAATATAATTTCTTATATTAATCCATTTTATTACCTCTTTAAACGAAACTACTTTCCAAATTATGGTGATTAACAGACTTTATGAATAATATATTTAATTTCTTCTATTAACACCTTCATGGATTATAATAAAACAAATATATTGGTTAAATAATTTTATAATAAGTATATTATAACATATCTCATGTTCTGTAGATAATATATACTCAAAACAAGTACATAAAATGTATAGAGATTTTAATGTTTTGAAAAATCACCTAAAATAAACTAATCATTTATCAATAAAATTTTTACTAATTATACGACCAAATACTTGAAAAAAATGTAATATTAGACCATTTATAATCATATAAGTTCATTAATACTGTAACATTCTAGTTCTATGGTTGGAATCTATTTATACAAAAACACCCATAATAACACACAAATGAACAGATCACAAAACCATGAAACAAACACACCCAAAACCATGAAAAAATGAAATATTATTAATGAATGGGTTATAAGATGCTATAAATTCATTAGATAAGTTTTTTAATATTAGAATATTGTGATTTAATTATTCAAATAAAAAATTAAACCATTATATTGTAGGTTAATGTATGCACCACTGAAGGGATGCATGAGGTTAGGGTTTTCTCGTCTCAAATTATCCTTCTATAAGATATGTTCCTTAGTCGCCAATAATTTATTTTTATGGTGTATATAAAAAACATTTATATATATCATCATGATTCTCTTTATATACATGTTATTAAATGTTTCATTTGAAAATATTTACTTTTTTGGTACATATGATTCTATTAATTACGAAGTGTTGGGGGATTATTAAACGAAGATAAATTACTTGGGTTAAAATTCTAGTTCTATGTTATTGTTGTACCAAAATTATATGTAAAGTTACTTTTTAATTACTTTTATTGAATGTAATCTCTTTTTATGTGGGTTTTCATTGAATACACATAATAAATTCATTCCATTAATGCTCACAATAATGATTTAATATTTGTATGGGGAGTTCTTTCAAAAATCCAATTTTAATGTTCTTCTTAAAAAAATATTGTTTTTATACATATATGGAATGATTGGAATGTTGAAATTTTATGAATCCTTAATGATTTGATGATTCATTTATATTTCTATGTGGTTATTTTGAAATAGAATTTTCTAATTTTTAATTTTTCAATGTATAAAAGTATATGATACAAGAAAAGTAGTATTTTCCTCCTAAATTTTTCAATGATCAGGATAAAATAAATTCCGCTATTATAAATTACTTTGTCATGACCCGTATTTGGGGCTCGTGCCGTGAAAAATCCCAATCCCGCCATTGATAGTCTTGAGGCTGCCGACCAGCACCAAAGGCATAATTTCCTAAACTAGGAAGGAATTGCCTTTATAAAAGAAAACAAACACAGTAGAGTATGCAACTGGAAATTACACTAAGTAAAACTGAAAACAAAAGAGTGTGCTAGAAGTAAAGGGGAAAGAAATACAATCCCAATAGTAAAGTACAGCTGAAAATGAGGAAAACTACTAAAAGGTAAAGAGCAGCTCCGGGATCCCCCTCTGAGGTTCCTACCTGAACGGTAGGTATAGATGCCCACCTCAACACTCTACATCCATCAAACTCCTCTGTGTGCCGACTCATCGTATGGTCTACCACTGGGTACCATCCAATCATGGCACTCTCGGCCTCTGTCAGCATTTTCCATCATCTGAATCCAACACAACGAGGTGTGGGCATATCCCATTCATGGGTGAGTATAAAGATACTTAATCGGGACCCCAAGACCCTCAAGGTATCACAATATACAGAAATGATAAACCACAGTAGTAAGATACAATCACAAAGTATCAACCAACCCTACATAGGTATTTTCCCATACATATACCAAAGTTACGAGTCACCGTCCGGCTCTAGCTCTCATGCCCAAGCACAACCTAGTCCTCAAAGGAAGTAAAGTCAATCACCTCAATGATAATGATTGAATGTCATGACTTACCTCAAAAAGGTATACAACACATGAACAGGGGTGGAGATGATTAGATGTATCCCCTAAATCATCTCCTCTATCGAACCCATGTAGGATCCTAGAATAGTTTCAGTGCTGTCGAGCCCACATAGGATCCAGGTACTAATGTCATTACTCTTGAACACACGTAGGTTCTCGATACAAATGTCCATGATGTCAAACCCACAGAGGATCCCGGTACAGAAGTCATCGATGTCGAACCCATGGAGGATCCTGGTACAGTAGTCATCACTGTCGAACTCACGTAGGATTTTGGTACAGTAGTCACTACTTCCAAACCCATGGAGTTTCCTGGTACAGAACTCATCACTGTCGAACCCATGGAGGATACTAGTACAGTAGTCATCACTGTTGAACCCATAGAGGATTCTGGTACAATGTCGTCACAACCAGATTTAGGGTTTCTGCACATTGCACGCTCGATTCTAGGAGGGTCCACTCCTTGAGCCAAGTGATGATACATGAACTATAATAAATTCATGAGTTGATGTATCTTGTAGATCTGTATCATCACATGAAACCAAATGTGAAAGATGGTGTGTCAATCAGATGCCTGGTCTGAGAGTTATTGGCATTTCTATTCCAGGGGCCCTGTTGGATTTACTCTTGATCCAAAGACGGACATTTTCCAATTTTTCCAAATTCAATTATAGTATAACAATAGTAACACCTCATCATGAGAGTCCTAGTGCTACATACTATGCGCCAATTGGATGCGAGTTTTTGGAGTTATTCACATTTAAGAGAAGACGAGCCCGACCTTTCAAGTCCAGTGGGCTGGCAGGTCGGCACGACCCAGCTCGGTGGGTCTGACCCAGATAGGGGTCACCCTGGAACTATGGGACATGACCCACATGTGGGTCCGAACCGTGTTTCCACCCATTCCGGATCACTCGGTGGTGCCGCCTCCACCTCTTCCCCAGCTGGTCGTACCGGGCCGGTTCGGTCTAGCGCACGCGTCCCGTGCTGCGGGCCGCAGGTCTCCAGCCCGGATGGCATGTGGATGGCGGGTTTTCCCAGCCATGTGTATCGAGGATGTAGGTTGCGTCCTCTTCCATGAGACGCCTGCATGTGCCGTGGTAGTCTGGAAGGCTAGTCGGATCGGTCGGCTGGTCATCCTGCGGACCGGGTGGCCTGAGCGACCTCTGCCGCCTCCTACAGTCATTAGTGCCGCCGCTCGGTGACCCACCTTCTTCGGACTGTCGAGTTCACTCCGATGGTCCGAAATTGGATCTATCTATGTCGGGGGTCCTCCCGAGATGCCGCATTCAGCGCTGGACCCTACGGATTTCGTCGCTGCCACATTGGCTTGTCACCTACAAAGAACGCAACAATCTGAAGAACATCACTAGAGCAGCAGAGGGAATCAGGTCGTGTTCGGATTTTCCCATTCCATCCACGTTATCAGATCATTACAGGGTTCAATAAATATCATCAACAAGACCGATCCTTCCCAGATCCAAACCCAGCATGAAATTCTTCCCTTACCCGGAAGAACGATCAAACCGCATATCAGCCTATTTGATGGTTGTTCCTCGTTCGTCGTTAGAAATAAGAATGGAGAACGTCAATCCCAAGAAAGGTAAATCCCATACCTTGGCTTTTTGTTCATTGAAGAATTCATGGGAAGAAGATGGTGTTTATGTCGATCATCATGTCTTCCTCGCACTTCAGATCCTATCTCGAGCCTCAGAGACTCGTCGGGATCCAATCTCCGTTTAAGGATTTTTCTTCGTCAAAGATCATGGGAGATCTTTCATTAGAGAAATTTTTTTTGTCAACAAGCCTTTAATCGAACTCTATCCTTTTCAAAACATAGTGTTCCCCCAACACAACTCAAACCATAATTATCACCTTATGTTGAGATGTCTGTTTAGAATAATTAATTAGTTAGTTAATTGGGTGGTTACACCTCTAGTATAACCACATTCTTAATGCTCCTCATTAAATGAGAAGTATTAATTGTCGGGTGTTCCCCACACCAACGGTGTTTCAATATTCATAATTCAAATAAAAAATAAAATAAAAAGTTTATTTTAGTTTTTATCCCACGAGTCCTCCAAAAACCAACTTTCACCCCGACTCGATAGTGATCGAGGCGAAGCTCTCTATAAGCCAATATTGGCGCTAAGAGTTCAAAAGTGTCCTCAAATTTCAATTCTGAACACCAATTAAAAATATAGTTCTTCGTGCTCACACGTTTAATGAATGTACCTGAACAAAACTTCAGAAATTGATTCCGGGTACACCGGGCCTCAGAATCAAGCGCCGCCAGAAACTGGGGACTCGTAAAATCCCATGTATTTAATAAACAAATTTTCATGGGATTTACAGGTCTTTACATTCTACCCACCTTATTTATTTATGTCCCTATAAGCTACAACACACAATAGGTGAACAAATGGGGGTATTGTGGACGCATCTGAGCCCTCCACTCCCATGTGCTCTCCTATATGTTCCCATGCTTCCATTTAACGCGCACCAGAGGAATCAACCGTCTATGCATGACCTTCTCCTATCGATCCTCAATCTCCAATGGAACCACTGTGAATGTCGCCCCTTCATCGATGTCCATCTCCCTCTGGTCGATGATGTGGGACGGGCCATGCACGAATCTCCTCAGCTGAGATACGTGGAAGACGTCATGCAACCGGTACAACTGTGGTGGAAGAGCCAAGCATAAATCCACCTCGCTTACCTTGCTGGGGACATGAAAATGTCTTATAAATTGAGGAGATAACATGCCACCTCAGCCAAATCTCTGTAGACCTCATCAGGGTGAGACCCGTAGAAATATGTGGTCGCCATCCTCGAACTCCAGTGGTCTCTATCAACTATCAACATAGGACATCTATCTACTCTGTGCAATCTTCATCTGCTACTGGATGATCCGCACCATCTCAGTCATAGCCTTTAACATCGTTGGTCCCATATGTGTTGACTCCCATGGGTCAGTCCAGTAGAGAGGTGATCTGCAAGGGTGGTTGTACAGTGCCATGTAAGGTTCCATACTGATGGTGGAGTGGTAGGTATTATTATAAGAAAACTCTACCAATGGTAACTTATCATTCTATTTACGACCGAAGTCAAGGATGCATTCATGGATCATTTCCTCGAGTGTCTGAATGGTCCTCTCATTCTGGCCATCTGTATGTGGATGGAGTGCAATGCTCAAGTGAAGTTGCCTCCAAAAAACCTCATGCAACCCCTTCCAATGTTGGGAATTGAAGCGATAATCTTGATCAGAGACGATCATCGATGGCACACCATGAAGTCATATGATCTCCCACACATAGAATCTGCACATGATCTATACTGAACCCTGCTATCTGATCTGTAGGAATTGGGCCGACTTGGTGAGTCGGTCTATGATCACTCAGATAGAGTCATTTACTCTTAATGTACATGGAAGTCCCGTCATGGAATCCATGCATATCCCAGCCCACATCAACTCTAGGACCTCTAAGGGCCGAACCAAGCCTACTGGAACTTGGTTATCTTCCTTCGGTTGCTGAAAAGTGAGGCATCATGAGACAAACTCTGCTACTGCTTTCTTCATACCTAGACACTAGTTCTGTCATCAGAGGTCCTGATACATCTTTTACACTCCTAGATGTACTACTAAAGGAGATGTGTGGAACTCCCTCAACATGTCCTCTTAAAGTGAAATGGGTACCATGGTACATCATCTAATGAGAATGACGTGCTCCCACCTTCAGAAAATCCATCAGGTGCCTGCCATGTGGATATATGAGCACGTCGCATCTCATAGTCAACGTCCTCATGTTGTGCCTCCCTAACTCGCTGAAGAAGTGGAGGACTGACTGTGAGAGACTGTAGAAAGGCCGATCCATCTCTATCCACAAAGGATATATGCAATGTGAATTGCTTCTTTGTCGCCTCCCCTGGTATATTAATTCCTGATCTGGTACTGAGAGAATCAGCTACAACATTCCCCTTCCTAGGAGTATAGTCGATATCAAAGTCATAAACTTGGAGGAATTCAATCCTACACCTTTGTCTCATGTCCAGGTCCTTCTAAGAGAAGATATACCTTAGACTCTTGTCATCAGAGCAAACCGTAAATCGTTCTCTCAATGAATTAAGGGTGATACTAGCCAATTGTAAAGAACTCGGCTACACCCTCCTTCTTCTACATCCTACAAGAGCTGCTAAGATATCTCTTTTTTCCAAAAAAGATTAATCTGGTCTCATCCCTTGGTTGAACCACTTCCTTTGCCTAATATAGTAAATCCTGACACGAATGGTACTAATTTATGCCATGGATGACATAGTAAGCCCTTGATGCAACTACCAAGAGATCCAACAGTTACTCTCACCTCCAAGGGTTGCGTCACACTATTGGCATCGGTGTGTGGTCACTTGGTCTCCACCAGTGGGAATCGTGAATTTGAAGGTCAATTTAGCGGTTTTAACCGGAACCTCTCAGTATCAACCACACAAAAAGTCAGGAAAGAAAACATCACAATGATAAGTGACTTTTATTACTGCATCTCAAAGTAAAAAGACACAAATAAACAACAAAAAATTACATCAATGAAGTTGTAAGCATAATGAATAGGGGTCTCTATGCCAGGAGAGAGTCCCACTCCTATCCCCCTTCTCTTGGAGCTCTAGGTGGACCATATTGGTGTGGTGGTAGTGATAAGACCTCGAAAAGTCTCCCATCACCTACTACTCGACCAGCTCCTCTTCCACGTCCGCCTACTCCTGGAGGACCACCACGGTCATACCTCTGCCTTTTCCTGGGAGGTTCCTCAACCATCTGATGATCATCTGTATGGAAGGATGGACAGTCATGTGCCATGTGACCCTACTTACCGCATACATAGCACTGCCTGATCCTTATATGGATGGCTCTATCTCGTGTGCCCCACACAACCAAACTTGTATCCTGGGGTCACCCACCTGATGACATGGTCCGCTTGGACCTCGGTGACATCTGTCTACTGCTAGTTGCAGAAGACTCTTCTACGTGTCACCATGTTTTTGGCCTCGCTGTTGGTGTCTTCTCAGCAAGAAAACTCTCCACAAGAAGGGCTCGCTCCAGCACCCCCATTTGTGTCGGGATGTTGAGGGAGATCATCAAAGCCCTGATCTCATGCTTGAATCCTCGGTCTATGTTCTTGTCCCTGATTAATGGGTCTCATACCATATCTGTGTTTTAGTGCGAGAGATTGATGAACCTCATTGAGTATTGAGCTACCATCATGCTACCTTGCTTTAGATCTGGTAACTCCTGTATCCACACCGCACGAAGGGTGGCTGGAACAAACTGTGACCGGAAGTGACTGTTGAAGTCCACCCAGAGTAGTGATGCCTCATCATGCACATAGAGAATTTGGCTCCACCACCTACATGCTGCTGTATTAAGGAGACTCAAGAAAAGGATCACCATGAGTTCGGCTGGTGTCCCTACAAATCTGAAAACTCTCAGGACAGCCTCCAGCCAATCCTCACCATCCTATGGGTCAATCTCTCCCCAAAACCAGGGTATCCTCTGACGCTGGAACTCGTACAATGCACTCAGATGGAATGCACTCTCTACGGGTGGATCTGGTGGTATCGGTGGCCCAGCAGGCAGTGGTACTGCTGGTACCCCTGCTATGATGGGGTACTAGACCGAGACCTCATCTCTTGGTGGGATACAATCTTCTACAAAACTCGAACCCATAGTTGGATACCTTTGTGGGTACATTCTAAAAAGAAAAAGTTGTTCCACACTTTATTCTCTATTACTAATGATTTGACACAAATTAATCACAATGACAACTTTTTTAAAGGAAACACACACACAATCAGTGTTTTCATGCACTAAGATGGAGGTCAAAAGTCAGAGTCCTAGTTAATGGATACGTCGTTCGCCAAAACTACACCAATTTCCCTAAACTGGTAATGTCACCCAAAAAACATAACACTATTTATACTTAAAGTAATCATAGTCTATGTTCTACGGTAGAACTAACTCCTCTGATACCAAATTGTCACCACCCTTCCTCGGGGTCCGTGTAGTGACTAACCCCAAGCCCTCCTACCATAGGCCAGGGGCTGGAGACTAGAACCAAAAGTAAAATTCCCTAAGATGGGAAGTAATTGAATTTATAAAATAGAGCACACACAAAAGAGTATTCCAATGTAAGTAAACACTTTGTAAAACTGAATACAAAAGAGTGTGTTGGATGTAAATGGGCCAGAAATACAAGCCCAACAGTAAATTATAGCTGATAAAGAGACAAAATGATGAAATGTAAAGAGCAGCTCTGGATCCCCCTCTAGGGTTCCTACCTTAAGGTTGGGTGCATATGGCCACCTCAGCAATCCGCATCCATCAGACTCCTCTGTGTGCCGACTCATCGTAAGGGCCACCTCCAGGTATCGTCCAGTCATGATGCTCTCGGCCTCTGTCAGCGCTGTCTTTCGTCTTCATCCTACACAATGAGGAGAAGGCATAGTCCGTGTAGAGGTGAATATAACGATACTCTGTAGGGAGCCCGGGACCCTCAAGGCCTCACAAAATCCAGCAAGGATAAACCACAGTTGTAAGATACAACCAAAAAGTATCAACCAACCATACTTATGTATATGACCATACATATACCTAAGTTACCAGTCAAAGTATAGCTCCAACTCTCATGATTAAGCACAACCCCATCCATAAAGGAAGTAAAGTCAATCATCTCAATGATAATGATTGAAATTCAAGACTTAGCTCACACAGATATAAAACACAAGATGAGGGTGGATATGATTAGATGTTGCCCCTGAATTATCTCCTCTATCGAACCCACATAAGATCCTGGAAATGTATCAGCACGGTGGAACCCACGTAGGATCCTGGGACAGAATTCATCACTATCCAACCCAAGTAGGACCCTAGTATAGAATTCAATGATGTCAAACCCACTTAGTATCCTGTTATAGATTTCATCGCTAACAAACCCATGAAGAATCCTAGTACAATAGTCATCAGTGTTGGACCCATGTAGGATTCTGGTACAGTAGTCACTACTGTCAAACCCATGGAGGATCCCAGTACAGAAGACATCTTTGTCGTACCCACAACGGATCCTAGTATAGTAGTCATCACTCTCGATCCCACGGAGGATTCCTGTACACTATCATCGCTGCCAGCCCTAGGGTTTCCGCACACAACACGCTCGATTCTGGGAGGGTCCTCTCCTTGAGCCATGTGTCGATACATGAACTATCACAATGTCATGAGACGATGTATCCCGTAAATCCGAGTCATCATATGAAACTCATTGCGATTGACGGTGTGTCAATCAATCTCATTGTCTACGAGTTATTGGAATCTCCGTTCCAGGGGCCTGGTTGGATTTACGCTCGATCCAAACCCGTAATTTTTCCAAATTTGTCCAAAACTCAATTAGAGTATCCCAATTGGACATCCTCCTCCTGAGGGTCCTAGTTCCATAGAGGGCGCGTCAATCAGACACGCGGTCTATGAGTAATTTGCATTTAAGCGAATAAGGGCCCGGCCCGTCAAGCCCAATGGGCTGGTGGGTCAGCCCGACCCGGCTCTGCAGGTCCGACCTGGCCAGGGATCAGCCCGTCCCGGTGTGGTGCGGCCCACCCGCAGACCCGGCCAACGCTGCGTGCTGGTCTGTTTCACCCCGCGGTGCCGTGCGACGCCACCTCCTCCTCTACCCTAGCCAGACATCGCTAGATGGTTCGGTCCAGTGCATGCGGCCCGCACTGCGTGTTTCGGTTCTCCCCACGTGGATTCTACGGGCACCACGATTCTCTAGCCCGGCCAGCACGTTGCCGCCCTGTTCTCCAAGCTGAGCGTCCTGCGGATGCGGGCCACGTCCTCCTCCATGTGGCGCTTGCGGGAGCTGTGGTTATCCAGTGGGCCGACCAGATCTCCAGGTCAGTCGTCCCGCGGACCGGGCACCCGACCAACCACCAGCCCCTCCATGCAGCCAGCGTGCATCTCCCACCGCCGCCACCCCCTCCAGTCGCCAGAAGCACCACCCGGTGACCGGCCTTCTACAAACTACCAGATTCGCTCTTGTGGTCAAAAATTGGATCTGTCTACGCTGGGGTCCTCCCGAAAATCTGCCCTCAGTGCTAGACCCTCCGGATTTCGTCTCATCCACTTTTTCCCATCACCCACGACGAACTCAATAAGCTGAAGAACATCACAAGATTCACGGAGGGAATCGGGCCATATTCGGATTGGCGCACACCCTCCACGTTATCATATCATAACAAGGTTCAATAAATATCATCAATAAGACCGATCCATCCTAGATCTAAACCCCACATGAAATTCATCCCTTACCCGCAATAACGATCAAACCGCAGATCATCCAATTCATGGGCGAGTCCATGTTCATCATTTAGAAATAATAACGGAGAACATCAATCCAAAGAATGGTAAATCTGCCTACATCAGTTCGTTGTTCATTGACGACGATGTGGGAAGAAGATGGAGTTGACGTCGATCGTTGCATCCGCCTCACACTTTGGATCTGAACACGAGCATCAGAGACTAGTTGGGATCCGATCTCCATTGAAGGATTGTTCTTCGTCGACGATCATAGGAGATCCGTCATTAGAGAACCATTCTTTTTTCGACAAGCCTTTCACAGAACTCTCTCCTTTCCATTGAATGGTATTTCCCCAACACATATCAAAACCTAATTATCACCTTAAGATTATTTGTGTGATTAACATACTTAATTAGGTCATTAATTGGGTGGTTACACATCTTGTGTACCGAAACTGTAAATGCTCCTCATTAAATGAGGAGTTCCAATTTTCGGGTGGTCCCCATACAAAAAGAGATTCAAAATTCAAAATTCAAATACAAAATAAAATAAAAAGTTTATTTTATTTTTATCCCATGAAGCCTCAGAAGACTAACTTTCACCCTGACTTGACTGCGATCAAGGCGATGGCCTCCTTAAGCGAATACCGGCGCTACAAGTTCAACGGTGTCCCTAGAGTTCATTTCTGAGCATCGGTTCAAAAGATAGATTTTTCCGCATGCACTTTTACTTAATCTACCGGAACAAAACTTCAGAAACTGACTTCGAGGACATCGGGCCTCAGAATCAAGTGTCTTCAGAAACTGCAAACTATTAAAATCTCAAGTATTTAAGAAAAAAAATCATGGGATTTCCAAGTATTTACATAATTTGATGGAGGTATTTCTTCATTTAGGATTATATATTATGATAGATTCTTCGATGTTTTATTAAATGGTTATTTAATAGTTTGATCGGGGATGTATTGTTTTTATACCATTCAATATATTACTCTGGATGGTTAGTGATTATGTTTACATAATGGGGAATGTTTTCTAATTTTTTTTTATTCGTATATAAAAAAATGAATATATTGATTATAATTCAACAAATTCATATGAGAAATGTACTGGATGCAGTATTTAATGGTAGGGTCCTACTACATCCCCACGTTTCATTAGTAGGTTACTTGAGACAAGCAAGATACCATTGGGGCCAACCCATTACCCATTTATTTGTTTATTTGAATGAATATTTCATAATATTATATTCTTGGAATGAAGACTTTTTAACGTTAATTTCATGGAATGAAAACTCATTGGTATATTTGAAATATAAATCATCATTAATTCGATCATTATTAGATTAGTTATTGATTCCTATCTGATTATTTTATTTTTAGAACATCCATGGTTATGTATTCTAGCTCATGTGATTATTGTTGTGAAATTATTTTATAATTTTGTATTTTAGGAATATTATTCTCATTTAATTGATAGAATGTAATGTATTTTAGTTGTTAACCTTCCCATATAAGTTATTTATTATTTATGAAAGATTATTCAATATACATAACCCTTACTGGGGATCTGATCTCACCCATTTTTAGGTTTTTTTTCTCAAGGATTCAAAAAAGATTTTATTGTTTGATATATAAGGATATGATAATGGGTGTAATAGAGTTACCAATGAATGTATTTTTTTTATTTTGTGTTTATAATTTAATTTTAAATTTAAATGTGTATCTTGTTTACAAATATTACTAAACTCTTCAGTCCTTTGCGATGTGATTCTTTGTATCTATTCTAATATAATAATGCATGAAATTGGCTCCAAGATACTACGGTCAAGGTGGTTATAGTTGATATCATAGAATGTTTAGTAAAAAATATAGGAACTAGATTTAGGAAAACATAATGTATGGAATATAAATTTATCATTGACTTTGAGGATAATTATATTTTTAAGATATCATCCAATAGATTTGGTAATGAAAATGGATAAAAAATATTAAATGTAAGGATTAATATATTATGAAAGTGTCATGATTTAGACATCTAAAATGATTCCTCATGACAATGTGATTCATCACTATGATTAGTGTTTTTCATAATTTTCTTTTAGATTTATTCAATTTAAATAACAGGAATAATATTGGGATAATGATGAATGTTATAGAAAATATGTTAGGAATATGAGAAAAAAGAACCAAGTGAATTTCATAGAGGAACTAAATTATTATTTGGGACTTTAAATAAGTATATAAATAATGTTTTTCCAAGAAAATAAAATGATGGGAATAATATTATTACTAAGGTAATAAAATTTATTGAATTTTTAAAACATGGAAAATAAAGTCATTAAGAAAATAAGTTCCCTATGGGGAAACTCATAAAGATAATTATCAAGTTTATACAATTAATGGTTGTAGTATATGCGATGAAGATACTAAAAATTAAAAATGAAATAAAGGAGGTATTAACAAATTGGATGATGAGGTGTAGTTAATGGTTTTTCCATGATGTGAAATTATTAAAGTTCTCATGTATGTGGATTGAATAATTATTTTATATATTATTTTATGGATATAATAATTCAAATATATATTGTGATTTCACTAGAGTACTTCATTAATAATTTTCTTGCATGAAAGGAATGTTACCTATATCCAAGAGAAGTGATTCTATTTCAATTTTATATTTTTGGAAACAAATTATTATGGGAAAAATAAACCTCAATATATTCTTGATGATGAAACATTAACCAAAATGTGATGTTTATGGGACAATTTTAGTGACCAAGAGATTGGATATTTATTTTATGGTTTATGATTTCTTTGAAAAGTTTACTGTATGGTTGGATTTATGGAATATAGTTAATAATCATAGATTATAAATTTTAAACCATGCAGTTTTTAGTTAAGGTGTTATGGTGATCAAGATATTCATATATTTTTTATGTAAAAATAATTCCTAATTTATGTTGTTCTGAGAATCTAATGCTATGTGGATTTTGGAAATTTAGTTAGCATCCTTTGATATTCAGGTTCTTTGAATATGGATAGACATATTTTTTAATGGCTCTCAAAACTAATATTTATGGAATGATTATGTTCAACATTGGTTATCATAGTTTGAGGTTAATGTATGATTTTTTATGTTGGATATCACGATCCAACCTTTTGGATTAAGTAAACGTTTAATGGATGACGAAATGAATTGTGGATATTATAATTCATTATGGTTCGAAAAATTTAACTTTTGTATCCATTTTTTGTGTATGATGTTCTTTGAAAATAGATAAAAGAACAAAAAAATTAAAAATTTATTCTTATGATATGAAAGGAAATATGGAATGTTTATATTCTCATGTTTTTCTATGTATAGTAAAATAATTCCGAAAACTCTTAGAAAAAAATGGAATGAATAATCATTTTTATTAATTTTATTATCATGAAATCAATGTCCTCTCGAGACAATCATATATTTATAGTATTTTGATTATATAGATTCTAATTACCATGTTCTCTATCACTCTATACTCGAACATGATTGTTCTATTTCTATTAATTTTCCAATTTATCTATACCATCTGATGCTAACCTGTCACGACCCCCTCCCCACAAAGTGTACCCCTCCTGGGCCGGAAATGTGAAAAGGGAGATAATGACCCCCGAGTCCCGCCTCCAGTAGGCCCCGGGTTGGCGACTAGCACCGAGGGTATAATACACACACAAATGGGAGGCATTACCCTCTAAGAGAACACATGCAGAAGAGAGAGATAGAATAGAATCCAACCAACTCCAACTCATAACTGAAATGTAAAAGAAACCCAAGTACATATATGAAATGTCATGCAAAAGTACTACAACTGAAAGGGGAAACTAAAAGTACCCAAAAGAAAGTAAAACGACAGCGACCACAAGCCCGAACAGCTCCTCCTCCAACCGCAAGCTAGTAGTAACCAGCTTGATCTTCAACCTGCTCCAAGTGACCTGAAAAACAGTTTATATGTACATAGGGTGAGTATAACAGTATACTCAGTAGGATCCTCCCCAAGCCTCTCGTGCAAAAGTAAAGAAAGCATGCTAAAGCCCAGTGAACAACAAGTGAAACTAACTCGTCACCTAAACAGGTATACTATGTTCCCAAACTCACCAAGGCTACTCTCACCAAGTAACGCATACAAGAATATAGCATGTAGTAAAGAATATCAAGGGTACCCCGCTACTACTTCCCCACTGGTTTGCCGCTTTGCCCCAACGACATACGTCCTGTGCATCTCTCTCCAAAGGCTTGCCCGTATCAACATGGGTCAAGCTCCACAATCTGCACCACGTGCACCACATAGGCTTGCCCGCAGACACCTGGGCTAAGCTCCACACAATCCTCACAACCAAAAGTAACTAGGTAGTTTCCGGGAGCCACCACAGCTCGAATAACGTGTATCATACGTCGGGTATTATACCTGAAGCCATTACAGCCCATACACCGAGTAAGGATCCTCAAGCCATCACAACCTATACACGTTACACCTATAGTAGTCCATAAGATACTATATCCAGAATATATGTGTGTGAAATATCCACAAGCCATTACAGCCCTCTACACACATATATGGGTAAAACTAACCACTGTGCCTACCAGCACTAAGATCTACCAAGAGAAGAGAGCGGGGCCAAAGGGGGTAGTCAGCCATTCAACCTCCCATCAGAATGTTGGGGAAAACACCCCCCAGGGCTCAGAATCCCCGGGGTGTCAGTTGCCCTTACCGACAGGGTGGAGTAGCGTATAGAAACACAAAAAGTACAGAGTATATAAGTAACTCACATCCACACTATGGGCATTACCTAGTCTTAGATACAACTGCAGCTAACGTCTCTCAGACTCCAGGCTGCTACTTCTATGACTAGGTATCCTATAAGCACACAACCAATTGAAGAGCTTTATTAGATTACTCCATTCTTATTTATCAGTTCCACTGTACATTAGTTAATTCTTTAAGCATTAATTAAGATTGAAAAATTCCTCATTTAACTGAAATGGCGTCACTTTCAAAAACAACTGCTCCTTTTTAAGATTCACATCACCTTTAAATTCCAGCATCTCCATCCCCGTGGATTTTCACCCTTTAATTAAACATTCATTACAGAAATACTTTTCCACATTCCCAGGCATTCTAGAAAAACATACTATGCTTCTAAACACAAAGGAGGCTCAACACGGTGAGTAGATATACTACCCGTCGAGTCTTTGCCGCCTATAGAAAGAGCATAGACCCATCCTCCATCGAGAGGCTAAACACGGAAAGCACGTGGCATACCCCGCGTGTCTTCGCCTCCTTCGGAAAGAGGGTAAGCAAGACCAGCTGCCTTGAGCAGTGGGGAAAAGTAAAGAAGATAAACAATCAAACCAACCACCAACATCAAACCATCACATTCATCTCATACCATCACCCTTGGTGTCCTCCCCGACACCCATATGCATAAACCGATGCATCTCGCCACACTAGGCACCATCCGCTGCCACAACTATAAGGCCTCCATGCCTCCACATATCACAACAACCATCCAGGCTCACATCACAGCACAAGCAGCAGGAAAACAAACATCACAAAATGGGCTCTCGGCCCTTTAACAAACAAGAGGGTAACTCAGAACCCTTTTTGAAATTACCACATAATCTGTTCTCTAAACCATATTGAATTAACAGATTTGTTATTCGTAGGTTCCAAACATGGATACCTAATCAGTAAGCTATCACAATTAAATAACCATGCTTACTTCCCTAATTTGATTATCCTCAAATTAGAACAACTACAACAACGACAACAACCAGATTAATTTACATGCCTCTTTATCTTTAGCCAATTAATCAACAATTAATTCCGGCTTTACGTTCGTTATCAATTTCAATCATGAACGAACAATAAATCAAAGAAAACATAGATATCACTATATCTAGGAAAACATGAGGCAAACCGTTATCACGGTATAAAGCAACAGCATGCGATCAACCAATTCTTTTAATCCAGTTCAAGTATTTAATTAGGTCAATTTCATTGTGATCCAAAGGAATAAATCATGCTAATTCTACGATTGCACATATATAATTAGAGAAGCCATGAATCCCCTACCTCGAAGAGTTCTTGACGTCCTTTATCCACACAGCAGGTCACGATCCTCCCCTCGCGACAACTTATGTGGAAGAATGATCGACACGGCTTGGTTGCATCCAACAGAGCGGGACTGATCCTAGGAGTAAGGGTTGTTTGTGCAACTCCTACGGGAAGTATTGAAAGGTTCTAGTGCCTCTTAATCGAGAACAAAGGGAAAGAACCAGGAAGAATGATATCTCGTCCCTTTTTAAGATTTAACGAGGTGATGGTTTAAGATCCGGTTAATTCTCCATTAAAAACGGATCGCATTAACCCACGCGGTTTGACCATGTAAAACATTCCAAGACTTAGGAATAATTAATATAGGATTTATGGCATTTGAAACGGCCTTAAGAGCCCTTAAAATAAGGCTTTAAATATATTTTACGTCAAAGGAAACGTCAAAAGGGGCAAAACTGTAGGAGTCTGGAAACACTGTTCACCCACCGTTACTGTACATGAAACTGATCTGTGAAACTGATCTGTCACACCGATCTGTGAAACTGATCTGTGAAACTGATCTGTCACACCGATCTGTCTCACCGATCTGTCTCACCGATCTGTGAAACTGATCTGTGAAACTGATCTGTCACACCGATCTGTGAAACTGATCTGTGAAACTGATCTGTCACACCGATCTGTCTCACCGATCTGTCTCACCGATCTGTCTCACCGATCTGTCTCACCGATCTGTCTCACCGATCTGTCTCACCGATCTGTCTCACCGATCTGTCTCACCGATCTGTCAAACTGATCTGTCTCACCGATCTGTGAAACTGATCTGTCTCACCGATCTGTGAAACTGATCTGTCTCACCGATCTGTGAAACTGATCTGTCTCACCGATCTGTGAAACTGATCTGTCTCACCGATCTGTGAAACTGATCTGTCTCACCGATCTGTGAAACTGATCTGTCTCACCGATCTGTGAAACTGATCTGTCTCACCGATCTGTGAAACTGATCTGTCTCACCGATCTGTGAAACTGATCTGTCTCACCGATCTGTGAAACTGATCTGTCTCACCGATCTGTGAAACTGATCTGTCTCACCGATCTGTGAAACTGATCTGTCTCACCGATCTGTGAAACTGATCTGTCTCACTGATCTGTTACTGTTCATAAAACTGGAAACACTGTTCACAGAACTAGAAAATTGGCAAAGTGTTGGGGATAAGTCCCCTTGACCTCCCGGAACACCTCCAACACCAACATTTCACAAAGTAATGGACCAGAGAGGTCCGGGCCATTACATTAGATACCTCTCAAAACATTCTCGTCCTCGAGAATTAAAAACCAACCCAGAAGAAAAGAGGGGTCCGAACAACCACCCCATAAGATACCTCTCAGGGGAAAACCACCATGAGTTGTTCGAAAGCTGGAACAAAACTATGACATCCGGGAACAAACAATCCATACCCAAACAATTCATTCACAACATCACATCAAAGGTACATAAACAAAACATGAAAGGTCCAACCACAGAGAAAACATCCTTATATGAAAGGAGTTAAACATTAAACAACTCTGGGTACTGAGCACGTATCTGTGACTCACGCTCCCAGGTACTCTCCTCCATGCCACCGTGTCGCCACAAGACACGAACTAAAGGAATAGAACGCCCACGCAACACCTTCTCCTTGTGGTCTTGGATCTCCACAGGTCGCTCCTCGAAGGTTGCATCATCATCAATATCGATCTCTCCCCAATCGATAACATGAGATTCATCATGAAGATAATGACGGAGCTGCGATACATGAAAAACATCATGTATCCGACTCATCCGAGGGGGAAGTGTTACTCGATATGCCACAGCTCCAACACGAGCTAACACCTCGAAAGGCCCAACAAAACGGGGAGAAAGCTTACTTCCGCGACCAAACCTTCGCTGCCCACGACGGGGAGTCACCTTCAGAAACACATGATCCCCAACATTAAACTCTAAGGGTCTCCTTCTTTGATCCGCATAAGATTTCTGACGATCTGGTGCTGTCTTCATCCTCTCACGAATCACTTGAACCATCTCCGTCGTATTCTGCACTAGTTCTGGTCCGAGAATTGCTGACTCTCCGACCCCAGTCCAGCACAACGGAGAACGGCATGGCCGGCCATACAAGGCTTCAAACGGCGCCATGCCGATGGTAGAGTGAAAACTATTATTGTAAGCGAACTCTACCAAAGGTAAGTGCTTCACCCATGAACCTACAAAATCAAGAACACAAGAGCGCAACATGTCTTCAAGAGTTTGGATGGTTCGCTCTGTCTGACCATCCGTTTGAGGATGAAAAGCAGTGCTAAGGCATAGTTGAGAGCCAAAAGCATGCTGGAGACCTCTCCACACCCTCGAGGTAAAACGAGGGTCTCGATCAGAAATGATCGTCTTAGGAACTCCGTGAAGCCTCACCACCTCCTCCAGATACTGCCTCGACAAAACCTCCACTGAGCTCGACTCCTTGATTGCTATGAAGTGGGCCGATTTAGTTAAACGATCCACTACCAACCATATAGCATCATGTCCTCCCAGAGCTCGAGGTAAACCTGTAACAAAGTCCATTGAGATGTCCTCCCACTTCCACCGAGGAATCTCTAAGTGCTGGAGAAGACCACCAGGAACACGGTGTTCGGCCTTCACCTTCTGGCAGACTAAACATCGAGACACACATTCTGCAACTGAACGCTTTAGCCCAGGCCACCAAAACTGACTCCTCAAGGATCGATACATCTTCGTCACACCAGGATGTACAGCTAAGGGCGAGCTATGGAACTCTCGGAGAACCGTCTCGCGCATTGCCAAGGGAACAAAAAGCCTGTCATGATACAACACTCGGTGTTGTTCATCCTATGACCAACCATCAGGGGCCTCCCCACAAACAACTCTATCTCTTAAAACTTCCACCTCTAGATCACCCAACTGAGACTCTTCCACCTTTTGCATCAGGGATGACTGCACCGTCATCTGGAAAAGACAACCTCTTCCTCCAACTTCTCCCATATCAAGATGCAAAGCTGCTAGCTCTTCCATCCCTCTCCAGGAATCACCAGATTCACGCACAACATCATTACGTGACTTTCGGCTCAGTGCATCAGCAACAACATTTCCCTTCCCAGGTGTATACGATATTTCGAAGTCGTATTCCTGCAAGAACTCCATCCACCGACGCTGCCGCAAGTTCAAATCCCGCTGAGAGAAAACATACCTCAAACTCTTATGATCGGTGAAAACCACAAAGCGCTCTCCAATGAGGTAATGTCTCCACAACTTCAGCGCAAACACCACGGCTGCCAACTCAAGATCATGGGTGGCATAGTTGCGTTCATGGGGACGCAACTGCCGAGACCCATAAGAAACAACTGACCTCTACTGCATGAGAACACAGCCTAGCCCCAGATGTGAAGCATCACAGAAAACATCAAACTGGACTCCCTCCGTTGGAAGACAAAGGACTGGAGCACTTACCAACTTCTCCTTTAGATACTCGAAAGCTGTCTGACACTGATCAGTCCATATGAACGCTTGATCCTTCCTGGTCAAAGCTGTCAGAGGAGTCGCAACTCGGGAGAAATTAGCCACAAACCTCCTATAATATCCTGCGAGACCAAGGAAACTTCGCACCTCTGACACGGTCTTGGGGGCTGACCAAGACACCACTGCTTCTATCTTCGAAGGATCCACAACTACTCCCTGTTGGGACACAACATGTCCCAAGAAACGAACTTCTCGAGCCCAGAACTCACACTTGGACAACTTCCCAAACAACCGATGTTGGCAAAGAACTCCCAAAACAGCTCGTAGATGTTCTGCATGCTCTTCTTCAGATGTGGAGTACACAAGGATGTCGTCAATGAAAACCACAACAAACTTGTCCAAGAATTCACGGAACACAGCATTCATCAACCCCATGAAAACAGCTGGAGCATTTGTCACGCCGAATGGCATTACAACAAACTCATAATGCCCATGACGACAGCGGAAAGCAGTCTTCGGGATATCCTCATCCTTTACACGCATCTGATGATATCCTGACCGCAAGTCGATCTTTGAAAACCAACTTGCACCCTTCAGTTGATCGAATAGGTCATCAATCCGCGGGAGAGGATAACGGTTCTTTATTGTCACTTTGTTTAAGCGACGATAATCGACGCACAACCGCAAACTGCCATCAGCCTTTTTCACGAACAAGACTGGTGCACCCCACGGTGACACACTTGGCCGAACAAAACCACACTGCAATAGACCATCGAGCTGAATACGTAGCTCTCGTAACTCAGAAGGGGCCATCCTATATGGAGACATAGAGATGGGAGACGCCCCTGGCTGTAGCTCGATCCCAAACTCGATCTTCCGTCGAGGGGGTAAGGATACAACCTCTTCTGGAAAGACATCAGGGTACTCTTCTACGACCCTAAGAAACGCCAGCTGTTGAACCTCTAAAGAACTCAGCATCATCCCAGCCATCATGGATGATAAGGATGAAACTCGTCTATGACTCATCCGAGGATCTCTCTCACCAACAAACACTACTTCCTCTCCATCTTCATCAAAGAAAACGACCTTCTTCCTGTAGCAATCCACAATAGCCTGCACCGAATACAACCAATCCATGCCGAGGATGACATCATATGGTTGTATTCGTAAACATAGGAAATCTCCCCAAGAGCGGTGCTGCCCCAACACTAGCTCACAGTCTCTACATACTTCAAACAAGCTAGCTCGACCTCCAACTGGCGTAGTCAACGCCAAGGGCACTGGAAGCCTCTCTACCTCAAGTCCCAAAGCGTGGACAAGGGTAGGGGATATAAAGGAGTGTGTCGCTCCGGAATCAAACAAGGCATACACCAAGGTAGAAAACAAGCAAAGGGTACCTCGGACGACGTCTGGCTCGCCTGGAGCTGGCAACTCTAGAGCATGAAGCTGACCACGACCACCTCCACGGCCTCTCTGACCCTGATGACGACCACCACCACGGCCGCGCTCTGCTCTCTGAGGACGGGGAGCGTCATGGGGCTGTCCTCTGCCTGCTCCATCTACCCTCTGGTGATCTAAAGCTGGTGCAACCTGCTGCTGTTGCCTCGGCTGGAACTGCCTCAACGGAGGAACCTGGAGTGGAGCGCCTGGTGCACGATGACTGCTCTGAAAAGTTGGGCACTCCCGCTGCTGATGACCACGTCCACCACAAGAAAAACAAGCGCCTGATCCCTTGGCATAGGTCTGAGAGTTGCTACCTCCGGAGAAATGAGATGGGAAGGGCCGGGACCTACCCCCAGGTGAACGGAAACTCTTCTGTCCTGAAAACCGGGAACCCCTGACCACAGCTCTGCTTCTTGAGGAATCATGACGATTCCCCTCTCGTGATGATCCGGTCCTAGCCAAAGTCCTCTCAACAACCTCTGCCCTCGCCATCACCTCAAGATATGTCTTCAGCATAAATGGGGTGACCTGACGCTGGATCTCCGGATGCAAAGCCTCCTCGAAATGCCTCGCCCTGGCCTCATCATCTGGTAACAGGTCTGAAGCATATCGTAGAAGGTTCCTGAAACGGATTCCAAACTCCCGAACACTGGAGCTCCCCTGTCGAAGGGTAAGAAGCTCCTGGCGACTGGATGCCTTCGCAGTCGAAGAAAGAAACTCGACTCTAAACCTGTCTCGAAACTCCTCCCATGAGATCGCTGACTCCTCACGATCTCCGAGGAACAAGAACCACCACTGTCTCGCTGCTCCACGCAACATCGTCACAACCAAGGACACCCAGTGTTCCTTCTGAGCACGAATCGAACTGAAGCCTATCTCGACCTCCTCCAACCAGTCTTCTGTGACTGCATCTGAAACGGAGCCCTCGTACTTCTGTAGACTCTGGCGCTGAAACTCTCGGAGTGTCTTCCTCCAAGTGTCATCGTCATCAACCTCTACCCGGCGACGATCTACTGGAACAGCCTGCTGGGCACCTTCTGCGCAAACCTGACGGGGACGCCGACCTGGAGCCATACCTGTAAAATAACAATCGTTAGAGCTCCTAAGCCTGGAATATGGAAGACTCAACATTAATTAATTAATTATTTTGTTTTATTAATTTTAGGTTACCTATCCCAAGGTCTACCCATTCAAACACAGGCGCAAGGAATAATGATGCATGATCCTTTCCTAGGTCTCTACCCTGCAACCAGTATCACTTTGTTTAGTAGCCATCGTAAACTTAAAGGTCCGTGCAACAGATCATAGGGGGCCCTGAATGCCTATGTCTCTGCCGGTCTCCAGTGTTTACCCCACTTGCTAAACATGAATGACACCGTTGCCCTACCATCCCATGCATCCTCACCTGTGCCTAACTCCAAACTCCATCCTATCCCTCGACCATACCTCTGATACCACTCTGTCACGACCCCTCCCCACAAAGTGTACCCCTCCTGGGCCGGCAATGTGAAAAGGGAGATAATGACCCCCGAGTCCCGCCTCCAGTAGGCCCCGGGTTGGCGACTAGCACCGAGGGTATAATACACACACAAATGGGAGGCATTACCCTCTAAGAGAACACATGCAGAAGAGAGAGATAGAATAGAATCCAACCAACTCCAACTCATAACTGAAATGTAAAAGAAACCCAAGTACATATATGAAATGTCATGCAAAAGTACTACAACTGAAAGGGGAAACTAAAAGTACCCAAAAGAAAGTAAAACGACAGCGACCACAAGCCCGAACAGCTCCTCCTCCAACCGCAAGCTAGTAGTAACCAGCTTGATCTTCAACCTGCTCCAAGTGACCTGAAAAACAGTTTATATGTACATAGGGTGAGTATAACAGTATACTCAGTAGGATCCTCCCCAAGCCTCTCGTGCAAAAGTAAAGAAAGCATGCTAAAGCCCAGTGAACAACAAGTGAAACTAACTCGTCACCTAAACAGGTATACTATGTTCCCAACCTCACCAAGGCTACTCTCACCAAGTAATGCATACAAGAATATAGCATGTAGTAAAGAATATCAAGGGTACCCCGCTACTACTTCCCCACTGGTTTGCCGCTTTGCCCCAACGACATACGTCATGTGCATCTCTCTCCAAAGGCTTGCCCGTATCAACATGGGTCAAGCTCCACAATCTGCACCACGTGCACCACATAGGCTTGCCCGCAGACACCTGGGCTAAGCTCCACACAATCCTCACAACCAAAAGTAACTAGGTAGTTTCCGGGAGCCACCACAGCTCGAATAACGTGTATCATACGTCGGGTATTATACCTGAAGCCATTACAGCCCATACACCGAGTAAGGATCCTCAAGACATCATAGCCTATACACGTTACACCTATAGTAGTCCATAAGATACTATATCCAGAATATATGTGTGTGAAATAACCACAAGCCATTACAGCCCTCTACACACATATATGGGTAAAACTAACCACTGTGCCTACCAGCACTAAGATCTACCAAGAGAAGAGAGCGGGGCCAAAGGGGGTAGTCAGCCATTCAACCTCCCATCAGAATGTTGGGGAAAACACCCCCCAGGGCTCAGAATCCCCGGGGTGTCAGTTGCCCTTACCGACAGGGTGGAGTAGCGTATAGAAACACAAAAAGTACAGAGTATATAAGTAACTCACATCCACACTATGGGCATTACCTAGTCTTAGATACAACTGCAGCTAACGTCTCTCAGACTCCAGGCTGCTACTTCTAAGACTAGGTATCCTATAAGCACACAACCAATTGAAGAGCTTTATTAGATTACTCCATTCTTATTTATCAGTTCCACTGTACATTAGTTAATTCTTTAAGCATTAATTAAGATTGAAAAATTCCTCATTTAACTGAAATGGCGTCACTTTCAAAAACAACTGCTCCTTTTTAAGATTCACATCACCTTTAAATTCCAGCATCTCCATCCCCGTGGATTTTCACCCTTTAATTAAACATTCATTACAGAAATACTTTTCCACATTCCCAGGCATTCTAGAAAAACATACAATGCTTCTAAACACAAAGGAGGCTCAACACGGTGAGTAGATATACTACCCGTCGAGTCTTTGCCGCCTATAGAAAGAGCATAGACCCATCCTCCATCGAGAGGCTAAACACGGAAAGCACGTGGCATACCCCGCGTGTCTTCGCCTCCTTCGGAAAGAGGGTAAGCAAGACCAGCTGCCTTGAGCAGTGGGGAAAAGTAAAGAAGATAAACAATCAAACCAACCACCAACATCAAACCATCACATTCATCTCATACCATCACCCTTGGTGTCCTCCCCGACACCCATATGCATAAACCGATGCATCTCGCCACACTAGGCACCATCCGCTGCCACAACTATAAGGCCTCCATGCCTCCACATATCACAACAACCATCCAGGCTCACATCACAGCACAAGCAGCAGGAAAACAAACATCACAAAATGGGCTCTCGGCCCTTTAACAAACAAGAGGGTAACTCAGAACCCTTTTTGAAATTACCACATAATCTGTTCTCTAAACCATATTGAATTAACAGATTTGTTATTCGTAGGTTCCAAACATGGATACCTAATCAGTAAGCTATCACAATTAAATAACCATGCTTACTTCCCTAATTTGATTATCCTCAAATTAGAACAACTACAACAACGACAACAACCAGATTAATTTACATGCCTCTTTATCTTTAGCCAATTAATCAACAATTAATTCCGGCTTTACGTTCGTTATCAATTTCAATCATGAACGAACAATAAATCAAAGAAAACATAGATATCACTATATCTAGGAAAACATGAGGCAAACCGTTATCACGGTATAAAGCAACAGCATGCGATCAACCAATTCTTTTAATCCGGTTCAAGTATTTAATTAGGTCAATTTCATTGTGATCCAAAGGAATAAATCATGCTAATTCTACGATTGCACATATATAATTAGAGAAGCCATGAATCCCCTACCTCGAAGAGTTCTTGACGTCCTTTATCCACACAGCAGGTCACGATCCTCCCCTCGCGACAACTTATGTGGAAGAATGATCGACACGGCTTGGTTGCATCCAACAGAGCGGGACTGATCCTAGGAGTAAGGGTTGTTTGTGCAACTCCTACGGGAAGTATTGAAAGGTTCTAGTGCCTCTTAATCGAGAACAAAGGGAATGAACCAGGAAGAATGATATCTCGTCCCTTTTTAAGATTTAACGAGGTGATGGTTTAAGATCCGGTTAATTCTCCATTAAAAACGGATCGCATTAACCCACGCGGTTTGACCACGTAAAACATTCCAAGACTTAGGAATAATTAATATAGGATTTATGGCATTTGAAACGGCCTTAAGAGCCCTTAAAATAAGGCTTTAAATATATTTTACGTCAAAGGAAACGTCAAAAGGGGCAAAACTGTAGGAGTCTGGAAACACTGTTCACCCACCGTTACTGTACATGAAACTGATCTGTGAAACTGATCTGTCACACCGATCTGTGAAACTGATCTGTGAAACTGATCTGTCACACCGATCTGTCTCACCGATCTGTCTCACCGATCTGTGAAACTGATCTGTGAAACTGATCTGTCACACCGATCTGTGAAACTGATCTGTGAAACTGATCTGTCACACCGATCTGTCTCACCGATCTGTCTCACCGATCTGTCTCACCGATCTGTCTCACCGATCTGTCTCACCGATCTGTCTCACCGATCTGTCTCACCGATCTGTCTCACCGATCTGTCTCACCGATCTGTCTCACCGATCTGTCTCACCGATCTGTGAAACTGATCTGTCTCACCGATCTGTGAAACTGATCTGTCTCACCGATCTGTGAAACTGATCTGTCTCACCGATCTGTGAAACTGATCTGTCTCACCGATCTGTGAAACTGATCTGTCTCACCGATCTGTGACACTGATCTGTCTCACCGATCTGTGACACTGATCTGTCTCACCGATCTGTGAAACTGATCTGTCTCACCGATCTGTGAAACTGATCTGTCTCACCGATCTGTGAAACTGATCTGTCTCACCGATCTGTGAAACTGATCTGTCTCACCGATCTGTGAAACTGATCTGTCTCACCGATCTGTGAAACTGATCTGTCTCACCGATCTGTGAAACTGATCTGTCTCACCGATCTGTGAAACTGATCTGTCTCACTGATCTGTTACTGTTCATAAAACTGGAAACACTGTTCACAGAACTAGAAAATTGGCAAAGTGTTGGGGATAAGTCCCCTTGACCTCCCGGAACACCTCCAACACCAACATTTCACAAAGTAATGGACCAGAGAGGTCCGGGCCATTACATAACCTATCACAATTTTGTTATTTTTATCACATTTCCCTTTATCTCATATCAAGGAAATGTATTTTAAACCTATTTATGAAGTGGGTTTATAAAAAAAATCCCAAGTATCAAAATATGATAGTTTAAGTGTATTTTCCAATTTTAAAGAATATATTTATTGAAGGATGAGAGAATGTAACACCCCATGATTTTATGGTATGTAACTTCTTAATGAAATTAATTTTCCACCACATCTTATATTACACAGAACACTAAGTATAAATAAATTATAGAATATTATTATTTAATAATCAAATATATATACTAGTTATTATAATGGATAGAATGAATGGGATTAACTAGAACATATTTTAAATATATTTATTAAATTAATTCATTTTTTACCAATTAATTAGAAATAAAAATGATAACCAATTAAAATAAAGGATGTGTTTTTATAAGAAAACTATTTAATTCCTAAAATAAAAAAATTTCACAATAAATAAAATTTTATCACTATTAATGAAATTATTTATTAAATTTAAATAAAATATATTCAATATTTTTTTTCAATTCATCCAATATTTATATAGGCTTATGAAAAAATAATTCATGTTTTGATTATAGAAAGCTATATTTTTCAAAATATCAATTTTATGCCTTTTGAGGGAACACATATTTTATATAAATATTTTAACACTTGTATAGGTTTTATTTGAAAATATAATTCTCATTATTGAAATTTTAATATAAAAATTTTGTTATGGAAATATTTTGGTATTTTTTAGAGAAGTTTCATTTTCTGATGAATAGTAAAATATTTTGAATTTTAATTGACAACTACTTTTTCATTAATTTTATTTTTATAGAAAAACAATATTTTAAATTGGATTAAAATTCTAATTAGATAAATTAAAAATAAATAATCAGAATTTTGTTCATTGGAGTCAATTTCCAATTTAAATTGTATTCAAAAACATTTCATCCTTGTGAACATTTCACTTTTAATGCGATCTTTTTCATTATGTTTTTGGAATTAATTTAAAATATAATTTTTACAATTATTTGAATTGAATTTGGTAAAATAGATTCCATGTTTGGAATAATAATTCCCAAATTAGTTATTATGGTAAATTTAATTTTTTCTATGTTCTCAAAAATTAACATGTTAAATAAAGTATTTACCATAATATAGGTAAAATAGTGACAATGTTTAAAGTTGAAAGGTAAAATCTTATCATTCCCAAAAAACAATTTAATGGATCGTGGACGTATTTTTAAACCCAATAATCCTGAAAAATAATTAATTGACAATATATTTGGTTTAAATTATTTCCACCTCAATGAGTTTGGCTATAATTTTAAAATATTCATTATTTTAATCACGAAAACCCATCTGTCATTAAATATAAATACCACATGTATCAACCCCATTTCGATCCAAGAGCCATGAAAAACATAAAATAACCTCCAACAAATATCCTTGTCTCTCTCCCCATGTACAACTGTGGATGGTCTCACCAAGTGGCCGAGCCCAAGGTCCTTGAGTGTCTTCCAAGGAGGTGATATTCAAGAATAAATTTTCTAAAGTCATCTCTCTTATTTTCATTCATCCATCATCATTCTCATAGAATACACCATCTATATAGGAATTATAATTATAGAATCATTTATATACATTATTATTCATGTTTCAAATTAAATATATTTTATACATATCTTTTATTACCTCATTCAATTCAAATAAAGGATACTACTTTCCCAATTATGTTGACTAACTGAGTTCGTGAATAATGTTTATGTTTATTTTCTATTTTCAACATTATGCATTTTCATAATTATATTAGTGTTGTTAAATAATATTTTAATATTTAATTTTTCACTAATTTCATATTATGTAACTAATATATACTCATATCTTGTAAATAAAATTAAACTAGTTCGTGATGATTGCAAAACCCACCAACGTAAACAAATCACATATCAGTAACATTTTATCCAATTAATCATCCCTATGTTAGAAGAAAAAAATAAATATTAGATAATTTATACTCTTGGATTTTCATAAATATTATTTCATTGAACTTCTATAGTTGGAATATCATTTTACAAAAAGATGAATAATTAAACACAAAATAACCGATCATGAATCTATGAAACACACAAGAAACCATGAAAAAATGAAATGTTATTAATGAATGGGCCACACAATCATATAGAATAATAATATGAGCTATTATAAATATTAATAAAGTTCTTTAATTGTTTAAATATGTTATTGAAAAAATTATATTAGGTTTTAATGCACACACCACTAAAAGGATGGGTGAGATAAGGGTTTTCTTACCTCACATTTTTACTTATGTGAGATATATTCGTTATTCACTACTAATTTATTTTGTTTGGTTTATATACATACCTTTGGTATATTGTAACATTATTCTAATTATATTCATGGTATTCAATGTTCCATTTGATAATTGTTACTTTTTGGTGGAAATATTTAACTGATTACAATGTGTTAGGGGATTCTTAAACCAGTTTTAATTAAATGGGTTAAAAATATACTTTTATGTTTATATTGTAACATTCTTACCTTTAAATTTAATTTTGAGTACATTTTGTTATTTTTATTCTTGTTTTATGTGAATTTATAGTGAATATATATTATTAGTTTCATTATAAAATCTCACATTAATAATATGATATTTCAATGGGATATTCTTTTAAGAATCCTCTTTTAAAACCTCACAATCAAAATAGTATGTTTTTTACATATATGGAAGGAATGGTATTTCAATATATCATGTAACCTTAATGTTTTGAAGATTCATTTTAACTATTAAGTGGAATTTTTCAAATTTAAAGTTTTATTCCATAGTTTTATACTATTTAAAAATTAAATCGTTTCTGGAGTTAAAAGGGGCATTTTCATCGAGATTTTTTCTATGATCTTAATAATGTATTTCTATCAATATCAAAAAAAATTGAATTATTTGATAAATTTTGGTTTATCTCTTATGATACCATATTATATATTTTTTAAAATTGGCATTTGATAGTTTAACTAGATATGTTCTATTTTATACCATTTTCAATATTTCACTAATATTTTTATTGTTACATTTACTTGATGGGGAATGTAATTTTCATTTTGAATGATATAATCAATATGAATGTATATGTGGATTATGATTCAAAACTTTTAAATAAACTATTTTTAGACTCATTAAGTGATAGGTGTGTCCCTCATTATCCCCTCTATGCACTAGTATGTTCCATGAAACAATGTAGGTATGGTTTTTGTAAAGTCTATACCCATTTATTATATTTTTATTATGAATAACTGACAATATTAGTTGATTGGTTTCAAACATTAATAGCAATTGATTCTTTGAATGAGTCCTAGATTGTATTTTTTTGTTTCCTATCATTATGAATTACAAATTTATGATATAAGTTATTGTTTTTGATGTTATTATATTATTAGTTGAATATCCATGGTTAAACATTTTTTCTCATGTGATTATTTATATGGAATTAGTTGATGATATTTTATTATGGCCATATTATTCTCGTGTTATTGATTAGATTGTTTGTCTTTTATTAATTTACCTTTCCAAATTTGTCTTTAGTCATTTATTATAGATTCACCTATAAACTTTACACTTATTGAGCATCTTAGATTAATCATTTCATATGTTTTTTTTTTTCATCCAGGTATCTATATTGATTTTTATGATTGATATAAAGGGTTACGATAAGAGGGAATGATGGTGTTCACAATAAAAAGTCTTTTTCAAATTTTATATTAAAATTTCATATAAATTTTATATATTTATCCAGTTTAGGAAGTCAAATAGACTATTAAGTAATTTTATATGTTATTCATCATATATATTACAATATAAGAATTTAAGGAACTTTTTATGTGCTTTTTTGGGTCAGGGTCATTAATGATGGTATCATAGTATGTTCAGTATAAGCACTGGGAAGTATTTTTAGTGAAATGTATATTAGGGAATATAAATCTATGATTGACATTGAAGATAATTCCAAGTACATGATATCATCCAATATATTTGGTAATGACAATGGATCACCTAGATTAAATATAAATACTCACAGATTCATAAAGTATCATGATTTAAACATCCTATTTATGATTCTTCACCACTAATTGATTTAGTATTCAATTACTATTTTTTGCACTATTATTTTGGTTTTTGTCAAAGGATTGAAGTATAAAGATCTAGAATTTAGATTAAATTAATAAAAAATATATTGAGAAGGTTAAAAATAAACATCCAAGTTTATGTATTTTGGAAACATGAAGTTTATTAGGGAGTGGAAAAAAATATTTAAAGAAATTATTTTATGAGGGAAAACTGTTTTGAATAATGGACTTCCAAAGGTATTAATGTTGGTTGACTGTTTTAACTGTGGAAAATAAGGCCATTAATATAATAAATGTCCTATGGGAAAAATTTATTAAGAAAATCAAAAAGTTTATACAAGTAATGGATATACTACTGGTGATGTAGAGTCTACAAATGAAAAAAATAAAGTAATAATGTATTAAGGAATTAAATGGTGAATCATAGTTAACAGTTTAATAATGATTCAGGATGATAAATGTTCTTGTGTATTTTACTTTTAGAAATAATTTATCAATTATGATCTGGTTATATGAATCCTGAGATATAAAATGATTTTACTGCATTACTTCTAATAGGATTTGGAATAAAATGAGGAATAGTACCAATAACCAATTGAAGTGATTATATTGCAATTTCATCTTTTATAAAAATATATGATAGATTAATGATAAACATTATTATATGTTTGAGGATGAAATAATAAATACACTGAGATATTTATGGGATATTATTGGTGGACATGAAATTTGTAATGGATTTTATGTTTTAGTTTATCATTTCATGGTTTAATTTGTGATTGTAATTAAGGAATATATTCAATAATATGTGATTTTACTTTTGGAAGCATTCATGTTTTCATTATGGTGTTATGGTGATCAAGGTATTCATATATTTGGTATATGACAATAATAGATACCTTATATTATTTGGGTAATCTATTTCTTAGTTGATTTTTGTGATTTAGTGACCTTCCTCATAAATTGGATATCTTTGAATTTTGATAGACATATTATTGAGGAGTCATAAAATTCACCAATAGTAGAATGCATTAATTTGACCGTTGAATATCAATGTTTGAGGATAAATTATGATTTATTATATTGGATATAATATTATAACCATTTTGGTTTCATAAAAAAATTATGGTTATATAAATTTATTAAAGATATTATGATTCATTAAAGATATTTTTGTATGAAAAAATCAACTTGAGTATCCCTTTCCTAATGTTGTTGATGAACAAAAAATTGATCAAAGAAAATAGAAAGTAGAATTTTTTTAATATCAAATGTAAATAAATCAAGTAATATTATTTTCCCATTTGATTATATGGATAGAAAATAAATAACTTAACTCTAGGAAAGGAGTTTGGATCAAAAATGTAATTCTTATAATTTCATATAGATAAAGGAGTTGCCTCTTTAATCAATCATTGATTTTTGGTTTTTAGGGTCGTATTTATGATGGAAATATATACTATCACTCTATATCAAACCGTGTAATTATATTTATATTCTCTATCCAAGTATTCACTTCCAACTGATGTTATCATATCTTGATTTTGTGGTGACCTTCACATTTCCATTTCCATCATATTAAGTGGGTGTTTTATTAAAACTATTAATGATGTTGGTTTCCAAAAAATTAATTGTCATGTATCAACCATTGAGTTTCCATGTGTAATTTCAAATTAGAAGAACATATTTTTCTATAGGATATCATAATGTAACAACCCATGATTTTAGTTCATGTCTCTACTTAAATAAAATCAATTTCATTGATACATTATGTTTCAAATAAAAATGACCCTAAATAAATAATGGAATATTATTATTTATTTATGATAGAAAAAACTATCCATTATATTGAAAGGTACAAATTTAATTAATAAAAAAATATTTTACACATTTTAAAAAAATTATTGCCTTTGATGCCAATTAATTATATATATAAAAGAGAACCAATTGAACATAAATGATGTGTTTTTTTACGAAAACAATTTTTAGCCCCATTGAAATTTTGTCATAAAAAAATAAATTGATCAATATTAATGGAATATATTAATTAATGTTTTATTTTATATATTAAATATTCTTTTTCAATTGATCCAATATTTTTTATATAAATAATATGAGAAACAAATCAAATTGTAATCATAAAATGCTATATTTTTCTAATAGGTACTTTTTATGGATTTTGATGGTGCGCCTGTTTTAAATCTATCTTTTGAAACATTCAAAAAATTTAGATGAAAAATTAAATTTCATTTTACAAATATTAATATCAAAATTATATTAAAAAAATATATTTTTTATTTTCCAGTGAAGTTTCGCTTTTCATGAATAGTGAACACATTGAATTTTTATTGAAAAAATACTTTTCATAAAAGTTATTTTCAATATAAAATTATATAAGAAATTTATTTTAATGTATAAATAATTAAATTATACCAAAATAAGGAAAATTATTGTCATTGGAATCATGTTCACATTGAAATTCTATATAAAAACAATTCAGAATATTGAACATATTACGTTAAAACCCAATTTTTTATTGTGTTTGTGGGTTTAATTTTAATTATAAATTTTCTAGTTTTGTAAACTACCTTTTTTAAAATATATTCCACAATTTTATTTATAATTTAAAAATTATATTTTAAGGTCATTTTCTTTTTTAGGTACAAAAAAATCACCGAGGTAAAAAATTTATTTACCGTAGTATAGGTATCTTTGTAACAAGTTATAAAGTTAAAAGGTAAAAGGTTTACATACATAACACAGACAATATTTATTTTATTTAGGAAAATATATAACCTAACCAAAATCCAAAACATTAATTAATAATATATTTTATTGAATTTATTTCAACCATAATGTGGTTGGATTTAATTATAAAATAATCATTATTTTAATAACTTAACCCCACCTCTCCTCGTGTATAAATACCACCCATTTCAAACCCAAAGCCTTGAATATCGTAAAATATTTGAAAAAAAAATCTAATAGTCACTCTATCCACGTTTTTGTGATTATGGTATCCCCAAAATACCAAATCCATGGTTCTTAAGGTTTTATCTCGGAGGTGATATTCAAGAAGTAATTTAATCAAAACACATCTCTTATTTTTGTTTTTTCTTATACGTTCTCCTCATATCCATAAAATATCATGGTATCTTAACTCAGTAATAATTAATATACTGTATTTTTATGTTTCTAATGATATATATTATATACATTCCTTTTATTTCCCCATATTATTCAACGAAATGAAACTATTTTCCAAATTATGGAGATTAAAAGCCTCTATGAATAATTATTTTTGTTAGTTATCCAATACCACCGTCATAGACGGTCATAAAAATATTTTTCTATATAAAAAATACTTCAATATGTATATTTTAATATATTTCATTTTATGTAACTGATATATTCGCATAATAATTAAATAAAATTAAACTAGTTCATGATGTTCAGATAAACAACAATAATAATCTAATATTTAATCATTAATATTTTATCTAATGAATCATACTCTTTTTAGAAACTAAAACTATATATTGGAAAATTTAAACAGATGTATGTTAATTAATAATATTTTACTCCATTTCTTGTTTTTTAATAACATTATATAAGAACATCCATAATTATTCACAAATTAACTGATCAAGAAATCATGAAACGAATGCACTTAAAACCATGAAAATAATGAAATAATATTAATTAATGGGTCATAAAAAATTTAAAAAGTAATAAAAGAATGTATTATAAATATTAATATAGTTTTTTAATTATTTAATAACATCTTTTAATCAATTATAATGGAGGTTAACATACATACTACTAAATGAAAGATTTAGGTATGGGTTTTCTCATCGTAGATTTTACTTCTATGAGACACATTCCCAATTCACCACTAATTTATATTTTGTTGTGTATATATCAAAATTTTATATATCATACATTGATTATAATTTTATATATTTTATTAAATGTTTTATTTGAAAATTATTACTATTGGTATATAATATATGATTGATTACTATGTGTAATGGGATTCATAACCCAATTTCAATTCATTAGGTTAAACATCCACATATATTTTAATATTGAAACATGATTATGTTTGTAATGGATTTCAAATACCTTGTGTTGTATTTATAATTTTTTTATGTTTATTTATAGTAAACAATGATAATAAAATCATTTGATTAATACTCAATTCAATGGTATGATTTATGAAAAGGACATTCTTTAAAAAAAATACTTTAATGTTTCTTTTTCAAAATGTTCATTTTTACATATATGACACATATAGAATTTACAACATTAATTTCACCTTAATTTTTTAAAGATTAATTTATAATTTTTCATGGTTATGTTCAAATAAAATGTTCTCTTTTATAATTGCAATGAAATTTAAAAATAAAATATTTTTAGGGTGAAAAAGGAAATTTTCAAAAATATTTTTTCAATGATATTTATAATTTGTCTTTTTCTACATTAAGGTCATTTGTTAAATATTTTTATTCATTGATTTTGATCTCTTTTGATATAGTATACAATATTCTATTAAATTATTATTGAATTGTTTTATAGGTGATTTTCTATTTTGATACCATTGACCATATTACTTACAATTGTTGGATAATATATTTACTAAATGTGGAAAATTATTTACACATTGACTTCTAGATTAAATAAAAATTTATGTGTTGATTATATTTCATCATTTGTATATTATGAATGTATTATATTTAGTTAGTGATGTGGGGGCTACTATATACCCTTTATGCTTTGGTAGGTTTTATAAAACAAACTTTATATGGTTTTAGATGATGCCTTAACTATTTATTAGATTATTTGTACTTAGACTTGAATGTATTAGATTCATGTCATGAAACCTTGAAAAATATATATTCATCAAAAAAATCCTCATTACTAATTTTTAGATATCTATCATTATTAATTCAATGAATATGAGACTATTTATTTATTTATATGTGATTATTTGATTAGTGGAATATCCATGATTATGTTTTCCAGATCATGGGAATATTTATATTTCATTAAATGGCCATATTTTATTTTGGTCGTATTATTCAGATGTTATTGATTAAATTCAATGTCATTAAGTTAGATATGATTTTATATTAGTTATTTCTTATTTATGATGGATTTAAAACTATTCTTATCCCTTGTCGGGAGTATGAGATCACCCCTTTCTTATGATTTATTTCCCCCTAGGTTTTCATGATGTTTGTTATGATAGATATTTTGGGTTATTCTATGGGGGATAATAGGGTTATCAATAAAATTAATTTTTTTTGACTATATTTTATTTTAATTTAAAATATGTATCTATTTTACAAGACTCATAACTATTTTGTCTTTGGTGTTGTAATATCTTGTATCTATGTTAATGTAATAATTTAAGGAATTGTCTCTTGGCTACTGGTGTCATGTTTATTGCACAAATCCTATAAATTATTTTTAACTGCAAATTACTACATGAGTATGTTAATAATGGTGATTTGAAATTTCATTATCATCATGAACTATGTCGATAATAAAATAATCCTCCAGATTAAGAATTTTTCCATGAAAATCATTAGAAAATTCATCTATATATTCATTTAAAACTACAACGTCACTATAATAAATAATTTTGTTTTTTAATAATATGTTTTAGGTAGATTTCACTATAATATTTAAACAATTTAATAAATTCTTGATTTTTTTATCAAATGTATGAAATCATTGAGTAAAACCATTTTAGATCTATAACAGATCATATCATGAAAAACTAAAAACTAATCTTCACGTAGAGTAATAAAAACTCTACCATGGGTAGTTCAATATATGTTGTAAGAAAAAATCCAATTAATAAAAAACTCAAAATTCTTATGAATATTAGTTGTTTAAAAAATCCCGCTATAATTTTCCACCAATAGTCATATCTTATTTTAATGATGTTATATTCCCATTATACATGAAAATTTCTCAACAATTATTAAATTTTACAATATAGAGTCAAATAATTCAATAAAATAACTCAATTATGAAAATTATTTGTCTATCACCACTTCATTAAAGTCTCAAACTCAACAATAATATTAGATTAGGATTCTTCCTGAAAAAGTTTCTTTCGAGCAACATGATTTTCACAATGGGTAACTAAATTATTCAGATAATGTGATAATGCATAAACTCGTAGAAATTAAAAAATCAGACCATTTTTTTGGGTTATCTCATACCCAATTCGCGGAATAATATGGTCTATTTTATTTTAAGTCAAAAACCATATTAATAAACTTACCACATATGCAACACTTCATAGTTCATTTTATATAATCCCAAAAACGTATTATATTTCACATGAAACAAGTTAGAGGATTAAAATAAAATTTCATATATTAATTCTTATTCATTTTTTTAAACCTTTAATTCTTCATACTATTTGTTTAACAGGGGATATATTGTTTAACAAACTAAATCTCAACTTTCTCAACACAATGAAAAAATTTCTCAAAAAATTTAAATTCACATGTGGGCAGATTAGATTATAAAAATGGTTTTAATATAGGCTTAAATTTCCCAATTTCACTATTACGGTCCCGAATTCAATTATGTTTATACCATTCCGATATTTAAAAAATCATTCACAATAGCAAAATTTTCTTCATTTTGAATCATTTTATAGAATTTTTTTTCATTATATTTTGAACCGCATTAGGGAAATTTTCTCCAAGAAAATATTCTTAATTGTATCCCATTTTATGGAATAATGCTCTTAACTGTTTATTTATTTCCTATCCAATAAAAATTATCATTCAACATCGCCTTCAAAATGATAAAGAGAAGGAGTAATATTTTTATGATTTCAAAATCCCAGGACATTGAATATTTTTTTCTGGATAATTGATCCATAATTTTAAGAAAAATTGATCAAATGTTCCTGCAATATCTATTGGGTGATATTTTATAAAATTTCCCACTGTCAAAATGTTCCTGTATGTTATATTTGTTTTCTCTCTATCATGGATTATATTAACTTTTATAACCTACAACAATTAAGTTATAACTATAATACACTTCAATGTTTCAATTCTAACTATGCTAGTTTTTTTATTTTGAATGAAATTATCCTCTAGATACCTTCATAATTCAATATCCTTTTTTCCCTATGTAATAAAATTATTAACAGACATATAACAGATAAAAAAACATCGTAACATTTAAATGTTATATAATTTCAAAATAACCATAAGATTGAATCTCTAAATTTTACTCTATTAATATTATATATGACTCTAAAGATCTCTAAATGTTTCCTTTAATAACAACCATAAGGTACCTTCTTTAAAAGGGTACATAATCATTTGTTTTTAAACCACAAATCATTTCCATACATTTTAGGATATTTATGGTTTACTATTTTACAAAATTAGTTAATAACTCTTATATATAAATCTCATATTTTATAAGGTGCACACTAAGACTCAATATCGATATTTCTATAAATACCATTCATTTAAAATTAAACACAATTTATTTTTATGAAAATTATCCAATAATTTAATCATTACTTCTTCGTTGCTCCTACTCATCCATAAAACATGTTTAAAACATTTGAAAACATTGGATGCGAGAATTGTGTCTAGTGAGGGATATCAATAAAATTAAATCCACATGTTTGGTGAAAGAAATAGAATCCCATACTTTTCTTCATTTTTCTTATTTTTCTGTGACATTATAAAAAATCATATCCATATAAAAAACATAGTTTTTTCTAAATGTAACCACTTAAATCCAAATTTAATTAAATATAATACTTTACGTAAAAATTTTAGAATTATATTCATAAAACAAGTTCAAGAATGTTATAAATAATATTAAACTAGATAAATACATTATATAAATCTTCCTAAAAAACTCCCTCACTATTTACATAAAATACATAGAACATTACCCAAAAAATTGTAGAGCTATATTAGGTTCACCCATCATATAAGCTATATCAGGCTCATATATTATATAAGATAAATTGATCTCAACTATAATTATCTATATTGATTAGGATACATATCATGAATTTTTTTAATATATATATATTTTACATCATAAATACCTTCAGAAAAATGTTTTCAACCCAAATTAAAATCACATTCCATTTTCATATTGTAGTAGGGACAAATTTACCTTTCTTTTTAAAAAATATTTAACATAAAATTTTAGAAAATATTGTGCAAATTATTTTATTTAATGTTAACCCTCCAATGTTGTAAAGAAATATTCAAATGAATTAAAAACAATTATGGTGTGAAATGTTTTCACATAGAAATTATTAATAAATGATTCCTTTCACACCTTCAATTAATGTACCATGTTCATATAATGAAATGGAAATTATTTTCACACATTGAAAAAAATTTTAAGGTTGGATAATAATGATCTATGATAGTATTTTATGTACAAATAATACCTTTATTGAAATAATTTAATATAAATGGATATTTAGGGAAAATAGAATAATTTCAAATAATCATTTAAAATAATGTTTTGAAGAAAAATCATGTACCTTAAAAATCATCTAGAAGCATATATTCTACAACTCCTGAATAAAAAAAATAATTTAGTTATTTACATGATTAAAAACAATTCATGATGATTATATTATAATTAATATTTTTTAATTAACAAAAATGTTTTCTTAGTTACAAAATTAATTATTCTTACATTGAATGTTTTGTAGACATTCGTTTAATAATCCCAAAAAAAATCATTGGTAGGATGATCGTAGTAAAGGGGTTATTTTTCAATGATATCCATAATATTAATCATGATATTATTATCTGTTATATATATTAAATACAATTATCGAACATTAAATAAATGGTTCATGTGAAAAATTAATAACATCAGTTCATGGAGGTGGTAGTCCACATGGATGCACAAACCATGTTATAATTATTCAATATATAGAAATGTAGAAATTTCATGATATATAATCATAAATGAATTATAATTATGTTATGGATATAATATTTTTAAATTGACTCTATCATAATAACCATCATATTTATTTAGTGATGAATAATAATACACATCACTTACTAGAGGTGGAAATCCACTTATACGCATTAACGTTGTTCATATATCCCATATGATGAAAAATTAGAATGAAAAGTGTTTTAATATATCCATAATAATATTTAATTTTATTGAAAAAATTTATATTTTATTTCACCATTATTATGTTTATTTCAAGGAGGAAAATAACAAATAAACTTTAAATATGTTGGTTGGGGATTATACCTTGTCTTTGGATAACTTATTTGGATTACACATTAATCTGTAACAGTTTCCATTGATGGTGATAGCATAAACTATAAGATATGTGTAGGGATGTGGGGTTGAAATTTGTGTAGTTTTTTATGAACTATAGTGCTCAAAAGGAAAGAAGAAGTGAGGAGACGAGGTTCAATTTTATAAGTGAAGCGAAGTCCACTATTGGAATCCCATATTGTATTACATTAATATAAATTAACTGTAAAGTGCATCTGGTGAAAAATTGAATTATTTATAATATATATTCTCTTTGATTCTAAATAATATCATAAAATAATATTTTTACATGTTTTGGGGATGTTTTCCCTTTATATCATTGTTTTAAGCTTATGTTAACCCTTTTGATGACTGATGCGATATTAAATATTTTTACTCTATATGGGTCATTAAAGTTACTGTAAAAGAAAATGTGACCCTAAATAGGATTATATTTTATATTCATTTCATTATACATGTCACTTGGCCCCTGATAATATTCATATTTTTTCTAAATCATAAAATTAATATTATTTAATCCAATATATTATTAAATTAATTTTAAGACTATTCAAAAAGTTTGACATTAAAGAAATCATGTTATGAATTTAATTTTAATATAAACATTTATAACATTTATAATATTTAATATTTATCTGTAAGATTTATTTAACACAATAATTTATCCATGTTTCAATAAATTTAAAATTTAGGAAAATTACTTAATTGATCTTTCAAAAACATGAATATGTATTGTGTCGGCATTTCATAAGCACTTAAACTAATTATTCCATAAATAAAAAATGAAAATAAATTAATATGATAATAAAATTACATTCGTATTTTATGAAATATTTATAATAGAACATAAAATATTTTTATTCTTATGAAAAATATTACATATATTAATATAATGAGGGTCAAATTTTGATGTTATTCTTTACAAAAAATAACGTTAATGTAATTACTAAGGGAATGTGGAAATAAATTACACATTTTGACACTATGAGATGCTATGGTAGATTAAAACATTGAAAATAAAATAACTACAATGTTTTTTAAAATTTTAAGGACTTATCTAAGAGTTTTAATATAATTCAACTTATTTTACACATACCATGATCACAAATTTTTTACTATGAATACTATTTCTGGTGACATAGAATAAAAAGAAAATATTTAAAAAAATATAAACATCCAAATTCCAAATATGGAATAAAATCATCAAAATTTAATTTTTACAAGTTTATTAAGTCGATTATAATATAAATTGTAAAAATGAAATGATGAAATGTATATAGAAAAATACATTTTAATGCCAAAAATGATATTATATGAGACTTAAGTATACTTTTTACTAAAATATATATAATTTGAATATTAAAAAAATAATGGATGATTATTTTAAATTATTTGTAAACTATTACCATATTTGTAAATTAAAATTAATTTATTTTGTGGTCATAAATGGAAGATTTAAAAAACACGATATTTCATTTTTCCACTTAAAAAACATTAATAAAATATCTCAAATATTGATTCTAAGTCAATTTTTACTTTTTATATTTCAAAACTTATGTTTAATTTCATGGGATAAAATTTTAAAATTTTAAAATCAATATTTTAAATAAAACTATATAATATATGAAAATGAAATTAGTAAATTTTAAACTATTCCTTTTTTTATTTAAAAAATTACTTTTTATCCTTATAATGAATATAACTATATAAGAATTAAATAATGAATGTTAACATGGAATTAAATTTTATATATATATTATTTCATATAAACAACTGATATCTTGTTTTATAAACCATTATAACCACAACTATGAACTATATAGCTTTATAGGGTAGGAATTCATAAGGTAGGTAATGATTTTGTATACGAAATGTCTCCAAAAAACCCTATAATGTTGTAAATGTCATATTAAATTGGGGTATATAGAATAATTATTATAATGAATTTGATAATGTTATATATTGGTTTATAAATTACGCCTCATTATCTAAACATAACTAACACTATAAAATAGTGTGTTATTCATGATAAATATTTAGTAGTTAATATCAAGTTATGAAGAACCATATCAAATACCGATCTAAGAAAGAGGAATTTTCAATAATGAAAATGATTATTCTTGAATTATATATTATAAATATATTGATATGTTCATGATGATGCTAGAAATCATTGATCAAAACAATATTGAATTTTTTTATATATTTTGGTTAAATTTACATAGCTGACCATTGATTATTTTGAGAAAAGAGAAGAAGCATAAATGTGGTGTTTCAATAGTACCAAATATATAAGTGATGCAAATTTAGATGGTTAAAGCTATATTATATAGGGTAGTTAAATATCAAAAAAAATTCTATCACTATATAAATAATATAAGGATGTTTATATATTTTTTAGGAAAATATTCATATTATATGGAGTTTATTGTATTTTCAAATACATTAAATCATAAATATAATGATCCTAGCTAAAAATATAAAATTACTTCATGATATTGTTTTAGCTTTGGATTTTTTTCATTGAAATTTTATTAAACCCTACTGAGTCTCGATTCCATTGGAAATAAATATTTATAAGATATATTTTCTAATATAAATGATTATGTGAAATAATATTAGGTAAATCCTATAATTTTGTAGGATATAGTCGGTGAGGTAAACATATTGATGATCATGGGATACACCCACTAACAGGGAAGTTGAGAAATTATACGACCACATAGAACATATTTGTGGAGATTATCTATATCAAAATAAATTAAATATATTTTCATTTACCTACATATTCTATTGAAAATAATTTTGATATAGTAAATTAAATAGTGTATTTTAGAAAATAGAGAAATAAAATAACCGTAGAATCTCCAAAATAAGAAAAAGATGATGAAGATATTGTGGCATTACTAAATAATGTTTGTTATATTGGTAACATTGGAAAAAAAAGAAAAAATAAAGTGGTATTCCTTATTAAAAAAGAGTGATAAAACATAGGAAAAATTCTTTTTTGATTTGAAACTATTCTTCATTATTTGAAATAATTTGTCGAAACATTTATATATTATAGATGTTTTTTATTACGTAGGATCATAAGATCTGTTTTTTTAATGTAGAAATCTTGGTGAACAGGTTCATTATAATATCATTGATATTGGGAGGTAAAGGATTACCCATTTTAATGATAAACACTTTATGACATGCTAGTAGTCAATGTACATATTGTGAATGAGGAGATAGAATCATATTCATTGTAACATCCTGGATCTAAGTGCTGCCCAGAGGTGCCCCGTACCCTGTTGATCACATGGACCAAAGTGAATATCCCCATACGATAGAGGATATCGACTAGCAGCGAGGTACATGGGTTTGATAGTAGGAAAAATATGCCCTCATTGTTAGATAAACACAGTTAAAGTTAAACAGATAACAATAGTGGAAGTAGTAATAATACCATACAAAACTAAATAGAAGAAGACTAGAAGTAACAAAATGAATCAAATATATACATATGAATGATGAATGATACGTATGTCTAGAGAAACATACAAACATGTCACAATTCTAGAATATGTTAATAAGCCACGGTACAAAATAAAGACAAGTAAACATCTCCTCATCATCGCAAGCCTCAGCTTGGTCTCATGCTCTCCTGCTCCAAAGCAGTCATGTACTTAAAGTAGAAGGGAACTAACACTTAACAATACCTAGAACAATATAACATATTTTCGATACAAAAACATGACCCAATAAGGGTGTGTGGAGAATACTTGTAGGCAACCACCCTAAGATCTGGGCATTATAGTCAGTGAATATATATGGCAGTAAATATGCAGAATGAAGAAGCAAACAACGAAGTACTCAAAGGAAAACAATTTCATAGTTTCAATTACATTCAATTTCATATATCAAGTAAGAAGATAATAAAAAATAGGTATCCCACTGGGTTGTACTCATAGCATAACCCCTCTCGTTCTACCAAACAAGAATAAGAAACCCTAGCAGAATTACACACAGTCTAACCCCTCTAGATCAAATATATCACAGACTCTCTGAGCAAGAAATCACTTTCAATTCAACCTATAATCTCATATTGGAAACTAATAGGTGCTATGGGGAAGCACTCGATGTCCGATTCTCCATGTGGCCTACATCAAGGAACTAAAGACACTATGAGGTAGCAATTATATCCATCCACCCTATGGTCTCACAACGTAAATGTAAACAGACACTTTGGAGAAGCCCTTAACATCCATTTTCCATATGGTCTACTACACCAGGTTTTCACCGCCCATTGTAATTCAATCATACACAAACAATACATGGTTTCAAAAGTAACTCTTAAGAACTACTTGGTGAAAAAAAAAACAACATATCATAGCATGTCAGATAAAATCACTCCATTCTACAAAATTAGGAATGGAATTCAAGGCTCTAGCCTATTAGGAAAACCTAAAACAAACGGCCAAAACAAGAAACAAGGGGAAAAATCCATTTCATTACAATGTTATTCCAATTCACAAAAAAATTAACCTCTTTCTATAAAACAAGGTATAGAAGACAATAATAAGGCTAAAACCTTCAACACGCAACACCCCGAACAAGGGTATTGATAACATTTTCACATATAACTCATAGACTAACTATTTAATGGAACAAATCATCTACCTCAGCATCGTGTGATTTATAAAAGTGATCCTCTTTCCTTGAATCACACTAGAATTCTGTAGATCTACAAAAATGATAAATATGTTCAACTGAGGATATCTCTTGAACGATGAGACATCAGGAGATGATGTTCAAGAAGAAGAGATAAATCACCGATTCAATTCCAATGCAAATAAAAGAGTTTTATTCGGAGAACCGACGATGATTCTAGGGCTTAGAGAAGATCCATGTCCGTATGGATGCTACTAGATGAGAAAAATAAAGAATAAGAGCGTTTTTTCAAATAGACGCTACACCGGTCCATTTAATGAAAAAAGAATGTACACTGTGTGTAAATTATAAGTACATGATGTGTGCATGCTCTTTCCAGACCCCACTTTAGGTGGCTATCAGATCACCCTTCATGCCCATGTACATGGCCATTACAGAGCCAGTACATGGTCACATTCGACAACCGAGTACACGGTGTTCACATATATGTACTCGATGTGTACACCATAAATTTCTTTAAATTTCACTTTTACTCTAAAACCACCAAAAAATAAAAACATACCATATAATAAGATCTAGGTTCTTCCAAAATTCCCCCCTTAAAAAATTCATCCATGAATTTCCCTAATTCGGTGGTGTAGAATAAGAATCCCCAAACAGCTTCATCCATTGTGATCGTACATTGTCCTCCCTCTCCCAACTCTAAAACTGTACTCGCTCATGCTTCCATAGCACTCATACTAGATCAACATACCATATATGTATAACACTCCCACTATGATCAATAATCTGGATAGGATGCTCCTAAAATGAGGTGTCCACCTCTAACTCAACCTCCTAATGTTTAAAAACATGAGAAAGCTTTTATATGTATCTTCAGAGATGAGAAACGTGGAAGACGTTAATCATAGCCCTGTACCACTGAGGTTACTACAACCAATATGAAATCAGCCCAAATCTCTCCAACACCTCAAACGGCCCGATGTACCTCGATTAAAGATTAACCTATCTCCTAATCCTCTTGTGTCCCAACCTCGGTGTGAAATGCAGGAAAACCTGATCTCTAACCTAGAAATCCAAAGGTCGTCTCCATCGATCATCAAAAGAATTTTGTCGAGACTGTGTAGTGTCCATTTTCTACCGAATCAACTTCACCTATTATGTGGTCTCTTGGATAGGATGAGGCCCCATCATAGCTACATATCCGACCTCTAGCCAACATATGGGTGATCCGCATGGCATACAGTAAAAATCCTCATAAGGTTCCGTCTGAATATTTTCTTGAAAAATATTATTGTAGGAAAACTCCATAAGAGGTATTTGATTATCCCAAGAACCTCCAATTTCCAGAATGCATGCTCGAAGAATGTCCTCCATCGCGTTAATCATACGCTCGGATTGGCCACCTATTTGGGGATAACAAGATGTACTCAAATATACCTCTTTACCCATATCCCTCTAAAGTCCCTACCAGACTATAGAAGTGAAATATGCATCCATGTCTGAAATAATGGAGTGCAGAACTCCAAGAAAATGTTCGATCTCTTTGATGTAAAACCTTTATTTCTCATCAACACTAAAAGTATCATTGATCAGAAAGAAGTAATAATAATCTGTGAGATAATCAATGACAACCCATTCAGCATCATTACCTTGAAGCGACCTTAGAAAACCTATCATGAAATACATCGCGACATCATTCCACTTACATTAAAGAATGGGTAACTACTGAAAAATCACTGCTAGTTTTTTATGCTCTGCCTTAACGTAGTGATTGGTGGAATACCTCATGACAAAACTAGAAACATCTCTCTTCATACATGGCCAAAAATACTGACAGTGTAGATCACGGTAAATCTTTGTGACACCATGATGCACTGACTAAGACGAGGAATGAAATTCCCGCATTAGTTCCTCACATATGTATGCTGACACCCATATGCGCACGTGAAAATGAATGTTCTCATCCTAAAAAATGGTTAATCCAGTAATAGGGTCCTCTCCTAACACACTCATCCATAGGAATAGGCCTTAAAAATCTAATAGATGTCTCATTCACCCTCGATCAAGTGGAGTAGAGGTAACAGCTACAGAAGAAGAAATGTATATCCTTGACTATCGTGCACATCCAAATGCATCTCAATGAATAGATCCATAAGCTTCCAATCACTACTTCCCTCCTGATCTACATGTATCAATGTCCTCATCCTCAATGAATCATCCACAACATTCGCCTTCCTAGGCATGTAAGTAAGCTCAAAGTAAAAATTCTGAAGGTACTCAACCCACCATCACTGTCTCAAATTCAGGTCACGCTGAGTGAAGATGTACTCGAGACTTTTGCGGCCAGTGAAAACCATGAAATGACCTCCCAAAAGATAGTGTCTCCAACAACGTATTGAATGAACAAATCTAGCCAACTCAAGATCATACATTAGGTAATTCCTCTCACATGGCCTCAACTTTGAAGACCCATACTCAATGAATCCTCCCCATGCATATGCACACCTAACTTACCAATACCTGATTCTTCACGGTAAACAATATTGCTCTTTTTTTGCTCTGAAAATACCATTTTCAGTGCTGAAGTCAAATTCTATTTCAGCTCTTAAATGACTGACTCAAAAGAATCTGACCACAAGTACATCACACCATTCATAACCAGTCCCATAATTGGTGCAGTTAAGAATGATAAGTCCTTTATAAAACATATGTAGTAACCATCTAGCCCTAGAAAATTTTGTACCTCAAAAATGTTCTTTGGATACTCCCAGGAAACTGCTACTCTCACTTTCACTAGGTTTATTGACACTTATATCTCTGAGATAACATGACCTACGAAGTGAATCTAGTCCATACAAAATATTCATTTTGAGAACATAGAATATAGATTATGCTCCCTCAGTGTAATCAAAATAATCTCAAGATGGTAATAAAGGTCATGTCGAGTGAGAGTGTAGACAACGATATCGTCCACAATGACTACCCTCAAAGAATCCATGTATGTATGGAACACTTAGTTCATTAGTGCCACAAATATTTCAGTATCGATCGTGAGACTGAACAACATTACCAGAAACTCATATAGACCATACATGGTCCGTAAGGCTGTAAGAGGTATATCAGATGGTCTAATGTGCAACAGATGGTAACCTAATCTCAATTTAAAATTCGAGAGCACTTGGACTCCTCAAAGCATGTCAAAGAGATTGTCAATCATTGGCTTGGTTTATCGGTTCTTAACCATCAACTTGTTTAACTTCTAATAATCCACAAAAATTCAGTGGGTATCATCCACCTTCTTCACAAACAGTACAGGCGAACACCACAGAGATGTACTGGGTCGGATGAAACCCTTTTCCTGAACTCCTACAACTACTTCTTGAGCTCCTGTAACATTGGTGTAGCAATCCTATAAGGATTAATGGACACTGGTTCCACTCCTGAAACATGCTCATTAGAGAAGTCCACCACTCTCTCTAGAGGAAAACCTGAAAAGTCCTCTGTAAATTTGTCCGATAAATGATCCACCACTAGAATAAATTCCATCTGTAAAGTCCCTTTTTCATCCTGATATAGACTAGAGATCTTGGCTATAACTCCTCCCAACCCATGATACTCCGTTCCTGCTAGGATCACCTAGACATCACATTCATCCTTATGTAAAAAACAGCCACCCCTTAGTGACGTGATACTCACCTTACAACGATAGAAATGAAAAACATCCTTGAAGAGAACTATCTAGTCCATTCTATGAATGATGTCATGGAATGCCATCTCTAAGACATAGAGGTCCCAAAATAAGTGACACCCACCAACCTCAAGTGGGAACTCCTTGCACTATCATACATTAGTTGTTCTTGTCCCAAACAGAATGTTTAGCATCATCATATCAGCATAAGAAAAGATACAGATCCCAAGGCTCTCCACAACTACAGCAGATATAAAGCTATGTGAATACCTAGTACCCAAAAGGGAAGAATCTAAAACTTAAGAACCTAATATCGTACCTCAAACTGTAGAGGTTTTGGGATCCTGCTCTTACTGGATCTTCTCCACCACTAATGTATGACCTGCACCGTAGCCCCATGACCCTTCCTGACATCCCGGTGCTGATCCACCCAGCTGTCTTTGAATGCCTGGTGACTGAATACCATGGTTGTGACCTCCATCTCGGCCTGAATGTCCACAAAGACTCCAGTTTCATGATTGTTGAGAAATGAGTGGTGCTGCTCTTGAACAAAGAGTCTTAGAAGAAACCATGTCCCTAAATTCATGTGAGATGATATGACATAATAACTGAAGATGAAACATATTTCCACATGATCTGCTCTTCAATGGGTCTCTCGGGAAATGTGGCCTCATATTCCTGACCATTCAACACTAGTAGAGCACCACCTGGATACCTGAAGATGTATCTCTCCTCCTTGGATCTCCGAGTGAAGACTCCCTGCGATGCTTCCTACTATCAGTAGGAGGGATACCAACTCTAGATGTCAATCCACCATGTCTCATAGCTTTATAATCCCTTAGATTGTGCTCTATGATAAGCACTTTGTTGACTATAGATATGATGGAAGTCAACCTAAAGATGTTCACCTGAGATCAGGTGTTGTTACTGAGACTATCCTCAAACATCCATTTCAGAAATATCTCATCATCTATTGGGATGGGTGTGAAGTGATGCTGCTCTATAAAGAGAGAAGAATACTCTATAACAGAAAGACTACCCTGCTCCAGACTCATGAACTCTAGGGCTCGATCAGACCTCAAAGTCTTTGGGTAAATGTAGTCATAGAAAGCCCATTGGATCTCCTCCTAGGCCATATGATGCTGGTGTCCCACCTATGATATCACATACCACCATTTCATGATAGAGTCACAAATCATATACATAGAAGTCTTCACCATCCTCTTTGGATGTGTCTATAGATGCTCGAAGATAGACATCAAGGCTTCTAACCATGATATGTCGCCTGAGGTCCTCTGTCCCTAGTGAAGGTGGGAGGATGCATCTGCTGGAAAACTCGCATCAATTATTCCATAAATAGGGCAGGATGTGGTACTCCTCGGAAGGCCTGCACGATCCTCAAAAATCCCTCTCAGAACATTTATTCAACACCTCTATCTGGAATGATGGCTGGTGCCAAGACTCGCACAATTTGAGGATCAGCTGGTTGTCCCTAATCAACCCTGTCTATTGTCTGATCATTTCCATGAAACTAGTGTACAATTGGAGGAGTTCTTCATGGAATGAATCTAAAAGATCAAGTGCACACCTTAGATCAGGATTATTACAAACTAAAAACTAGAAATGTATGAAAGGAAAAATAGAAATAAAACATTCAGGTTTTTCAAAACAAGGATACATGATGTGTATAATTCCTACATGGTGTGTTCCCTTAAGCCTTTACATGGGCATGTACTTCTTTCAAAACTTGTCATGTAACACCACAAATTCATGGTGTGTTGACCTAACACACAATGTGTACTTGAATCCTATTCCCCTTCCTATGTTATTCTACATGGCTCAGCCACACGGTTCTCCTAGAAAAAGACTACAGTACGTGTTAGTTCCAAACACGAAGTGTACTAGACAAAAAGAACTAACTCATTTTGTTAGTCACATGGCCGATTACACAGATCACACTACACAGTGTGTTCTAGATGGACTCAGTGTGAACATGAAAGGTTTCATTGACCCGTGTTGTTTGTTACATGACCAGATACTCAAGGTACACTACATGGAATGTTCAAGCTTGACACATCATGTAGAACCTATGTTTTATACATCTATGTCCTTTGTCACACAGGAAGACACTGGTTTAAAAGAAACAGCCTGAATGTCCTGCCCACGACGTGTTCTAACATGATTCCTCAACCTCGTGTATCTACCCACATAGCCAGTTACATTGTTAGAGGCTACTTGAATGGTACCTAAGGTAAACAGAGTGTTCCTAAGAAAAAAATTTCATTCCCGAACAAAAGAACTCATGGAGTGTACTCATCACTTCACAACATTGATTCTGGGTTTTTCCAGATTGTATGCCTCAGAATCTATTGTAAAAGCCCAAAAAACACTAAAACCATCATTTAAATTACAAATTCCGATCCTTGGGGGGGTCATACTCCCAACGAATCAAATCTCGGCCTTTTGTACATGCCATAAACAAGGATATGAGTGCAATAATCCACCATATTATGGTTTATGAGGGCTAATAGAACTACAAGAACCGTTGTTTGGTGTTTATTCGAATACAAACATAGAAAATACAATACCCTATCAAAAGTAGGTACTTTATCAAGGAATCTATCACAACATCATGAATATCTAACACTACATCTATCATAAGAACATGCAGTCACTAATGCACCCAAAATAGCATGGCAAGAATGCATGACATGTGATTTCTAGAAAATGCCTAAATGATGCATGGGATGGAATACCATCATCTCATCATGTTTCAACTGAAATAGAACCTCAATTACATCAACAATAATATTACAATACATTTGAATCACCCAATGGTGAAATAAAATCAACTATAAAATTGCAAAAACAATGAAATTTTAATAACGTGGTAAATTGGATTTTCCCTAAATATGGGTTAGCTACACCTGGGTATGGCTTATTACCAAGTTCCCATTCCATCCTATACCTAGCTATAGGATCCAAATAGTTATTCAAGTAGAAACAAATTTCATTGATACCACTATGTAACATCTCAGTTTCGGGTTCCACCCAGAGGTGCCCATACCCAGTTGGTGACATGGCCTCATGCGCATTTCACTAAATGACATAAGTTTCTAACTAGAATCTAGGTTCATGGGTGTGATAGTGGGGAGACTATTCTTTAATTATCAGAGTAAAACCGTGAAAGAAAAATATATAACAATAGTGGAAGTCGAAATAATACCATACAAAAGTAAACAGCACATAACTGGAAGTAAAAAACTAAAACACATATATCCAAATGAATAATGTATGATATATATGTCAATTGAAACATACAAATAGGTCAAAATGATGGAATACAGTACTAAACCAAATTAAAATAAAATGAAAAGTAAACATCTCCTCAACATCACAAGCCTCAGCTTGGTCCCATGATCTACAACTCCAAAACAGTCATATACCTGAAGGTGAAGGGCGCTTTCCATTATCTAGAACTGCAACAATATAATCAGTTTGGGCCCAAAAGCATGACCCCAAAAGGTTGTGTGATAAATCCCAGTAGGGAAGCACACAAATTTTTTTACCTAATAGTTAGTGAATATATATGGCAGGCAATATGTAAAAAGTAGCAGTAAACAAGGAAGTACTCAAAAGTAAACAATTGCACAGTTTCAATTACATTCAGTTTCATATATCACGTAAGAAAATAATCACAAATAGGTAACCCTCTAAAAAGTACTCACAACCTAACCCATTAGGCTCAACAAAACAAGAACATGAAACCCTCATGGAATTACACACACTCTAACCCCTCTGAGTCATCTTTAGCACAGAATCTCTAAGGAAGCACTCACCGTCAATTCCACCTATAGTTTCTTATTGGCAACTAATAGACGATCTGGGGTGGAACTCAACGTCAAATTCCCCATGTGTCTTTCATTGAGGAAATATATACACTCTTAGGGAGAACTTACATATATAACCCTATGGTCTCAAAATGTAAAATTAAACAGACACTCTAGAGAATCCCTCCACATTCATTCACCATATGGTCTACTACACCAGGTTCTCACGGCCCTGGGCAAGTAAATCATGCACAGATGATAAGTGGTATAAAAATTAATCCCCAAGGACAACATGGATAAACAAACAATATCATATCATATCATGCCTGATAAAATAACTCCATCCTACAATCCTAGACATTTAAAGTAAGGTAGTATCCTTTTAGGAAAACAAAGAACAAACGGTCAAAACAGGAAACATGGGAAAAACATCTATAGCATGGAAAAGTTATTCATATTCACTAACAATTATCCTCTATCCAACAAACAAGGCATGACAGTAAATAATTAGGCTAAATCCCTAAACATAAAATACCCCAAACATGGTTATTGAGCACTTTTGCACATATAACTCAAAGAATAAACAAGGAAATGATCAAACCACCAACCTCAGTGTTGTGAGATTAATATACGTGAACCCCAGGCCTTGAATGTCCCTAGAACACTGTATATCTAAAAAACTATAAAAAATGTTCAATCGAGGATATCTCGTGAAAGAGGAGAAATTGGGAGATAAAATTCCGGAAGAAGAGAGAACTCATTAATGTGATTACAATGCAACCGATGGAGTTCTATTTAGAGAACAGATATTGATTCTGGGGATCATAGAAGATCTGCGGCCACAAGGATACTCCTGGACAAGACATATTAAGAATAAAATCATTCCACCAAAAAGAAGAGACCCCGGTCCGTTTAATGAAATAAAGAAAGTACACTGTGTATACATTATATGTACATGGCGTGTACTTGATCTTACCGTGACCCACTTTAGGAAGCCTCCATTTCACCCCACACATCCATGTACTCAGCTGTTACACAGCTAGTACATGGTCACCCACGGAAACTGAGTACACGATGTGTAATTATAATTACATGACGTGTTCTATTGATGTTTCACGAAACCTCTCTTTTTCTAAAAAACAACCTAAAAAGAAGATCAAGGTTCTTACATTTATAATGTTCAATTATATATCATGTGGATATATACATTAATATTAAAAAATAGAAATCATATATATATATATATATATATATATTGTAAAACCCCGAAATTTTATGAGATATATTCCTTTTAATTTCTTTTATGTATTCGATTGTACACTAAACCAATATTATTTTGCACAATATGCAACACTTTATTAGCTTGTAGTATACGCAACACTATTCTCGGATCGTGTTACACACAATTCCAAGTTCGTTTTGTGGTAATTATTCTACGCAACCTTAAGTATATATTTTGTTTAATGTATAAATAAAATAAGTTTTAATTATGTTATACGAAACACCAAACAGGGCTTTTACTACACATATCCCAGACATGGCTTGCATTACACGCAATCAAGGCCTTCCTTAATAGTTTGTTTAGTACACAATACCGAGTTTCACTATACAAGATATTATTATAACATTATTATGAACTAGACATTATGAATAGTAATACCAACTTTTTGAAATTTTATAAATCTTATCTTTCAAAATGGACATCATTTTTGAATTCGGAATATCAAAATTAACCTATGGTGAATTTTTCGTATTTTTCTAAAATCTTTTAATTTTTGATGAATAGTGAAAACACTAGGTTACTATTTAAAAAACAACTTTTTATTTAAATAATTATTTATTTTATTTAAATTTATTTTATGAAAAAATTGATACATAATACTTATATAAGTCCAATGTAATTAATTAGATTCATTTTATAATATTTGTAGATATACAAAAATTTTATTGAACTTTTCACCGTCTTTTACACACCTCTTAGGAAAATTCGAAAATTTACATAAAACATAATTTTACCACATCTGTGACTATAATTTCAAAAATATGAGAGACATGGTTAATATCAAGGATTAAAATATGGTTTAATAAGATAAAACTAGTTTTTTCTTGAATAATATCTTTTTACTTTTATTTACCACGGTTAAAAGTAAAAATATGGTAATTAAGGGAAAAAATGACATTATTATAACCTAACACATGTCCAAATTCTATTATATATCTGTAATTAGACCAAAAACAACCTTAGGAATAAAATATTACCCTTTAGGTCCACATGGATTAGATTATGACATTTATTATTATTTTATTTAAAGAAGATTTAAAATAGTTAAAATCAAAGTTTAATGACTACAAGATTTTTAATATGGGATTACACATAAGATAAACTCAACTATAAATATTCATTAGAAAGGTCAAAATATTTCCTAAAAAATGGTAGTTTATTTATAATTCTTAGACATTAAATAATTTAATTTATTAATGACATAATGGTGATTGAGTAATTACCTTATTTATGAAATATTAACATTATTGATGTTATAAATTCCAAAATATATGTAATTTGAGACTTTTTATGAATTACAAATTTAATTTATGTTAAAATTACATGTTTTTATTTATTAAATTATATTTTTTCACGCTAATAATTCTGTTATGATTTTCTGAAAAATCAATTACCAAATAGTGTAAAAATTTACATAAAATAGTTTTCAGAACAAATATTATATTATTAATTGTTATTTCATTCCAAAAAATCTATGGTTCGGCCAAATAACTTATATATGGTTATATATATGAATAATGAACCACTTGTGGTTTGTTTTTCTTGTTATTTTATTTTTATTAACAATATAGTGTAAGAAAACAAGAAGACATGGTAAAAGATAAATTATTTAACTTATAGTTAAATCTAAATGATATGGTTAATGTAGTAACCTAAAATTGTATAAAACCTATTGGTTGAAAAGATTTCGACCCCTACCCACTTTATCTTTGAAATAAGTCACTTTGGAGCCATTATAAACCAAATACAACTTTATTATAAAATAATATTTTAAGTTTTTCTAAAAAGTGACCATGTTCTCCCTTATAAAAGGGCCCCTCCTCCCTCTTCTCTTCCCACAATTTTGAGCCTTAAAGCTCAGATAACCTCTGTACATTTCCTTTATCAACATCCCTATAAACATTATAGAGGTTATGGTCTCCTAAAAATACAGACTCTAGTGCCTTATGTGGAAGCCTGAAAGAGGTGTGTCGAAGAATAGGTAATTTCTTCTACCGATTCTTTCATGTTTATTTCTTCTTAAACTTCTTAATGATTAGTTTTTTCATTATAAAGTAATAAAATCAGTATCATTAATATAATTATTTGTTATTGTATATATTAAACAACCCCATTTTACCTTCTATCCATCCTATGGAAAATGAAATCACCATGTGTGCGTACGTACAGAATACCGTCTCCACACCGTGGTGTAATCTGTTTTTCCACCACCACCTTAATTGGATGGGTATAATGGTGTATGGAATAATTATATATGGTTATTATAGAATCATACTGATTCTGAGATATTATATAATCCACTCCAATTCTATTCAATAATTTTGGGAATGATATCAATCCTTGTGCATACATACGGATTACCGTCTCTACGACGCGATGAGATTAATTCTCCATGTTAACCATTCAAGAATTATTAAAAAGTATATATAATGAATAATAATGAAATATATGATTTAATTTATCTACTGGATTAATATATATATATATATATGTCATCTACTTACTTCCATTCCAATAAATAAGGAAAGGAAAACAGTGGTCATGCATACGTACGACCTACCACCTCCATGAACGGTGTATTTCACTTCATTCATCTATATATTATATATATATACTTAATATATATGATATATAAATCAAGATTTACATTCTGGAAGTAATTAAATCATGATATCATTAATAATAATATCAAGAACAACAAATCAAAACACGTATGATAAATAAAATGATTTTATCCAAAATGCTTCTTTAACATGGAATTTACAAAAGAACGGGTAATATAAAGTCATAAGTGAACCATATATGATATCATAACAATGAATAAGTTTATATAATAAGTAAATGACATTATTTAAATCATTATACAAGAGGCTCGTATATGTACGAAGAATATCAGACCTAAGGTAAGGGATAATTATTCCAATCTCATTCTTATCTGAGATTGTTTATTCATAAGTATTTACTGGGGCTATAATTATCATTTATGTCCTAGTTTTATAAAAATGGTTTCAAGTATGTTTAAAGTCCTTTTAAAAAAATTTACATTTACTACATGGTTTGTAATGAATCTTTTATTTTTGTTACCGTACAATGTACTTTTTTACTTTTCAGGAAAAAGTACGAGTAGAATGCTTTTTTAACTTATACAGCGTGAATAGATTTTTACGGTTTCAAAATTCATAATTTTCATGAAGCTTATTCTACATGTTTAAATGATTATTTTTTTAAAAAATCGATTTCTTTTAAAATTTCATGTGATTTTGAGAAAAGAAAATGATTTTTAAGAAGAAAGGATATTTTCCTCAAGAATTCATTTCAAGTGTTTTATCAAAACCATTTTTCATCTAAGATGACATTATTTCATATATGTATAATGATTTACATGGTTTCAATTTTCTTATGATGAAATGATATCCATTTGTTTTATATGGATTATGTTTTGATGGGATGATGTTCATGAAACCCATTTTATTCATTGGGTTATGATGAATAATATATGTTTATATTGTGGAACACATAAGAATAATTTCATTATGAGATGGGTGGGACCTATATCTACCTCTAATGCGTTGGGTAATGATTTATATATCATGTGATAGACATGTTTAGAATGGTAAGTTAATTTGGTTTAGTGATACAGGACTGGAACGAGGTGTGAACTCAATTGAGAAAGGGACTTTGTTGACCAATATAGTCTTGATAGCAATGCCTTGGATACTATGGAAATCATGTCATGTGATTAATGGTTTTCCACAATTACATGTTTTATTCCCCTTCTATTTAATAATGATTGTTGTTCCTTTATGATATATGGCTTACATAGTTCCATGATTTTTGTATTTGCTCAATATTTTGATGTTTAGATTTTATTCTCATGTTTTTTTGGCATTCTAATTTTTATGGATTGTTTTATGTTCTCTATGTTTACCCTTACTGAGCATTTGAGCTCACCCATTTTATGTTTTCTTTTCCCTAGGAGATAAAGAAAGTGTTTAGGTAAAAAACAAAGAGGAAGATCTTTATGGTATATGTTGAAAATCTTTCACCATGATTAGAAGATTATTTATCAAAGTTTCCAAAGACACTAAACTATTACGGTTCTTGTGTGCTAGTTTTTGTCATGTATTATGTATTCTGCAAAAGTAATGTAATGTCTATGTATGCCAAGCTTTGGGTCTCAACAGTTGCTATAAGAGGAAATGTTTAGTTAACCTTTGGAAACTAGGATATGAAAACTTTTTTGAAATCCCTAGGAATATTTCTATGGTATGTATAAGGATGTCCCTATGGTTTAGTATAACTACGGGTTAAATTCCTAGAGTTATGTTGACAATCATGAATAACCTAGGGTGAACCTAAGGCATCCTGGATTAATTAATGTGTGATAAATTACACATCCCATAAGTGACTTTTTATGATTATGTGGTTCCTAGTTATTTTAGTTGTTTCTTATACAATGGATTTTGGTTTTAGTTAATAAAGGGAACAAGAAGGAATTGGGTTAACATTGAATCTGATGGAAAAATTGGGGACTATGAGCAGCGAAATTCTGTAATTCCTAGAGAGAAAGATACAGTGATTGTGCCGAATCAATCATCACGATAAATTATTAACAAGGTGAGATTTAGTGGTATTCCTATGTCATTAATAATTTGAGTAAGATGGAATTTTATGCATGTTTCTATGGAGAGGAACATATAGGAAGGTAGATGAAGCTTTCAATATATCAAGAAGAAAGGAAGAAGAACCTTGAGGAATCCCTCAAATGAATGGGCAGATGATATCTGTGTGGGAAAAAGGGGCATATAGTGACAAACTATTATGGAGATCAATGTCTTATCTATAGAGAACATGGGAATTACAGAACTCATTGCCCTGACCTAAGAGGTTACCTCTAAATAGAGGAAGGACCTATTCCATTCCAATCATGGAAGATGATGGATATAAGGGATTATATATTGGAATTCAAGAATAATGTTGTTGAGGTACTTTTATGGTATATTGAAATATCTAAGTATTGGTCCATTGTGGTTTTCAGAAAGAATATGGTACCGATAACCATGAAAAGTGATTGAAATATTTTTGGAAAGTAGATGATATGCGCATAATGAATGCATAAGGAGAAAATAATATGTTTGAAAGTATTCATAAACTCATGACTGGTATAAGGACAATGTGATATCATGGTTTGATTATACAGAATTTTGGGATTTTTGTATGTGTAAAGAGTAAACTTTTGACAGCATTCATGTTTGCACCAAGGTTCTATGGTAACTCATATTTCAAGATAATACATGACTATGGAATTCACATTTTTGGAATGTGACCAACACGGTATATATATCTTATGATATATGAGCGATAAATGATTTTATTCAATTCTTGGTAGATGACCTTTCTAGTAATTGTTTTATTTATAATATGATATTGGACAGAAGTATTTTGAAATAGATTAAGTTAGACATCAGATAGTATTGTTTAACAGTAGAAATTTGTGTTATGTTATAACTGTATAGTTTTAAAAAATGACAACCTGTAGGATGGGAGACAACCCGTTGCGTTGGACAAGGATACGAGAATCGAACCCACAACCGAAGTGCGACAGGCCTTTATCGCATACCACTGGCCTACAGAAAGTCCATGATTAGTAGAAACTAGTTTTATTTTATTAATAACTATGATAGATGAATTATAAGTCCATTTTAGAAACCATATATGATTAATCTCTACATAGATGGACTTATGTATATTTAGTAAATTTTTCTAAACTTTTTGTGATAGAAACAGATGGAATGACCTATCATTCTATCAGATTCTCTTATAAAACTTCACGAATGAAAAATTCAACTTCATTTCATTAAGAGATGAAGTGGAAATTGTTCAAGGCACGGCCAAAGGTGATATTTTACAAAAATCAAGTAAATATTTCTTTTAATTCAACTATTCTTCAACATTAGGGAAATGATCTTGATAACTAAAAATGTTGTCCTTGTACCCTCATACCTGAAGAATTAGATGGTACCTTAAATCATCACAAATTTGTGGCTTTGTGATTGATGGATTTTTCATATACATGTCCTCTACCACTCTCCATCAGAACATGATGGTTAGATTTTCTCATCTATATCAATATTTTCACCTATGTTGTCCTATGTGGAAACCCAGTGCCGAGTTACTTTGGTTGACCATTATTATTATAACATTTATTTAAAATGAATTTATAGTATTCCTTTTTACGATGTGGGTTTCTATGAAAAAAATTTCAAGTAGTAAACCATTTATAACCCCGACGAATTTTGAGGGCAAAATTTATTTTAAGGGAGGTAGAATGTAACCCCCTGAGATTTTATGAGTTATATTATTTTTAATTTCAATTTTTCTTTTATTATACACTAAACCAAGATTATCTTTCACTATACGCAACATCGTATTAGTTTGTAGTATATGAAGCACTATTCCTGGCTCGTGTTACACAAAATCTGAAGTTCGTTTTTTTGAAATTATTCTACACAACATTAAGTATATATTTTTTTTAAAGTATAAATGAAGGAAGTTTTGATTATGTTATACGCAACACCAAATAGAGCTTTCACTACATGCATCCCTGACTTGGCGTACATTACACGCAATCTTGACCTTCCTCAATAGCGTGTGTAGTATGCAATACTGACTTTCACTAAACGAGATATTATTAGAATATTATTATGAACTAGCTGTTATGAATATTAGTACCCATATTTTGAAATTTTATAAATTGTATCATTCCAAATGGACTTTATTTTTGGATTTGTAATATTGAAATTCACCTAGGGTAAATTTTTGGTATTTTTCTGAAAACTTTCAATTTTTGATGAATAATGAAAACAGTAGGTTACTATTTTAAAACCTACTTTTTATTAAAATAATTATTTATTTTATATAAATTAATTTTAGGTCAAAATTGATACATAATACCTATATAATTTCAATGTAATTCACTGGAGTCATTTTATAATAATTATATATATATATATATATATTTTATAGAATTTTTCACTGTCTTTTACCCATCTCCTGGGAGATTTTGAAAATTTACATAAAACTTACTTTTACCGCTTCTGTGAGTGGAATTTTGAAAATCCAAGAGACATGGTTAATATAAAGTAGTAAAATGTGGTTCAATAAGATAAAAATAATGTTTGGGGAATAGTAACTTTTTACTTTTATTTACCACGGTTAAAAGTAAATAGGGTAATTAAGGGTAAAAATGATATTATTATTACCATAACACATTTCCTAATTCTATTGGATAAATGTAATTCGACCAAAAACAACATTAAGAATAATATATTACCCTTTAGGTCCACTTTTATTATATTAGGACATTTATTATTATTTTATTTAAAGAAAAGTTAAAATCTTTAAAATCAAAGATTAATAACTAAAACATTTTTAATATAGGGTTATAAATAAGATAAATTCTACTATTAATATTAATTAGAAATCAAAAAATATTTCCTATGTAATGGTATTTTATATATAATTTTTAGACATCAAATAATTTAATTTATTTATGACATAATGATGATGTAGTAATTACCTTATTAATGATATATTAACATAATTGATGTTATAAATACCCAAATAAATATAATTTGAAACTTTTTATGAATTACACTATTTTTTAGGTCAACATGACATGTTTTTAATGATTTAATTAATGTTTTCGAACTAATAATGCAGTTATGATTTTCACAAAAATCAATTACCAAATAGTGTAAAAATTGACATAAAATAGTTTTAAAAAAATATAATATTATTAATTGTTATACTATTCGAAATATATACGTTTTGGCCAAATGACTTAGATAAGGTTATATATATTAATACTGAACCACTTGGGGTTCATTTGGATTGTTATAGCAAGTTTAATAACCATATAGTGTAGGAAAACAAGAAGACATGGTAAAAGTTAAATTATTTAACATAGAGTTAAATTTAAATGATAAAGCTAAAATAGTAACATAAACATGTCTAAAACCTATTGGTTTAAAATATTGTGACCAATATCCACTTTATCTTAAAAATAAGTCACTTTGGATCAATTATAAACTGAATATGACTTTATTATAAAATAATATTTTAAGTTTTTCCTAAAGTGCCCCTCTCTTTCCTTATAAAAGGGCACCTCCTATCTCTTCTCTTCACACAATTTTGAGACTTCATGTTCAGCCAACCCCTGGACATTTCCTTTCCCAAATTCCATAGAAACATTATAGAGATTCTGGTCTCCTCAAAATACCAACTCTAATTCCTTAAGAGGAAGCCTAAAAGAGGAGCGTCGAAGAAGAGGTAATCTCCTCAACCGATTCTTTCAAGTTTCTGTCTTCGTCCACTTCTTGTTCATTAGTTTTTTCATTATAAATTAATAACATAAGTATCATTAATATACTGATATGTTATTATATATATTAAACTACCTCATTTCACCTTCTATCCATCCTATGGAAAAAGAAATCACCGCGCGTGCGTACGTACGAAATACCGTCTCCACGTCGTGGTATAAACTGTTTTCCACCATCACCTAAATTGGATGGGTATAATGGTTTAATGAATAATTATATATGGTTATTATAAAATCATATTGACTCTGAGATATTATATCATCCACTCCTATTCTATTCAATAATTATGGGAATGATTTCATCGTTCGTGCGTACGTACGAATTACCATCTCCACGACTCGATGAGATTCCTTGTCCATGTTAACCATTAAAGAATGATTATAAAGTATATATAATGAATAATAATGACATATGGGAAATAATTAAGCTACTGTATTTATGTATATATATATATATGTCATCTACTTACTTCCAATCATGTCAATAAGTAAAGGAAAATAGTGTTCATTCGTACGTACGACCAACCATCTCAATGAATGGTGTATTTTATTTCATTCATCTATCTAATATATATATATATATACTAAATATATATGATATAAAAATAATTATTTAAATTCTTTATGTAATTAAATCATGATATAAGTAATAATAATATCAAAAACAACAAGTCCAAACATGTACGATAAATATTACGATTTTACCCAAAACGCTGCTTAAACATGGAATTTAGAAACAAACGGGTAATATAAAGTCATAAGTGAACCATATATGATATCATAACAATGAATATGATTTTATAATAAGTTAATGACATTATTTAAATCATTTTATAGGAGGTTTGGATCCATACGAAGCATATCAAACCTAAGGTAAGGGATAATTATTCCAATCTCATTCTTATCCGAGATTGTTTATTCGTATGTATTTACTAGGGTTATATTTATCATTCATGTACTTGTTTTCCAAAAATTGGTTTCATTATTGATTAAAGTCCTTCATAAAAAAATTTCACTTTTACTACATGGTATGTAAGGAATCTTTCTTTTTTTTACCAACAATGTACTTTTTGACTTTTCTGGCAAAAGTACGAGATGAAGGTTTTTTTAACTTATACAGCGTGATTGTATTTTTACGGTTTCATAACGCCTGATTTTCATGAAGCTTGTTCTACAATTTTTCATGATTAAATTCAAAAAAATCCATTTGTTTTTAAATTTCATCGTATTTTGAGAAAATAAAATGATTTTGAAGAAGAAAGGATATTTTTCTCAAGAATTAATTTCAAGTGTTTTATCAAAACAATTTACCATCTAAGAATACATTATTTCATATGTGTATAATGATATACATGGTGTCACTTTTCTTATGATGAAATTATATACATTTTTTATATAGATTATGTTATTATGGGATTATATTCTGGAAACCCATATTATTCTTTCTGTTATGATAAATGATTCATGTTTATGTTGTGGAAAACGTAAGAATGATTTCATTATGTGATGGGTGGGAATTATATCTCCCTCCAAGGCATTGGGTAAGGATTTATATCTCATGAGATAAACATGGCATTAATGATAAGTTAATCCGGTTCGGTGATACATGACTGGAATGAGGAGTGAACTCAATTCAGAAAGGGACTTTGTCCACTAAGATGTTCTTACCAGCAATGCCTTGGCTACTATAGAAATCATATCACATGCTTAATGGTTTTCCACAATTACATGTTTTATTCCCAAATAATTTTACCATGATTTATGTTCCTTTATGATATATTCCTTACATACTTCCAAGAAATATGTCTATTCCCAAGATTTTGAGGTTTAGATTTAATGTTCAAGTTTTTTTCTGCATTCAAATATTTATGGATTGTTTTATGTTCTCTATGATTACCCTTACTGAGCATTTAAGCTCCTACTTTTTATGATTTATTTTCCCTAGGATATATATAAATGTTTTAGGTAAGAAAAAAAAGTGGATGATGTAACACCCTGAGATTTTATGAGATACATTATTTTTAATTCCTTTGATTGTACACTACACCAAGATTAGGTTGCAGTATACACAACACTATTCTTGGATCTAGTTACACACAATTTCAAGTTCGCAACATCGACTGTATATATATATATATTTATTCAATGTATAAATGAAATATGGTTGGATTATGTTATAGAAAACAATAAAGGAGTCTTGCACTACAAGAAACCCTGACTTGGCTTGCATTACATGCAATCACGACCTTCCTCGATAGCGTGTGTTGTACGCAATACCGAGTTTCACTAAACAACTATATGTTATTTAAATATTATTAAAAACTAGCCGTTATGAATAGAAATAACCACTTTTTGAAATTTTGTAAATTTCATCTTTAAAAGGGACATCATTTTTGGATTTGGAATATCGAAATTAGCCTAGGGTTAAATTTTAGTATTTTTATGAAAACATTTAATTTTTGACGAATAGTGAAAACAGTAGGTTACTATTTAATAACCGACTTTTTATTTAAATAATTATTTATTTTATTTAAATTTATTTTACATTAAAATTGATACATAATACCTATATAAGTTCAATGTAATTCATTGGAGTCATTTTATAATAATTTTAGATATATAAAAATTTTATTGAACTTTTGATCGTCTTTTACCCACCTCCTAGGAGAATTTGCAAATTTACATAAATCTTAATTTTACCCCTTTTTTGAATGGAATATAAAAAATCCGAGAGACACTGTTTATTTCAGTGAGTAAAATACGGATCAATGAGATGAAAATAATTTTTGGTGAATAGTAACTTTTTACTTTTTTTACCACAGTTAAAAGTAAATAGGGTAATTAAGGGTTTAAATTATATTATTATTACCCTAACACATGTACTAATTCTACTGGATAAGTGTAACAAGACCAAAAATAACCTTATGAATAACATATGACCATTTAGGCCCACTTGGATTATATTAGGACATTTAATATTAATTTATTTAAAGAAGGGTTTAAATAGTTAAAATCAAAGTTTAATAACAAAATTATTTTTAATATATGGTTATACAAGAGATATATTAGACTATAAATATTACTTAGAAAGATAAATAGATTTAATACATAATGGTATTTTATTTGTAATTTTAAGACATTATATAATTTAAATTATGTATGACACAATGATGATGCAGTAATTATCTTATTAATGAAATATTGACATAATTGATGTTATAAATACACAAATAAATTTAATATGAGAATTTTTATGAATTAAAATACTTTTATATGTTAATATGACATGTTATTATTGATTTAATTAACTTTTTTCGAACTAATCATTCTTTTATGATTTTTACAAAAATCAATTACCAAATAGTGTCAAAATAGACATAAAATAGATTTTAAAAAACATATTATATTATTAATTGTTATTTTATTCCTAAAAATGTAAGGTTTGAAAAAATGACTTAGATAAGGATATATATGTTAATAATAAACAACTTGGGGTTCTTTTGTCCTGTTATAGTAAGTTTATCAACCTTATAGTGTAAGAATTCAAGAAGACATGGTAAAATAAAAATTATTTAACTTAAAGTTAAATCTAAATTATAAGGTTAAAATAGAAACCTAAACTTGTATAAATTATATTTTATGAGATTAGGTAGACCCATCCCCACCTTAGCTTAGAAATAACTCAATTTGGAGCTATTAAAAACCGAATATGACTTTATAATAAAATATTTTTTTTTGTTATTCCAAAAGTGCCCCTCTCCTCCCCTATAATAGGGCACCTCCTCCCTCTCTTCCTCACACCACTTTGAGCCTTCAAGCTCGGATAACCCCGGAAATATTCTCTTATAAACTTCCATAGATACATCCTAGAGGTCCTGGTCTTCTTCAACGACAAATTTTAATGCCCTAAGAGAAGGTCTCAAAGAGGCGCTTCAAAGAAGAGGTAATGTCCGTTACCGATTATTTCATCTTAATTTCTTCTTCCACTTATTCTTATTTAATTGTTTCATTATTCAGTAATAACATAGGTATCAATAATATACTGATATGTTATTATATGTATTAAACAACCCCATTTCACCTTCTATTCATCCTATGGAAAACGAAATCACCGCGCGTGCGTATATACGGAATACCGTCTCCACGCCGTGGTGTAATCTGTTTTTCCAACACCACCTTACTTGGATGGGTATAATGGTGTAATGAATAACTATACATAGTTATAATAACATCATACTAATTCTTATATATTTTAACATCCACTCCAATTCAATTCAATAATTATGGAAACGATATCATTGCTCGTGCGTACGTACGGACTACCGTTTCCACGACTCGATGAGATTCATTCTCCATGTTAACCATTAAAGAATGATTATATGTATATATAAGCAATAATAATGAATTATATGAAATTATAAAGCTAATGGATTTATGTATATATATATTTATGAAATCTACTTAATTCCATTCAACTCAATAAGGAAACGAAAATTTCGTTCATGCGTACGTAAGGCCTACCGTCTCCATGAACGGTGTATTTCTTTCCATTTATTGATCTATTATATATATATATGTATATTTTGAATATATATTATATATAAATAATTTTTTATATTCTGTAATTAAGTAATCATGATCTAAGTAATCATATGAATAATTACAAGTCAAATCACAGACCATAAATGAAACAATTTTACCCAAAACGCTACATTAACATGAATTTACAAAATAACAGGTAATATAAAGTCCTAAATGAACCATATATGATATCATAAAAATGATTATGATTATGTAATAATTAAATGAAATTATTTAAATCATTATACAGAAGGTTCAGATATGTATGAAGCATATCAGACCCAAGGTAAGAGATAACTATTCCAATCTCGTTCTTTTCTGAGATTGTTTATTCGTAAGTATTTACTGGGGTTATTGTTAACTTCCAAGTCCATGTTTTCTAAGATTTCTTTTATGTATGTTTAATGTCCTTTTTACCCATTTTGTCTTTTAATACATGGTATGTAATGAATATTTTTTTTTATTACGTTACGAGGTACATTTTGACTTTTCCGACAAATGTATGAGGAGAGTGTTTTTTTAAATTATACGGCATGAAAGGATTTTTACGGTTTTATAGAGCTTGATTTTCATGAAGCATCTTCAAAAAGATTTCATGAATATTTTCATGAAAATCCTTTTCTTTTAAAAATGCATGAAATTTTGTGAAAAGAAAATGATTTTAAAGAAGAAAGGATATTTTCCTCAAGAATTCATTTCAAGTGTTTTATCAAAACCATTTTCCAACTAAAATGAAATTATTTCATATGTGTATGTTTTATGTATAATGCCTCTATGATTTACATTGTTTAAATTTTTTTATTATAAAATGATATCCATTTATTTTATATGGATTATGTTATGATGGGATTATGTTTATGAAACCCATTTTATTCGTTCAGTTATTATGAATAATCTATGTTTATTGTGTGGCACAAGTAAAAATTATTTCATTATGAGATGGGTGGGACCTATATCTACCTCTAATGCATTGAGTAAAGATTTATATCTCATGAGATAGACATGGCTGGAATGGTAAGTTAATCTGGTTTAGTGTTACAGGACTGAAACAAGGAGTGAACTCGATTCAGAAAGGGACTTTGTCCACTAAGATAGTCTTGGCAGCAATGCCTTGGCTACTATTGAAATCATAAAATGTGCTTAATGGTTTCCAAAATTACATGTTTTATTACGATGCTATTTTATCATGATTGATGTTCGTTTATGATATATGTCTTACGTACTTCCAAGATTCATGTCTTTGCTCGTGTTTTTGATGTTCAGATTTTATGTTCATGTTTTTGCATTCAAATGTTTATTGATTGTTTTATGTTCTCTATGTTTACCCATACTGGGAATTTGAGCTCACCCCTTTTATGTTTTCTTCTCCCCAGGAAATAATGAAAGGTTTTAGGTAATAGAAAAAAAGGGAAAATATTTATGGGAGATGTTGAAGATCTTTCACCCAGATTAGAAGATTATGTTTCCGAGTTTCCAAAGACACTAAACTATTACGGTCCTTTTGTGTCTGTATTTGTTATGTGTTATGTATTCCTAAAAATAAATGAAATGTCCATTTACGTCAAGCTTCGGGCCTCTACAGTAGGTATCAGAGGAAAGGTTTGGTCAACCTTTGGAAACTAGGATGCGAAAACATTAGTGAGATCCCTAAAGATATTTCTAAGGTATGTTTTGGGATGTCCCTGAGGATAAGAATATGTATAGGATATAGTCATAGAACTATGGTAAAGATCATAGAATGTAACATAAGATGTTACATATTGAGGGTACTCCACCATTACTATGTTTTTTTCCCTAGCATGAGTTTTGCCTCTCACACTATTCTTTTTGAGTTTTAGAAAATGGCAGGAAATAGGAAGACTCACGATAATGGAGGATATGATGGACAACGAAATGAAATTATTCATGAGCAACCAAATTAAATGGGATATGGAATTCCAAAAATCGTTATTATGCCTAATCATTAAATTCATTATAGGATCAATAATCTCAACTTTGGTAAATTTTTTGACTCAGATAATAAGAGAAATATAGAGTTTCATGATGATCATAGAGGAGAGAAAGTTCAATTTCCCTCATGTAAATCATGTGGGAAGAGGCATCGAGGAGATTGTTTCAATGGAACTGGAAGATGCTTTGGGTGTGGAAAAGAAGGACACAAAGCCAGTAAGTGCAAAGGAAAAGGTTCAGTTAACACCATGGACAAGGATAATGGTATTGCCACGACATCAACAATGATTAAATGTTTTAAATGTGGAATGTATGGGCATTATGCAAACCAATTCCCTAAGGGAAAATCTCATGAAGAGAATCATCATGGTCATATGGGTAGTATTTATGTGGATGATGATGAGGAGACTACAAATGATATATGAGATGAAAGAAGTGTTGAAGATCAGCCAATTGTTTAAGAAGGCAGTGGAATGATTGTATGTTTATCAATAGTTATTTTTTATAGTTAATGGTACTATGGAATAAAGAATCATCTAAGGATTGTTACACTATTGTTTTTCCTAAAGTATTTGAAAGTATATGTTGAATGGAATCGGTAACCATGAAAGGTTATTCATATATTTTTAGAAAGTAGTATATATGCGCATAATGAAAGGATAATAAGATAATGAGATGTTTGAATGTATACATGATCTCATGATTGATATAAGGACTAAGTGATATCATGGTTTGAGTTTATAGAATTTTTGGGATTTTTAAATGAAGAAAGAGTTAACTTATGACAACATTCATGTTTTCACTAAGGTTAAATGGGTTTTTATTTTTCAATAGAATGCATGATTAAGGTATTCACATGTTTGTAATTTGAGCAAAAAGAGATATCTTATGATATATGGGGGATAAATGATGGCATTTACGTGATTGTTATGTGAAATTTCATGTAATCATTTTCTTTATACTATGATATTTGACCGAACTATTTTAGATAAACCTAAAGATTGGAATGGATTATGTTGGACATAAGTTATTATTTTTTAAGGATAGAACTTTTTTCGATATTATTGATGGGATGTTATAGTAATGTAGTTTTAGAAAAAGAAAACCTATAGGATGGGCGACAACCCATCGTGTCAGACAAGGTTGGGGGAATCGAACCCACAAATGAAGTGTGACTGGCCTTTATCGCCTACCACTGGCCTACAAGAAGTCCCTGGTTAGTACAAACTAGTTTTATTTTATTAAGTGCTTTGATATATGAAGTATAAGTCCATTTTTGGAAAGATATACAATAGATGGACTTATGTATATTTGATAACTTTTGCTAACCTTTTGTTTGAAATAGATGTAATGACCCATCATTCTATCACATTATATGTTAGCACTTCACGAATAACAAATTCATCTTCATTTCTTTAAGAGATGAAGTGGAAATTGTTTAAGGCACAAAAAACGGTGAGATTATACTGAATTAATGTAGGTATTATTCTAATTCAAATTCTTCAACATTAGGGAAATTATCTTGAAAGCCACAGATATTGTCTTAGTACTCTTATATCTGATGAATCAGATGGTACCTTAGATCGTCACAAATTTATGGCTTTGTGATTGTTGACTTTTTTATATCCATGTTCTCTACCACTCTCCATCAGAACTTGATGGTTATATTTTTCTTCTATATCAATATTTTCACCTATTTTCTCCTACATGGAAACCCAGTGATGAGTTAATTTGGGTAACCTTTATGTTTCATAATTTAGTTTTTAAATACATGTTTTGGTATTCCTTTTTACGATGTGGGTTTCTATGAATAGTAAATGATTTATAACACCAAAAAATTTCAAGGAGGGAATTCATTTTAAGGTGGGTAAAATTTAACACCCCAAGATTTTATGAGATACATTCTTCATAATTCCTTTGATTGTACACTACACCAAGATTAGATTCTAGTATACACAACACAATTCTTCGATCTTGTTACACACAATTTCATGTTCGCAATTTTGAGTGTATATATATATGTATATATATATATATTCAATGTATAAATGAAATATGGTTGGATTATGTTATAGAAAACTAAAAAAGAGTCTTTCACTACACGCAACCCTTACGTGGCTTGCATTACATGCAATCACGACCTTCCTCGATAGCGTGTGTTGTACGCAATACCGAGTTTTACTAAACAACGATATGCTTTTAAAATATTATTAAAAACTAGCCGTTATGAATATAAATAACCACTTTTTGAAATTTTGTAAATTTCATCTTTCAAAATGGAGTTCATTTTTGGATTCGGAATATTGATATTAGTATAGGGTGAAATTTAGGTATTTTTCTGAAAACATTCAATTTTTTATGAATAGTGAAAACATTGGGTTACTATATAAAAATTGACTTTTTATTTAAATAATTTTTAATTTTTTTTAAATTTATTTTAGGTCAAAATTAATACATAATACCTATATATGTTCAATGTAATTCATTGGAGTCATTTTATAATAATTTTAGATATATAAAAATTTTAATGAACTTTTGACCATCTTTTACCAACCTCTTAGGAGAATTTGCAAATTTACATAAAACATAATTTTAACGCTTTTGTGAATAGAATTTCAAAAATCTGAGAGACATGGTTGATGTCAGTAAGTAAAATGTGGATCAATGAGATGAAAATAATTTTTGGTGAATAGTAACTTTTTACTTTTTTTTACCACGGTTAAAATTAAATAGGGTAATTAAGGGTAAAAATGATATTATTATTACACTAACACATGTAATAATTCTATTGGAAAAGTGTAATTCGACCAAAAACAACCATAGGTATAAAATATGACCATTTAGGCCCACTTGGATTAGATTAGGACATTTAATATTAATTTATTTAAAGAAGGGTTAAAATAGTTAAAATCAAAGTTTAATAACTAAATCATTTTTAATATTGGGGTATACATAAGATAAATTATACTATAAATCTTAATTAGAAAGCTAAAAATATTTCCTACATAATGGTATTTTATTTTTAATTTTTAGACATTATATAATTTAATTTATATATGACACAATGATGATGTAGTAATTATCTTATTAATGAAATATTGACATAACTGATGTTATAAATACCCAAATAAATGTAATTTGAGACTTTTTATGAATTAAAATAATTTTCTATGTTAATATGACATTTTATTATTGATTTAACTAAATTTTTTCTTACTAATAATTCGGTTATGATTTCCACAAAAATCAATTACCAAATAGTGTCAAAATTGACATAAAATAGTTTTTAAAAGAAATATTATATTATGAAATGTTATTTTATTCCTAAAAATATAAGGATCGGTAAAATGTCTTAGATACGGTTATATATGTTAATAATAAACAACGTTTGGTTAGTTTTTATTGATATAGTAAGTTTATTAACATTATAGTGTAACAAAACAAGAAGACACGGTAAAAGAAAAATTATTTATCTTAAAGTTAAATCTAAATGATAAGGTAAAAATAGAAACCTAAACTTGTCTAAATTCTATTGGATGAGAGGATTTCGACCCATCCCAACCTTATCTTCGAAATAACTCAATATAGAGATATTAATAACCGAATATGATTTTATAATAAATTAATTTTTTTAGTTATTCCAAAGGTGCCCCTCTCCTCCCTTATAAAAGGGAACCTCCTCCCTCTCTTCCTCACACCACATTTAGCCTTCAAGCTCATCCAACACCAGACAAATTATCTTCTCAACTTCCATAGAAACATCCGAGAGTTTCTGGTATTTTCCAAAGCCCAATTTTAATTCCCTAATAGGATGTCTCAAAGAGGCGCTTCAAAGAAGAGGTAGTCTCCGTTACCAATTCTTTCAACTTTATTTATTCTTCCACTTCTTCTTCTTTAGTTGTTTCATTATGACGTAATAACATCAGTATCACTCATATACTGATATGTTATTATAAGTATGAAAGAAACCAATTTAACCTTCTATCCATCCTATGTAAAACGAAATCACCACGCATGAGTATGTACGGAATACCGTCTCCACGCCGTGGTGTAATATGTTTTTCCGACACCACCTTACGTGGATGCGTATAATGGTGTAATGAATAACTATACATATTTATTATAAAATCATACTTATTATGATATATTCTGTCATCCACTCTAATTAAATTCAGTAATTATGGAAACAATATAATTGCTCGTACATACATACGGACTACCGTCTCCACGACGCGATGAGATTCATTCTCCATGTTAACCATTAAAGAATGATTATAAAGTATATATAAGCAATAATAATGAAATATATTACATTATAAAGCTACTGTATTTATTTATATATATATTTATGACATCTACTTAATTCCATTCAACTCAATAAGGAAACGAAAACAACGTTCATGCGTACGTATGACATACCGTCTCCATGAACGGTGTATTTCTTTCCATTTATCGGTATATTATATATATATATATATATATATATGTATATTATGAATATATATTATATATAAATCATGTTTTATATTCTGTAATTAAGAAATCATGATATAAGTAATCATATGAATAATTACAAGTCAAATCACAGACCATAAATGAAATGATTTTACCCAAAACTCTACATTAACATTAATTTACAAAAGAACGAGTAATATAAAGTCATAAATGAACCATATATGATATCATAACAATGCATATGATTATCTAATAATTCAATGAAATTATTTAAATCATTATACATGAGGTTAGGATATGTATGAAGCATATCAGACCTAAGGTAAGGGATAACTATTCCAATCTCATTCTTATCCGAGATTGTTTATTTGTAAGTATTTACTGGGGTTATTGTTATCATCAAAGTCCATGTTTCCTAAAAGTGTTTTTATGTATTTTTAATGTCCTTTATTCTCATTATTTCTTTTACTATATTTTATTTAAGGAATATTTATTTTGTTTACATTACGATGTACTTTTTGACTTTTCTGATAAAAGTATGAGGAGAATGTTTTTTTAACTTATACAGCATGAAAGGATTTTTATGGTTTTATAAAGCTTGATTTTCATGAAGCTTCCTCAAAAATATTTCATAAATATTTTCAAGAAAATCATTTTCTTTTACAAATGCATGATATTTTGTGAAAAGAAAATGATTTTAAAGAAGAAAGGATATTTTCCTCGGGAATTCATTTCAAGTGTTTTATCCAAACCATTTTCCATCTAAAATAAAATTATTTCATATGTGTTTGTTTTAAGTATATTGACTCTATGATTTACATGGTTCCAATTTTCTTATTATGAAATGATATCCATTTCTTTTATATGGATTAGGAAATGATGGGATGATGTTTATGAAACCCATTTTATTCATTGGGTTATTATGAATAATGTATGTTTATTTTGTGGCACAAGTAAGAATGATTTAATTATGAGATGGGAGGGACCTATATATCCCTCTAATGAATTGGGTAATGATTTATATATTATGAGATAGACATGGCTGCAATGGTATGTTAATCTGGTTTAGTGTTACTGGAATGAAATGAGGAGTGAACTCGATTTAGAAAGGGACTTTGTCCACTAAGATAGTCTTGGCATCAATGCCTTGGCTACTATGGAAATCATAAAATGTGCTTAATGGTTGCCACAATTACATGTTTTATTCCCATGCAATTTTATCATGACTGATGTTCTTTTATGATATATGCCTTTCGTACTTCCAAGATTCATGTCTTTGCTCAAGATTTTGAAGTTTAGATTTTATGTTCATGTTTTTGTATTCAAATGTTTATGGATTGTTTTATGTTCTCTATGTTTACCCTTACTAGGCATTTGAGCTCACCCCTTTTATGTTTTCCTTTCCCCATGAAATAATGAAACGTTTTAGGTAAGGGAAAAAAAGTAAAATATTTATGGGAGATGTTGAAGATCTTTCACCATGATTAGAAGATTATTTTTTCCGAGTATCCAAAGACACTAAACTATTACGGTCCTTTTGTGTCTGTTTTTGTTATGTATTAAGTATTCCGTAAAAGTAATTAAATGCCAATGTACGTCAAGCTTCGGGCCTCTACAGAAGATCTTTATGGGAGATGTTGAGGATTTTCACCATGATTAGAAGATTATTTTGTCGAGTTTCCAAAGACACTAAACTATTGCGGTCCTTGTGTGATTTTTTTTTTATTTATTAAGTATTCCAAAAAAGTAATGTAATTTATATGTATGTCAATCTTTGGGTATCTACATATATAGACTTGGTGTGATATTGTGGAATGAGTGAGAATCTACGTATTCAAGAATGAATAGAGTACGTCTTAGATACAAGTGAGAAGTTGGACTTCTTGTAATCAATTAAAGTAGAAATATCAACATGTGATGCACTATAAGGATGTATTGATTTTTTTAAAATTTCATTATTTTAAACTAGATAATATATTTTATTATTATATAATGAAACCAATAATTACTATTATTAGGGTTCCCACGAAGGTTTGAAATCTTATAAAGATACTATGTTCTACTCTTTATATTATGTTCTTTATTGCATTTAGTTTTTTTCATATTGGGTTACAGTTGAAAAGATTTATTAATAATGTAAAATGTTTTATTGTTTTTTATTTTTCAAAATATAATTAAAATGACAAAAAAATTATACGTCCATAATTTAGTAAAATTTAGGAAAATATAATTCACCCCCCTCTCGAGTGTATATAAAAATTCCATTGGTCGTTTCCAATGGTTTTAAAATTATATGTATGAAAACTATATACATGTGATATAATATGTATATAATAACTATACATGTATATGTTTTTATCAAGAGATAAAGGGACCAATATTGTTTTTCATTTTGAAGATCATGAGTGTCAAGGAAGGATTAAATCCAATGATATATGTCAATAATTTAATCACTTTTTCATATATGTGTAAGAAGAATAAGTATTGATTTAGGGTAATGATATCAAGACCAATGTGCAAGAAATTATAGTAGATTATCGTTTGAATATCAAAGGCTTTAATTGAACAAAAATACCCAATCAACATATTTAATAACATCTATAATCTATTTGGAGTTATTTTTAGGTGTTTTATAGTAGGAAATACTATACACTAGTGGGATCCAATATAAATTACAAGGTCAAAATATTGTATATTATTTGGGAGACTAGAAACCTATTGGGAGGTAGTTATGATATTTTTAGAGATAACATATCTTAATCACTTGTTATATATATATTGGATATCAATGCATCATAGTTTAATCAACCATAGATATGAGTATTGTCCCATGATAGGATTTAACCATGTAAAAATACCACATGTTAATCTATTTATTACTTTACCAAATTCCATGTGGTAATTTTTTAGTTTGAAATAATATGATGATATGTATATATATCTTATCCAAAAATATTGGATTCAATATTGAGAAAATAATTAAATATGTTTAAATAATACTAAAAAAATTTCACACTTATTCACCCCCATCATTGTGACTGTGAAATCATTCTATGACCTTATCAGCAGTATTACATCTCATATATGTTTCCTCTTATTGGAACATTATTTCTTCAAATCTGTTTTAATAGTTAAATATGAAGGGATTTTCTGATGAATGTTTTGTGACTCCCTAGATGTGAAATACAGTTTCAATTTGTACTAATAGAAACTCGGTGGTTTTTTCTAGAACAATAAATAATATATTGAATAAGGATTATGATACGTTGAAACAATCTCAAAATAAAAATTGGTGAATCTACTAGTTAAAGGATATAATGAGTAATGATATATTTATTCAATTATTAATTATTAATACTATGTAATGGATTAATTTAATAATATTCCAATTAATTTACTAATATATATAATGGTAAATATCAAAGGGATTTATTCTGATAAATCATATCAATATAAAGAAGATGATTTTATGAAAATAGGGTTGCCAATGAAGTTAATAAACTATAACACTATCATAAGGAATATGAAACCCCTCAAATAATTTTTAAATATAAATAAAAAATATTCATGTTTGAATAATAATTTAAATTCATTAAATTTAACAGAGTGTTGATTGAAATATATTTTTTTGTAAAGGATACGATATTTCAGAGAAACTCACCAAGAAACCATCGATGCCAAATATAATGAATTGGAGATCAAACATAGTTGAATAAATGATATTAATAATTCATGTTAATAAATTAGAATGAATAATATGTATTAGAATGATTATATAAATTTTAATTGAGAATAAATCCTTTAAATATTTTATATTGAGAAAAAATATCCCCAAAATAAAATTCCATAAATTGAAATAATAACAAAAAATAATGAAATCAACACAAGAAGAATATTCAAACATATTTTAGAAGAGATTATCTTCTATAAAATTTTCAAATTAAATTATTACCTCTAAGGTGAGTAATCCTATTATAATTGAGGGATAAATAACATCAAATTATTAATCACTTATAATATCCAAGAAATAGGTAGAAATGTTTACAAAAGAAATTTTTGTGTGATAATTCCATTTCAATGTCTACTGTATAATTCAAAATAAATAATGCAAATTATAAGTTACAAAAATAAATGAGGAGTATACCAAAAAATATTTAGTGTATTTTGGAATGAATATAAGAATATTACCATTATAATAATCCAAACCAATGGAAGTAATAAAAAAATATAATGAATCAAATCTAGAATGCTTTTTGTATGAGTAACTGGTCATGGTTTGTTATCTATTTTTGGTTCTATAAATGATTCAGATACATTTTAATTTATTAATATCATAAATTTTTAACTCATAGAATATAAGGTAATCTAATATTATGGAATAAAATAGATAAATTGATACAAATAGTACAAGATAAACAGAAGAACCTATTTGTCTTTAATAAATTTGGAATCTTAGTGAATATTTTTGGAAGTTTCTATTAGAGTAAACATATTGATGTTTATAGATTTTCTAAAGAAAATCTTCCAAAAAATCTATATGAATTTATATCATGAAATGAAGAGCTAAGTATAAGTAATATTGAGTCTACCATGGGCCTTTGTAAAATACTCTATAGAGAAATGTGTACTCAATAAGATTGATAATAATTTCCCAAATCATTGGATAAAATTATATTGAATTAGAAGATAAAACACCAAGGACATATAAAAATATTTCATGAAATATAGTCTTGGTAGAGGATAACTGAAAAATTGGGGAAATAATCTAATATATAAACAGTATGTTTTTTGAGTAAATTTTTATGAAACAATGGTGAAGGTTCAAGGAACATAATCCTAATTCTAAAGTATGAATGATAATTTTTTTAATTCCAATTAAAAATGAAAATAAAATGTAAATACCATATGAAAATTTATGTTGTATAATTAAATGATTAATTTGACATGAATAAGATATATTTTTAGAGATATTTTTTAAAAATGATAACGAAAGAGTATATGAGGAACTATTAAGAAGGTGTATGTAGGTTAGGAATGTTTAAATGATTTTGTAAATCATACTATCCTCCCAAGTGGAAATTATAAATTATATATAACAAGTAATATTTTAAATATGTATCTTTATGGAAATATAAATAAGAAAATTCCAAAAAATTAGATTAGAAAAGAAAATTTAAAATCCTATACTTTTCAATAATGTCTTTATCCCATAAAAAAATAAACGTAAATATGGAAATTTGATATGAATTTTATGATAAATATTGTTTCCAAACATAATTTTTATTCTTGAAAACAAATAATCATTTACATAGTGTGATGTGAAAGATATTAAGAAGTCTAGAATTATTAATTCTAGAAAGTAGATAATGGATTATATACATTAAGGTATCAAGAAATTTCAAATGTTCATCAACAAGTATATAATACTTAACAGATATATGAGATGATTCTTGTCAATGATCATATAAAATAGTGATATTTTGTGAAATTCACTATGTAAATGATGATTTTAGAAGTTAAAGTGTTTGTAAAAAATTTATTTATAATATTAAATTATTTATTTCTTATATAAAGGAATTAAAAATTCTTAAAAATTGTTATTAATATTTATTGATGTTTCATTTTGAATATGTTCCAAAAATAAGGTCTTTTGAAGTTAAAATATGTCACTAATTTAAAAATCCCCAAATAATTCATAATTTTATAATTAATGAAATTAAAATAGTATATAATATATTCTAAGGGAATATAGTCTGAATATTAAACAGAGTGATGTTTTTGGATGTTACCATTTAGGCACCAAAATTGATGTCTTTAATATATAAAGGTTTTAATAGCAATATATATGTTTTTATTAACTATATAGTCTATAAAATTAATATTAAAGTCCAAATTTTATATTAATCTCTTTGTTGTATTGTGAAATTTATTTTTTCAGAGAAGAGGAAAATTTAATAAGTAATAAAATTAGTATGATATGAATCGATTTTAAATATAATTTGCTAGAATTTTTTACACATGAGGATTTTCACATTAGAAAAATGAAAAATTATTGGATGGAAATGATTCTAAAATATTTTTACTTTTCATATATATGATTTTATCAACAATGTATTTTGATTAGAAAATCCTTAAGAACTACATCATAAGTTCTTCTATATAATGTTTTTTATATTATAATTGATATTCATAATATTTTCAATGATACAAAAGAATGTTTTAAAAAATGAAAATTATGATGTTGATCCTATTCCATTATATATTATAATTCATAAAGAAAAATTGTGATATAATATATTAGATAATATGGGTCACACAACTAACATGATATCATGTTTTAATCATAGACACCTCTTGAGATGAAAATATATATTACACTATAAATAACATTTTCATATAAAAAATATATATTAATTTCTATAAGTAGTTACAGGATTCTTTTTTCAAATCATGTCATATGTATTCACACAATGGTGACATTGACAGTTCCACAAATTGATGATGAAGCAGGGGAATAGGAATAAATGTTAATGGATTTTACAAGATTGTGTGTTAAATTTTACATTTTACTATAAAGAAGGAAAAGATGATGTTTCCATGTAAGATTATGGATATGGGATTTTCATGTTGTAAATGTATAGATTATTAAAGATAATGAGTGATAGATACTTGAATAAAAGGTAATAATGGAAAAATATTGTGCACAAAATGAAATATGTGGAATGACAAGGAGATAAAATATAGTGATAACTCAATGGAATTCCTACTCATTTTACGTATCTATTGTTATTGAAAAATATATTTTATATTTTTGATTAAGTAGTTTCACATTACTCATGTAGGGATTTTTTTTAAATATCATATGTTTAGATATAAATCATGTTCAATGTTTCTAATAGTGTAATTATTGTGGCTAATTTGATCACAAGTTTTAATATATCATTCTGTGGATATAGATACTTTTTTAGTGTTCAATCCTACCAAAATATTTTTTCCCAATATAATTTTTTTTTGGTGTGTGTGATAGTGATTTTATCGAACACTCTATCTAGTTTCCGTAATTTTTTATAATGAAACAAAAAAGAAGTGAATTTACGAAATCACTCCCATATCCCCACTTATTGAATTCTTATTAATCTTGTGTGTTCATTTTGTATTTTTTATATATAATCTATGGAAGAAAGCTTGAAGAGTTGTCTAAAATATATATCTAGAATTAAATGAGTATCTTTGTTGAGAAGAAACTCTCATCCTACTTAATCACATTAAGAAAACAAAAGGGAAGCCACATTATTTCCATTCATTCTATTTTCTTTTGTTTTTTCACATAGGAATGTTTCAGTTATGAAAATAGGGAGAGAATGAGAATATTATGAAATAAATTCACCTTATATTATTTTTATCATGGATTATTGTAACTAATATCATGATGCCTCTATGAAAAACTTAACTGGTATAAAATGGATATTCTAATATTTTACATTCAATAATAGTAACTATGATATCAATTGATTGGGTGTATACCGTAATAGTGAGCTTACAAGAAGAGATAAAAAATTCATTATTTAATGTCAATATGTTAATTCATGATTTTTTTTGAATTTTTCATCTGTGATGTGTGTTGGATAAATTATTATATCATTTTTCAAAAAAAATTAATTCTACCCCTGGGGGGGATCAGTTATTTAACATAAAGAGAAATAGTAACTTGATGTTTGAGATGCATTCATTCAAATTAATTCTATTTTTTGTATTTTTTTTGTTCTGGGTAGGTAATTATAATTTTAATGACTATAAAAATTACCTGGGAAAGTTAAATATTTTTGGTACTACATATTGTGTAGATTTATGAACTATTTTTATGTCTTGGTTAATCAGACGTTTTTACACCAATATTACATAATTAGACTTATATTTGATTAATTTATGGCTCATTTCAATGTGAAAGGTGATTTCAAGCTTTTATACAAGGAATTAATTTATAACATTCATGGAAATCATGATAACAAAGTGGAGAAGATGAAAATTAAATCATTGAAGAATCATGAGATGATAATTATTCCATCATAAAATTGTACAATGAAATTTATTTCTAATAAGGAGAACAAAAAATTGACATAAAAATGATATTTTTCAAATTAAAATGGGTATTGGAAAAAAACCAATAGGGGGTATTAATGTTCCCAATTTGATTGTGACAAATTTTTACACCCATGGATTTTAAGAATGGAATATGGTTGGAGATATAAGAGAATTTGTATGTTAAATAGATTTATTTTTTAGATGAACTAGTATATATGGAATGGTACATGTTTTCCATCATAGAGGATATGGTTGGGGTCTAGTTTATTAACTTATGTATAGCATTTGGAATTTATGGTTTTAGATATCTTGACAAATTTGTGGTGTGAAGCCTTGGTTGTGGTTTGGTGGATAGAAGTTTTAGTGCAAAAGTTCTTCCAAATTGGGGGATACTATGTCATTGAGCAGCAGACATGGAAAGTTGTCTATGTGACAATTTGGAGGTATTTATGTAGGTATATACGTTTCATTTTATTCCACACACTTGCTTTTTTGAAACATTATGTTTCCCATTTTCGAGATTCTTAACACCCTATTAACCAAGAACCACTATGGATTGACTATTTCCCATATGTTATATTCCACATATTATTTAGACCCATTAGAGTGTATCCTAATGGGTTGAAATTTAACACAATTTTTCTCTAAATTTTATATAAAACTATTAAAGGACCCTAAAACCTATCCCTATGATGAATTTTTCTCCCGAAGAATGCGAAAATGTAGTGATTCTTCGAGATCTCTTGAATCCTCATATATCATGGATTCATTTCTATGGTTGGATGATAAAATCCTAGTGATTATAGGTCAGTTTTCCCACCATTCTACATCAAGTCCCCCTCTATTTTGGGTAATTTCATATCTAAACCTATACATTGAGATCTCAAGTCCATATAAATTTGGAATTTTTGAACGATTTTGTTTTCAATTTATAGACTACATTTACTTTTATCAACTATTTATAAAAATAGTATAAGAGATGTAACAATTACAGTTGATGTTTTTCTACATTAAAGGAGGTACATAAGGTCCCTCGATTGTTCTGGTGAGCCTTAAGGTCATCAAGAATCATTTTTATGCTTTATAGAAATAATTAAATGGAGAATAATTTGGGATCATGATCTAGGGTAAATAATCTATAATCATGATTATTAATGTACATTTAATAAATTTTTTAAATCTAATGGTTTTATCTCATGGTTGGTTCATTGTTATGTTCAAACACTTTGACATTTCTAAGGAAAAAATACGAGTGTTTCAATGGATAATGATCCACCAAATTGTTGGCATACAGTTTATAAAACCATGCAAAAAATAAATATAGGTTATTAAATGGGGAAAGGTAAATTTTTACCTATCATCATGTTTTAAAAGGACATCCTTCATTTCTACTGTTATCATTCATACCCATATAAAATTATTCACTACCTCCTTAGGCCTTCTCCATGAATGAATAAGGTGGAGTTTGGATGCCATTATTTAATATTATATGGTTAATCTTTTACCCTAGGAAGCTAATTTATCTTTTACTCCATCCAATTCAAATTATTTTTCTTAGTTTATGGATTTTGAAAAAATTCAACCTAATCCTGGTGGAATCGGTAGACCGTGATTATGTTCTTTCTCAACCTTGGAAGATTATGTCCCAATATATTATTTTCACAACATTTTATTTTGTTTTCATTAAGGTAAATCACTATATTGAATTTTCAAAACTATTATAATTTAATTAAGTTTATTTCATTAATCTTTTAGTTTCATTTCATAATTTTTTTTTCTGTTCGATGTCATAGGTATATAACCTAGGATTGTCCAGTGTGTAATAATGGTTTCTAGACAATATAATAAGCTGGTGAGAATTTGTGTGTTATTCCTATTTAGATAATACGATTTGTTTAATTCTAAAATTTTCAGATTAATTAATTAATTATAATGGGATTATAATTCATAAATTCTAGTGTCTTTGTTTTTTGATAGGGATTAGATGGATTTGATGGGGATGAATAAGCTTGGACATGCCTTTGCAAGTCTCATCGACCCTTAACGATTAATGTAAATAATTTCTTAAATTTAAGAGGTCTATCATACCCTTCCCTAATTAATTTTCCCATGCATATATGTATTGTGATGTTGTCGGTTATTTTGATTGATGGAGAGGGATACATATGTAAATTCATTACTTTGTTAAATCGAAGAAATCCATATTTAACCAAAATTAATTAACATAAATATGAAAAGTTTCTTAACCAATACATATATATATATATATATATATAGAAATGTATAAATCCTTCTTTATTCCCTTGGGAACCGATTCAATACCTTGGTCATCATAGTTCTTGACCTCATATTAAACTTTTAATTGGATTAAAATAGAACCAATGGGGATCCCATCTTGATAGTAGGTTAGAGAGACCTACTATACTTCAACCAATTCGATGTCATGACCTATTTTAATATGATGGTATTTTTACTCACATATTTTTCCTTCAGGTACATTCTTGATCTTAAGAGAAATAACATAATTTCATTAAGGCAATAAGAGAAATAATGTGTTAGAGGGTCCCTCTTATGGATGTTCTACCTATTAAAGATGTATTGGAAATTAATACAAGACTTATAGGGGAACCTATATAGGGTACCCAATTACATTACAAACCTATTAAGGGAGTTTTGGGAAAATATAATGATACCAAATTATACCCCCTAATTAATAAATAATCATCATAACCACTAAGGCCAATGAAATAATAATATGGTTTTGTGAATTCATAAACTTTTTGGATACAAGTTATGTGTTAATTCATTAATCAGATTAATTAAAAGCAACTAAACCTAGATAATTATAAATTAACTATTAGTAATTGATTGAAATTCAACACCCAACTACATATATAGATGGGTTAGTACAATTACTAGGACTTGGAGCTTCTTATATAGGAAATCAAATGACAGTTCTTCCTAAATAGTGAATATGATTAATTAATATGACGTATTCTGTCATAATAATATGATTAATTTTAGTTGTGTAAATATTTTACTGACATGATGTATATATAAAGTTGGATACTTTTCATATTGTGATCTATGTATGAGTTATCCAAGAAAATCATTTAATAGTAATATAATATTTTCATTAATTTTTTTAAAAGGTAATGCTTCAGTCAAAAGACCAAAGCACAAGATATATAAGAAAGCAAGAGGATTACGAAGTTCGGAAAGATGGAATTTTGTTACAGTCTCTCTCAAAGAGAGGCAATAAGTCAGCTGGAAGATTGTCCAGCCAAGTCATGCTCTGCTGAATACCATTGTTGGCGAGAGCATCAGCAATAGAATTCGCTTCACGGTAAGCATGAGTAGCAATATAATCTAGCCCGTGAAGCGAGTTCAGACACTTCATCCAGAGAGTGGTAAGCGGCCAAGCAAGATGAGTGTCGCCGTTCCATATGGCCTGAACGATGGTTGTGGAGTCACTTTCAATCCAGAGCTTTCTCTAGCCTCTTTGAATGGCAAAATCAAAAGCATGGATGACACCAAGTATCTCAGCCTCGAGCGAAGAAGAAAGACCACAGCCAGCATAAAAACAGCCTTGACAGTGACCAGATGAGTCTCTGAAGATGGCACCACAACTAGCAGGACCAGGGTCGCCTTTGGAAGCGCCGTCAACGTTCACTTTAATACATCCTGACATCGGTGCTTTCCAGAAAACTTCAAAGAAACGCTTGGGTTTTGGATATATTCCCGGGACACCGAGGCGGCGAAGAATAACTAAATCGTTAGACGAGTTGTTGCAAGAAGCTTTTTGGATTGAAGCGGCTTCATGAATTGCAATAAAGATCCGAGCTTTACCTGCATTGAGACTAAATGAGTGGTTGTGATGAATAAAATCATTACGGGCATACCAGACCACATGCAGGAGCTCCGCTACTGCTGCAAGGAAGATATTCTTTATCTGCAAAGAGGCATCATATCTGATGCAATATATAAGAAACATACAAATAGAATCAAAAGTTGGCCATCTGCAATTAAAGAGATCCAGAACATATTTCCATAAAGCAGAGGCTGTCGCACAGGACAAAAAGAGATGGTTGGCATCCACCCTATGTTGATTACACATGCGACATTTAGAGCAAAGTTGAATGCTAAAGATTTGAAGACATGCATCAGTGGGAATTCTATTGTGAGCTAGACGCCAAATGAGGGTGAGTCTAGAAGGTTTTATCCAAGGCTTATTAAAAAAACTCATCCATTGATAATTGGGATCCTCTCAAGAGAAGCAGTGATTATAGAAGGTTCTAGAATCGAGGATGCCATTTGGAGCAGGTTCCCACACCAGAAAATCACCGCCAGGGGAGAAAGGATGATTATCAATGATCTGAGCAATATTATCTGGGAGGGTGTGACGATGGGATCGCAGGACTTCCTTTATAGAAAGACTAGTATCTCCAGGAGAGGTATTCATAGAAATCAAGGAAATCAAGGGGTTACCGCGCCAATTGTCACACCAAAAATTAATAGAAGAGTCCGCACTGACCATCCATCTAGAATTTTTCATGATAGAGTGATACGAGTCTCTGATGGCGGGCCGGATCGAGGAGTTGATGTAACAAAAATTATCTTTAACGAGTTTAGGAAAAAAGCTATGCTTCAAGAACTCCGAAGCTTTAGAGGAACCATTAATGATGCGCCAAGTAAGGCAGGATTGGAGAGCATTATTGAAAAGCTTTAAATTTTTTATACCAATGTCGCCTTTATCAAGAGGTTTACAACAAGAATTCCAAGGAATAGTGACAAGCTTCCTTTCTAAAGTGATCCCTGTCCAAATAAAATTTTTGATATAGGTATTAATCCTTTTAAAAATGCCGGAAGGCTAATTGTAGATCATGAGCAAGTAGACCATTTTGGAAACAATGGTTGATTTGACCAAACATATCCAGCCGGCCATAGAGAGTAATTTACCTTTCCAAGTGGAGAGTTGTTTAATATTTTGATCAGTAATGTTGGTGAAATGGAAGGCTTTAGGACGACCCCAAAATAGAGGGACGCCTAAAAAATTGAAAGGGAGGAGGCCCTCTTTGATACCAAGAGAAACAGTGATGCTAGGTTTTATTCTAACAGGGAATCTTTTGCCAAAGAAAATATAATATTTATCCCAGGAAATCTCTTGACCAGAAACCTCTTCATAATGATTAAGGGCTTGTTTTAGAACATGTATATTTTTCTGATCACCTTTGAGAAAAAGGATAATATCATCAGCATAGAAAAGGTGAGTAGGTGTATTGAGATTCCTGGAAGCTTGAATAGGTCTGAGCTTGCCTTGATCAACCAGGTGAATGAGGAGTCTACTTAAGTAGTCTTCAGCGATAACAAAAAGGATAGCGGAGAGAGGTTCACCTTGTCTGATACCCTTAGATCATCTGAAGAAGCCTCTAGGGGAACCATTGATCAGAACAGAAATAAAAGCTGAGTTAAATAAAGTTTTAATCTTTAAGATGAAAGCATCATGAAAGCCAAAAGACGAAAGCACATTGAAAATAAAGTTCCAGTCAATGGTGTCAAAAGCCTTCCTGATATCAAGTTTGATGGCCACACATCCCCCTCTAGAACTTTTGTTAAGACAATTAGTACATTCGGAGGCAAGGAAAATACAATCCTGGATGGACCTACCCTTAATAAAACCGAATTGATTCCACGAGACAATTTTGTTGCAAATAGGCATAAGTCTGTTCGCAATTATTTTGGTAATTATTTTATAGAGAGTATTGAGTAGGGCAATTGGTCTGAATTGATGGATCTCCGAGGCATTTTCAACCTTGGGAATTAAAGTTAGGAATTGGGCATTTATTCCATGAGGAAGCGAACCATGTATAAAGAAATTCTTAACAGTGATACAAACATCATTGTGGATAATATCCCAGTGTTTTTGAAAATAACCATTATTGAACCCATTCGGTCTGGGCGCGCTGTCTGGATTCAGACCAAAGACAGTATTTTTAATTTCATGATCTAAAGGAGTACATAGGAGAGAATCATGTTCTCTTTCATTAACCAAGGAAGGAATAATGCCAGATCTGAGATCAGCACTAGTCTTCGTACCATTAAAAATATTATGAATGTACGAGATGACATGATTCGCTATTGCCTCTTCAGAGTCAAGGATCAAGTCTTTATTAGTAAGCTTAGATAGTGGGCGGTTAGCCTTTCTGACTCTTTGAATGGAGTTATAAAATTTAGTATTGCGATCGCCATCAGTGAGCCATTTAGTCTTAAACATTTGCTTGCAGATGTTTTCTTTGAGGGTAAGCAAATCATTTAGTTTGAGAGAGAGATTAGCTTCTAATTGAGGGTCCATATTAAAATCAGATGAGGTACTTTGGGTTTGGACCCGGTGAAGCTCCTCTTCAAGAGAGGAAATATCAAGGTCAATTTGAGAGCTAGCAGTTTTACACCATCCTTTCAGGGCCTGCTTTAATAATTCCTAGGGATTCTAGGATACTCCTCTATCCAAAAAATAGGTGAGGTTCCCAAGTGCATAGTTAAAACCCCTCATAGTTAGTATATCTTCTAGGCCACCGAACCCTCTTAGAAAAAGAAGACGCTAGAGGTTATCAAGAGGCTTCATATCCCCTAGAAATGGATGTCTGTGATATCTACACGGCTTATGATGATCACCTTCATTAATTCCTAGTATCCTCTATAGTATCAGTCGTATTTACAATTATTTTATTTCCTAGAACATTATGGGAATAATCTATTGAGATAATGATTGATGGATGTAGAGTTATCCTATCGAATATGAATATTTTTCAACTTTTATTTCCTATGGTCCATTCCCTTAGTAATTCATTCAAATTTTTTATTTATTGATATTTTACTGACCAACAAATTGGAATCAAACATCATACTAGAATAGTGAACATTGATATGGTGATTGAGATCCTTTAAAAACTCATGAAATGAGTGGTATATCTAGGATCCCTCAGATATAACATGATTTCATACTTATATAATGTCTACTTTGTACCTGGAATTCAATCTTATATTTTTTGGAGGAGAGTATATGTTTTCATGGTTCATAGATTTTTATGCCCATATGGTGATGTAGCTTCCTGATAGATATCTCTATAATACACCTGAGCATGTACGGCTACACCATAGTAGCTGTCAATCCCTACTTATGATATTGGTTATCTAATTCATTTTTGTTAGTTTAATGTTATTATTATTATTCAATTGAGTATTTAACCTATACATACCCTACTCGTACTTTCTATATATGTAATTTTATTGGTGGTCCGCTACAGTGTTCTTTACTCATCCCATACTCTAGCATTCACTACACATGGTTACTCAAAAATATGTTCACCTGGTTGCAGGCAGAATTTGGGATGACGTAAGTAACTATTGAAGAATGATGGATCATTTATGAAAACATGTCATGAGAGGCGATACATCATTCTATATTTTCTATATTTTTTTATTTCTATTTGGTATGTATATGGAAATGGACAAGTGGGTGGTCACATTATTATTGGCATGTATGTTTGTTCCCTTACTAAATTTCATTCATTATCTATTTTCTATATTTTTATTCTTTCATTACAAATTTAAAGAAATGAAGTGTTATGTTTTTTATTTTATGATATTGTGATTAGTCTAACATGAGGGAAAATTCACTTCCATGTTAGATCTATGTCCCCCCGTCTAGTTAGTAACCTCTTCTATAAGGGGTGAGGGTGAGCCTGGGGCCATGTGGTTACACAACAAGGATATATCATATATTAACCTAGGTGGGGAAGGACAATGTGGTATAAGAGTTGTTATTTTTTATTATATTGTGATTTCTGATATTGAAGTAAAAAAGTATTAGGAATGTTTCATAACCAATAATGGATATCGAGTTGGGGTATCTGGAACTCTTATTCTAATAAGAATCCCATTTTATGATGGACAAGGGATTAATGTCCATAATTTTCAATTATATATATCATTTTTATTTTTCATTACAGTGATGCTCATGATTCCTGGGTTTTATGATTTATTATTGGTTTTGGGATGCCTTCCCATTGATAAGAGTCTAGTGAAAGAATTTCACACATGGTATATAGATACAAGATACGGGCACACATACATCATATTTTCAATGTATGATCACATGAAATTTTCATGTTCATGTGTGATTTACATTACTCATAATGAGCCCAGCTTTATAATGTATTAAAAAACCTAAATATAATTTCATCATATAGGTTCATGGTGGAATAATACTCAGTTGAACCATGTTCTCTTCAATTTTATTTGATATTCTATGTGGACTATGACAAGATGATACTTAAGGATGGTTTTTCGATAGATTCCCTTATTCAAGAGAGTTTTAGTGACCCATTGTAGTTAAATATAGGTACATGATGTATCGTTAGTTATGTTGGTACGTCACATTGGGAATGCAACTCTATAGAGATAGACCATAAGGAGAACCATGTCAGAACATGAGGATCTTATTTTGACCCTACTAGGATGGGCTTGGAATCGAATAACTCTTTGTCGAAAAATAAAGGCCAATGAGGGAAACATGATCAATCCTAATATACCCTTTATGGGTGTATCCATTTCATGTGAGGTTAAATAAGAAATCATTGAATCCTTCATAGTGGTTTTCCATATAGATTTATATGATATCTTACATAATCTAACATTGTTTGTGGTTAAATAGTAGGATCATCCGGAATAATTTTTATAGGTACCTAAACATTCTTTGTTGAACAATATCCTCAATGGGGTATTATAATATATATATTCGTAGCGAGGACCCATTCACCACCTCCTCTATGATGACATCATGGACCTCTAGGGAGTGTCCCCATATGAGGTTGACCAGAGATGATCTGTTTCTTTTTTGTTTCTTTTGGTAGGTGATAATTTAATTGATAACAGAATTATAATCCTTCCATAGTAAAATAGATCACTGTTGGGTTACACATAAATTTGATTAAAATAAAAACGTATATGGTGTTTGCATAAAAAAAATTGGATTTGAGAAGCAATATAACTAAACCAATAAGGTCTGTTTGACCATTGTGAGTCAATATTATCAATACCAAACAATTAAATTTTCCTCATTAGAGTGGTTTTTTAAGAAAACATTAGGAATTGTGGAGAAAATATCTTATAACATTTTATAGTGACCTAGGCATGGTCAAAAAATGTGTTTTGGGGAATTTGGATAGATCCAAACCACATACTATTTAGATGTCATTTAATATTCATGGTGGGAATGTGTATGTTTCCCATATATTATAAAAAAATTGGAAATGACCAATATTTTGTTCCCTAGTTGTGGATGATGTCCACCATTTGGTTCCCTAGTATATGAGAACACATAATTGAGTGTTTTGGTATTTCTATATTGTGTGTTATAAGATGGGTCCGTCAATAATATCATGTGATATGTGACTATGGTGAGAGGTTTGACCTATAGTCTATGTGGTCATTCCTAGTGTACCCAATTTGATACCTAACAAGTATGGATGGGTGGAAAACCTAGAGACCCTTAGCTCCACATGAACCTTACTGAGTTGGAATTCAATTTGATAAATGTATCCCCTGAAAGGTGTTTTCAAATATTGTGTCTTATATTGAGGATCATCATATCTAAACACTTTTTGAAGTTGGAATATGCATAAGTGGTTGTCACAGACTATTAATTTAGTAGGATTGTGATTTGGTTTCTATGGAATCATGTAGTGTGTTTTGGTATCAAGACTATATTCGATGGTAGGACTATTTGGTTGTCTATCCCTATTGACTAGTAGGTGAACTGTAAGAAGTTTAGTTAGAGAATATGTAGGAGCTCATGATTGTAATAATGTTGAGCGGTAGAGAATTGTATGTTTGATGTTGACATTACATATAATATGGATGATAAAATATGGTTTTAGGGTGATTAGTAGTAAATCATTTGATGGTTCATGGAATGGGTAAAGATCATGTTTAAGAAGATGGGCTCTAAGGGGGATCCTTGTATGACATGTTTCATTTTTCGTGGATCACAGTCAGCTTTACCTTGATGAATCATAAGTCAGGGGATTATGATTAGGGTTTTGAATCTAGTTTTACATGAATTTACATACTATTTCATGGATATTATATTGAAGGGTATGTGGCGGTTGATCATGGGTACCCCTTTCTATTTTTTATGTTACAATTTTTATAACACCTAGTGTTTCTAGGATTCCTAATTTAATAAAAAATAGGGGTTTTTAGGACATCTTGGAAACCCATCATTGTTATATTATCACCAAGTAGGTCTATCCCACTAGGATCCAGATAATGCTAGGGGATCATAGGTGTCTTCATTTCCCCAGAGCACTATATGATTATTAAGTCCTTGAGATAGATTAGGACCACCTTGATTATTTCCTAGGATAATCCCATCAATTATAAGTATGACCAATGATTACATTTCTCAATGCTTCCTCGATATAATATAATTAACTAATGATTAATTGATACCAAATTATCATCTCGAATTGGGAGATTAATAATTTTATATTTTATAATAGTTAATCCCTAATAAATTTATTCTAGTTTCCCACACATTGATTTACATGATAAAAAATAAAAAGAATCTGAAAATGTATTGTAATAGGGAATAATTAGAAATTGGCTAGGTTTCACTAATTACTAAATACATGAGTGATGTTCCTAAGACACAAATTATTATACTTTTGGTCATAATTACAATGTTTCTAACTATTACCTTTAGTTATGTTATATATTTATTACTGGTGAGTATGGGTGATCATGAGGAAAGGACATGTATCACCTTGTATAGATTTAGCTTTCTCAATCATGTCTCTATTTCATGACAATGAATGTATGGTCACACTAAGGTAGATATCAGACACATGGTATGGCATATGTTATCTAATTTTTTCACCATTTAAATATAATAATAATAATTATGATTAGTAACAAAATATGCATATAATACTATTATTCTATATATAAATGACTTAATTGGCCTTTTTCATAATAGGTTTTGTACATTTAAATTGATCGGTCCTCCATTGAACTAGGGTACCTGATCAAAATTTCACATTATAATAGAAATTGGTTAGTCTTAGTCCCATGGCTGATTGAGAATTATATTTTTGATGGATAAAAATATAATGGGAGGTGGTAGAAGTTGGTAATAATAGTGATAGATTTTTATTTTCTTTCAATATAATCCATATATGTATCCTCCCAAGTGGGATGTTATTTTATATAAGGCATTGTTGTATGGGCCCTTACTATATGTCATTATTTATCAATTGATTATCTTTATCTATATTCCTTTCCATTTTTTCTATGATGTTTGATTTTTAGTTATATTCTACAACAATACATACTCTAAAATGAGAGAATAATCTATCTATGATTACACTCTTTCCCCTTATAATTATTAAACAACCTTTGGCATATGTGGAGGAACACTTGTTGTCATGTGGTGACATGACCCAACAATTTTTATAGTATCACTGGAGGGTCAGGACATATGTTGATATCCCCTTCGATGGTCCTAATATATAATCCTTCTTTTGAGGAACTGAGGTAAATTTTTATAATATTGGAATTATTACATGTTCATGTTTTTTATGAATTTGGTTCGATTGAAAACACACTTAACAGATCCTAACTTAGATATCAACATGATTGAGAAAATAATTCCTTTATCATTTATGTTCATGATATCATGTTGATTTCCATTTTTTGTTGTATGTGTGTTCATAGCCATCAGTACCTTGTGTGAAATAACATATTGACCCATGACAACATATATCATAGAAAACCAATGTGTGATATGATATACTTGTGTGTGATTTTTTATTCAATAGAACCATTCTTATTGTGTTATGGATCTAGACAAACGTGAAATGTATTGTTAAATGATTTCTATGTGACTTATTTTGTGTATTGAATACTATTTTTTCTATTCATGGAACCATAGTGGAAGGTGAACACATAATTGATCAATAGCCTAGAGGGGAGTGTATTTAGAAGGTGCATGTGACCTGAGGACATAATCGAGTTTGATAATGTGGAATTATTTCCATTTTTGTTAGTAATAGGATGAATGATGGTTTCCTATGATCTATACGGATAGATAGCAATAATGAATGATATCTGAAATCTTTTTGACCAGGATGCTATAGTCTTATACTTATACTGATTATCATTTTGACTAGATCATCCACCTATGATTTTCATTAATGATTCACATATTCTTTTGACATGGAAATGAAGTGTCTATTTCAATGTTTTGAGGTAGCATTATTATTGCATGGGAGCTTAGAAATTTATATTATTCTTATGTTTATTTTTATGTTATTGTCATTTTATACACCTATTTACTCTTATGGACATATGTTATATATGTATTAGTTATATTCTAAAAGCTTATTCTCACCCAATTAATGGGAATATTGATATGTTTGTATATTTTGTGACCATTGTTCTAGTGAGGGATAATGTCTCTATGATAGGGATATGATGAGATGTGTTCCTGGAGTCAGAGGTGATGTCGAGACATACTATGAAAATTATTGTCTTTAATATAATTTATTTCATGATTTATTACGTAAATGTACACAAAATATAATCCAAAAATATCTTTATGGATCATGATTTCTTTCATATAGGTATATAAAAAATCAAATTGATTCATGGATGAATCATATTTAATGAAACCATCCTTAGCATTATCCTATAATTTAATTTCTATTTTCAAAATGCATGAGAATACAATGGGAAATACATAATAAAGATGAAATCAAGAAAGCCCAGTAAGGGAATTAACAATGCATACAATAAGGTATAGAACAACATTTTATCCTAGTAGTATATAATAAAAATATAATAGGGTTGATAATCATAGTCATGAACAATATTTTTTGATAAAACATGATAGAAAACATAAAACATGGGAAGTTGGAGACAACATTAAACATGAAATCCTAATCATAGGTCTAATCCAATTAGAAATACATTATTACATGATAGAAAAAGTACCGTAATGGATTATTTTTACTCCGTAATCCATGAAATTATGATTCATGAGAGTAAATAATTACCCAATTTATTAGAGTTCTATATGGGAATACAAAAATTTTATATCATGTACACGCATAAGTATGCCTCATGTATCATTCAACATTGTATAATATTTCCTCACATTTAATACATTTATTAAGGATTTTGACATACATAAATTGATTTCCAAAACAAATTACTAAAATGTACATCTAAGAGAATACCCTTGATTGGAAATAAAGATGAGTGTTTACAAAAAAATCTTATTGGTTTGGAAAAATTGTATGATAATTTACAACATAAAACTAAGGTATATAAAGGTTCATGGGGGGGGGGGTTAATGACATTAAATAAGACTATCAATGCCTGTAAATCATAAGTAAATTAATTTTGATGCATGAAATCATATCCCATCATGATAAATTGGGAAACACAATAATTAATATAAATGGGATGATTTGCCACCCTAAGATTATGCTTCTAAAATCACGAGAGGATCTTCTTGAGAGATTCTAGAAACCATGGTAAGGATATATATTACGATGTTCAATTTAATTTCACGCTACAATGGTATTGATTGAATTTAAATTAGATTTTGAGAGATTTTAATTAGAAAAAGAGAAGAGAGTTCGTTATTAATTTTTGAAAATAGGTTTTGGACCCTATATAATAAAATAATCAAAATCACAAAATAAAACATTTGTTTTCCGTGGTTTCCACAATACTATATTAGTTTTTATTATTATACAAGTTAAATATTATTTATAATTAAAATAATACCCTTTTGATGTGGAAGTCAGTCTTACTTATAAAGAATTCATTGTAAAACCTTAAAATATAATATATGATTTCATTGAAACATTAAGGGTTTATAAAATTAATAAATTAACAAAAAAAATATTCGTTTAAGGGTTATGTTTATATTTTATCATTTATTCCTTTTATGGAATATATTAAATAAATCATGGGGCAATATGAATCTATAATATTTAAAGTACATTTAAACCACATTTTATTTTAACCCAAAAAACATTCACTGAAAATTAGAAAAAAGCCATATGTTTCACAATTTTGTCATTAATATTTAAATAATTATGTCTCTATTATCCAAATAATTATATATTCATATTAATAAAATCATTTAAATCAAAAATCCACATTTTTTAAAAAATTGGTATCTTTAAAATAATTTTTTTTTCGACCATTATAAATTTATTTTTGAGCTATATAAAATCATAAAATTATATTAAAATATATATGTAATATAAATTAATTAATAAAGATAATTTATAATATTAGCAAAAATTATCTATTTTAGAAATTTTTTAAATCATTAAAGTATAGTTTCTTAATTGAAACATTATATTTCCAAAAAAACAATTTTTGTTTCATCATATCAAAAACATGTTTTTATCAAACTCAATGTGTAATAATTTAAAAAATTAATAATCTTAAGGGATAAATATAATCATATTTTATAAAAATATACCAATTAATTCTGTTATGGTCTAGATACATAAATCTTAATCTCACCAGTGAATTTCAAATGGTTATGGTGATTGATGATGAGATTTTTTTGGGTGGTTCAACATAAATGGTTTGGGTCAGGATATCAATGAACATGAAATTTCCTATTAAAAATTTTCAATAATTATTTGAATATCGGCTTGGTCTTCTCCAAGAAAAACACCTATGATTCTATCTCCCATTGAAGCTCCAACAAATTGGCTTCATAAGGTATGTTCCTACTATCTGAGCCAATTACTTATTTTTTCTATATTACATGGACATTTTCATATCCCCTATTATACTAATATTATTGGTCAATATAAAATATATATATTGAAAATGGTTATGATATATGATGGTTTTCAAATTTGAGTAACCATATAACTATTAATAAATATCCATTATAGTTCATCTATATTCTATGACATCATTATATAATAATTTATTTATTTATTTATTAGAAAATATTTTTTCTCGGTTTTGAATGATCTTGGCGTAATATTCTTAACACATTCATAAATTTCACACTCAAAATTTTCATTTCATACCCAAAAAAAGATGACGGCACTTCCGTTTCATTCCCTCCTCAAATTCCCATGATACTCCATCAAACTTGTTGTTCAGCCATAACACATTGACCAGGTGAGTTGTCTAGTTTCATAGGACCATGTCTCTATAATCTAATATCTTCATCAACTGGTCCTTAAATTAAATATTATTTTCCAATGGTACAACCTATGGATTCTGTACATGTTAGGGGTTTGGTTTTCACATTCTCAATATAGATAATTCAAATATATCTTGAACTGGGGAATAATGGGTGGGGGTTCTAGTAGATTGGCCACTTCTCTGATATGATTAAGGATCAAAAAGGGGATAATGTATCTTGGACTAAGAATTCCCTTATTACCAAAAATAAAGAATTTATTATATGGAGGAAAACTACATTAACATTTTATCACAAACCTCAATCTCTAACTCACAATGATGATTGTACGTATAGATTATCTATCAACATTTCAGGGATTTAACATGTTAGTAAGTTCTTTAAACCCTATATTTCAGCCCATAGTTATGATCAGTCCTCGTAAAATTCCACTTTCCAAATTCATCACAGTATGTCTGATTCTAACACATGTTCTCATATAGATCATCATATGGTTTTATCTAAATACGGGATTGGAAACTATCGTTATATGAAAAACCAACTGGTGTAAGTTATTGACATTAATATCCTTGAAAATATATTGAACAATACCTCAAAATATCATCCAATGTATTAATGGTCCTTTTAGATAGAAAATATATCTTTCGGTGAAAAAAAATGATAAAGATCAGTTCTATATCCAATTCATGTTTATGGATTTTCTAAAACCATGAGGAAAAACTCAAATATCGATCTGATAAAACATATAGTTTAAATCCGTACAATCTTACCAATCCCATTATTTTTATTTTGGTGATTAGGTCAACAGAGAAATATTATTTTATAGTAATGAAATGTGGTAATATGTTAAGGTGATCAATTATCACCTAGATGGAATTATGGACATTAGTTGACCAAGGGTGTCTTATAATTAAATCCATAGTCATTTTTTCCATTTTCATACTACTGATAAATGTTTTCATAATAACCTTAGACATTTATCATTCAATATTGAATTATTTTCATAAAAATTATTAGGAAACTCTATAATATTTCTCTTTATGTTATCCCAATAAATGTTTTTATTCATGTGTATATAAATCTTGTTCTTTCCTGGATGACTATAGATGGATGATCTCTAAACATAATAAAAAAATCCCACTTTAATTCTAGTATTTATGGGATACATTTCTGGGTTCCAAGAATTCATAATCCATATTTATAAAAGTTTAACACTATAATATTTTATACCATATTATATAGTACCTCATCATCATTTTGAACCTCTTTCATCCTTTCAAGAATGGATGTTTGGGTATTTATTTGAGCAAGGTATGAATAAGAACATCATTCAATTAACATTCACATCCTTTTCATTTGAAATAATATTTGATCAATTTCAATCCTCTTCATGGATAGTGTTATGGGATCATTTAAACTAAGGGAATATGAGACTTTATTTCTTTACCAATATAATAATTAACTGAACAATCATAATACATGATTAGAACTAACCAAATTCAATTATTTATATTAAGATAGTTTTTTGAATATATATTTAGGATTTTTTTAATCCGTATATATGTTATAATTTTATATATATATGTGATGTTGCTTTATCTTCAATGTGAATATCATAATAGCAAATTCTATATCATGAGATGGGTAGTTATTCTCAAGGATTATTAGATGGTGGGAGGAATATTATATAACATTTTCATATTCAATGAATATAGAAAAGAATCCATTTTTGGATGAATATACATTGATCACAAATAAATACCACTATTGGGTAATATGATCATTGGTGTTGTGATTAGTGTCTTCTTCAAATAATTAAAACATTATTCATATTCATTAGTCTAGAAAATCATGACACACTTCTGATTATTCTTGATTAGTTGTACTAACATTCATGAGGCGTTTCACACCAATATATGATAGTAACCATCTAATATAAGGATACATCATATTTCAATTCCATAAGATGGTTGAGACAATCATTCAATTGAATTATTTTTTGAAGGATCCATATATATCCCATTGTTTTCAATAACATGAACGGAGAATGTTACATAGTCTAGGTTAGAGTTCAATTGAGAATTCAACTTCTTGGCTAAGAGGAAGACCGTAAAATAAATAAGTAAACACATAATTGAATTCACTTACAACAGTCAGGTCATCATGGATATATTTTCTATAGTCTCATTCATTTGTGCTAGATATGCCTTCTCAAATAAAAATTATTCATTTTAGTGAAGATGATGTTGTACCTCTCGTACCCCTCGTGGTTTAATTTTCATGATCACAATCACTCTCTTATTTATCTAATATTGTTTTAAGTGTTTTTGGATGATAGGAATAATTTCAGGTTGCCATGGAATTGGGCCAAGAAAGCCAGAAGGCAAATGGACTGATTTTCAGTCCACCGGCCAACCGGTGGATGACCACCGGCCAGCCGATGGAGCCTAGGCAGAAGGCATCCTTTCTGTCCAGACCACCGGCCAACCGGTGTCCCATCACCGGCCAGCCGGTGGAACCCAGACAGGCCGGACAGCTACTGCCTCTTCACCGGCCAACTGGTGGCCTCCTCACCGGTCAGCCGGTGGTGCCTGAGCCTGAGCCCTCTCCCTTTTCCAAAGCACCGGCCACCCGGTGGCCAAGCACCGGTCAGCTGGTGGAGCCAGTCAAACTAGCCGTTGGGCTTTGACCAGGCTTGTCCACTTGACTCCCAACGGCTCCAACGGCTCCGAAGACCCCCAAAGGCCATTTGAGGTTCCCCCTCTATAAATAAAGGACTAGGAAGCCCCGGAAACATACGGAAGCCAACGGGAACATTTTTCCATCATTTGGAGAACCTCTGGAGGATTGCTTCAAGGAACCTCACTTGCTCCAACTCATTTCCACATCCAAGGAGCACCACCATAGAAGCTTGGGAGCGCTCTTCACCTGTAAGAAGGCAAGTGGGTTCTTGCTCAACCATTAAAAGAAAGTGGGTTCTTGCTCAACCATTAAAAGCAAGCTGTAATAGGTTCTAGACTACCTTAAATCCTAGTGGGTTTCTTGCTAAAACCATTAAAAAGCAAGCAGTAGTAAATCTCTGAACGGTTGAGTTGGGAGCGGAGATGTAGGCTTTGGTTTAAGCCGAACTCCGTTATCAAGATTTGTGTCTTGCCTCTTTTATTTCTGATGCACTTTAACTTTGATTTTAAATTGTTAATTATTTTTTAAAAGGCAACCCCTCTCTTGCCATCACTTATCCGCCCAACAATTGGTATCAGAGGCAAAATTTGAGTAATACCTTCACCGGTTTCAAATTCAAGATCCATTTTGATGGCTTCATCTTCTTTCGCCTCCGAAGGATATTCTTTGGGTCGTGCTCCATTCTTTGATTGAACCAACTACACTTATTGGAAAACCCGCATGACCACTTTTCTTAGAAGCATTGGTTATCCTATTTATAAAATTTTCATGCATGGTTATTCTCTTTCTTCTCCCAATGAATCCAAATGGACTCAAGCCGATATTAAAAATTTCAAGCTTGATGGAAAAGCCATGAACGCTCTTCCTTGCGGCCTTGATCGTAATGATTTCAATCGAGTTTCCACATGCACCTCATCACATGAAATCTGGAAACTTTTGGAGGTTACCCATGAGGGGACCAACAAAGTCAAGGATACTCGATTGGATATGTATCGCCACGATTTTGAAAGTTTTACCATGCATCCATCTGAAAATATAACTGAAATGTTTACGCGTTTTACTGATGTTTGCAATGGGAGAAAGTCCCTTGGTGATGATGTGTCTGCAGAAACGATGGTCAAGAAGATCCTTTGGATCTTACCAAGCTCATGGGCCCCAAAAGTCATGACAATCCAAGAAGCAAAAGACATCAAGAACATGCCGGTCGAAGAGCTCATCGGATCCCTCATGACCTACGAGATCACCATGAGGAGGAAAGCTGAAAAGGAAGGCAAACCGATCAAAGTTCCAAAGAATATCACCTTCAAAGTTCAAAAAGAAGAAAGCTCCTCCTCCTCATCGTCTTCCTCTTCAAGCGACGATTCAGAAATGGAGAATATTTCCCGCAAGATGCAAAAATTCATGAAGAAGCACAAGAAGAAGAAATCCCGCAAGGCTCAACCCAATGAAAAATACGAGCCCGAGGTAACATGCTATAGGTGTGGCAAGAAAGGCCATTACAATCCCGATTGTCCACTCTACAAGAAAAAGGCCAAGCAAAAGGAAAATAAGAAGGCATTCAAGGCCACATGGAGTGATAGCTCCACATCCTCCTCCTCCTCCTCCTCAAGTGACAACGGTAAAAAATGTCTAATGGCATTTCATGAGGTAACCTATTCCGACTCCTCATCCTCTAGTTCTTCAAATTCTTTTAATCATTTATCTTATGAGGATCTCCAACATGCGAGAGATCAATTGGAGGAAGGTTTTCACGAACATTCTTGCAAATTTGTTGCTTTAAAAAAGAATTTCAAAAAACTTTCTTCCGAAAAGGAACAACTTCTCAAAGAAAAGGAGGAGTTGTCCCTCAAGATCCAAAACCTTCCCGATGTTGATTCTATGGAATCAACAATCAAGGATTTGAAGGAATCCCTTTCCAAGTTCACCCAAGGTGAACAAAATTTAACCAAATTGCTCGGTTCCCAACGCATATCTAGAACCACCAAAGGGCTTGGCTATTCCAAACAAGCTTCCTCTTCCCATGCTCCAACTATTTTTGTAAGGGGGAGCTCCCAATATAAATTTTGCAACTATTGCAAAAAACCCGGGCACATAATTTATGAGTGCGATTGCAAAAATGCCTGGTATGGAAGGCCCAAAACTATTTCCTTTAATGATGAATTTTTTAGGAGAAGACCCGCCACTAGACAAGTGTGGATTGAAAAATCCCTTTTAGCGAGTCTCACCGGACCAAAATTTGTCTCAATTTCAAAATCCTCTCCCCGGTGATTTGTTGTTTTTATTTAGGGGGAGTTTGGATCGTTTAAGCCTTTTTGCGTTTTCAATTTCAAAATTTTCATTCAAAACTTTCAATTTCAAAACTTTCAATTCAAAACTTTCAATTCAAATCTCAAAAATTTCAATTGGTTTAAAAACTCTTTCTTGTTTTTCAACCTTTCCCTCAATCACGTTTTATTACCTGTGCTATTTTGATAATCACAAAGGGGGAGAAATTATTGGTTGATTGGGGGATAAATCTTTTAATGTATGCCTCATTTCAATCTTTTACATTTCTTGTTTTGGTGATTGTGATCAACAAAATAGGGGGAGATTGTTGTACCTCTCGTACCCCTTGTGGTTTAATTTTCATGATCACAATCACTCTATTATTTATCTAATCTTGTTTTAAGTGTTTTTGGATGATAGGCATAATTTCAGGTTGCCAAGGAATTGGGCCAAGAAAGCCAGAAGGCAAATGGACTGATTTTCAGTCCACCGGCCAACCGGTGGATGACCACCGGCCAGACGATGGAGCCTGGGCAGAAGGCATCCTTTCTGTCCAGACCACCGGCCAATCGGTGTCCCATCACCGGCCAGCCGGTGGAACCCAGACAGGCCGGACAGCTACTGCCTCCTCACCGGCCAACCGGTGGCCTCCTCACCGGTCAGCCAGTGGTGCCTGAGCCCGAGACCTCTCCCTTTTCAAAAGCACCGGCCACCCGGTGGCCAAGCACCGGTCAGCCGGTGGAGCCTGTCAAACTAGCCGTTGGGCTTTGACCAGGCTTGTCCACTTGACTCCCAACGGCTCCAAAGGCCTCTCCAACGGTTCTGAAGACCCCCAAAGGCCATTTTAGGGTTCCCCCTCTATAAATAAAGGACTAGGAAGCCCCTGAAACGTACGGAAGCCCACGGGAACATTTTTACATCATTTGGCGAACCTCCGGCGGATTGCTTCAAGGAACCCCACTTTCTCCAACTCATTTCCACATCCAAGGAGCACCACCATAGAAGCTTGGGAGCGCTCTTCATCAACTCCAATCAATCCATTGGCACCCAAGACTTCTCCACATCACGGTTTTTCATTGTTTTATTATTTTGAGCATCAATTTGGGTTTGTGCCTACAAACCCCTCATTTCTATCATCCTCTCTTCTTTGGGTTTTCACACCACCTTCAAGGTGTGAAGAGGTTAGTCAAGCCTTCCCTTTAAAAGGCTTGATTCATAGGTGAGCTGGCCTTCACCTGTAAGAAGGCTAGTGGGTTCTTGCTGAACCATTAAAAGCAAGTGGGTTCCTGCTCAACCAATAAAAGCAAGCTGTAATAGGTTCTAGACTACCTTAAAGTCTAGTGGGTTTCTTGCTAAAACCATTAAAAAGCAAGCGGTAGTAAATCTCTCAACGGTTGAGTTGGGAGCGGAGATGTAGGCTTTGGTTTAAGCCGAACTCCGTTATCAAGTTTTGTGTCTTGCCTCTTTTATTTCCGCTGCACTTTGATAATTGTTTTTAAGTTGCTAATTATTTTTAAAAGGCAATTCACCCCCCCTCTTTCCATCACTCTCTGCCCGACAGATGATACCAAAGAGGATTCATACACCTCCTTAAAATTGTATAGAATATAAGTTTGATTTCGGATATGAAGGGTGGATTCCTTTTCTGCCAATTTTATATTGGATCTATAAAATGAAAAAAAACATGTACCTAAGATAACGTTAAATTATACTAAAGTGATAATTATAATATCTTCCATAAGTACATTCCATAAAACATCAAAATGTGATACAATAATTGTATAATTTTTTGAAGGTTTCAAATAAATAGGGTTAATGACTCAATATTTTTAGAAAACTCACAATGTATGAAAATATTTTATTAATTGAAATACAACATACCATAAACAACTCTAGAGTAGATGTTACAATTACTCAAATCATAATTATACATAATAGTGTGGGACATTACTTGTTCCATTTTTCATGTAGAATGTTAGTGATCAGGATGCTTATAATTTCTTGGAGTAGAAGATCTTATTCAGTAATTCCCAAATTCTTCCCATTTTGACATAAAACTATTATTGATGGCGTAGATTGAACATTATTTCCATAAATCATGTTAAAGAGACTCTATAATTTTCAATTTAAATTTGATTCTTTGTTCCATTTTTTTGACACATTAAACATATTCTAGTTCTTTTGTGACACTTCCCTTGGTTCCTCTTCCCACTTTTTTGAATCATAGGAAATTGCATATTATATCCATAATCACCTTTATTACAATGACATTTAGAAGATTTTTTCATTCTCTTAATTGATGTGTTTTTAGTCAAAAATATTATCTAGTTGTTGATCATGAATTTGGTAGCCACTTTAGAATAATCAAAATATTCCTTACATTATCTCCTTTTATGTTTGAAATATATTTTGGGTAGTAATCACATTTCTTGCCACATTGGTTGTTGATTCGGTTCTTACTATTTCCAACCATTAACTATAATATTAGGAGAATTAGATGTTAAATGTTTTGAAATATTTAACACATAAATGGTAAACCATGAACTTTAATGTCATAACTCATAAATGGAATATATTATTTAACCGATGAATAACTAGGTTTCAGTATAACACCCTAAACATCTAATGTAATACCCTTCTATTTGATAACGTGCATGACACGTGACCCCAAGCATGTAAGGGAATATAATACCATGATAGTTTAAAATAAATTTCCAATTCTAAATAGATATATTATATTGTGTATTTTTTAATTCACACAACATCGAGTAACATTGCGTTACAAGAAAGAGCGACTTTATTCGAAGTCTAACAATACACACAAGATCAAATTTTACTGAATAATGAAATATTATTAAATATAATAAGATATAACAGTGTCTTTAAATTAATATTTAAGTGATGTAGTATTTAAATTATGTAAATATATGGTTTACAAAAAATTAAATTGAATTTACTGGTTATAAATTAATTATAAATTAATATGAAAACCTAATAAATCAAAAAGAAAATACTATTATTTTAAAAAGGATTCCTTACCCTAATATATTTGACTAATAATTATTGGGGGGTAAAATTAATTAAATATATTTATATATATATATTATATTCAATATAATAATTTTTATGTTCATCGAATTGATTTTATAATCATAAGATAACAACAAACCAAATATTACACTAAACAAACCTATTTTTTAAGGAAAGTTTAACATCTTATATAAAAGAACTCATATTAAATCTCAATTTGGACACTTTAATTGATTTAATATGTAAAAAATAAAATTCATATTTTGAAGAGAAACAGAATAATTTTATGGGTTAGTTTATTATATTTCTCATAGACATGTAATTTTTCAATAAATAGTTGCCAATACTAAATTTTTGGTCAAAAATGGTTTTTCATATAATTTATTTTTAATGGTAAAATATATTATTAATTGGATTTAGTGTTTAATTATGTAATATTTTTATCCATTAATATAGTATGTGTCATTGGAAATAACTTCACATTGAAATTGGCTATAACAACAAAGCAATCGTTTGGTCATTTTTACCTTCAAACCATGCATTATCATCCCATCCGTGGGATTAAATTTAAATTAATTTCTACATATTTTTGTGATCATAATTTGGAAAAATTGATTTCATTTTTGTTATTGGAATAATTTATAATATCTAATAAGACCAAATTTTTTCACAACATTATTAGTAAATGTGATTAATATTAATTACAAGTTTGAAGGAAAAATTAATCTCATTAAAGGACAACACCTTTATCTTTAGGGACCAAATGACCTAGAAACTTATACAAAAACTATTTTCTATCCATAATTCGTACATTAACCTAACATGGATGAGTTTTTTTGGTTTTGGATGGATTTTTTGGGTAAACATGTCCATTCACCTAACTAGATTTCAAAATACCATGTGAGTCCTTTTCCATCGCTATAAAAGGACACCTACAATCCCAAATACCCACACAACTAAAGCAAAATTGTATCAAAAAATATCTACCCATATATCTTCAAAAAAATAATATACTTGATCTTGATGTTTCCCTTTTAGATTATAGCCTTCCAAGGATGCTTATAGGTAAAAACAAAATGAAGTTACCCGATTAAGAGGTAAGATCTTCTCTCAAACTATCTGGTTTCATTTCCATTCCCCACCCATTAAAATATATTTATTCCATTATTATATAAAAACACTTGTATAATCAAAATAATATGATTTTTTAATGTTATTGACCTACAAATACACAAAAATCAAACTAATGGGTAACAAACATACTATTTCTGTGTATAGCAAACTATTGCCTCACGAAATGATTATTGTACAATTTTACATTACCACCTATCATGGTCTAAACTACGATGAGAAATATATTTATAAATGATATATAAGATATTTTTAATGTCTTTATACTTCATTAATTCTTATTTATAAAATACATTATAGTTTCCATCAATCTTAAATACGATAATTTTGTTTGAGGATCTGTGGACTACCACCCCCTCAAAGCGACATGACTCATTCGTGAAATACATTGAATGTGTAATGGATAGTTTTAGTAAAACTATGTAACATATATAACATAGATAATATTCTATAATTATAATGTAAAAATAAATAAATTATTTTTCATTCTTTTAAAACAACAAATAGATGCATGTGGTGTTCATGCATACGTACAGTCTACGACCTCCATGAATAGTGCACTTCATTTCTAATCTCCAAATACAATGGTGTACTATATGTACATATATAATGAATATTTTTTATTAATATATAATTTCTTTATTATGGATATTATATAATTACTATCTAATTGATGGGAATAAAATTATATGTCAAATCCTACTTGAGAAAACATTGAAATTAACACCCGAAATAGTTAAAATAATGAGAGTGTGTTAATAATGGGGTGATAAAATAATATAATAAACTAATATGTGATATTATAAACATGATTATGGTTCATGTATAAGTTCGAAACATATTTTAAACCACTATACTAGAGGATAAAGACTTAAAAAAAGTTATGGTTAATTTAAGGGATACCATCTCAATTTTGTTTCCATTGAGACTTTTTTGATGTTATTCAACTAATTTCATTTATATGGTTTATATACTGCCATTTTCATTAAATATCATGATTATCTATAATATCATGATATTATAACATTTATTTAATTTAATTCCATCATGTATTTTATGATTTAAATTTTTTTCAAATTTGTATGAGACAGTTTGGAATGTCTAAGATTATTTTTCCTCAATAAGGTTTTAATATCAACAACCCTTACTATCACATATCCTCATTTGAGGTATTTTTGATAATTTTTTATCCTTTATTCATTATGTATATTTAATGAGTTGTATTATTTATTCAATATGAGGAATGCTTTGAGCATGTAAGACATAGGTTGGGACCATTTAAGTGAAGCCCTTTGGGTTAGGCAGTGGTTATGAAATCGCCTAAATTCCCCAATAGTCACATGAGACAAAATATTTTCCCCAAATAGATGGGTTTTTACACGATAGCTAAATTGTCTTGTCAAATTTCATGCGGGTACCAGTTTCATGAACCTAGGAAAAATGGAATCTAATAATTTATAATTTCCATCATTTAGTTTTAGTTAGTAATAATCCATGAGATTCTATGTTGACATATATATGGATACATATAACTATCAGTTCATTGATTAAATTCCATGTGTTTTAGTTTCATACATTTCAATATTGAATTTTCCTTATCTAGTTATTTGAATGGAAAGTATTATTAGTTATTTCCCTTTCCATGTTAATTTTTTATCATTGATTCACTATTGATTCCTCATAATCAATCTAATGTAATAAAATTATTCCCCAAATTCATGACTCTATGGTTTGGGCCTTATATATAATTCATGTTTTCCATCATCCAATTTCTAACCCAAAATCATAAAATAATTTGTATTCTCATTATAATGGATCTTCAAGAACATGTGAATTTACTAAGGCATATTTGAGGGGAGTTTCAAATTTGGTGTGTAGTAAGGATCATTATTTTATAATAGTACATGGTCGAGTTCATCTTAATTAACCATTTTCAAGGTTATTACACCTATGTATATATTTTCTTGAGCTGAATCCACTTGTAGTATCCATACATGGATTTAGTTTCATGTAATCCACTTACTCAAGAATTTAACTATACCTAGCGATTATTTTTCAATGCTTAACCATATACCAATGTCTTTTACTAATGTTTTCTTGTTCTAATCTAAATAATGACTAGAAATTTATCTGATACCAACTATGGAAATCTATGCCTTTAATAAACATTATTTTCTAATTTATTAAAAGAAGGAAAAGATAATACTATCCCAAAATTCTATTTATCCTTATGTCGTTAAGAAATTAGGATTGTATCACATAAATGTGATTCTAAGATAATAAAATTAATGAATATTTCCTGAACAAGTTCTTAAAATTTCTTTTCTCTTAAAAAGTGCTCTGGATGACCTGGGGATATATATAAAAAAAGGGTGAGCTATAATTTCCGGTAAGAGAATAAAAAAATCATAGCAGATGTTAATGTAGTTTCTGTGATCCAAGAGGAATATAATGGATGCATAATATGGGTTATAATCATAATATGTAATAATAATGCATGATATAATATGATAACATAATGTCAACATGGGAATGTGGAAACAACATTAAACTCAGACTTATAAGCATGGGTTAAGGAAAAACTCAAATGCGACATGCTAACATATTTTAATATAACTTTATTTTTGAAATATACATTGATTGGAATCACCCTGATTTAAAAACCCTCAAATATTATTTTTAAAAGTTTAATATCTTTAATAGATTGTGCTACACACAATGTATGTATAAATGAATTATAGTATAGCATATTATTATAACCGTGTTAATAAATTGGATTGTATGAATAGGATGAAGAAAATTATTAATAATATATACTTTACACATGTAAAAAAATAAATTATCTGTATATATATTGATTATAAAATAAAAAAAGAACCATTTAAAATAAAATTAAATGTTTTCTAAAAATGCATTTTTCTAAATGGTGGTTTCATTGTGCTTTGTTCACAAACATTAAATAAAAAATTTATCACTTTTAGATAATTTATTTTAATGAATGGAGATAATATATAAATTCAATATATAAATATAAAATTATTGTTGAATTTTGGTATTATTCATCAAATAGTTATTTTTCAGTGAGTAGTGGAAAATAATTACTTTCGTTAAAATGAAATCTATTTTATATATGTTAAGAAATTCAGATCTCCCATTGTGTTTTGAAATAAATTTCATGTAACATAAATATTAGTTAGTTATATACAACCCAATTAATTACTTTCTAATCCAATTTATATTTTATTTTATTTTCAGTTTATATTTGGGTTTAAAAACAGTAAATTTCATGAAAATGTTTTAAAGTGCTTACTACATCTCCATATTAATTAATTATAACAATCCTTATTGGGTAATGTTTTTGATCCATAGTGGGTACCCTAGTAACATAATAATTCAGCCATTTAAGACATAGCCCAAAGGGAATTCATGATCACCACCGGTCAGAGACTAGCACTTGGCATCATAGAATATGTTATTGTGAAAAAATTATCAACAAAAAAACAATAAAGAAAGAGAAACAAGTTAGTATGAATACAAGAAAACCCTTTTTGGGATAACTGTACTATAAGACAAATAGTAATAAACACCCAAATGTACAACCAAAAGGCACCAAAAAAAGGATGAAAACCCAAGACCCAGTGGGAACAACTCTCCAAGACCAAGTATCCACAACTAGAACCACCTCAAAGAAGAACATTACCCTTTCATGAACCCAGTAAATGATAATCTAAAACCACTTTAGGGAACAAATATGGTTTTAGATAAATTCCTAGTAGTGTATCACTAAGGATTCCAATATAAGATGCCAATATTTACTTATCAAATAATTATTCTAATTTAAAAAAAGAAAACATGATAGGTCAAAATAATATTAAAATAAAATCATGCATTATATTTCAAATGATGGAAACTAAATGAGAAAAATGGATTAATAAAATTTCTATATAAAATATATTATATAAATTTAAAAAATAATGTTCGAACCGGTTTTCAAAAAATAATATCGGATATTTTAAATATAAAAAACAAGAAATATTTTCATCCTCCAAAAGGTACAATAGTTCCAAGATAAGGGGTCCTTACACATAGGAGGTGATTACATTAATATGTCCATACACAAGTCCCTTAGATACTATTCGAAGAGGACTCCACACCTTCCCCTCATGTAAGTGACCTACTGGATTAGGTTTTGTTTTAGCTGTAAAGTGTCAAAAGTGTGATATACAAATAACTCGTTAACTAACAAGGATTCCATGAACTCTAATAACAATAAATGAATGTAAATTTATTTTAAATATATTTTATATAATATTCACACCATTATTCAATTTTAAATATTCAAATTTCATTTTGAAAACCAATTCATGGGTTTATAAATACAAACAATATTATTTTCCGAGAAAAAACCACAGGGTTTCTATAAAATCCATTTCAACCATAATTATCAAATGAAAAATAGGAATAAAATTTTTTAAATGAATTCCTCAATTTATGTCGGCCCATATTCTATTAATTTCACAAACACACTCCAGTTCATTAAAATTAGGGGGTCCCAATTTTCCTCCCAATCAAACAAAAACCCCCAATTCATTTGAGTTGGGTTGTAAAATAACCAATTGAAATAAATTTATTGTAAATAATGAAATTGAATATAAATTATTAATTTTATGGTAAATCAATATTGTCAATCATAACGGAACCACCTACCACCAGATTATGGCATCATGAAACAAAAATACCTACTACGGTAACTCCAATAATGATTCTTGGAATCAACGATTCGAGAATAAATCATATATTTATGATATAAAACAATTGATATTATATTCTCTAACAACACAGAAATCTATATAACCCTTTGGGGGAAAGAGTGGATAATGGGAGAAATAGAACTGGAAGATGACAATTATTGGGAAGGGATCAAATGTCATTATCATAGCATTGATTTTCTCCTAGAGGTGTTTAGTGGAGAAAATCGTATATTGGGAGCCTCCGGGAAAGAAAATTTTTTATTAGGTTCATAATGGCCCATCATGCATATAAAAAACGGTTTTATTGTTTTAAAAATAATTTTCAGATAAAAAATTTCATGTTGCATGGTTTATATAACGAACCATACATTACATACATTGTTATTACTTCAGAATTCAAGAACACTTATTACAACATATAACAAAACCAAGAAAGGACCGTATAGATATAGCGTCTTTAGAAACTGGGAAACATAAACAACTGTTTCATAAAGCATCTACTTTGCCTCCCATTTATTTCATCATATCTAGAGTCCCTCTTTGGCATATTTTACTTAATAACCTTCTTCCTGACTTGGGGAAATAAAACATAGAAAAGGGTGAGCTGAAATGCTCAGTTAGGGTAAACAAAAGAAATATCAATCACATCATATATATAAGCACATAACTTTTGGAAATCTTAACCTACAAAAGAGATCATAATTTCATAACATGGGATAAATCATAGAAGTCAAATGTAATCCCAATAATCATAACTTAAAACATGAAACTTTGTGGAATACACACATAATCAAAGAGAATCATTTCTTATTAGTCAAGACTCACTGCCAAGACTATCTTAGTGGACAAAGTCCATTTCTGAACCGAGTCACCCTCGTTTCAGTCCTGTTTCACTGAACCTATATAACCTACCGTTCCAGCCATTTCTATCTCATGAGATATAAAATCTTTACCCAATGCATTGGAGGGAGATATAGGTCCCACCCATCTCATAATGATACTATTCTTATGTGTGCCACAAAATCATAAATCATACATCACTGCATAGCCCATTTAATAAAAATGGGATTCTTAAACAACATGACATCATAAAACAATTCATATAAGATAAAGGAATTCATAAAAATATTTCCATCACAACATAATCAAATCTATGTATTAATAGGTATAGAAACAGAACCCTATATTATCATAGATGGAAAATAATTTTGATAAAACACTTGAACTCCATTCTTGAGGAAAATATCCTTTCTACTTCAAAAACACTTTTCCTTTCTTAACATGTCATACAATTTTAAAAGAAGTTGATTAAAAATAAACATCAAAACTTGTAAAGTAAGCTTCTTGGGAATAATGCATTAAAAATCCATTCATGTCGTATATGTTAAAAAAACATTCTTCTCGTACTTTTGTCGGAAAAGCCAAAAATTACATCGTACGAAAAATGACAAAAGATTCCTTTCATATCTTTTACTAAAAACTCACCGACGGGTAAAATTAGATATAAAATATTGTAGAAGGATATAAATATTACATATTGAGGAAACATGGATGTGGATGACAAAATTCACCCCAGTAAATACTAAAGTTTAAAAAATCTCGGATAAAAATGAGATTGTGATATTTCCCATACCTTAGGTCCAATATGCTTTGTACGTGTCCGAACCTCCTTTATAATGATTTAAATAATGTTATTGACTTATTAAAGAATAATAATTATTGTTATGATATTATATATGGTCATATTCTTAGCTTCTTAGTAGTAATATTTCATTGCTATTTGTTATTCGGGTGTTTATAACTTTTTGTTTTTATGTGTGTTTTGTCGAATAAATTCTTATTCTTCTCTTTAGGTTATAGATACCTCATTTACAGAATGCTATTAGGGCAATATATATCATATTCATTCATTAAATGCATTTATATAATCATTATGAAATGAAGATCATGTAGAACGAGTCGCATCACATCGTGGAGACAGTATTCCGTACGTACGCACGAGTGATGATATCGTTCCTATGATCATGGAATTGTATTGGAGTTTATGAATACTATTTCAAAATTAGTATCACTTTATAATAGTCATATATATTCATTTTTTACACCATTATACCCATCTAAGTAAGTTGGTGGTGGAAAATAGATTACACCACGGTGTGGTGACGGTATTCCGTACGTAGGCACGCGCGATGATTTCTTTTTCCGTAGGATGGATAGATGGTGGAATAGGGTTGTTTCATACTTATAATAACATATAATTATATGAGTGATACTGATGTTATTACTTTATATTGAAATAACTAAATAAGAAGAAGTGGAAGAATAAATAAAGATGAAAGAATCGGTAACGGACATTACCTCTTCTTTGAAGTGCTTCTTTGAGACCTCCTTTTAGGGCACTAAAATAGGTCTTTTAAGAAGACCAGAACCTTTAGGACGACTCTAGTGAAGTTTAGAGGAGAATGTTTCAGGGTTTGGCCGAGCATGAAGGCTCATAGTGGTGTGAGGAGGAGAGGGAGGAGGTTCCCTTTTATAAGGGAGGAGAGGGGCACCTTTGGAATAACCAAAAATATAATTTTATTATAAAGTCAAGTTCGGTTTTCAATAGCTCCAAATTCATTTATTTCGAGCCTAAGGTGGGGATGGGTCGAACTACTCTCATCCAAAAAAGTTTAGACAAGTTTAGGTTTCTATTTTAACCTTATCATGTATATTTATCATTAAGTTAAATAATTGTAATTTTACCGTGTCTTCTTGTGTTCTTATACTATAAGGTTAATAAACTTACTATAAGCAGCCAAACGAACCTCAAGCTGTTAATTATTAATATATATATCCTTATATAAGTCATTTGTCTGAACCTTATATTTTTAGGAATAAAATAACAATTACAAATCATATATTTGTTTTAAAAACTATTTTAGGTCAATTTTGACACTATTTAGTAATTAATTTTTGTGAAAATCATAACAGAATGATTAGTTCGAAAAAAGTTAATTAAATCAATACTAACATGCCATATTAATCTTTAAAATTATTTTAATTCATAAAAAGTCTCAAATTTCATATATTTTGGTGTTTATAACATCAATTATGTCAATATTTCATTAATAAGATAATTACTGCATCATCTTTGTGTCATAACTAAATTAAATAATTTAATGTATAAAAATTACAAATAAAATACCATTATGTAGGAAAGCGTTTTAGCTTTCTAATGAATATTTATAGTCGAATTTATCTTATTTATAATCCCATATTAAAAATTATTTACTTATTAAACTTTGATTTTAACTATTTTAACCCTTCTTTAAATAAATTAATAATAAATGTCCTAATATAATCTAAGTGGTCCTAAATGGTCATATTTTATTCCTATGTTTGTTTTTGGTCGAATTACACTTTTCCATTAGATATAGGACATGTGTTAGGGTAATAATAATATCATTTTTACCCTTAATTACCCTATTTACTTTTAACCGTGGTAAAAAAAGTAAAAAGTAACTATTCACCATAAAATTATTTTCATCTCATTGAACCACATTTTACTTACTGACATCAACCGTGTCTCTCGGATTTTCGAAATTCCACTCACAGAAGCGGTAAAATTATGTTTTATGAAAAATTCAGTTTTTTAACTAACACTTAGTGGTTTCACTATTAATCAAAAAAATGAAAGTTTTCAGAAAAATACCAAAATTTCACCCTAGGATAATTTTGATATTCTGAATCAAAAAATGAAGTCCATTTTGAAAAATAATATTTATAAAATTTCAAAAAGTGGTTATTACTATTCATAACGGCTAGTTTTAATAATATTTAATTAGGATATCATTGTTTAGTGAAACTAGGTATTGCGTACGACACAAGCTATCGAGGAAGGTCGCGATTTCGTGTAAAGCAAGCCAAGCAAGTGTTGTGTGTAGAAAAAGATTCCTTTGATGATTTATATAACATAAAAGTCTCGGGTGTTACATTCTACCCCCCTTAAAATGAATTTCTCCCTCGAAATTCGTCACTTTGTAACAAACAGTTGAGGATACCTCTCCCTCATCATATCCTCAAGCTCCCATGTAGCTTCATCTACTTGGTGGTTCCTCCATAAAACATTCACCAATCGAGTGGTCTTGTTTCGTAGGACTTTTTCACTACGATCCATAATCTCTATCAGTTGTTCTTCATAAGAAAGATCTTGCTCCAGTGGTACAACTTCTGAGCTGAGTACATTTGAAGGATCAGGTATGTACTTTCTCAGGAGAGATACATGGAACACATCGTGAACTTGAGAGATATTCGGTGGAAGCGTCAGTCGGTAAGCTACCATCCCAACATGATCCAGTATTTCGAAAGGACCGATATATCTAGGGCTCAACTTTCCCTTCTTTCCAAATCTCATGACCCTCTTCCAGGGAGATATTAGTAAGAACAATTTATCACCCACTTCAAACTCTAGGCCTTTTCTTCGGTTGTCGGCATAACTTTTCTATCAACTTTGAGCTGCTCTTATGTGTTGTTGAATAGATCCGACATTTTCTGCCATTTCGTCAACAAGATCAGGTCCTAATAGCTTTCTTTCCCCAACTTCATCCCAGCAAGTTGGAGTCCTGCATTTCTTTCCATAGAGAGCTTCATAAGGAGCCATCTGAATACTGGAGTGAAAGCTATTATTATATGAAAATTCCTCAAAAGGTTGGTGTTGATCCGAACCACCTTTGAAATCCATAGAGAAAGCTCTCAAAATATCATCTAGAGATTGAATTGTTCTCTCAGATTGACCGTCTGTCTGATGATGATAAGCAGTGCTGAAACTCAACTCTGTATCCAGAGTATGCTGAAGACTTCGCCAAAACTTCGAGGTAAATCTTGGATCCCGATCAGATATAATAGAAATTCGTACTCCATGCAATCTTACCACTTCCTTTACATATATCCTGGAAAGCTGATCCAGAGAGAAATCCTCTCTAATAGAAATGAAGTGTGCAGACTTTGTAAGACGATCAACTATGACCCAGACAGCATTATTGCCTCTGGATGTTTTAGGAAGTCCTGTGACAAAGTCCATAGTGATGTTTTCCCATTTCCATTCGGGTATGGGTAATGGTTGTAACATCCCCTTAGACTTCTGTCTCTCAGCTTTAACTTGTTGACAAACCAAGCATCGAGAGACATATTCAGCCACTTCTATTTTCAAGCCATCCCACCAGAAATATTCTTTCAAGTCCCTTTACATCTTCGTGCTTCCAGGATGAATAGATAATGAAGAACTATGAGCCTCATCCAGCAGGTCCTTCTTTAATTCGGGGATGGGAGGAACACAAACCCGATTCCTGAACATTATTATCCCATCACAATCAAGGTTGAATTCCGGAACATTTCTCACCTTCTTTTGTAACTCGACATCTTCATTCTGTGCCTCTTTAATCTTCACATGTATAGATGGTTGAACATTCATTTGAGAAAGATACAAATTTTCCCCTTTCATTATAATTCCAAGATCCATCCTTTGTAAATCCATAAATATTGGATCATTTGTGATCCTCATCATGAATAAACTAGCATGGTCTTGTTGACTTAATGAATCTTCCACCTTGTTTGCTTTCCCAGGGTGGTAATGTATTGAGCAGTTATAATCCTTAATCAGCTCCAACCATCTTCTTTGGCGCATATTCGGCTCCTTTTGTGTGAAAATATACTTTAAACATTTATGATCAGTATAAATATCACACCTTTCACCAAAAAGTTAATGCCTCCAAATATTTAATGAAATGATTACCGCAGCTAACTCCAAATCATGAGTTCGGTAATTTTTCTCATGTATTTTCAACTGTCATGAGGCATAAGCTATCACCATATCATTTTGCATAAGAACACACCCCAATCCCTTGTTGTATGCATCACTATAGATCACAATCCTTTCTCCTCTACAAGGCAGTGTGAGCACAGGTGCACTAGATAACCTTCTTTTCAACTCCTTGAAATTCTCTTCACATTCCTCCGTCTAAACAAACTTAACTCCTTTCCGAGTAAACATGGTGAGTGGATTAGATAATCGTGAAAAATCTTTCACAAAACGTCGATAATATCCAGCCAAACCAAGAATACTTCGGATCTCAGTTACTGTTGTTGTTCTCAACCATCTTTTGATAACCTCTGTTTTTGCTGGATCCACAGATATCCCCTATTTTGAGATTATGTGACCAATAAATGAATCTTTTTGAAGCCAAAATTCACACTTGGTAAATTTGGCATAAAGCTTCTCCTTTCTCAGGGTCTTCAATATAATTCTCAAGTGATCTTCATGTTCTTCCTTTCTCTTTGAATAGACAATAATATCATCTATAAAGACTACCACAAACTGATCAAGATAGTCTCTAAAGACTCTATTAATTAGATCCATAAAGATATCAGGGGCATTAGTAAGACCAAATGGCATCACTATAAATTCATAGTGTCCATACCTTGTACGGAAATCCGTCTTTGGTATATCCTCCCTTTTGACCCTTAATTGATGATACCCTGAATGAAGATCAATCATGGAAAAGTATTGAGCTCTGCATAGTTGGTCAAATAGGTCATCAATGCGTGGGAGAGGATATTTGTTCTTGATAGATATCTTGTTAAGTTCTTGATAATCAATGCAGAGTCTCATTGATCCATCTTTTTTCTTAACAAACAGAACAGGTGCTCCCCAAGGTGACACACTAGGGCGTATGAAACCCTTATCAAGATTATCTTGGAGTTGCTTCTTCAGTTCATGTAACTCAATTGGGGCCATTCTATAAGGTGTCTTGGAAATAGGCAAAGCACCCGGTACGAGTTCTATTGAAAACTCAAATTCACAATTCGGTGGAAGACCTAGTAATTCCTCCAAAAGACATCATCAAACTCTCCTACAATGGGCATATTCTTAATACTGAGTTTCTCACCAACCATTTGAGATAAATAACCTTCATTTATTGGAATCAATACCCATAAAATGGAAGAAAATTCCACTAGATGTTTATGTTCATCCTTGCATCGATAGACGATCATAGATTGATCTGGAATATGAAATGTGACTTCCCTTCTTTGGCAATTGATATGAGATCCATGTAAGGAAAGCCAATACATGCCAAGAATCACATAAAATTCCACTATAGGAAGGAACACAAGATTTTTAGGAAGCACTTTCCCACAAACTTCAATCAGAGAAGAATTATAAACTTTTGATGCGACTGTTGTTCCATTAGGTGTTGTCACAGCTGACTCAACATCTAATTGTTGAGGAAATACGGTGATACCCTTAGAAAATTTTTCAGAAATAAAGTAGTGGGTGGATCCATAATCAAATAAAACATTTGCTACTTTAGAGTGGATGGTAAGTGCACCTTTCACCACATCGTTATTGTACTCTACACCGCTGATAGAAATTTCATGTGACTTTCCTTTGTCTTTAGCCTTAAGAGTTTGTTGGTGTCGACCATCATCATCAACGCTTGGATTAGGGAATTTATTTTCATAATGTCCCATCTCCTTGCACTTGAATCATTGAAGTGTAGTAGTTTCATTCTGTGTATCCCTTTATTTTTTTCACCATTAGACATCTTCATCCCATCATCGCGACATTCAAATGCCCGATGACCTTCCTTTCCACATTTGAAACTTTTACTTGTCCCTTTAAGAAAACTCCCTCCATGTTTCTTTCCACACATTGAGCATAAGGGAAATCTCATCTTCTATTCTGTGTGTTCTTTATATTTTCCTTTGAATTCCATTTTCCTCTTCTTATCAAACCCATATGACTGATGGGTTACTCCAATCTCCATCTCAACTTTGAGAGCACGTCGAACGATTTCCTCATAGATATTGAACTCCCTTATGGCTAAGGCCCTTAATAGACTTGGTTTTAAGCCACTAATGAATCGATCGATCTTACTATCAGGTTGGATAATAATACCAGAAGCGTACCTTGATATTCTTGTAAAATTTTCTTCATAGGTACCAATAGATTCATCATCCTTTTGCTTCAGTTCAAGAAACTCTTTCTCCATATTTGTTCGGAGAATACGAGGGAAGTACTTATTTAAAAATATGTTCTTGAACTCATCCCATTCCATGGACTCAATTTCATCCCTTTGCCTCGTATTCTTAATAAGATTACACCATTGATCAGCATAACCGTCCAAACGTTACACTGCTAAGATGACTTTATCATGCTCAGAACATTGAAGAACTGAAAATATCTTTTCAGTAGTACTAATCCATTGTTCAGAAACTAATGGATTAGTAGACCCGCTGAATAAAGGTGGACACAGTCTCATGAAGGATTCAACAAAGTGTTGCTCCTTCATGTGCTCATTTGGAAGTCCTGCATGATTCATAGCTTGAGAAAGTTGTGTGAGCATGGCTATAAGATTATTCATTCCATCTCCCATAACGTTTGGTTTCTCAGGGGGACAATCATTGCATTTCCCGTCACATTCCTCATTAACACGGTTCCTTCGGGTTCCATCCATTGACTAAAACAAAGAAGAATAGTGTGAGAAACACTAATTATAATAGGAAAACCATATAATCAAGAATAAAATTTCACACTTAAGGTCTTATCCTTGGTTATTCATGGCCATTTATAAAACACTATGATTTTAAGCACACTCATTACAACATATAACAAAACCAAGAAAGGACCGTATAGGTATAGTGTGTTTAGAAACTGGGAAACATAAACAATTAATTCATAAAGCATCTACTTTGCCTCCCATTTATTTCATCATATCTAGAGTCCCATTTTGGCATATTCTACTTAATAACCTTCTTCCTGACTTGGGGAAATAAAACATACAAAAGGGTGAGCTCAAACGCTCAGTAAGGGTAAACAAAAGAAATATCAATCACATCATATATATAAGCACTTAACTTTTGGAAATCATAACCTGCAAAAGAGATCATAATTTCATAAAATGGGATAAATCATAGAAGTGAAATGTCATCCCAATAATCATAACATAAAACATGAAACTTTGTGGCATACACACATAATCATAGAGAATCATTTATTATTAGTCAAGACTCATTTCCAAGACTATCTTAGTGGACAAAGTCCATTTCTGAATCGAGTCACCCTCGTTTTAGTCCTGTTTCACTGAACCGGTATAACCTACCGTTCCAGCCATGTAAATCTCATGAGATATAAAATTTTTACCCAATGCATTAGAGGGAGATATAGGTCCCACCCATCTCATAATGATACCATTCTTATGTGTGCCACAAAATCATACATCATACATCATTGCATAACCCATGTAATAGAAATGGGATTCTTAAACAACATGACATCATAAAACAATTCATATAAGATAAAGGAATTCATAAAAAATTTTCCATCACAACATAATAAAATCCATGTATTATTAGGTATAGAAATAGAACCCTATATTATCATAGATGGAAAATAATTTTGATAAAACACTTGAACTCCATTCTTGAGGAAAATATCCTTTCTAATTCAAAAACACTTTTCCTTTCTTAACATGTCATACAATTTTAAAAGAAGTTTATTAAAAATAAACATAAAAACTTGTAAAGGAAGCTTCTTGGAAATAATATTTTAAAAATCCAATCATTCCATATAAGATAAAAAACATTCTTCTCGTACTTTTGTCGGAAAAGACAAAAAGTACCTCGTACGAAAAACGACAAAGGATTCCTTTCATATCTTTTACTAAAAACTCACTGAAGGGTAAACATTGATATAAACTATTTTATAAGGATATAAATATTACATATTGAGGAAACATGGATGTGGATGACAAAATACACCCCAGTAAATACTAAAGTATAAATAATCTCGGATAAAAATGAGATTGTGATATTTCCCTAACCTTAGGTCCGATATTCTTTTTTCGTGTCCTAACCTCCTTTATAATGATTTAAATAATGTTATTAACTTATTATAGAATCATAATTACTGTTATTATGTCATATATTGTCATATTCTTAGCTTCTTAGTAGTAATATTTCATTGCTACTTGTTATTCGGGTGTTTATAACTTTTTGTTCTTATGCGTGTTCTGTCGAATAAATTCTTATTCTTCTATTTAGGTTATAGATACATCATTTCCAGAATTTTATTAGTGTAATATATATCATATTAATTCATTCAATTCATTTATATAATCATTATTAAATGAAGATCATGTAGAACGAGTCGCATCATATCGTGGAGACGGTATTCCGTACGTACACACGAGTGATGATATTGTTCCTATGATCGTGGAATTGTATTGGAGTGTATTTATACTATTTCAGAATTAGTATCACTTTATAATAGTCATATATAGTAATTATTTACACCATTATACCCATCCAAGTAAGGTGGTGGTGGAAAATAGATTACACCACGGCGTGGAGACGGTATTCCGTACGTACGCACGCGCGATGATTTCTTTTTCCGTAGGATGGATCGATGGTGAAATAGGGTTGTTTCATACTTATAATAACATATATGTATATGAATGATACTGATGTTATTACTTCATAATTAAACAACTAAAGAAGAATAAGTCAAAGAAGAAATAAAGAAGAAAGAATCGGTAACGGATATTACCTCTTCTTTAAAGTGCTTCTTTGAGACCTCCTTTTAGGGAACTAAAATTGGACTTTGAAGAAGACCAGAACCTCTAGGATGTCTCTAGGGGAGTGGAGAGGAGAATGTGTCAGGGTTTGTCCGAGCTTTAAGGCTAAAAGTGGTGTGAGGAAGAGAGGGAGGATGTTCCCTTTTATAAGGGAGGAGAGGGGCACCTTTGGAATAACTAAAAATATTATTTTATTATAAAGTCAAGTTCGGTTTTAAATAGCTCCAAATTGATTTATTTCGAGGATAAGGTGGGGATGGGTCTCAATACTCTCATCTAATAGAATTTTGGCAAGTTTAGGTTCCTATTTTAACCTTATCATGTAGATTTAAAATTAAGTTACATAATTTAACTTTTACCGTGTCTTCTTGTGTTCTTATACTATAAGGTTAATAAAGTTACTATAAGCAGAAAAACGAACCCCAAGTTGTTTATTATTAATATATATAACCTTATATAAGTCATTTGGCCGAACATTAGATTTTTAGGAATAAAATAACAATTACTAATATAATATTTTTTTTAAAACTATTTTATGTCAATTTTGACACTATTTAGTAAATAATTTTTTTGAAAATCATTACAGAATTATTAGTTCTAAAAAAGTTAACTAAATAAATTCTAACATGTCATATTAATCTAGAAAATTAGTGTAATTCATTAAAAGTCTCAAATTACATTTATTGTGGTGTTTATAACATCAATTATGTCAATATTTCATTAATAAGATAATTACTACATCATCTTTGTGTCATAAATAAATTAAATTATTTAATGTCTAAAAATTACAAATAAAATACCATTATGTAGTAAATATTTTTAGATCTCTAATTAATATTTATAGTCGAATTTACCTTATGTATTACCCCATATTAAAAATTATTTACTTATTAAACTTTGATTTTAACTATTTTAACCCTTCTTTAAATAAATTAATAATAAATGTCCTAATCTAATCCAAGTGGGCCAAAATGGTCATATTTTATTCCTAAGATTGTTTTTAGTCGAATTAAACTTGTCCAATAGAATTAGGACATGTGTTAGGGTAATAATAATATCATTATTACCCTTAATTACCCTATTTACTTTTAACCGTGGTAAAAAAAAGTTAAAAGTTACTATTCACCAAAAAATTATTTTCATCTCATTGAACCACATTTTACTTACTGACATCAACCGTGTCTCTCGGAATTTATAAATTCCACTAACAGAAGCGGTAAAATTAAGTTTTATGAACAATTCAGTTTTTTAACTACCACTTAGTGGTTTCACTATTCATCAAAAAATTGAAAGTTTTCAGAAAAATACCAAAATTTCACCCTAGGATAATTTCAATATTCCGAATTAAAAAATGAAGTCCATTTTGAAAAATAAAATTTATAAAATATCAAAATGTGGTTATTACTATTCATAATAACTAGTTTTAATAATATTTTATTAGCATATCATTGTTTAGTGAAACTCGGTATTGCGTACGACACAAGCTATCGAGGAAGGTCGCGATTTCGTGTAAAGCAATCCAAGAAAGTGTTGTGTGTAGAAAAAGATTCCTTTGATGATTTATATAACATAAAAGTTTTGGGTGTTACAGTTTATATGGTCAGCCTGCATGGATTGGAAAAACTTGAACCCTAACTATGCACGCTGATAAGGTGGTTCGCGATTTCTAGTAGGTGGGTGAACATTTATTCAATCCAACCAACAAACCTTCAAACCCTTACTACATGGGTTTCCATGGTTTGCATAAGGATGATACACAGTTTGAGAAAACTATTCTCTAACCATTCATAGCCCAGAAACATTTAATTTTTTCCAAATTTTCACCCATATCATCCAAAAAAACCGAACCAGGGAAATATAAAAATAAGGGTGTAGGTTAATGTGAAAATAGTAATATGATGTCACAATCTCCCAACAATAAAACATTTATACCACTAGAATTATTACTTATAATCTTCTATGATAAAAATATGATGACTCTACTCTCTCTTTAGTGCATCCCCATCCCACTTTTTATGTGAATAGGAATAGTGTTTCCATAGAACATGATCCAGATATATCATCCTCCAATGAAGTGCCTTGATTTCCGAGTCAACTATCCCAACTGGATGCCTAGTCATGGATACATGAAGTTCACACCAATGATAACTTTTGCACAACACATGAGATGGATTAGTAGGACACTTTCATGGATGAGACACATTAAATATATAATGTATTGATTTCATATGTGGTCGATGTTTGCAGTAGTAGGCTACTTTCCCATCATTCTCCACAACCTCAAAAGGTCCCACAAAATGAGGAGCAAGTTTCCCTTACCTTCCAATCCATAAAGTACACAAATAGTGTGAAACAATCAAGAACACATGTACACTAGCAGAAAATTAAAACAGTCTACGATGAAGATCATCATAATATGTATACTGGATCCTTGAATTCATCATACTCTGAGGAATCAATTGAATATTTATTATCTTCTCTTGAACCAATCTCTGATAAAATAAGAACATTCACCATTATATTTCCTATAAAATGATGATCTACAAGATTTTCTATAGAAGGAATCAAAAGGATATACTCATATCATATATTGGTAACTATTTTTATAATAAAACTCAACAAGAGCCAAATGATCATTGCATACCCAACAAAATTTGACAATAGAATAATGGATTATATCCTCAAGAAACTTTTTAGACCGTTATATCCATCTATTCGACTAAAAATGGTATTTCATTCTCAAACATAAATGAGACTATAGTTCCTTTTAAAGTAATATAAAAAAAAGAAGTTGACATGGGATCCCTATCAGAGACTACATCATTTCGAAGATCATGAAACAAAACTTTTTCTTTTACACAAGAGATTTGTAAAATCCTCTAATTTGGTTTTATCATAAATGTATAAAAAGTGAGCTGATTTGGTTTTCCGATTGATCACAACCCATATAACATTATTCTTTTTCTAGTTATGAACAAACTCAAACACAATTCCCATAGAAATCTCATCCCACATACATGTCCAGTCTAGTTTTAGATATGGAAACCCCAAATATTTGAAGTGCTCGACCTTGAACTGTTTGCCTGAATAATAATGTGAAACAATCTCTAAAATTCCACATATCATTCCAGGACACCAAAATCTATGTGTCATGTCATATAACCTTTTCATGGTTCTTGGGTGAAAAACCTATTTAGAATTATGGAAATCCCCCATCACAGATTTCACTACCTCTAACAAAAAATGATTCCAAAATAATTAAAATCCCTCTATAGATAAATAATGATAAAAAATAATCTTCCCACTATAAATAGAGACATTAACACTACATAAATTGTCAGAAATATTCAATTCATAAAGAATTGTATCAAAAAGAGTATAGGTCAACTAAACATTGGCCAAAGAATCCATGGTCTCAAACTCCCAGACTTTAATATGCAACTGTGAAAATGAATCCAACATGTTATAATCTTTCAATGAGTGTTTGAAAAAATTGATCAGATGTTTCCTTCTGAAAGCTTGTGTGATAATAATCCGTTTTTATGGGTATAGGAATTATCAATTTATAATGATTATAGGAATTCCACCCAATGTATCTGAAATATATTCAAATGGGTTTGATAGAATATATAACTCAATATATTCTTTTTAGAGTACATGGTAATATTTTATTTGAAAAGTTAGTACCTCTAATGCAGACATCAATGCTTCTTGTTCATAATCAGGGGTCAAATAATTCTTATCATGTTCCCAAAGATGATGAGATCTATAAGAAACTACATGATCACACTACATATGAATGCAACACAACCCAGAAACTGATGCATCACAAAAGACCACATAGAGATGCCCGGCCTCTAGGAAAGTCGACATGGAAAATTATGTCAACAAAATAAATCATACACTTTTCAACCCAAAAAAGAATACTCCCTTCCTTGTTAGATAATTCATCCAAGAAGACTACCCATATTTTTTCATGGTACAGATGAAAAAATATCATTAAATACATAAATATATGAGGCTCATTGTTTAAACCAAAAGTCATTACAAGATACTATTAATGGTCTTACATACTCTGAATACTGATTTTTTAAATTTTAAAATATATACTCTAAAAATAAAGGTAACCATATAAATGAAAAATATTTGATAACCACATTCACCTTAAAAATGATAAAAAAATCATCAATATATGTAACTACATACTTATTCATAACCATTACTCTTTTGAGTTTTTGGTAATTAACAGAATGGTGAAGTGAAAAGTCATCATTCATGTCAAAGAGAGCGGACAACAACAAAAATAAAACACATGGCCATATAAATCCATTCAATAGAAGATATACTGACTGAGTCTTAAAATATTTCATTTCAGTTGTTCCTATGTGGTCATGGGGGATATAAAATCGCTTAATTTGAGGAAATACATCAAAATAAAACAATATATACATTATTGGTGGAAAACCAAAGAAATCACATGGAAAATTGGCTACAAACTCTACAATAAATAGAGGGATAAAATCATTCAAATATTCCCCCTACATATCAATTGAAAACAAAAATATTGAAATCCCTAACTTGGGATAAGAATGTATAGATCTACTCAACATTCAGTCGCACTCTCCTTGAATGAAACAGAACACCCCATTTGGTGTTGTAAAAGATACTAGTTGAAGAAAACAATCAATCTAGGATTTATTAACAATGATCATGTCCATAAAAAATATGTATTCGAGTGGTTTCTTAATAATAACTTGAAATATTAAAGAACTATTGATATATAGTAACAAGAACACCGATAAAAGACTATGGATACCCTACTCTCTCGTTATTTCAATGGGGTAGTATTATCAATCACATGTGTTAAAATATCCATATAATGATTATGCAGATTGAATATATGGGTTTAAATAAATCAATTTTATGAACTATATCAAATTAATCATTAAATAATGATGACACTATAATGATTGTACCTCCCACCATTTCCGGACCTATATCAACTTTTTTTTGTAGACTTTTCTAATACGTGAAGAAGCTTCTTTCCAAATTCATGATGATGGAAGCCGTTTTAAAGTGAATAATATTATTGTACCATATTTTTAATAGATGATGATGATATTCTGCCTATATTTGGAGTGAGAAAGACATGATAAATCATCTTCAAGTTAACTTTGTGTCCTTAAGAGCCCCATATCATCAGTTCTTCAGAAAACTCACCTAGAATGTCAAGGCATTCCAAAATGGTTGAATATAAATGTGCAAAATCCTGGGACTAAAGGATTTCAATAAAAAAAATCTATTAAGATCATATTCAAGAATCATCACACATCCTTTATCCATTGAGTTAACTTGTAGACTATACACTAGGAGAATAAGAAACTCCCTCTAACCCTGGATTTCCATATAGATCAATTTCATCCTTCAACACTTTATCCAATACATTAGAATAATGGGGAATATTTAGTAAGAAAACACAAGAATGAATATCATATTAAAGTTACAAATAGAACCATTGGGACCTCATATTCCCATTGGATAATATCTATGGTGATAACCACCCTAGTTTAGAAAAATAGATTTCATATTCTGTCATGATCTTGTCTACCTTCTCGTGTTTGGAAAACTCAATTTCCTTGTCCAAAACCATAAAATCTAGATAAAAATATTCCATTTAAAGATATTTGATGTATTTAAACTCTCTTACATCATGATTATTTTTTGTTACCATAATTTTCCACCATCTCTGGCATGGTCATTCTAGCATGAGGTTGTCCGACATCACCTTTATTTCATCAGGTGTCTCTAAGAACCCAAGAAAATTCTCAATATTGGAAAACCATTCCTCGTATTATTAAAGACCATTGGATCCCTTGAATGTTATTTTCCTATGGATATGGAACTCCTGATCATGATTCTGTAATGAATCAATTTGAGGTTCCATAATGAGACATTGAATGGGAATGGGTGAAGGTGTCATTCCCTAATCATGGAGAGTATTCATGATCAACTCAACTATAATCAATATCATATAATTATATGCTCGATATTGTTCATCATCAACATCCATATGGTCCTAACTCCCGTATATTATTGGTGTCCTGATTCTACAAAAAATCCTCATAAAACATTAATAAAATGAAACTAACAATCAAACAGATCTAAGAGTGATAATTAATCCTCACAGATAGAAAAACAAGATTTCGATGTCAATATATCAGTAACAATGTTTGGGAAAACACTAGAATAATCATCAACACGTTTTCCCCAAAAACACCCATGGAGACTTATGGTTTATTATGGTGAGAGGTGTCCTTTAAAACAATCACAACTACCTAATTTTTTCTATCAATATTACTCAATTGTATACTATAATCAATGAAAGAAAATCAACCTAGAGCTCTGATAACACATTTTCTCAATTAATCGCAGATACCCCAATAACCTAATAAATGAACCGGTTCGGATATTTTCAAAAGTGCATTCTTGATACCCATGGGATGAATACTGAACTTGGCATTGTACAATATTTGAGTCAGAAATAAATTTCCACAAACAAGTTAGAAGAAAGAGAAACATGTCAGTATGTATAAAAGAAAAACTTCATATAGAGAACAGTACCAAAAGTCAAGTAGGAATTATAATCCCAATGTATAACCACAAAATAAAAGAAAATATAATGAAAAACCAACTCCCATTAAGAAATACTCTCTAGGGATAATGATCAAAAACTATAACCACCAAAAAGTGGTGTTTTCATCTTGCTCAATCCTGAATGAATATAGTCAACAAAAACATGAATGTACATGTATGTTATGAGATAAAATCCTAATAGGGTATCAATTAGGATTCCAATATAATATGTCATCATTTAATTAACAAAATAAAATAATCAATTTTAAATAATGAGTCATGGTATTCAAAAATACTATTTTGGAAAAATTTTGATTTTTATTTCAAATAAAGGAATCTGATTTAAATAAATTGATTAAGAATTATTTTATATAATAAAATTATAGATATAAAAAAATCAAGTGTAAAACATTTTATATCAAATAATGAAATATTATTTAAATAAAATCAAATGGGAAACACAACCATATTCCAAAACATATGATAATTTTAGGATACGGTATCCTCACACACTTAAAGGTCATCAAGACAATCTGTTGAAACACACATCCCTTAGACACCAATCAAAAAGTTATCATCACCATCCCATCAGGGATATGACCTACCACACTAGGTTTTTTCTCAGTTATAAAACATAAAATTAATTTTATACAAATAAAAAAATAACTACCCCAGATTTAATGTTCTCTAATAACAATAAATTATGGGAAATATATTTTAATATGTTTCAAAATATAATTCATCCATGTCTTCTATTTCAAATATTCCAATTTCATTTTAAGAACCTATATAGGAATTTTTAAAATCAGGAAATACATTTTTATAATATAATATAAATGGGTTTAAATGAAAACAAATTATTAAAACGTTCTCAAATAAAACTATGAAATAAATTTCATGAAATAAATTTCATGAAATAAATTTCATGAAATAAATTCTGAAATTTATATTTTAAATTTTAAATATAATAATTTTCCTACAATTTAATAAAGACATCCAAATTTATTAGAAGTGGGGGTTTACAAATTTTTTTCCAAATAAAACACAAATCCCCAATTCACTAGAATTATGTTTTCAAATATCAAATTGAAATAAAATTATATTATGTAATGCAATTGAATATATATCATGTAATTCAATGTTAATCAAAATTGGCCATCATAAAAGAACTCCCTACCTTGGAATCATGGGATTACGAAACATTAATCACTATTCGAGGAAATCCAACAATGAACATTAGATACATAAATCCATGAATGAATCAAATATTTTGATCTAAATTATATGATATTAGATATTACAAAAATAAGAATATCTAGATAACCATATAGATTAAAGATGATAGAATGGGAGAAAGAAAATATGAATGGGAAACTTACTTGGAAGGGATTGAAAATTTCCCATACGTTGGGCTCTGAGGTAAGGACTCATGGTTAAAAAAACTGTGTTCCATAACTATGTGCCCCTGATACTGGGGTTTCGTGGTTTCTTTTAGGTGGGAATACATTTTTCCAAAGGATTTTCCAACATTGAAAACCATAATAGAGGGGGTTTTTCATATTTTGTACTAGTAGGGAAAATGGCTTACAAAAACTATGTGTCAAATGTGAACATCTAAAAATCATTCAAAAAATTTCAAATATTTACCTGAATCATCCCCAAATGAAGCTCAACCAAGGAATGATAACAATTGGTGTTTAAAAATACCTAAAAATGATAAAATATTGTTATAGGAATGATTTAATTGTATTTTATATATTATATTTCCATAATTATGAATTTAAATTAATATAACGATTATTAATGGACATATATTTAATATAAAATTATCTTTTTAATGAAGATTAAACTTCGTTAAAACAATATTTTTAATAATGTTTGTTGGTTTATATTATATCAAATTATTCAACTTCATTGATATGAATTCAGTAAAATCAATTATATTTTTTTAATAAAATTATTTATGTAATCTAATATGTTCAACATAGTTTATGGTCATAGTGAATATCGAGAACACAAAAAAACATTTACCATTTTTATTGTGAAAACGGGTTTACTATGGTAAAAATGAATAGAAAATTGTCAAAATGACCTAAATTTTATTCAAATATAAACTTTATTAAAATATTAAGACCTTATTCTATAGAATGATCTATAATAGTAAATTTTTTAGTTTTTTTCCAAATAAAAAGATTCCAATTTTTTTATTTTAAACAAATACAAGTGTGTCCCTCACATCACATATTAAAGGCCACCCACATTCCTCTACTATTCACACCTTCAAATCCTTTGATATAATAATTTAACAATTAATATAACTAACTCATTTACTTTCACACATAATATAATCTTATTTATTATAGATATATCTTATGAATTAATTTTATTCTTACAAAATGCATTTCTCTGAAGAAGGGATGTCATTCTTAACTGGGATGTTTTATTTTATGTCTTCATTCCCCAACATCAAATTTTCATTACATATGATTATATAATAATACAATGTATAAACCATATAATTATATATTATTATTTTCATGAAATAACCAAAATCCTTCTCATCTTCTATAAAATGGAAAACAAAACCACCATTCATGTGTACGGCGGTCTACCGCCTCATGAACCATTGTAATTTGATTCTCATAATCAACTATTATGACTTTTAATAATGTTAAAATTAAAAATATATATGATATTTGTAACCAAAAACGAATTCTGGAATTACATTATCATCTATAAATTTGTAAATTCTTTTCTTTTAACAATATAATAAATTCGCTTAAGCATACGTTGGATTACCACCTTAAAAAGGGATGTGTTTTTTATTTAACAAAAACATTAAATGGAATGTAATAATGATAAATATAATTAATATTTGACATATATGTGATATGATTATAGTTTTCATGAAATATTTATCATTATTAATGATAATATATCATTTTCGTTCTTACCTTTCCACTCACTGCAAAATCATAATGTTGTTCGTTTATACGTGTGGTCTAACGCCTTCGCGAAGAAATGAGAATCCTGTTTTCATCACCACGTCATATGGATTATATATTTCATTGTATATAATGACATAATATTTTATTTATAATATTTCATTAAAATTTTAAAAATTAATAAATTAAATACCTTCTTTACGTTATGATCATTGATAAAAGGAAATGTTACAAATGAGTGTGTACAGCCAACCGACAACATGATTGTAACAAAATTGATTTTTCATAACAATATGCACTAATTGGTTGTAAAAGAATAAATTTTCAATAATTTTTTATCTATTCCGTAGTTATTATTTTTTAGATTATTTAACAATGAACTATTTGACCCTAATAACCACACTAAAGCTATTTGGAAATAATGAACCAAAATTCATCAAAACAAATGACATGGATATAACTAATTGATTATTTTAATACACCACTAAAATAAAAAATATATATTTTATTATATGGTATTAAAACATAATGTTAATTAAGCAATAAAATAATTTATTTAATCTTATTAAGAAGAGGATAATGGAAATGCATTGAATGTATAGACTTGTGATAATGGGCTCCACATCAATTTTACCCCATTGAGGAATATTATAATGTTATAAATCTAAATTATTTTATATGTTGTACATAATTAGCCTTTTATAGGTAATATCATTAATCATACATATACATTTTTATTTCAGTCTTAAATTTGAAATACATCATCCAATGATATCTGAATTGAATGTTACCACATTTTAAATAATTTCATAACTCAATTTATTTTTATTGGGTTATATTAATTATTCATTGCCTTTAATATTCTACAATTATGTGTGTAATGAATTATGATCAACCTATTTTTTATATAAAATAATTTATGGGATTTATATTTTATACTAACTAAAAGATTTTTTTTATTGGATTTAAAATATGACAAAACAAAAACAAGAAATAAGGACCCATCCACCCTAATGGAAGGAAAAAATTATGAAGACCAAGGGAATCCCTTTTGAATATAATTATTCACTCAATAGGAAGTGAGCCCAGACCATTTTAATTTTAAGGTCCTCTTCTTGTCTACCCATGCGAGTTAGTGCATCCGATGTGAATTTCACCTCCCTTAAACAACAATGGATCATCTTTCCTTGATTGGTATTCATAATTCTTTTGTATATAAGGTATATTAGCTCTAATGGCATCAAATAGTGCCATGGAATATACATAACAAGAACTTTGGAATCTGATTCAACCTATGTCACCTCAAATACCATCCTTATACAAAACCTAAAACCTGAATGAATAGACTAAACTTCTTCACTAAGTGAGTTTCCAAGACCATAAATGGCACTGAAACCAAGGAGTACTAAGCCTTGGGAGTCCCTCATAACCCCATCACCCCTTGTGATTCCTTCCATGAAATATCCTTTCACTTGGTGTTTGAGACCACTAGTAGGATGTTCTGATTGAACCCACTATCTACACACCCTAACCTAAATGCGGGGAGTGTTAATGAGATTAAAGATCATGGTTGATGTTTGTCCCACCATAAGAATCAATGTCTACTAAACAATTACAGAACTTGACTACATCTTCATGAATAATAGAGAAAAACTGGAGCCGATCCGGACATGGTTGTGGACCTACCAGATAGTCTAGAAAATTGAGGATAATATAATGGTCTACACCTTGGTCTCAATTGCTATGTATCCAAATCCTTGAAAACATGAGGCCTTGAATTCATATAAAAACAAAAGACCAACTTCCATGCATGGGAGGGGAGAGAAGAATGACCATTGATACGCATTCCATGTACTCTGAAAAAATAAACGGAGCATCATCTCTGCCTTCAGACTCGTAGATCAAAAGAATTGAGATGCCATAGAGATTACCTTTATTTTAATGTTATCATCAGTTGGAATTGACATTTTTCTGATTCTAAAAACCAGGAAATTCATTATTGTAGGTATCTCATTGCAACATAACACCAGATTCCCTCCCGCTAAAGTAGCCTTGGTATGATTGAGGCCCATGTAATCCAATTAATTTAACCTTCTGAAACTCGATCGGATGAAACAAAATTTATTGGGAGTGTCATTCATCACAATAAATTCATAAACCTACATCTAAGTAGTATTCAACGTTGTTTGAATGAGATCATGATGTTTCATAGGTTCATTGATTGTATTGTTCGGGTAAGGATAATTTGAAATGAACAGCTTCCTACCAAACCAATTTGATTCCAAAAAGTTTATATCCCCTTTATATTTTATAAATATATTTACTTCATTTATTATTTTTCAATTTAATGATATGATATTTCCAAGGGTTATTCATCTTAAATTCTATTTCTTTGGGAAATACATCTATGATATAAACCAATATAATATAATGAGGTGTATATACATCCCCATTGAAATGAATTTCATGAATTTATTTATTTCATGGTTTTTAAGGTTATTTATAATGTTACACTTTCATTGTTATGAATCATTAAAAGTTACCAATGAGGCTATGCCTTTATGATACAATATCATTCCTTTTTGGGGATGTTTATGTTCAAGGTTCATTTTCAGTAAATCACATGATCTTATATTCTTAAACCACATAGATTTCATTCCCCTATTGTTATGAATGATTTTTAAATATTTAATTTCAATTTCATCTCATATTTATCATATAAGAATCATGAATGTCTATTGAAAGTGATACTGATCTTTTAATTTTTTTATCGGGTATCGTTCTCTCCTATTTACATAATTCCAATATTTCATTCAAAAATGTTCTTTTCAAAAAAACAATAGATTATTTAATAAATATATTTTACAAAATTATTTTCATTCTATTAAATGATTATAAAAACGAAATTTATTTACATTTGAAATCAAATCACTTATGACACCCTTTAAAAAATGTTTGAAAAATTTTTTTATTTTGACATTTACAACATGAATGTGTTTTCCAACTATCATTTCCATTTTTTTCCTTGATGTTTACTTTATATAGTTCTAATTTTTGTCATTGAAAAGTATTGTCACATTATTTCATGAATTTTTAGTATTTTAATGTGATTTTCAATATAAAAATATTATTTTATAAAAAAAATGATGATATTATAATGTTATATACATTCCTCAACTTCAAAAAATATTTATATTAAATTTTTTCCAGAGGGGATATTTTTTAATTATTATATCATTATTCATTGTTGGAATATATTATAAAAAATTCAATGATATTTTCATGGAACCCATTTCTCATACACTAGTTAATCATGTTTCAAACAGATTTTAGAAGAATGCCTTACTTTTCCAAGGATAATCAAGATATAAGAGATTATTATTGAAACCATTTAATTTCACCATGTTAATCTCATTTAAAGGATACATCATATATTTTTATTTCATTTCAATTTATTAATCATTATATTAATGTAATAATGAAATATTTATGAGTTCTATGATGATATGCAACTTAAATGTACATTTTTGATGTTATGGTGCATTTAAATTGTTTACGAATGGTTGATCCATATAGCATATATGATGGGTGCTCCCAGATAATTCAAGGTGAACCCTATATTTTTTATATAATGGTTTCACCCATATAACTCTCTAATGTTTTGGGATGAAAGTTGATCATATGGTTATTCCATTTCATAGTGTTATATGTGGCTTATAACTAGATGATACTCACATGAACCGACATTTATATTTTTCTACATGCTATAGTTTTTTAATGATTCTTTTGATCAAGATTGGATTCAAATGGCTGATGATTGTTGGTTATTATGAATCCTTCCACTAATAAATCAATATACCATGTTTTATGATTGATGATGAAGGTATTAACAGATATGAATATTCTTAGGTTAAGATCATGTTCCAGGATTATTCCATAATAACATTATGTTTTTATTATACTCACTGATGAAACTAAATTGTTAATTTGTATGTTTAACATTACTGAGAAATTGATCTCGCTCTTATTTTTCTTCATATTCCACATTTTATGAATAATTATAATTAATTTATTTGTATGTAGAATTATTTTTCATAAGATGAATCTTTTGGGAGATGTTGAAGTATAAAATATGGAATATATATGATGGGTAATGTGGGAAAAGAACCAACTTGAATTCATTGGTATTTTTGGTACAATAATTTCTCCAAATTCACTAAAACACACAATTTTAAATGTCATCTACTTTATAGGTGACCCAATTATCAATTTTAAATTATATGTTTAGAATGGAAAAAATTGGGTCACCTATATTAGTAACAGTTCAATACATGTTGGTTTTATGATTTTATCAACAAATATGGAAATGTAGATTTTGGGTTGTTATAGTTGTCATTAGAGTATACTTAAGATAAATTTATAGATTATGATTTTTTCCTATGATATTGTAATGAAATTTAGGGATAACATCATAGTTCTATAGATTAAGGATGATTAAAAGGTCAAAAGTCATATAAACCCTTTTTTGTTCTAAATAATTAGATCATAATGTTACAGTAGAAATTTAAAGGAATATTTTTTTGGTTTGAGAAAACAAAAATGTTAGTAATAACATGAAGTATGACTCTAACTTTTTTGAAAAAATGTCATAATATATTGATATGCGTTAGTTTTTATATTATTCTTGGTCTTGATAAAATTATGAGAAAACAAGTTTTATCATATAGGTAACCATGGGATTGAAAATTGATTTGGTGACTAAGTGATAGATGTTATTTTAAATGAAGATCATTATATTTTTTTTAATATAATATAAAATGTATTAGAAAACCATTGGGTTAAAAGCAATATGTAATTTTGATATTATTAAGGTTATTTGGGATAAATTGTTTTTTATTTATGTAGTGGATTAGTTTTATCATTGGTTATTAATGTTGAAATTTAAAGATTCATGCATTATTTCATCGTATGATGGTTTATTCATTTTGGGAAACGGCTTACCATTTGAAAAAAAAATTATTATGGTTTGTTTTTAAAGAAAAATGGATTATCATGAGATTATATTCCCCATATATATGTTCATTTAAAAAAATCATGAATGAATAAATTCATTATGAATACACATCTTTTAATGAAAAATATGAGATTATGGTGAAAATTTATTAATAGATGAAATTATACTAATTAAGTAAATATATTTTCTTATCCAGATAATGATTTTATTATCCCCCAGCCACCTCGACACAATGATACCAAAATGATGGGAGAGTGATAATGATGGCATGAGTCCCACATTTAGTAGGCCCTAGGTTAGAAACTAGCACAAAGGGTATAGTAAACATACATATGGGAGGCATTACCCACTAAGAAAAAAATTCATAATAGAGATATAATAAGGGTACATACACTAATAACTTCTCATACATATATATATATATATAAGTAATACCCAGGTTAAATCTTTCAATTTAAAAAAAACTAAACAAATTAATGGAAAACTACATGTGAAAAACAAGTAAATATGTAAATGAGCACGATTCCCAAATTACTACTACTATACCCCTACGAAATTAATATCCAACCCAATCACCAAACTACTATTACTTAACTGAAAAATAGTTTATATATATTTTTGGTGTTTATAAAAGTATACTCAAAATGATCCTCCCCAAGATCCTTTCATGAAAAAGACAAAGAAATCATGCTAAAGCAATGTGGACAATAGTGGAACTAACTCACCACCAAAACATGTATAATAAGTTTCCAACCCCTCCATAGATATATATATATATAATTATCACTTACAAGAGATAATATGATATAATAATAAATTATCATGGGAACCCTCATCCCACTTCCCCACTTTTTTCATATTTTCCCTAACGTCGTGTGTCTCAAGCATCTCCCTCTAAAAGTAAGTCATCCTGAAAACACACCAGACGTGCCTCGCAATATTCACCAAGTTCATCACATAACTTCCCCATCCCATCCACATAAAAAAATACTGTAACCATCTAGTTTCTTAAATCCACCATATTTTATATGACGTAGATTAAATTTTAGGTATTATACCTTAAACTATTACAGCACATACATTGTTTAAATGTCTCAAGACATCACAACCAATATACATCATACCTATAATAATCCTTTCACATTATATCCAATAAAAAAATGTTTTAACTAAAAACATGCCATGGCATCCCTCCACAAACATATATGTGTAAACTAACCTATGCTTGTACTATAACATTTAACTACCAATCGAAAAGAGTGGGGCCAGAGGTGTTAGTAAGCCATCCCTCCTCTCATAGAGATGTTGGTGAAAACCCCTCCCAGAGTCCACTACGTTTTAGTTTTCAAAAAATATTGTTTGGGAAGCATATACAAACACGAAAATATAAATGAAATATTATAAATAAAAACTATAATATGGAAAAAACATATCCTTAGACTCAACTACTGTTAACAAAACTCAAACTCCAAGATTCCACTACTAAGACCAGATGTCCTATAAGTATAAATAAAATAAAATAGTTATATAAAGTGTTTAGTTCAATAAGAAAATAAATTTGTGTTAAATAATTAAATATCCATTAATTACCATTTTACATTATTAAAAATTTCATTATATTGAATTATATATCATAGTAACATTATTCCCTCTATGAAATACAAAAATTTAGGACTTAGTTATCAATATGAAAATATTTTTAGAATTTCATTCCATCATAAATAAACTCCTATTTGTAGATAATATATAATTAATTGTTTGAATTATTTCATATTCAGGTACCCTAGGAAAACTATCCTTACATAATAACAGTATACAAATGCTACCAAGAACCTCCATCTACTACATGTTGTGGGAAACATAATGTAGATTAAACGAAAAAATATTTATTGGGTGTTAAACAAAACACGATTGAATGCCATCTCTTAGCATCTCATCAATGGGTAAGCCCACCTTTGACCTATTCTATCACCACTGGTGCCATCCCATACACCGACTTGAATGTACCAACACATATCGCTATCAAAAGAATCATATTCCATCACATAATCTAGGACTCCCAACCCATATATCAAGTCATCCAGCCCTGGCTCATCCATCCTAATCTCACATCAAATCTAAGCCTCCCTACCTCACATCACAATATCCCCCTAGGATCAGCTATACTAGGATAAAAAAGTCTCGCATATAAATCACACTATAAGAATCATGAAAAAACAAACGAGTAACTAGGAAACATTGCCCTTAAAATATGGAATTCATCATTATAATTAAAATGGTCTCTCATAGCTCCAAAACAAGGAACTCATCCTTCATAAGAAAACAGGCTACTCGGGACCTAGAAAAAAATTGTTAACACACAACCAAATTTAATTTCATCATGAATTAATTGATTAACTAATTTTTGATTCTATATATGGGTATCCTAATTAATCAAACTGTATCAATTTATAAAATAAACAACATGCTCTTAGATTTTATTTTGGTTTCATCCTATAATTATAAGTACCATTATCAATTAACATGGATATTAAATTATACATAATCCAATTAATTATAAAATAATTATATCATTACATTTATTGCAAATTTTGACTTTCTAATACAAGTATTAAAATTCAAAAACAATGGACGGTATAGATTTCACACTATCTAGAAAATCATAATGAAACTTGCTATAATGATTTAAAATACAACATTATAAACATACGATCGAAAATAATTCAATTTTATCTGGTTAAAAAATTATTATGTTAATTTCACCATCATCTAAAGTGTTAAAACCTTCTCAATTTAGGATATCATGTGTAACGCCCCGACCCCAGCTACCCAGAGTCGGTGCATTACTTCGTAACATTGGCATGATCACAAAAGATCAAGTCTCGAAAGACCGATTAGTTTAGTAGCCTTGGAAACACTAGATACATTCATAAGTCTTACATTACATCATAAAGTGAAAAACTAATAACAAAGTCTTCATAGTCCACACTCATATTCTCTTCTGACTATCCCTGCAGGTCATTCATAAAATACTTCTTCACATCCTAAAAAATTTTAAAACATTGAAAGGGGTGAGCTCAGATGCTCAGTAAGGATAACAATATTGCGGAAGCTTTCATAAATAAACATCAACATTTAAGGCAATGTATAACTAAAACAAAAGCCTTTTAAACATGAACTTCAACATAATATGACAAAAGTAAAATGAGATAATTTCATTCACTTCTTCATATGGATATTCTAATGGTCGAATAATCACATTTAATATCAAAAACCACATTCATAATGAGGGATTGTATAATGCCAGACATTCTGAAACACTTTGTCAAGGCCTCGGCCAAGACGTCTAAAATGATTAAGGCCTCAGCCAAAACCATAAATCAAATTGGGAAAGGGCCTCGGCCAATTCCACGTCTAGTTGTCTCATGAGACCTACCGATGCATCGAGGAGCTATAGCGGGCTCCACCCATCACTTATTAAGTCCAATACATTCCTCATATGAATAGGTTTAAACATATCATAAACCATAACATAATCTTATCACATAAAACATGCATAAAGGAAACATAAAATTTCCACAATTCAATCACAAGATATCAATACAACACATTGATATAATAAAAATGATTTCAAAACCATTTTCAATACCAAAATAAAAGAAAGTTAAAACTTTGTTTTTATTTTTCATTAAAAAAAAGATGGCTTGTAGAGGAAGCCGAAACTCAAATAATGGTCACGGCGGTGGAGAAGTCGTTGTCGCCGCATAAGTACAGAAAGAAAAACATTCCCTTTTTTCGTTTAGTAAAACGCTTCGTATAAAAAAGATTCCTTTTGAATAAACGTAAAAGTCAAAGGGGTTTATACACCGTATAAAAGAAAGTTGTGTATAAAACCAAATATGCCTCAATGAAAGGGGATTGAGATGGAGTCTTTAAAAAGATCATTTTTAAAATAAAATAGATATATCATGTGTATTCACTATAGGTACACATAAAGAATACAAAATAAGACATAATAATATCATGACATAATTTGAAAGTAGGAGATTAACCCAAAGAATGGAAGTTGGGTTAAGAAATTCCCATACCTCATGTCCGACTTGACTCAACCGTTCTTTAACCTCCTGAATAATAAACTAGAGTTAATATCTACCTTATTAAGAACCATTTTCAATTTCATTATCCTTTTTATATCACTTATTACAATGTTATGAACGTTATGTAATTATTTAAGTTAATAACGGTCGTTTTGTCGATCTTTGGTACTTGTGTCAACAATAACCTTCTTATAATTACAAGTTGTTAATGTGGTAAAATTCCCATTATATCCAGAATTATATTCATGATGTAGATATCATATATATCATATATATATAGTATATACATTCATTTATAATATTATGTAATATTTAGAGGTAAGAAATGAAATGCACCGTTCATGGAGACGGTAAGCCGTACGTACGCATGAACGCTATTTTCATTTCAATTTTGTATTTAATGGAATGAAATCATAATTATATAAAGGTATAATATAGTTCCAATATAATATCATATATAATATCATTTACTCCATCCTTTATACATCCCACATATGGCATTAACGATTCACATCACTTTGAGGGGGCGGTAGTCCGCACTTCCTAAAATGAAATTATAGTGTTTTACCCATAATGGAAATCATAAAGTATGCCATAAATGAGAAATACAGAAGCATAAGTAAAACATAAACATATTATATATCATATATAAAAATAGTGACATCTTAATGGCCACCTTTGAAGGTGTTATATGAGTGTTGAACAATCATCGTTTCGTGAGGCAGAAATTCGCCATCCACAGAAACCGTATGTTCTTTAAACATTAGATGTAGGTGTGTGTAATTGTAGCTCTAATCCTTCTTATAAAAACATCCTAGTATATTGAGGATACTGGTTTTGATACAAAAGAAATTAATAAAAAGATTTTAGGGGGTTGGAGAAGAAAAATAAAACAAAACAACATTAGAAAAGACATTACCTCAAAATCGGGTAACTCATTTTTATTTGAGCCAAAGGCTTCCTTGGGAAGAGTTCTGGCCAAAGTGAGGCTTCTATGAGTAAGAGGGGGAAGTTGGGAGAGTATTTGGGCAGAGTTTGGCCGAGCCAAATGGCTTGAAAGTGTAAATGAGGTGGGAGAGGTGGGGGCCTTTTATAATTGGAGAGGAGGGGCACTTTTGGAAAGATTGAAATGTTACATTATTTCACAATGCTTTTCGGATTCTAAAGGTCCCACACTTATATAATTCGAGGCTAAGGTGATATGTTTTCGAAATCTTCTCATCCAATAGGCTTTGGACAAGTGTACTCCTTGGATTTTTCATTATCTTCTCATTTTATTTAAATCATTAAATAATGAGGTCATCGCTGTATCATAATGATGTCATAAATAATTTAATTTATTTAATGTCTAAAAATTATAAAAAAATTACTATGATGTAGGAAATCTTTTTAGATTTCTAATGAATATTAATAGTCAAAATTTGGACTTGTGTAACCCCACTTAAAAACGGTTTTAGTAAAATAACTCATGTTTGTGTCAATTTAATTTTAACATTAAATAAATATATATTAATGTCATTTTCCAACCAAAGTGGCACCATGGGGTCCCCAAGTTGACCCATGGGTTTTCTTGGTCGGAAATGACTCATCCAATAAGAGTAGGACAAGTGTCAAGCTCATATCATATTATTAAAACATTGTTTTTACCTTAAACTACACTAATTACCTCTAATCGCGATTAAGAACTTAAAAGTTACTATTCACCAAAAAAATTATTTTAATCTCATTGAACCACATTTTAATTCTTAATGACAACCATGTATGTCGGATTTTTGAAAATCAAATCACAGAAGTGGTAATATTTCATTTAAACAAAAAATCAGTTATTTAACTACCACTTAGTTGTTTCACTATTCATCAAAAATTGAAGTTTTTCAGAATAAGGCCAAAATTTCACCCTAAGATATAATTGATATTCCGAATTCAAAAATGATGTCTATTTTACAAAATTCCAAACATATAAGTTTCATTAATTAATTTTATAATTAATTCCCGCTGTTACAACAAATAGCATGTTTTTAAAAAAACAATTTATATCAAAAGATTGGCAATTGTTTATGTCCAATTTCAATGTTAAATTAACTCTAATGACCACCATTGGATAAAATGGTAAAAATATATTCTAATTATACTTTAAAACCACTCAATAGTATAACTTATCACTATAAATTATTTTGATTAAAAAATTTGTTTTGAGTATTTTTCACTATTCATAAAAATTTGAAGTTCTCAGAAAATTACAAAAAAATCAACTTTGGATAATTTCGATATTACGAATACAAAAATGAAGTCCATTTTGAAATATAAAATTTCTATAAATTTAATAAGTGGTTATTACTATTCACAACGGCTACTTTGATTAGTTGCAGTGTGTTAGAACTCGATGTTGTGTACAATGCAAGCTATTACATTATTGAATGAGAAGCGTATCATGGAAGCTCGGGGTGTTACATTCTCCCCTCCTTCAATAAATTGCGTCCTCGCAATTTGAAATTTTTCTTTGTAAATAAAAGGTTGAAAAGAGAAATTACCTTTGAGGAAAAACCCACATCGGAAATATGATGTATAAAATTTAGCCTTAATAAGAGGGAAAGGGAAATGAAAAAGTCACCACCCCATTATGATCTCGATTAGGAGAACATTGGTGGAAATTAAAGACATATAATTGGAGGAAAAACGTAAATATTTGAAGGGAGTGATTGAGGTCATCAATCACAATCAACTGTCAAATTGAGGGCCTCAAAGCCTTCAATCTATGTTGATTTAAAATATCATCAGTTCAACAAGACATAAGGTATTAGGGTAACACATTTTTTTTGATTTAATATCCCTTTAATAATGTTTAAGAATTAATTTATTCATTGAATAACAGATAGGTATATATATATTTATTCTTGACAATTAGAGTTTCAACCTTCAACTCACCTTTCATTCAAAAAGATAATAGAACCCAAAAATATTATACTTATCCTAATTGTATAAGGTTCCAAATATTAACACATACCATTTAGATTAGTAAAACTATTTTGTAATAACCAGGGACTTCCTGTAGGCTAGTGGTAGGTAATAAAGGCCTGTCGCACTATGATTGTGGGTTCGATTCCTGCAGCTTTGTCCGACGCAACGGGTTATGCCCCACCCTACAGGTTGTCCTTTTCTTAAAACTATAGTATCATAATATTCCAAAAATAATCTTTATAAAATTTTTTAGCCTTAAACAATACTATCCAAAGATAAAATTAATCCACTCCAACCTTTATAGTTATCCAAAATACTTCTGTCCAACTCACAGTCCAAATTTTATAAGGAAGGTAAGCATAATGAAGATCCTTTTTTCCACATAACAACATGTGAACACCTTCATCATGTATTCTTCTTAAACATACTGAATTACCATGATCCCTTATTCCTTATAGAATACTAGATATACTCCTTCTAACCAAAAATGTATACAAATCATCAATCAGTTTCAAGGATGTTAAGAATATCCAATATAATTTATCCAAATCAATCACGTCTTATTCCAAAATAACTATCTTGGTATCAGAACCACATTATGGTATATCTTTTTCTCAACAATATATTTTCCAAAAATTTAACCTACTGTGTAGTTACTTTGCTTGGTTCCACACAATCTCAAGTCCTTGAGAAAATAGTACTGTAGTACAATCCTTATATACTCCCTAGTCATTATAACCAGTACATCATTGATACAACGCTCAAATGACAAAATTGTTTAATAACAACATGAGAACACTAGTCATTCCTCCTAATCTGTGGTAGTATCATAACTTGATTATTATCCAACAACATCATTTGGGGCATACTCTGATGATTTGGACATTGGTTTGCGTAGTGTCCCCACTCCTTGCAGATGAAGCATTGTACATTTGAAACCTTTTTCTTACCCTTGCAGTCACGCACTTTGTGTCCTTTTTCTCTACACTTATAACAAACTCCCATTCCCTTTAGGCATGTTCCATGATGTTTCTTCCCACAATTACCACATATTGGAAAATTCTTCCTTCCCCTCATCCCTTTATCCATCATTCTCTCTTCCATCCCTTTCGTCTCTTGCTTCGCATCAAAGCCATAGGGCTCAGAGAATTCTTTACTTATCTTATTAACACATGATACTATTTCTTCATATGTTGAGAACACATGGGAGACTATTTCCCTTTGAAATGTTGGCTTAATACTGTGAAAGATACGATCCTTCTTACTCTTTGGATCATACGTATTGCTGGAGTTCACATTCCTTCTACTGGGCGCCATTTCTATACAATGGCATAAACTAGGTTAGTTTATGAATCAAAATACATAATCCCATACTGATAAAACACTTAACATAAATTGAACTATTAACGGATATAATCCATAATCATAAAAAGAAATGTTTCCTTTGAGAAAGTATATACTCATAACCCTTCATAGTGGTTTGTAAAGAAAATGAGAATTATCCTAAGCATATCCCCCGGGAGTGTCGCAACCAAGAGTGCAGAAAGGCCCGTTGTCGTGCACTAGTTCCCGTTCGAGTCTAGCTCAAAGCGGTGTTTTCGGGTTTTAACCCTAGGTACATCTGTGCCAGAGCCGCCTCTACCTGCTCGTATCCAGACAGGGATGTATTACTCAGAAAACTCACAAAATCTCTACAATACCAAAATTTTAGGAAGTTTTTCTATACTAATCATCAAAGTCTATCTTCAGGATATTTGCTCTAATCAGAGTTTATCTAAATCTAGCTTCCAAGGTTAGTACTAAACTGCCTCTGATACCAATTGTAACGCCCCGACCCCAGCTACCCATAGTCGGTGCATTACTTCGTAACATTGGCATGATCACAAAAGATCAAGTCTCGAAAGACCGATTAGTTTAGTAGCCTTGGAAACACTAGATACATTCATAAGTCTTACATTACATCATAAAGTGAAAAACTAATAACAAAGTCTTCGTAGTCCACACTCATATCCTCTTCTGACTATCCCTGCAGGTCATTCATAAAATACTTCTTCACATCCTGGAAAATATTAAAACATTGAAAGGGGTGAGCTCAGATGCTCAGTAAGGATAACAATATTGCGGAAGCATTCATAAATAAACATCAACATTTAAAGCAATGTATAACTAAAAAAAAGCCTTTTAAACATGAACTTCAACATAATATGACAAAAGTAAAATGAGATAATTCCATTCACTTCTTCACATGGATATTCTACTGGTCGAATAATCACATGCAATATCAAAAACCACTTTCATAATGAGGGAATGTATAATGCCAGACATTCTGAAACACTTTGTCAAGGACTCGGCCAAGACGTCTAAAATGATTAAGGCCTCGGCCAAAACCATAAATCAAATTGGGAAAGGGCCTCGGCCAATTCCACGTCTAGTTGTCTCATGAGACCTACCGATGCATCGAGGAGCTATAGTGGGCTCCACCCGTCACTTATTAAGTCCAATACATTCCTCATATGAATAGGTTTAAACATATCATAAACCAAAACATAATCTTATCACATAAAACATGCATAAAGGAAACATAACATTTCCACAATTCAATCACAAGATATCAATACAACACATTGATATAATAAAAACGCTTTCAAAACCATTTTCAATACCAAAATAAAAGAAAGTTAAAACTTTGTATTTATTTTTCATTAAAAAAAAGATGGCTTGTAGAGGAAGCCGAAACTCAAATAATGGTTACGGTGGCGGAGAAGTCATTTTCGCCGCATAAGTACAGAAAGAAAAACATTCCCTTTTGTCATTTAGTAAAACACTTCGTATAAAAAATATTCCTTTTGAATAAACGTAAAAGTCAAAGGGGTTTATACACCGTATAAAAGAAAGTTGTGTATAAAACCAAATATGCCTCAATGAAAGGGGATTGAGATGGAGTCCTTAAAAAGATCATTTTTAAAATAAAATAGATATATCATGTGTATTCACTATAGGTACACATAAAGAATACAAAATAAGACATAATAATATCATGACATAATTTGAAAGTAGGAGATTAACCCAAAGAATGGAAGTTGGGTTAAGAAATTCCCTTACCTCATGTCCGACTTGACTCAACCGTTCTTTAACCTCCTGAATAAAAAACTAGATTTAATATCTACCTTATTAAGAACCATTTTCAATTTCATTATCCTTTTTATATCACTTATTACAATGTTATGAACGTTATGTAATTATTTAAGTTAATAACTGTCGTTTTGTCGATCTTTGGTACTTGTGTCAACAATAACCTTCTTATAATTACAAGTTGTTCATGTGGTGAAATGTCCATTATATCCAGAATTATATTCATGATGTAGATATCATATATATCATATATATACAGTATATACATTCATTTATAATATTATTTAATATTTAGAGGTAAGAAATGAAATGCACCGTTCATGGAGACGGTAAGCCGTACGTACGCATGAACGCTACTTTCATATCAATTTTGGATTTAATGGAATGAAATCATAATTATATAAAGTTATAATATAGTTCCAATATAATATAATATATAATATAATTTACTCCATCCTTTATACATCCCACATATGGCATTAACGATTCACATCACTTTGAGGGGGCGGTAGTCCGCACTTCCTAAAATGAAATTATCGTGTTTTACCCATAATGGAAATCATAATGTATGCCATAAATGAGAAATACAGAAGCATAAGTAAAACATAAACATATTATATATCATATATAAAAATAGTGACATCTTAATGGACACCTTTGAAGGTGTTATATGAGTGTTGAACAATCATCGTTTCGTGAGGCAGAAATTCGCCATCCACAGAAACCGTATGTTCTTTAACCATTAGATGTAGGTGTGTGTAAGTGTAGCTCGAATACTTCTTATAAAAACATCCTAGTATATATAGGATACTGGTTGTGTTACAAAATAAATTAATCAAAAGAGTTTAGGGGGTTGGAGAAGAAAAATAAAACAAAACAACATTAGAAAAGACATTACCTCAAAATCGGGTAATGCTTTTTGATTTGAGCCAAAGGCTTCCTTGGGAAGAGTTCTGCCCAAATTGAGGCTTCTATGAGTAAGAGGGGGAAGTTGGGAGAGTATTTGGGCAGTGTTTGGCCGAGCCAAATGGCTTTAAAGTGTAAATGAGGTGGGAGAGGTGGGGGCCTCTTATAAGTGGAGAGGAGGGGCTCTTTTGGAAAGATTGAAATGTTACATTATTTCACAATGCTTTTCGGATTCTAAAGGTCCCACACTTATATAATTCGAGGATAAGGTGATAAGGTTTCGAAATTGTCTCATCCAATAGGCTTTGGACAAGTGTACGCCTTGGATTTTGCATTATCTTCTCATTTTATTTAAATCGTTAAATAATGAGGTCATCGCTGCATCATAATGATGTCATAAATAATTTAATTTATTTAATGTCTAAAAATTATAAAAAAATACTATGATGTAGGAAATCTATTTAGCTTTCTAATTAATATTTATAGACAAAATTTGGACTTGTGTAACCCCACTTAAAAACTGTTTTAGTAAAATAACTCATGTTTGTGTCAATTTAATTTTAACATTAAATAAATATATATTAATGTCATTTTCCAACCAAAGTGGCTCCATGGGGTCCCCAAGTTGACCCATGGGTTGTATTGGTCGGCCATGACTCATCCAATAGGAGTAGGACAAGTGTCAAGCTCATATCATATTATTAAAACATTGTTTTTACCTTAAACTACACTAATTACCTCTAATCGCGATTAAGAACTTAAAAGTTACTATTCACCAAAAAATTATTTTAATCTCATTGAATCACATTTTACTTCTTAATGAAAACCATGTATGTCGGATTTTTGAAAATCAAATCACAGAAGTGGTAATATTTCATTTAAACGAAAAATCAGTTATTTAACTACCACTTAGTGGTTTCACTATTCATCAAAAATTGAAGTTTTTCAGAATAAGGCCAAAAGTTCACCCTAAGCTATAATTGATATTCCGAATTCAAAAATGATGTCTATTTTACAAAATTCCAAACATATAAGTTGCATTAATTAATTTTATAATTATTTCCCGCTGTTACAACAAATAGCGTGTTTTTAAGAAACAATTTATATCAAAAGATTGGAAATTGTTTATGTCCAATTTCAATGTTAAATTAATTCTAATGACCACCATTGGATAAAATGGTAAAAATATATTCTAATTATACTTTAAAACCACTCAATAGTATAACTTATCACTATAAATTATTTTTATTAAAAAAGTTGTTTTGAGTATTTTTCACTATTCATAAAAATTGGAAGTTCTCAGAAAATTACAAAAAATTCAACTCTGGATAATTTCGTTATTACGAATACAAAAATGAAGTCCATTTTGAAATATAAAATTTCTATAAATTTAAAAAGTGGTTATTACTATTCATAACGGCTACTTTGATTAGTTGCAGTGTGTTAGAACTCGATGTTGCGTACAATGCAAGCTATTACATTATTGAATGAGAAGCGTATCATGGAAGCTCGGGGTGTTACATCATGTAAATGATGTAAGATAATAAATGAATATCATGCCTCAAAATCCTTCAAAGTTATTCATATGAGAATGGATCACGACACAGATCTCTGATTACCTCCCATGCAAGAACTACATCCGTATGAGGACATCATGGCTGAACTGCACCAAACAAAAACGTAGAAAAATTGCATTTGAAACTTGGGATATATATATTCAAATCATGGAGATTATATAAAGGATAAAAAAGATAAAATTGAGATAACTGATTTGAAAATGAATGAATAATGCACCTTATATCAATAGAGATTTCTATGGATCAATGATGGATTCCCAACGATTGATTACATTCAAAAGAATATCAAGAAAACAAGGAATTGATTCAGTGTCCAGCAAGAATGAGAGAGGGAGACGCTGTAGATTTAGGGTTATGAATTACTAGAGCATATTAAAACTCTTAAAATAGAGATTTCGTGGAGAATTACATGATGTGTATTCCCATTACATGTTTTGTAATCCTCGTGGTTATGTTGAAGTTAAAAAACACAACACATTTTAATTATATAACCCTGAGAATGTACACATCATGAACCTTCAGTGGAAAATTCATGGATCTCACATACATGGAATGTTAGGGTTACACGTCAGGTAATCATCCATCTTTCTACATATTTCAACAAAACACCACTAAACCATTATAAACCCTCTCTAAGATCCACTAACCTTAGGAACACACAATGGACTGGAACTCATAGTTCCTGGAAATTACATTAGATACAAGTCATATATTCCCATCATCGAGAATCCAAAACCAAACCATTAAAAGAACTATAAGGGTTCATCCCCACAGCTAGCCCAAGAAATACATCTCAAGGATCTTGCCACCGCTTGAGCCTAACCACATAACCAGAGAAAAAAGGAAAATACCTTGTAATATTTGTAACCACCTTATTATCACTCTCAATGAGGAGATACATTGAAAATGTGATTAAAGACATAATAAGAAAAAATCTAAAAAATCTCATAACCAAAAAGGATCAATATCCACAATAGAGCAGTATTAAAAGGGATGACGTAAACATAAAACAAATCACGGTATAGAGTGTGAATCTATGACTCACATTCCTATATACTACCCCCCATTTCACCATGACCCAACTATACTTGATCTAATGGAATATCACTCCCAGCAATCACCTTTTACAGGTGGACTAGGATCAGCACAGGATAATGCCCGGAGTTCACATTATCATCTACATAGATATCACCCCAATCGATAAAGTAAAATTATTCATGAAGATAATTATGGATTTATGATTCGAAAAACATATAAAGTATCCTTATCATATTTTGGGGATGTGATGTTTGATATTCAACAGATTAAACATGATCCAACACCTCCAATGTCTTGAAAAACTATGGCAGAATATTAGACCCATTACGAAACCCCTGCTGCCCATGATAAGGATTCACCTTCAGGGACACTTGATCCCCACTGTTGAACTCGAAATGTATCATCCTATAATATAAATAGGATTTAGGATAATCATGTGTGTTTTTTCAACCTCTCATAAATTACATGTACCATCTCTATTGTATTCTATACATATCCTATCAAAAAATTGTAGCCTCTTTGACCCTAGTCCAATACAATTGAGAATGAAAAGGTTATCCATTAAGGTCTTCAAAAAATGCCACATGATTTGTGTACTGTAAAATATTATTGTAATAAAACTCAACCAAGGTATGATTACCTATCAATAATCCACCAATATCAACGACAACCAAGAAAAACATGTATTCAAGAGCTTATATTGTCTACCATGTCTGACTGTCCATTATTAAATGAAAATTTGTGTTAAAGAACAAATGCGATCCAAAATCATGATGGATACCTCTCTACACCCTAGAGTAAAATGTGGATCCAGACAAGAGATGATCATCCTTAAAAATATATAGTGCCATACCACCTACTCCAGATACATCCTCAATAAAACCTCAACATAGAAAAACTCCCTGATCTCTATAATGTGAGATAAATTCACGAGATGATCCACTATCACCCATATAGAATCAGAGACTCTCATGGATCGAGGTAAAATAGTAATGAATACCATGGAGTTTTATTCCCAGTTTCCCTATGTAAAATTAAATGGTCGGAGAAAACCTCCAGGAACACTGTGCTTGAGGTTTACTTTATGGCAGACCAAACACTGTGAAACAATCTCTACAACTGCATGTTGTAACCCAAACCACCAAAACCAATATCTTAAGGATCACATCATATTTTTTAGTATGATATCTATTTGCAGAAGAGAATTATGAAACTCTTGAAGAACTATCTCACCCATCACCAAAGGAATAAAAACCCTTCCCTAAAACAACATCTGTTGTTATACATCCTCAGATTAACCATTAAGTTAATCGCAAAAAACTACTCATTTTCGTTAGTCCTCCACCTCATAATCCACCAACTGGGATTCCTCCACCGTCAAAACCAAATATGAACAAAATATTATATAAAAAACAATAACTCTTCCTAAATCCTCTCCCATATCAGGATTCTTTGCTATGAGTTCTTCTATAAATCCCTAAGAATCTCCAGTTTCACGCAGTACATTACTATGATACTTGTTGCTTAGCACATTGGCTACGACATTACCCGTTCCATTCATATAAAAAAGTCTATAATTTATAATCATTTATGAATTATATCCAGAAATATTGTATAAAATTTAATTCAATATATTATAAGACATACCTTTTGATATAATAGTTAGTAAATACCATAAAACGATCAATGATAAGGTAATGTCTCAATGGATTCTGAGAAAACACCACTACCAACACCTCTATGCCATGAGTGGAATAATTATTCTCATGGGGACATAACTATAGAGACCCATATGAATGGAAAAATCTAAGAAGCATGAGAACCCAACTCAATCCAAGATGTAATGATTCACAAAAATCCTTAAGATGAACTCCTTCCATTGGATTACAATGAACCGAAGTGCTGGTCAGCTTCTCCTGAATGTACTCAAAAGCTACGTGACACTATTCTATCCATTGTATAATATAATAAATTCATTTAAATGATATCAAATGATTCTTAACCAAATGGAAATAATCTATGGTCTTCTTCTGTTATACATAAAGACCAGGGGAACTATGCACATCTTCCACTATTTTCAAGGCATCCCATGACACAACGGACTAAATTTTGGAATGATCAATAGATAATCATGATATAGAAAATATTTTCATTTAATTTAAAGTTAATACCATTGTTTTATATCCCAAAATAGTGTTAATTTATGATAAATTGCACCATTTTATGATATTTGTGATATTTTGAGCTTAATAATAAAAATGACCCATTTAGGATTTTTAACTATTTTAAATTATTTCTTTATTTTGGAAATAACATTTTCTACACTAATTCAAATTAAAAAATTCTTTCATTTCCATGTTATAATAATACCAGGATTAATTTCATCCTACTTGACCAAAAGCTGAATCAACCATATAGAAGCTCAAAAGAAGCTCACAATGTGGACCATGAAAACTGTTTATAGATCTACCGAGTATTGTTGTGGAGTCCATAATGCATTCATCGTGTTCCCATTTGTTGTGAAATTTGGATGATTGACGCCAAAGATGCTTCGGGACATCATTCATGAAGGCGAGGCTGCATGAATTGGCTATTTTAATGGCCATTAAAGCATTATAATCCAGAGTATTACAATTTGGAGAGTCCTACATGAAAGAATAAATTTTGAGAGTAAAACGTGCATAACTCTAAGAATACTTGTCCAAATATTCTGTGCTTTTGAGGGAAAACATCCAAGATAATTATGAACAACATTAAAGAATGGTGAAACACGTTAATATTTCATTTGTTTGGTTTAAAAATCATCATCTTTCAGGGGACAGATTCTGGCCATAAAAGGAGGGGATCTCCTCCCTCTCAAAGCATCTCGATCCATCTCATTCCTTCAGGGACACCAAGGGTGAGAAATTTTCATCTTTATATTTTATTTATTTTCTTTTTCATACATTTAAAATTCATTATTTTTCAAAATTAATCCTGATAAACCTTACCATGGTTGGGAAACCATTTGAGTGATTGTAGAAGGGTTCTTTTGCTATTTTGTATTTCATGAGTTCTTGAACGTAATTGAATGAAATATCATTATAACTCAATGTTTTTTTAATTTTATATAGAAGATTTTATTATCAAATACAGTTTTTCTTGAATATTAATTTTATTATTGATTTTTTCCTTGGTAAAATAATCATTATCTCCCTCCACTAATTTCTGGTTTATATATGATGGAATAGACTAGGGATTAGTGGTGAAGGAGTTGAAAATCGTTAGTATGTGTAGAAAGGGTAGTGAATGTTCATGACTATTTGGGATAAGCAAGACCGAATAGGTTATTTCCCATGTTAATTCAGGATATTCAATACAACGATTCTTCACATTGAAGGAGATTTTCCCAAACTAAGATCTTGGTATGGTTTTCTCTCACCATAATTATTTCACCATGTAAGTGACATAAATGATTGTGGAAACTCACATCAATCAAATAAGTAGAAGAGTATTGAATTGAATTGAAGAAGGATATCACTAAAATTTAGAAACAAACCCTGACCTAATCTCCCATTTAATATCATAGTTTTTTTAAATCATTTGAATTTTAATATTCGTTAAATGTTTTTCTTATAAAAAAAGTATTTTTACCATCATTTAAAAGAGACAAACTATTTTTTGTGAACTTATCTTGTGGAGTCTTCCTAGGTAAAATCTCTAGACTAGACATAAGAAAAAAAAATCCATTCTCGATGAAAAGCATGCATTATACATGGCATCGTTTCTAGGGACGTATTGAAGCATTTTATTTGTAAATATTTGAAAGTTTCTAAATTTAGAAAAAAAAATTACCATGATGTTTTCAAATGAATATTCATTAACCCATTGAATAATTACCCACAATTGAAAGAAAAAAATATTGAAATACCTTGTTCTATTGAGTATACAGTTTCTATCCTGGCTAAAAAAATTCTGGGAGCTTTAATCCAAATCATCACGGAGGATGACTTTAATGATGTCATTCAAAACCTTAATAAGAACCTTGAATACCTAGTGTCAGAGGGTTTGGAATTATAATTAATTGAACTCCAAGAGTATTTTCTGGAAATTTAGCATGAAATGGTTATGATAAGAAATGAGATTTCAGAGTTTCAAAACCATGAATAAAAATTACATAATGATCTTGATGTTCAATTTGAATGAATTAGTAAAACAGTTCAAAACTGGGAGACCACAGAAGAGTGGATGGTAGAACAAGTAAATTCCTCCCAAGATCAACAAATAAAACCATAATAAGAACCCAAAATAGAAAATATGGTGGAAGCTTTATCCCCACTTATCTTTCATGTTGAAGAACCCATAGAGGCCTTGATGAAATTAAATGAAGATCCATTGTTCCCTGCATAATCAATGTTGAAAGAGATTGATGAAGAATATTTTTTTGATGAAATAAATATTAGAGGTCAAAAAGATCTAGAAAACATATGGAACGAGTTTGAGGAACTAATTGATCCACGATTCCTTAATAATATATTTGATTGATAAACATTGAAGCAAGAAACCAACCATGTAGTGGAATTTGAAGAGAAGGTAAAGGAGTCTGACTACCTACCTTAATCTAGGGAAATTCAACTACAAGAGGTGCATCCCATTGAAGTAGAAATTGAATCTGAACAAACTCATGGAGTTAATATTTTTAAAATCTCATTATCTATTGATTTTGGTGAAATTAATTGTGTATTACCTCCCCTTCTTTTATTTTTTTCAGATTCATCCAACACATGTATTTTCATGGAGGAAGACGATAAAATAAGAGATGCATCCATAGAGGAACATCTAGAGCTCCCCACACTTGTTGAAAATTTAGTGGAGGGAGTTCCCAAGATGATCAACGTGTGTTTTCAAGAGGAAAATGAGATAGTAGAAAGAAACATTTAAAGGGATGAATTTGATATATATTCTTCATGATTTATTTTTATCAAATATAATTAAACACTGACCTTACCATTGATTAATCCACTAATACAATATATATTGAGAACACAATGGTGACTGAAGAAGAAATTGTGTATGTGGAAACTATGAAAGTGGAAGACTCAGTAATTTTACTAACCCCACCATACATGTTGTATCTCATTACAGTTGGGTTGGACATGGTATGAAATATCCATGGAGTCTTCAAAAAAATAGAACAAGTTTATGATGGAAAGAAGAAACTTTTGTATGGTTCATTAGATTAAAAATTCACCCACCATCATATTGTGGATAACCGATTAGAACTGCCCACCTGGTGGTAGTCAAAACCAAGGGCCATAATGTGGGATTAAAAAAATATTTATTCTTATTTTCATATTAATTTTTTTATTCTATTCCTTTAATAAATTTATTGTGTTATCTTTTAACATTTTTGGGTTTTCAAAGTGCAACACGTTGGACCCTAAATCATTGTAACATTATCAATAAGAGAGGTCGTACCTCTTATTTATACTTACTTGCCTGTTGTGAATCAATCAAAAATATACATTAATGTTAAATATATTTTAATGCTCTACGTTCATTTCATCAATTAAGTGTGGGGGATGAAACCATTATAGTATAAGATTTTTCATTTGATTATTGGTTTAATTATAAAAAAATAATTGTTTTTATTTCAGTTATTTGTGTGTTATGTTTTTATAATTTCTTGTGAAATTGAATCTTTTTACCTGAAATGATTATCATTTAAATTATTGAAATCTATTATAATGAGTGAACCAATAAATTTCAGGAAACTTAGCTTAAATGAATGCTGAAATGAATTTGTTTCATGTAGAAATATTTTCTTATTTCATAAAAAGTACTATGATTTTTAAATAACATGCTACATGTCATTATATTTATTTTTGAAATCACTTTCCTATGAGGCTTATTTACTGTTTTTTCATATTCATTGCATTCAACTCATTTCTTGAGAAAACTATACCATGCTTTATTTAAAAAGAATTTTATTTATCCTATCAAAACATGATAGTAAGAGGTACTTTCTTTCTAAATGATTGAGGCTTTTGTTTGGTTTTAAGACCCCCTTTTAAAATAATCCTTTTTATTGTGGCCTACCTTATAAATTAATCATTTTGGCCCATAGAATCCATGAATAGCCTATTAGGATATCCACATTACAAGGAACTTTTCTCTATCCAACATGTACTCAATGTAAAATTTCATGATCTAGTTAAACTTAACTGTGGGGGAAGTTGCCTTGTGGTATACTAACTCGTTTAGTGATGCATTTGGTGGAAAATAAAATGATAAAGAGCTTATGTTTCTACTGAATATTTCATCTTGTTAAAATTTTTGCCTTTTCTGGATATTTCATGATAAAAGAAGTTGTGCCTTTCTAGAGCTTCCGATGTAAAAAGATAGTTATTCCAATTAAAATATTTCCACAAGAAAACTATGTTTTAGAAGAAATTTTTTGTAGTAAAATGTAAAATGGCATGAATATTCATTGAGTTCTTTTGATGATGCAGCCAATTTTATACAAAGGTGAAGAGAAGGAGACCAAGATTGAGTGAAAATTAAAATAATGCAATTTTTCTTTAAATAGATCCAAGCCCTCCTTTTTTGTCATCACAATTTTAATCATCTAAATCCTACCAAACAGAAACCACAAAACAACATTGAAAAGTACTCAGGAGAAACACATGTCATTTACTGACATAGGGTTGATAATTAGAAATTTAACAAGCCTATGGTGACTCTTGTGTGAGTTTGGATTTGAAAATCCGTGTTGAACATTTTCATTTGTGAGATTAGAGAAAATTCATGCAAGGTAGGTGTTGTGTATTAATTGGATAAGAAATTAAGTGAAAATATATTAAATATTATAAAATGGAGAACTTATAACAATTGTTTTTTGTGGGGCATGATATCTTTTGGTTTCATTGTATGGATTTTTTAGATCTCGTGGATTTGTGTTTGGGATTTGATTTTATTTGATTTTGATGTTTACTTGTCCAAGAGTCTAAGTACAAAGTGTGGGGGGAATTGATAGAAAAAATATTTTCAATTAATTTACGTTGAATATTATTTTCTTAAATCATCATAAAGTGTTACTTTATAATAAATTGTCTTATTTTATGATATTCATGATATTTTGAGCATACTAGTAAAAATGGCTCATTCCTGATTTTTAATTATCTTAAATTATTTCTGTTTTTTGGTTATAAAATTTTCTACACTAATTAAAATTGAAAAATTTATTATTTCCCAGACTCTACACATCTAGGGATTCATTTCAACCTTCTTAACCAAAACCTGAATCAACCATATGAAAGCTCAGAAGAACATCATAAGTTAGACATTGAAAACTGTTTACTGATCTGCCGAGTTTTCATGTGCGGTCCATAAATCATTCATGGTGGGCCCAATTGCTATGAAAATGGGTGGATAGATGACCAGGACATTTTAAAACATCTTTCATGATGGGGAGGCCACATTAATTGGACGTATTAATGGTCATTAATGCATTTTAATCTGAATGTATGTGATTTTGAGAGTTTTACTAGATAGAATAATGATTGAAAGTAAATTAAAAATAGATCTCTAAATTATTGTCCACATACGTTGATATTTTGAGGGGAAATTAAAATGATAATTATGAACAATATTACAGATGGGTACAATTTTAGAAGACGTCATTTAATGGGGAAACAACGTATCATCATTCTGCGGATAGATTCTGTCTTTTAATGGAGGGGAGCTCCTCCCTCTCAAAGAATCTCATTTCACCCCATTAATTTTGGGACACCAAGGAGGAAAAATTTTCATCTATATGTTTTATACAATTTATTTTCAATAGTTTTTTAATGCCTTATTCTTCCCCATTCATCTTGGTTACCCTTACCATGGTGGGGTTAACATTTTGAGTGATTGGGGATGGGTTGGTTTTCTATTTTCCAATGCTTGATTTCTTTGACGTAATTGAATGAAATTTGTTTCGTATTCAATGTTGTATTTAATTTCATATAGTGGATTTTATTATCTAATTCAACATTTCTTGAATTTAAATTTCGTTATTTTTTATTTTTTAGTAAAATAATCAATATCTCCCTCAACTGATTTCTATTCTATATACGATGGAAAAGACCAGGGATTAGTGGGGATGTACTCAACTATCATTAGTACCGGTAAAAGGGGTAGGGAATATTCTTTATTTTTTGGAATAAACAAGAATCGGTCGGGTATTTACCATGTTAGTTGAGGATATTCAATACAAATACTTTTCACATGGATTGAGTGTTGACCAGAAAAAAGATCTTGGTATGTTTTTCTCTCACCTTCATAATTTCTCAAAAGGAAACTTGAGGAAACAATTGTGGAAACTCACATTAATCAACCAAGATGAAGTGGTTTGAATAAAATTGAACATGAATATCACTACAATTGGGATACCACCACGACTTAATCAACCATTTAATATCATTGTTTTTTTTAAATCATTTGAACTTGAATTTCTATTAATTAATTTCCTTATCAAACACCCCATCTTACCCCTATTTTAAAAGTGACCAATTATTTTGTGTGCACTCCTCTTTAAGTGGATTCCTATGATAAATCACTATACTACACATATGAAATATAAAAATTGTTTTACTATGCCCTATGATAGGTGTGCTTTAACTCACTATTGGTACATCACAATCCCCAATAAATGGACATAACAATATTATAAATCTCACTTTTTAAAACATCTAAAATAGATTATAATGATGGAGAACTAAAAAACAAAATGTTGATGATCTACATGCTCCCCCTCTAATGTAAAGTACACCAAGATTTTTTAGATTAAAAACACAAAAAAAAAATCTTGAATTCATTGAACACTGAGTTTGTCATCCCCATGAACATAGCTAGATAATTTCTCAAACTAAATGGGAAAAAAGGAACTCATAATGACCATGATGAAAATATAATATAGAGTTATAAATACCCTAATCCAATTCCTACATATAATGATATCCAAACCACATATAGATCATCAAGAACCATCTTGATTCCTTAAAATGGTCTTATAATTCATCAATCTATATATTAGCATTGTATTTATACATTGTCACATGGTTCGTGTGATGAAAATCGATGCAAAGTGGAAGACTACCATCAACCTTCTTCACCAACTAAATAGGTACACCTTAATGTGTTGTTCACATCAAGTAAAACCCATGCTACAATAAACCATTGAGTTTCACTCACATATTCATCAAAATGGAAGGAAAAATCCTTTATAGAGACATCAAGATAGGAGACACTCCTATTTGAATCTCGATCCCAAACATGGTTTCCCATCGAGTGGGTAATGCTAAAAACTACTTTAGAAAGGCATCAGGTGCTATTAAAACCCCATGTAAACACTAACTTCTGATCCATTTAATCACTCATCCTCACCTTGGTCATCAAATATTACATGGATAGAGCACGCCTCTAGCCCATCTATGGGTCCCTCTCACCAAAAAAACATTGTTGTTTCTCCATCAGCATAATAGAAAATAACCATTCTTCTAATGAAATCAAAAATATGCTACACATAATAAAACCAATCCATAACAACGTTGATTTCCTGTGGTTGTATCCATAAACTACATAAATATCCCAAAGTGAAATGTCTCCATAGCATTATCTCACATTATCTATATACTTCATGATTTTCATCTTGACCTCTAACTAGGGTATTCAACACCAAGGTAACTAGAAATCTCTGTACCTCAATACGGAAATAATGTAAAATGGAAGGTGATATAAAATATTGGGTCTCCCCTGAGTCAAATAATTCATTATCCCATGTAAAATTAAGAAAATGGTACCATGAATGAAGTCTGGATCACCTAGAACTTCAAACACTAGAGTTCTCTTGATGATGGTTAATCACCTCCTGGGGACTGGCCTCTATCCCAATCAAACAAAGAATCACTGATCGTAATTGTAACGCCCCAACCCCAGTTACCCAGAGTCGGTGCATTATAGTGTATCATTAGCATGATCACAAACGATCAAGTCTCAAAAGACCAATTAGTTTAGTAGCCTTGGAAAAACTAGATACATTCATAAATGTTACATTACATCATAAAGTGAAAAATCACAATAACATAGTCTCTATAGTCCACACTTCTATCCCCTTCAGACTATCCCTGTAGGTCAGTAATAAAATATTTCTTCACATCCTGGAAAAAATAAAACATTGAAAGGGGTGAGCTCAGATGCTTAGTAAGGAAAACAATATTGGAGAAGCTTTCATAAATAATCATAAACATTTAATGCAATGTATGACTAAAACAAAAGCCTTTTAAACTTGAACTTCAACATAATATAGAAAAAGTAAAATGAGATAATGCCATTTACTTATTCACATGGATATTCTACTGGTCGAATAATCAAATGCAATATCAATAACCACTTTTATAATGATGGAATGCAAAATGCCAGACTATCATAACCACGTAGACAAGGCCTCGTGCCAAGACTACAAATAAGATATTGTCAAGGCCTCGTGCCAAAACATTAGTTTTTCTCATGAGACCTTCTGATGCATCGAGGAGCTATAGCGGGCTCCACCCATCACTTATTAAGTCCAATGCATTCCTCATATGAATAGGAGTAAATATATCATAAACTAAAACATTATCATATCATATAAAGCATGCATAAATTAAACATAAAATTTCCACATTTCAATCACAAGATATCAATACAAAACATTGATATAATAAAAACATTATCAAAACTATTTTCAATACCAAAATAAAATAAAATTAATTCTTGGTATTTATTTTTCATTTAAAAAAGGTTATGGCTTGTAGAGGAAGCCGAAACTCAAATAATGGTCACGGCGGTGGAGAAGCCGTTGTCGCCACATACGTATGACAAGAAAAACATTCCTTTTTTTGTTTAGTAAAACAATTCGTATAAAAATATTCCTTTTTAATAAATGTAAAAGTCAAAGGGGTTTATACACCGTATAAATGAAATTTGTGTATAAAACAAAATATGCCTCAATGAATGGAGATTGAGACGAAGTCCCTTACAAAGATAATTTTTAAATAAAATAGATCTATTATTTGTATTCACTATAAGTACATATAAAGAAAGTACAAATACAAGATAGGACATAATAATATTATGACATAATTTGAAAGTAAGAGATTAACCCAAAGAATGAAAATTGGGTTATGAAGTTCCCTTACCTCGTGTCTGACTTGACTCGATCGTTGTTTAATCTCTTGAATAATTAGCTAGAGTTAATTTCTATTTTCTTTAGAAAATTTTTCATGTTCTTTATTCCTTTTATATCACTTATTACCATGTTATGAACATTATGTAATTATTTATGTTAATACCGGTCGTTTTTTCGATCTTTGGTACTTGAGTCAAAAATAAAATTCTTATAATTAGAAGTTGTTCATGTGGTGAAATATATATTATATCCAGAATTATATTCATGATGTAGATATCATATATATTATATATATCCAGTATATACAAGCATTTATAATATTACATAACATTTATAGGTAATAAATGAAATGCACCGTTCATGGAGACGGTAAGTCGTACATACGCATGAACGCTACTTTCATTTATATTTCGTATTTAATGGAATTAAATTATAATTATATAATGGTATACTATAATTCCAGTATAATATAGTGTATAATACCATTTACATTATCCTTTATATATCCCACATATGGCATTAACGATTCGAATCACTTTGAGTGGGTGGTTGTCCGCACTTCCTAAAATGAAATTATCGCATTTACCCATAATAGAAATCATAAAGATATTCAATAAATGAAAAAAAACAGAGGCATAAGGAAAACATAAACATAATATATATCATATATAAATATAGTGACATATTAATGGCCACCATGAGAGGTGTTAAAAGAAGATTGAACAATTATCGTTTCGTGAGTCAGTAATTCGTCACCCACAGAAACAGTATGTTCATTAAACATTAGACGAAGGTGTGTGTAAGTGTAAATCAAATAATTATCATAAAAAAATCCAATTATATTGAAGATACTTGTTTTGTTACAAAATAAAGGAATAAAAATATTTTATGTGGTTGGAGAAGCAAAATAAAATAAAATAACAAAAGAGAAGACATTACCTTAAAATCAGGTAACTCTTTTTGATTTGAGCCAAAAAAGCATCCATGAAAAGACTTATGACCAAAGTGAGGCTTCTAGGAGTAATAAAGGGAAGTTGAGAGAGTATTTGGGCAGAGTTTGTAAAACCCAAATGTCTTTTATGGTTTGAATAATGTGGTAGTGGTGGGGGCCTTTTATAAGAGGAGAGGAGGGGCACTCTTGGAAAGATTGAAATGTTACATTATTATGAAATTCTTTTTTGAATTTTAAAGGTCCCAAAATGATATATTTCAAGGATAAGGTGATAAGGGTTCGAAATATTCTCATAAAATAGGTTTTTGACAAGTTTGAGCCTTATAATTTACATTATCTTTTCATTTTATTTAAATCGTTAGTTAATGAGGTAATCGTTGCATCATCATTGTGTCATAAAAAAATTAATTTATATAATGTCTAAAAATATTAAAAAATTTACCATGATATAGGAAATATTTGTATATTTCCAATGAATAGTTATAGTAAAAAATTTAACTTAAATAATCCCTTATAATAATTGTTTTATTAAAACAACACATATTTGTGTCAATTTTATTTTTACTTTAAATAAAATGTTATTAATGTCATTTTCTATCCAAGTGGCTCCATGGGGTCCCCAAGTTTACCCATGGATTTTAATGGTCGTCCATGACTCATACAATAAGGTTAGGGAAAATGTAAGGGTATTTTCTTATTTTTATAATATCATTTTTAGCATAAATTTTAGTAATTACCTTTGATAGCGATTAATTAAACTTAAAATTTACTATTCACCAAAAAAATTATTTTAATCCCATTAAGCAATATTTTACTTCCTAATGAAAAACATGTATGTATTATTTTTGAAAATAAAATCACAGAAGTGGTAATGTTTCATTTAAATGAAAAATCAGTTTTTCAACTACCACTTAGTTGTTTCACTATTCATCAAAAATTGAAGTTTTTCAAAACAATGTAAAAATTTCACCCTTAGATATAATTGACATTCTGAATTCAAAAATGATGCCTATTTTACAAAATTCCACACATATGAGTTGCATTAATTAATTTTATAATTAATTCCCACTGTTACAACAAATATACTGTTTTTAAGAAACAATATATATCAAAAGATTGACAATTGTTTATGTCTAATTTTAGAGTGAAATTAATTCTAATTAACACCATTGGATAAAATGTTAAAAATATATTCTAATTATACTTTAAAACCACTCAATAGTATAATTTATCAATATAAATTATTTTTATTAAAAAAGTTGTTTCTAAGTATTTTTCACAATTCATAAAAAATTTGAAGTTCTCAGAAAAATACACAAAATTTAACATAGGATAATTTCGATATTACAAATCAAAAAATGAAGTCCATTTTGAAATATAAAATATATATAATTTCAAAAAGTGGGTATTAAAATTCATAATGGCTATTTTAATTGGTCGTGGTGCGTTAGAATCTCGAACTTGCGTACAATGCAAGCTATTGCATTATTGAAAGAGAAGCGTATCGTGGAAGCTCGGGGTGTTACATTATCCCATCCTTCAATAAATTGCATCCTCGCAATTTGAAATTTTTCTTTGAAAATAAAAGTTTGAAAATAGAAAATACCTTTGTGGAAAACCCACATTAGAAATAGGGTTAATAAAAATATAACATTAAAAGAAAGAAAGAGGGGTACAAAAATCACCCTAGATATCCCATACTAGGATTATATGAAAATATGGATATGGAGGGAAAAAACCATCAAGGTCAGATGTAGGGTTATATAAAACAGGATTAGGATAAATTTAACCACAAGAAAATCACAAACTTGTGATTGGTTAAATAGTCATCGAATCCCCAGTAAGAAAAGTTAACCGAATGTTTTTTTGTTTTAAGTTACCTTTCATAAAGTTGAGGAATTTATTTAAGAGATTTACTAAGAACATAAGGAAATATACTTACTTGTCATGTAGGATTTCATTATTTATTAAATTTTTACCAGAATCCCATCTTTCATTCCAAATGGTAACAGAACTCAAAAATATTCTATTTATCCTAATTGTATACTGTTCCAAATATTACCACATACCATTTAGATTAGGAAAACTATTTTTTAATAACCAGGTACTTCCTATAGGCTAGTGGTTGGTAATAAAGGCATGTCGCATTATAGTTGTGGGTTCGATTCCTACAGCTTTTTCTGACGCGACGGGTTATCCCCCAACCTGTAGGTTGTCATTTTCCAAAAAGTTTAGTATTATAATATTTCAAAAATAATCTTCAGAAATGTTTTAACCTTAAACAATACTATCCAAAGTTCAACTTAATTCATTCCAACCTTTATAGTTATCCAAAATACCTATGTCCAGAATTTCTCTAAAAGGTCTTTAAATTTAAAAATCAATTGTAACATTAGATTCACCAAACAAAGTAAAGTTTATATGATTTTCACATATTAAAAATATGATTACCTTCATCATATTAATACAATAATAAAAACCACAAGTAATGCAGTAAAATCCTTATATATATCACATTATCCTTATAACCATAATATAATCCTTGAGTCCAAAAGCACCAATACATTAATTATTCCACTTCAACTGTAGTAACAGCATAATATTGTCCTTGATCCCTTTGCCTTTTCTGAGGTAAGTTTCCCAGACACTGAGAACATTCATTTTCATAATGCCCTATTTTCCTACAATTGTAGCATTCAACATTGATAGCCTCTTTCTTTCCCTTGCAATCACGAGCCCGGTGACCTTTTTCTCCACATTTTTAAAAAAATTCCCATTCCTTTTATGCAAGTACCGGGGTGATTCTTCCCACAATTATCACATAATGGAAAATCCTTATTTCCCTTTTTCCCTTTATCTGTCTCTTGTTCCACCATTCTATTCATCTCTTTCTTTACTTTGTTTTCATAAGACTAAGAGAATTCCTTTTCTGTATTGATAGAACACGAGACAATATCTTCGTACGCTGAGAAATATTTTGATACTAAATCTCAATGGAGAAATGGATATAACCCATAAATGAAACGATCGATCTTACTTCTCGGGTTATGTATATAATCTGCAGCATGTCTTGATAACCTTGTAAAGTTGGCCTCATACTTTACAACATTCTCATCCTCCTTCTACCTCAGACTCAGAAATTGCATTTCCATATCTACTAGATGGTCATGTGGAAAGTATTTTTATAGGAAAATCTCTTTGAACTCTCTCCATTCCTTACATGATACTTATTCATCTTTTTTTTGTGTTTTGAATCAGCGACCACCATTGATTGGCATCTCCAGTAAGGCGGTAAACTTCCATGACAACCTTCTCCCTTTCGCTACTCCCCAAGGCGTAGAATAATTTCTCTAAAGAGTTTATCCATTGCTCGGCTACTAATGGATTTGTACCCCCATTAAAAGTTGGCAGTTGTGGCCTCATGAAACGATCTATCATTGATCCTCCAAATTGCGGATCACGGTGCTCTATACGAGTAAGGTTATTAATCATAACCTGAGTGAGTATTCCCAGTATGGTGATAATGTGATCATAACTAGTTGTATCTCGGTCTCCCCAATAATTATCTTGAGAAGGAGGTAACTCCCTACATGGATTACATGCATTTATATGGTTTTCATTCCTCCCACTAGGAGCCATTTATAAACAATTTCATAAACTAGATTAGTTTATGAATCAAAATACATAATTCCATACTTGTAAAACAGTTAACCTAAATTGAACAACTTATTGATATAATCCATAATCATAAAAAAAAATTCTTTGAGGGAGTATATACTCATAAAACCTTCATAATGGTTTGTATATAAAATGATAATTATCCTAAGCATATCCCCCGGGAGTGTTGTAACCAAGAGTGCAGCAAGTCCCATTGTCATGCACCAGTTCTCGTTCGAGTCTAGCTCAAAGCGATGTTTTTGGGTTTTACCCCTAGGTACATCTGTGCCAGAGCCGCCTCTACCTGCTCGTATCCAGATAGGGATGTATTTCTTGGAAAAATCATAAAATCTATATAATACCAAAATTCTAGGATGTTCTTCTATACTAATCCACAAAGTATATCTTTGGTCTATGTGCTCTAATCAGTGTTTATCTAAATCTAGCTTCCAAGGTTAGTACTAAACTGCCTCTTATACCAACTGTAACACCCTAACCCTAGTTAACCAGAGTTGGTGCATTATTGCGTAACATTGGCATGATCACAAATGATCAAGTCTCAAAAGACCGATTAGATTAGTAGCCTTAGAAAAACTAGATACATTTATAAATGTTACATTACATCATAAAGCTAAAAATCACAATAACATAGTCTCTATAGTCAACACTTCTATCCCCTTCATACTATCCATGTAGGTCAGTCATAAAATATTTCATCACAACCTGGGAAAAATAAAACATTGAAAGGGGTGGTCTCAGATGCTCAGTAAAGATAACAATATAGCGGAAGATTTCATAGAAAAACATAAACATTGAAGGAAATGTAGGACTAAAACAAAAGCCTTTTAAACTTGAACTTCAACATAATATGGCAATACTAAAATGAGACAATGCCATTTAGTTATTCACATGGATATTCTATTGGTCGAATAATAACATGAAATATCAACAAACACTTTCATAATGATGGAATGCATAATGTCAGACTATCATAACCACATATCCAAGGCCTCGTGCCAAGACTACAAATAAGATTTTGGCATGGCCTCGTGCCAAGATACTAGTTTGTCTCATGAGACCAACCGATGCATCGAGGAGTTATAGCAGGCTCCACCCGTCGCTTATTAAGTTCAATGCATTCCCCAAATGAACAGGATTAAACATATCATAAACCTTAACATAATCATATCACATAAAACATGAATAATGAAAACATAACATTTCCACATTTCAATCAAAAGATATCAATACAAAACATTGATATAATAAAAACATTATAAAAACCATTTTCAATACCAAAATAAAATATAATTAAAACATGGTATTTATTTTTCATTTAAAAATGATTATGGCTTGTAGAGGAAGCCGAAACTCAAATAATGGTCACAGCGGTGGAGAAGACTTTGTCACCGCATACGTACGACAAGAAAAACATTCCTTTTTGTCATTTAGTAAAACGATTTGTATAAAAAGATTCCTTTTGAATAAAAGTAAAAGTCAAAGGGGTTTATACATCGTATTAAAGAAATTTGTGTATAAAACAAAATATGCCTCAATGAATAGATATTGAGACGAAGTCCCTTACAAAGATCATTTTTAAATAAAATTGAACTATTATGTGTATTCACTATAAGAAAACATAATGAATGTACAACTACATGATAGGACATAATAATATCATGACATAATTTGAAAGTAGGAGATCAACCCAAAGAACAAAAAATGGGTTAAGAAGTTCCCTTACCTCGTGTCCGACTTGACTCAATCATTCTTTAATCTCCTGAATAATAAATTAGAGTTAATTTCTATTTTCTTAAGAACCTTTTTCATTTTCATTATTCCTTTTATATAACCTATTACCATGTTATGAACATTATTTAATTTTTTATGTTAATAACGGTCCTTTTGTCGATCTTTGGTACTTGAGTGAAAAATAAACTTCTTATAATTACAAGTTGTTCATGTGCTAAAATATCCATTATATCCAGAATTATATTCATTATGTAGATATCATATATATCATATATATCCAGTACATTCATGAATTTATAATATTACGTAACATTTATAGGTAAGAAATGAAATGCACCATTCATGGAGACGGTAAGTTGTACGTACGCATGAACGCTACTTTAATTTCTATTTTGTATTTAATGGAATGAAATTATAATTATATAAAGGTATAATATAATTACAATATAATATAATTTATAAAACCATTTAATCCATCCTTTATACATCCCACATATGGCATTAACGATTCAAATCACTTTAAGGGGGCGGTAGTCCGCACTTCCTAAAACGAAATTATCGCGTTTACCCATAATGGAAATCATAAAGATATTACATAAATGAAAAATACAGAAGCATAAGGAAAAAATAAACATATTATATATATCATATATAAATATAGTGACATCTTAATGGCCACCATGAGAGGTGTTAAAAGAATATTGAACAATCATCGTTTCGTGAGGCAGTAATTCGTTACCCACAGAAATAGTATGTTCATTAACCATTTAACGAAGGTGTGTGTAAGTGTAAATCTAATACTTCTCATAAAAGCATCCTATTATATTTTAGATACTGGTTTTGTTACAAAATAATGGAATAAAAATATTTTAGGGGGTTGGAGAAGAAAAATTAAACAAAATAACACAAGAGAAGATATTACCTTAAAATCGGGTAACTCTTTTTGATTTGAGCCAAAAGGCTTCCTTGGGAAGACTTCTACCCAAAGTGAGGCTTCTAGGAGTAATATAGGGACGTTTAGAGAGTATTTGGGCAGAGTTTGGCCTAGAAAAATGGCATTGATGGTGTGAATAAGGTGGTAGTGGTGGGGGCCTTCTATAAGAGGAGAGGAGGGGCACTCTTAGAAAAAGATTGAAATGTTACATTATTATGAAATGTGTTTCGGATTATAAAGGTCCCACAATGATATATATCGAGTATAAGGTGATAAGGGTTCTAAAAATTCTCATCCAATATGTTTTTGACAGGTGTAAGCCTTAGATTTTACATTATCACTTCATTTTATTTAAATCGTTAATTAATGAGGTAATCACTGCATCATCATTGTGTCATAAAATATTAAATTTATTTAATGTATAAAAATTATTAAAAAATTTCCATGATGTAGGAAATATTTTTAACCTTCCTGTGAATTTTTATAGTAAAAATGTTGACATATATAACCCCATGTAATAATTGTTTTATTAAAACAACACATGTTTATGACAATTTTATTTTTACTTTAAATAAAATGTTATTAATGTCATTTTCTTACCCAAGTGGCTCCATGGGGTCCCCAAGTTGACCCATGGATTTTATTGGTCGGCCATGAATCATCCAATAAGGGTAGGAAAAGTTTAAGGGTATTTTCTTATTTTTATAATATCATTTTTACCTTAAATTTCACTAATTACCTTTAATCGTGAATAATTAAACATAAAAGTTACTTTTCACCAAAAATTTATTTTAATCCCATTGAGCCAAATTTTAATTTTTAATGACAACCATGTATGTCGGATTTTTGGAAATCAAATCATTGATGTGGTAATGTTTCATTTAAACGAAAAATCAGTTTTTTAACTACCACTTAGTTGTTTCACTATTCATCAAAAATTGAATTTTTTCAGAACAATGCCAAAATTTCACCCTTAGATATAATTGATTTTCCGAATTCCAAAATAATGTCTATTTTAAAAAATTCCAAGCATATAAGTTGAATTAATTAATTTTATAATTAATTCCCACTTTCACAACAAATAGCGTGTTTATAAGAAACAATATATATCAAACGATTGACAATTGTTTGTATCCAATTTCAAAGTGAAATTAATTCTAATGAACAACATTGGATAAAATGGTAAAAATATATTCTAATTATAATTTAAATCCAATCAATAGTATAATTTATCACTATAAATTATTTTTATTAAAAATTTTGTTTTTATGTATATTTCACAATTCATAAAAAATTTGATGTTCTCAGAAAAATACCACAAATTCAACTTAGGATAATATCGATATTTAGAATCCACAAATGAAGTCCATTTTGAAATATAAAATATATATAATTTCTAAAAGTGGGTATTAAATCTCATAATGGCTATTTTGATTGGTCGTAGTGTGTTCGAATCTCGAACTTGCATACAATGCAAGCTATTGCATTTTTGAAAGAGAAGTATAATGTGGAAGCTCGAGGTGTTACAGTAATTGGCTTCAGATATTTTTTAATTAGACCACTGACCCTTAATGGTCCCCAAGAAACAAGAAACACTGCTGACTCATTGATCCACACAAAATCATCACAACCATTGAAACTCAAAGCTCTTGCTGAGAACATATCGAATTGAAAGCTATCTTGGCCTCCTCCAAATATTCCTCCACTATTTCCATTGAAACGATTCCCTCATCCTTCATGTATTCTCTTGTTATAAAACCCTCAAAGTGTTCTCCTCCATGTTTTTTCATCGTCAACATATACTTGTTGGTGTTCTATATGAACATCCTACTAAAAATCGTCGATTTGAACCTGATGAGGACATTAACATGGAACCATGCCAGAAAAAAAACATTTTAGAAGATCTAAACCTATAAATATTAATAATTAAAATTAATTATTTAGTTATTTAATTATATTGTTTAATTTTTCAATATATCCCAAGGCCTATTCATTTTAAACACAGGTGTAAAAAAGAATGATACATGATCCTTTCCAAGGTCTCTAAACTGTAAATAGTATCACCAATTTTAGTTAGATTAGTAAAGATAATGGTCCTCAAATCAGATCAAAGGGTTCCCTAAATACCCATTTCTCTAACGGTATCCCATTTTTACATCACATTGTATACTTGGATGGGACCATTACCCTACCAACCCTTATGAATTCACATGGTCCAAACATTAAACTCCATCATATATGTCAACCAAAACCTACTAAACCACAGGGTGACCACTCCTCCAAAAAAAATACCACAATGAGTGGAGAGAGATGGAGACATTGAAAATCCCAACTACAGTAGGCCCATGGTTGGAGATTATCACCGATGGTATAGTAAATGTGAATATAAGATACATTATCATCTTTGAGAAACATTCATAAGAGAGAAACAATAAGGACACAAAAAACAACACCTTTTATGATATATAGATATATACGAAAACCAACTTGAAAACATAAATGTCATATAGTACAAAAAAACTTAATGGAAAACTACAAGTTCCAAAAAGGTAAGGGAAAATGCAATCACAAAGACCCAACAACTCATGCTAAACCCTATGATATTAATATCCATATTGATAACCAACATGATTCAACATTCCTAAAAAATATATTACACATATGTTCTGTGAGAATTAAATTATACTCCGTAGGATCCTCCCCAAGAGCCTCTTGTGTAAAATATAAAAAATCATGGAAAGGAATAGTGAAAAACTGTGAAACGCCGCTGTAACCTAAATAGGTATAAAATGTTCCCAAAAATACCCTGGCTACCTCTAACAAAATATATCATACAATAGAGAATATTATATAATAATAAATCATCAAAGGTACCTTGGTCCAACATCCCCGCTGGTTTTTTCACTCAACCCAAACATCACATGTCTTGAGAAACTCTCCCCAAAAGAAAAACAACAATAAAATAAATGGTCTAGTCCTTATAACATTCACTTCATGTATTAGATAACCACACCATCCCATCAATGTATCCAAGCATAATAACCACATAGATTTCGAGAACCAAAAAACCCATATGATGTATACCATGCTTTGGATAATATACCTCAAGCCATTAAAGACCATATAACATGTAAATATGTCATCCCCTTACAAAATATACATGTAATACCTTTAATAATTCATTGGATACTATATCTGGTAATACAAGTGATTGAAATAATCACAAGCCATCACATCCCTCTAGACACATATATGGGTTAACTAACTCTCTTCCATACCATTATAAGTAAATACCAAGGGAAAAGATTAGGCCAGAGGGGGTAGTTTTCCATCAATCCTCCCACCAGGATGTTGGGGAAAACACCCTCCGACAATGTAATGGGTGTTAGTTTCCCATACAAAATGGGCAGTCCAACATATTATATCATAAAATATACATTATATAATATATCATACAACCAAAATATGGTAATAACCTAATAATAGAATCAACTACATGTCACTTATAATCTCATATTCCACTACTAAGACAAGATTTCATATAAGCACATAAGCATATAAATTGACACATCTATTACATATTTCATTAAGAAATTAACATTAATTTAATTTATTCATTACCATAAATTAACCACTAACATTTTTTCACATTTCATTTCAATGGATAAAATATCAGAGTAAAGGAATTCTTCCTAGGCGTAATCAAAAGAATTACATGGTTTATCATGATTGACATATTTTTTTCATTTCATTCCAGGGGCAAGAAACCCCATGTTTTAAGAATTATTTATTTACAACATGAATTATTCGATATCTCGATACTCGAGGAAAACCATCATAAACTACCAAAAAGAGGAAACATGCAACCAAGAAATTCTATTTAATTCTTGTAGGGGAGAAGGAAAGTAGATAAAACAAGAAAGTAATTCATTGACCATTATACAGAAAAAAATGATCATTCTATCTCTTAGTATGTCATCAATGGGTAACCCTATATTTAACACAATCTATCACCTCTAGTGGCATCCCCAAAACTCACTTCCATATATTGATGCATCTCTACATCACATGTTTCATCTGATCTCACGTAATCATGGCATCCATACCCACATATCACATCATTCACCCCTACCTCAACTATCGAGGTATCACATCATATATGGGCCTCCCCTCAACATATCACGACATCCCTCCAAGACCATCAATATTAGGATCACAACACAATGATCTTATCCAATGAACACCACAAGAAGAAGGAAAAAATAAGTAATAAATACTGAAACTAGACACTCAAAACAAGGCATTCATCGTTATCATGAAAATGAGCTCTCACAGATCAAAAAAAGGCACTCAAACTTCCTTTTTAGACAGGTTACCTAGGACCATGAGAACTAACTTTGACCCAAAATTAGTACTTATTCCATTATGAATTAATAGATTCATTTATTAACAGGTTACAAATATGGAAATATAAGGAATCATCTGATAATAATATATGAATGGAAAAAAATACTCTTAGAATTTATTCTCATTTCAACCAACCTTGAGAAGTATCATTCTCTATTCAAATGCCTCTTAAATTATTCTCAAGAAAATTAATTGTTAATTAATTCTGGCATTACATACATTACCAATTTCATCATGCTAATTTGAGAATAATAATTCTCTAACAAATAAAAGCATAGATATCGCACTATCTATAAAATCATGAGGCAAACCACTATCATGTTATAAAGAATCACTATTTCAACATGATATCACAACAAATTTAATTTATCTTATACGATAATTATTTAGTTAATTTCATTTTCATCCAATGTGATAAACCATGATCAATTGAAAATTTCACATAAATGAAATAAGAGAATCATTGAATCCCCTTACTCAAAATCCATCAATGTTTTTCACAAGTGAACATACCATGTCGCAGAACATCGATCACCACCTTGGAAAGAACTGCATCCATCTGAGTATTTTGTGACACAATAGCAAGAACAAAACCCATGAGAAACCTCATTAGAAACATTATAGATCAAATACTATATCATGGAGAGAACATATAATACATAATGAGATCAAACCTGGATAATCCACTAGAAAATGAAGGAAGAACACACATTAGATCAATAGGGATCACCAAGAATCGATGATGGAATCCTATGTAATGATTCATGTCAATGGATTCTATGGAACTCCTAGAAGGGAATCATTGGACACATAGAATGAAAGAGGGAGACCCTACATCCTTTGGGTTGCAAATAACTCGATTGGTTAAAAATGTTTATAATATCATTATAGTGGGGATTGACACAAAGTGTAATCCCATTTCACATCATGTTATCCTTGGAGATATGTTGAAGCAAAAAATCATATCCTATCTTTTATTTAACCTTGAAGACTTACACATTGTGAACCTTCACTACAGAAGTCGTGGACCTCACTTACATGACATGGAAGGCTCACATGGCATGTAATCTCCTAGTTTCAAGCATTTTTCAACAAATCCCCTCAACACCAATTCCATGTGTCCACCAATATCCACAAGAATCAGGACTATTAAATGGATTGGATCACATGGATCATGGCCCTTACATTCTTGATGGTTATGAAATTACTCCACATTATAAAAATGATATTGAAATTAATTGATGTCCTATAACCATCATTTCTAATGAATCAATGACATGTTTCTACCATATTTGGATTTTAGTTTTAGGATTTTTAAATTTATCATGACCATTCACTTCATTGTGTTAAAAAATCAATATCATACCCCATCATTATTTTGGCATTATGCATTTCTTCCATCTTTATTTCTTTCCTTCCCACCAATTTTTTCATACAAAGGAACATAATTATGTTTTATTCAAGATGAACCTTGTACTTACCTTTATATCTTATAATTATAATGTTTTGTTAACCTTTTTTATAATTTCTATTATAAAAAAATGTATTTTCAAACCATAAACCATTAATTACCATGATGAATTTCAAATTAAGATGATGGATTTTATTGAATAGGGAGAATATAACACCCTAATTTTTTCAAAAAAATGTAAGCTATTTTGATAGAATATTCATCATGAAACACTAAGATTAATCGACCCATGGAATATATTTCATTAAACATAATCTATTTGATAGATTTTATACACACAATTCCAATTATAAATCAATCATACTATTTTAGGTTCTTATAATTTAGTTGTTAAATTTGAGGGTACAAATAACACTGATTTTTTTAAATTATATTTTTTACTCTCGTATAAAATAAATTCAATAGTTATATATATATTATAAAATAACATAATAATAAATTTAATAAAATATTAATTTAATTTGAAAAAAAGTATTTTCTAAAAGGGGGTTTCGTAACATGTTGCACACATATGTTAAAATTAATATTTTCCCACTTTTATAAAATTTATTCTAAAATATGAAAATTATTTATTATTTCATCATATAAAAATTTTCATATGATTAAATTTAGTTATTTTTTCTAAAAATACAGATTTTTCAATGAATAGTGAAAAAATGGATTTTTATTAAAATTGATTTTATTTTAGATAAATTAAATAATTTAAGTGTCCCATTTTTTTAAGTGATATAATATAAAATAATAATTATTTTTTTATATTAAATAAACATAATTTATTTTGAATCATATTTCTATTAAATTATTTTATAATTTTATTTATTTCATTTAGAATCAATACATTTCTATAAACTATTTTATGGTATATAATGTTTCTATATTTTAATTAATCAAAACAAAAACTATTTAGAAATGATGTTAATAAAATTTATAAATTATATATCAATAAATATGAATATAAATATGAATAATTATTATTAATTTTTCATATAATTAATATATAAATATTTTTTTTATCAATGATACACATTTGAAAACCTGTTATTTGATCACATTTGTATGTTTTATATGAAATAATATTATTCCAATTTTTTGAATTTAATGTGGAGAAATTGGTTCAATGTTTTAAATGGTATTAATTTATATTATCAAATAAGGTGAATCTAATTTTTTCATATTGAATTGTGAAAACAATCTCAAAACATTTAAAATGTATAAGGTTAAAACAGGTTTACTGATGGTCAAGAAGAAGATATAAGGGACAATATGACCTAAAAACATGTATAAAATATATTTTATAGACATATTTATTACTTACAATTTAGTTGTCTTATTGATTTTACATTTTATAGAATTTTGCGATGTAAAAAATGTGGGAATCAAATTTTCATTTTCAAAAATTACAAGTGCACCACACACCTCACTTATAAATGGTCATCCCCTCTCCACACCTCTTAATACATTCAAAACCTTTTATATATTCCAATACCTTCTAAAAAAATATTATTAACTCCCCATATAATATAATTATATTTTTTCATAAATCTACCATAATAATTATTTGGCATCTTACCTAAATAGGTTGTCCGAAGAAGAGGTACTAAGATTAAGAAGTAATCCTTCTTTTATTTAATCTATGAAATAAATAAAAAGCTATTTATAATAAAAAAAACTAGTATATCATATATAATGAAATAATATTATTTGATTTCCATAATTTAAATCCATCTACTCATTTATTATTTGGCATGTGAAAACATCATCGTGTGTATGAAAAACTATAGCCTCATGAACCATTTTAATTTGATACTCATCTCTAATGATTTTTTATAATGATGAACTTAATGAATATATATGAATGAAAATTTTAAAATAATTATACTTATAAATTTATTATATCATAGATACCTTCTAACATTCTATTCCTTGGGGAATATGATTATATCTCTCATGTGTACAGTGGGTTACCACATTACTAAGCGATGAGACACATTTTTCATTAATGATTTACTTGGAAGCGAATAAGGATAAATTTAAGAGATATACATGATATATATGAAATAATTATGTTACTATTGTAACATTCATAATTATAAAATTATAATATATCATTATATTTCTATCATTTCCACTCAATGAAAAATGATAACATCGCTCGTGGGTACGTGTGGACTACAACCTCCACGAAGAGATGTGACTAATTTTTCATTAGAACATCACAATGACTACATATATAATTGTATTTAATATAATAATATTATATTTAAAATATTTTTATACTTCTATAATTATTATATAATACTGACCACCTTTGCATAATTACAATTGAAAATTGAAAATGTTACTCATCAATAAATACGACTGACCATCTTCATGGTCCTAACGTAAGTCATTTTTCATAACCATAATTCATGATTGGTTTTAAAAGTAAAAATGATTTATAAAAATGCTAATTATATAAAAATTATTATTCTATAGATTATGGTACCATGATCTCGTTGACTTAGGTAAACACCCTAAAGTCGTTTCAAAACAATGAACTTAATGTCCTCAAAACACACGTTATGGAATTAAGTTATTATTTATTTAAATATGTCACAAAAATAAATTAAATAACGTCTTTAAGTATGACTTATTAATCAAAGAAATATTTTTCTGAAATCAAATAATTGATGTAATCATATTATACGGGTGTTAAAAGACATACATGGAATTTATAGACTTGAGGTGAGAGGGTTCATCCTAATTTCCCCTCATTATGAAATATTTTATTCTTATCCACCTAATTTATTTTATATAGTTTATATAATCCCCCTTACAAATGTCATGTAATTAATCATACATTAATAATGGTATTTTATTATTCGATAAAAATTATTTCATCTAATGGGATTTGACTTGAAAGATTCTATATTGTAATGAATTTCGTAACTCAATTTCTTTAAATATTGTTATACTAGATATTCATTGCCTTAGATAGTATATGTATACGTGTGTAATGAGTTTTTTTCATCTTGTATTTTATTTAGACATGTTTTATATGTATTTACATTTGACACATATAATTAATTCATTTATTAATTATCAATTCAATGTTATGATATTTGTATGTTTTATTCCTCTCAAATACCCATTCATCGCGAATAAATTATATTTTGTGCACCAATCTTATTTTATATGGTGTATATACAGACACATTAAAATTTATATCATGAATAATATATTGTTTATTAAATTTGACTTTTTATTTTTAGGTATTTTCTCATTAACATAACATAGAAAAGTTACCATTGAGTAAATGGATTAATATTACAATAACATCTCTTTTCAAATAAGAAATGGTTTTATGTAACAATCTATTTTCTTTTCAAAAAAAATTATGTTCAAGGTTCCCATAGAAGATATAATGTGATATTATTTTGTTGAACCGAATATCAATTATTATACTATGGTTATGAATGTAGTTTATATGATTAATTTCCATTTCAGCCATTCTTCCTTAATTAAACATCACGAAAGTCAGATGTAAATGATATCGATATTGTTTTTTTATTTTTAATTAGGAATCATTGTCTCCTATATCCATATTTTCTAAAAAACATAAAAATATTATTTTTTTTAAAAAATATCTATTATTAAATATAATTTTGATAACATTTTACTTTCTTTTTATTTTTTTTTTAAATTAAATTTCACAATTCTTTCAAAATGTGTCACTTATAACTCCTTTTAGAAAATTTAAAATACACTTTTTAATGTTTACAATATGACTAGATTTTCCTGCCTTAATGTCTTTTATTTTTCTTCTGCTATCCTTTATATATTTACATTTTTCTCCAATTAATTTTTTTTACAAATTTTTTTAATTTTTTAATTTTTAAAAGTTATTTCCAATTTAATAATGGTGTTTTCATAAAGAATTTTTTTAATGAAATTTTAACGTTTTTTTCAATCATCAACTTTAACAACCATCGATGATACCTATAAAATGGGTATATATTTTAACTATACAATCCCAATTATTTCTCTATATGAATTAGGATTTTTTTTAATGATATTTTCAAAGAAACCATTTATTTTCCATGAATTAATCATGTTTCAATGAGATGGTCGATGAACCCATTTATTTTATATAGGTTAATAATATTTTAATTATATTTTTATGAAACAAACTTATTTTAGATGGTATAATATTAATTATTATATATTTCCTTGAAAATAAAATCTTCAATATAAGTTAATAATTTTATGAATGGAATACCTGATTCTTTTATGAGGTTTATTTTGAGATGCATGTTTTATGTCTTTATTCATGTTATGGTACTTGAACATTATTTATGTAGGGGGCACCCCATTTTATCACATGGGTGATCCCGATATATCTTATAAGATGAGTGTCTCTAAATATTGTTGGGTGATCCCTATATAGAACATATAATGTTTTCAGCAAGATTGTGCACCAATGATTTTGGTTTAGAATTCCACGATATGTCTTTTCCTTTTCTATGGATTCCAATAGGGTTGTCTAAAGAAGTTCTTATAACATACCCAACCGTTATCCTTATGAATTATATGGGTTTTATTATTTATTTCATCAGGATTTAAATAAAATTGTTTGTGGTTATTTATTCTTATGTCTATTGTCTTTTATAATTCTTTATGAAAAGTATCTTCTTTGATGATCCAAATATTGTTGGGTATGAATATTATTGTGTTATTCTCATCCTATTGGATTATTTAATCATAAACATCTATTAGTATTATTCTAACTAGTTACATTCAATTATTAATAAATATGTTTATCATTACTGGAAATTTATTTATCCCATCATGTGTCTCTAATTACGATGTTTAAGAAGAATAACAATTAAATGATTTGTGTTTAGAAAGATTTCTAATGTGATAATGTTTTTGGGAGATATTAAATATATAATATGAATTATTAAAATTGATATTGGGTTTTCATGCATAAGAAAATTAAATATTTATAACTCTACTTACAACTATTCTAGTGATGAGAGGAATTTTATCCATTGGGATGGTCTCCTAGTTTGAGATTTAATAGTTTGACCAAGAAAATAACGAAACAATACTAACAAAAAAAAATAATCCATATGATGATGGTGGGAATTCATCTGATGTAGAGATACAAATATAAAAATTTGAAATTAATGTGATAGTAATAATTATAGGAGACAAAATTTACGGGAAAAAATAAAAAGCAACTAAGATAGAAGTCAGGAATTAAACTTGAATAGTTTTAAATATATTTTACTTTAGTTATGAAACACAATTAAATCACATGGAACACATTTATGTAATATAATAATATTTTTATTTAGGAAATATTTTGATTGATTAGCTTTTATAGATTCTAAACAACCAATTTTTTGGGATCACAAAGCAGAGAAAATGAGTTTTCAGAAAAGTTAAAATTATTAGTTGAACCTAGCATTAAAATCTCTCATGGTATTGATTTATTTTAATCAAATAATTTTATAAAATAAAATTTTAATTTATCATGATAAATTTATTTTTCATAGAACATGATGTTTAAAAAAAATTTGTTGATTAATAACTATTGGTTAGAATCTATTTAAAAATATTCTTGCACTATGTAGACAATAACTACCTAGATAAACTAATCCCCCAGAAATGTTATGCTAATAATCATGGATGTATTAAAAATATAAACATATTCTTTCATATAATAATCCATGAAAAAAATAAAATAATGAAAAGGGGAGTAGAGATTTGATCTACTCATTCATTTAATAGCTACTACCCAACTCCAATAAAATCAAGATATTTCAATTTTATATCTATTCTATTTACCCCTCTTGTGTGTCTCTCTATCCAATTGTTTGTGTTTCTGAGATCCCTTTAATTGATTACTGTGATTCTATTAATATTACACTTTCATGTTATTACCTACCTATATCACATGGTCATGTCTCCATGAGAAACTATATGGCCCCCACATAGGGGCATTTCCACTATACAATGTCCTCACGTGGTAAATAATGCAATGATCCCTACAAAAAAATTATGAAACTCCTCAAATATTATTCCATGATGTACTTTTGATCGTAATCCTATATTCTCTCAATGTGTCTATATTGATCGTCACCATCACTGGCCTAATCATCCCATTTCTGCCACATTGATAATTTGATCTATGTACTCATTTCCTTATATATGGTTTGTGATTCCTATATTGGTGTTTCTCTTTACATAGCTATTTTTTGATGTGGGACATTTGATCAACTTTTTTACTTTCACATGTAGTCATTTCCTGATTTATAAGATCTTCCCATGTAGCCAGCTAAGGTCACATAATTGATTATCAATCTATCTGATTAATGACATATGTGAATTGATCTATGAATGTGATTTATCCATATATCCAATATTTACAAAAAAAATCAAGCCATATAGATTAATTCAGGGATATATGAAATTATAACATAGATTCTTTGATTCAACAAGATAAATCCCATCATAAATCCCCTATTTAGATGTTTACATTTAAATTTCTCTAGTCAAATCTAATGATGTAACCAAATCTCTATGCAGTATTTTGGATCGTATAGATGATTGGTCATCATCACTTCAAATTTGAACTAAACATGACTAGCCTTTGAATTTGAAGTACAAGTTCTATATGCACCACTATTGGACAGATCAATCTGATATTTTTCCTACTATTACCATCCTCAGGCTCATCTTTCACTCCACAAACTTATCCATTATAAAATAAGTTCATATAAACCATAAATTTTTTTACCTAGAATCCATGGGAGGTGTAGAATCATTCTTCTTCAAAATATGTTCACGAAAATTCTTCATCCATTAGTCGGATAATGTTGTAGTACATTTATGTTTTACCAATGGAATTCTTCCAGGAAAAAGCAGCTGATACATCCAATATAGGTGATATTCATGGAATAAACTACATGATATTCTTCTTGGTTTGCATTTCTATTCAGATGGGGAATCCATTTTTAGTGGATAAGGAAACAGCTTCACCCTTAACAGCAATAATGTGTCATAGAAACACATCCATATAAGTTATGGGAGGTTCATTGTGGGGAAAATATGTATTCAGTGACTACATAAGATTTAGTTTAATATTTTGATTCTATAAATTTTCTTCTATAGATACATGATTTTTTATCATGGGAAATAATATTAATCTACATTATAGATCTCGTAACCAAAAAAGTGAATATAGTAGTAAAACATAAAAGGAACTAGAAAAGATAATAAACATCCTTTAGATTAAACCAATCTTCATTTTAAGCATAATATAACCCCAACAATTAATCAATTTATTCAAAATAGAATTGGAAATGATAATATAAGTGGTTCAACATCAAACTCAACCACACATAAAATCTTTTTATCTTCAAACATTTCCATTCCTTTTAGCCTTGAAAATGATGAACATGATTCTTTCTATAGTTATATCAATATGAAAAATGTCAAAATATTAATTTATATATGATTAATATATTATGTGAGTCCTGATTTTCAAATCCAGATTACAGTATGTTTTTCCTAACTTCAAATGAAAAATATATAAAAAGAGAGAATAGATTTTTTCACTATTGAACATGGCATACATCATAGAAGAATTCACTCATTAACCTAATTCTATTCCAATTCATAATTAATTTTTATTAGTGATGTCATGCTATATTTTTGTGTAAATCAAACCGTAATATAATACATTGGTAATCAACAATTTCTCATATGTATTAATAATTCAAAGTTCATTTTTATAAATTCATTTAAACAATTCAAATGATACTCATATAAATCAATTTCCACCTTCTTCATTTGGGTTCAAAACTCCCCTCACCATAATGAATTCATTTCTTACAAAGATGTTTATTTTAATTTTTCTGATCCATATTTCTTGTGTACAGAACTATTCAAGCAATTGATAAATATTAATATGTTTTTTATTTAAACACATAAATTCACCAATTTACCATGTATCATAGACTCATCATTTTATCCCAATTCCTCATTTCAATCTAGATAAAAATTCCTTAAATATTTATCATTTGAGTTGGATCCTTAAGGATATTGATTTTTTAAAGGGTGATCCCATGAGGATCAACTTCAAATTTATAATATCATCATTATTATGATAATTAATCCACAATGATATATCTTTTATTTCTTCCATTCCCAGTTCATAAATATAATATCCATAAAAATAGTGTCTAACCCCACTCAATAGTCACACACCCTCAGAAATTTCAAAAAATAGTGATACCCTCAATAGCTAGAATGTTTTGATATTCTATGAAGTAAATCATGAATGTGAAATATTAAATATAAGTTACATAGATAGTTAATAAATGTAAAAAAAAAAATTAATATTATTTTGCTCAGAATATATTTGGGTTTGGATATGTCCTCAATTGAAATCATGGGGGATTTTGATGTGCCCAAAATTGAATAAACAGCTTAGCATAGGACAAGCCCCCCCCACATGGACACATAAAGATCAACAATTTCCCAATTGTTGATTCCTAAGGTGAGATAATGTTTACCACAAAAAAAAATTTGAAAATGAAAAATAATGTTAAAGGAGTAACATTAATGTTCAAAAATCACAATTTTTCAGATCCATATAATTTTTTTTATAATCATTATTTTTTTAAATACGTTCCCAAGATTAGAATAAAAAATATAATATTAAATTTAGTTCAAATTGTATCATAATAAACAATGTTTTAATGAATTATTTGTATCAATGTAATTTTATTGGGGGAAAGCATACTTGACAATGTATTTTAACATAATGTTCAACTTACAATAATTCAAAAATCTAACTCCCATGTAATAAATTAGGAACAATTGTTTTTAAGATAAGTGGTAATACTCCACCGACAAAATTCATAGAAGAGGGTTGTAAAGGAAAATTAGATAATATATATGGAAAATAAATATAAGCACTTCCTTGTATGTGTGATCTTTGACCATTATTGTTTATTCATCATTTCCTTCTCTATAGTACTAAGTGAAGCACCTTGGTTGTTCATATTAATTTATTACAAGGATAAAAAAATTTAATTGATAATAAAAAATTTAATGTAAATTAATAATAATCAACTAATGACTGAGTGAATGAGGTTTAAATAAGATGATGCAGTTTTCCAAACCCATTGGTCTTGGATGGTTGTTGGTGCCAAAAATATTGAATGCAAATGGAAGAAGGAAAAGAATCATGCATGTTGCCTCGCAAAGCCCCGACACAAAGCTCCTCTGAGCAATGAGGCCTCCACGAAGCAGAGTAGGCAGGAATGCTCCATGAATGCCCTGATGTTCACGAGCCCTCCACGAAGCAGAGGAGGAGGGAATGCTCCGGGAATGCCCTGACATTCATGAGCCCGCCGCTAAGCCCTGGAGGATGTAACTCTCTGCGATCCCCTTGATGTTCGCGACCAACCGCGAAGAAAACGCCACCCCGTCGTGCCGCCTGAGCTCTGCTTCACGCTGACCCTTTCCTATAAATACAGGGCTCCACCTGAGTCCAGAGGACAGACAACCGGACCATTCGGATTCTCATCTCCCTAATCATGAAGCACCCTTAGTTCTGGGAATAATGAACTCTGTGAGGTATTTCTGCTTCACGAGATGCCTCCAACTTGTCTCGTTTTGAGCCCCTCTTCCGAGAGGGATGCCCTTCGCAAAGCCTTAGGGAATCCATGAAGGAAGGGGATTCCCCAGGTAACCCGGGCAGCCATGGAGTTATTATGCTTCGCAAAACACCCATCCTGTACTAGTGATCCACATGCCAAGGCAGGGTTGTTGTGCATCGCGAAGCACAATGCTTCACAGCACCTTGCTTCGCGAGGCACCTCTACTTCAGGAGGCAGTGCTCTACGAACACTGTTCCACTTCACGAAGCACCTCCCATTCACACCCCGGCCCCATGATAACGCCAAGGAACTCCACATCACGAAGCACACCCCTTTGCTTGGAAATTCCTCTTCCTGTGCGACACTCTAGGTTTTCACGATGTGATTTGAAAGTCCCATGGACGACACCACTCGTAGCGTTGCTTCGCCTAATGCTTCTTCGCATAGGCATCCTAATGTCTATTACTTCTTCACATAGCCATGATAATGTGGACCCCTCGATGGTTCGCTTTGTGGTCCCCCATCACCACGGATTTGCGGGTACCTTCCCTCCCCCATGGGGAAGAGGGTACCTGTTATGTATTTCCTAGGGGTGCGACGTAAACCCACCTCGTCCGAGCAGCAGGACGTTAAACTTCCAAGAACCTCGTCCCTAACACATGATGTTAAACTATGATCTGACCCCGTGCCTCACACGCAGGGTCCCCCCGGATCGGACATTCTTTACTCCCACAGGTCTCCACAGAGATGGGATCACTCATCCATAGGGGATGGAATCCTCCTTATCGGAGTGGCGTATGTCCACGGGAGAAGGGCCACCACCATGGTGTAAGCCCCATGGCCCCTCTTCTGGAAGGTAGCACCAGTACACCTCTATACTTCCCCACTGCCAAGGCCAGTTGAGGAAGCGATAGGGAACGAGGAACCTTCCATCATTGGTCCCAAATCCCTCTCCCGCTCCGCTTTGCCGCACTTTTGGGCCTCCATCCTAGAGTAGGTCACAACACCGTGGGCCGCCTAACGCGTAAGCCCCTCTTCACTTCTCACGAACGCACCCTTCACGATTTGATTGTCAGGTCTCTACTACGTCTTGTTTCTCACCCCGAGCACGAATCACGTGGGCTTAGAGTAAGAATTGACCATGAAAAAACCTTGTCCAGCATGACGTTAAACTGTATGCCCCCATCCAACATGATGTTAAACTGTATTTGATCCCGCACTACATTAAACTGTACAAGATTTGAACTATGAGGTCTTTGATCCATGTCAAGTCATGGTACGTAGGAAGCCTCCACAAGGTTCAAACCCACCGCCAGTCATTTATTCATGTCAGGGTTCACCCTCGTCCCGCATGACGTTAAACTACATCCCGGTCCAGTGGTAAGCCGTTGTGACCATCCCGAAATACGTGGACATTGATCCATGTCATGACATGGTACATAGGAAGCATCCACGAGGTTCAAGCCCACCACTACTGGACCCCTAGGTTCACATTCACGTCGGTTTAATGATGATTCCCTTTGAACTATTACAACATTGATACATGTCAAGGCATGGTAAGTAGGAAGCCCCCCAGAGGTTCAAGCCCGTCACCCCTCGGACCAAGGTCCACCATCACGTCGGTTCGACCGACACCCACCACATTCACCTGAACTATGTGGACTTTGATCAGTGTCAAGGCATGGTACATAGGAAGCCTCACGAGGTCCAAGCCCACACCACCCATTGGTCGCTCCTACCCCCTTCACGTCAGTTCACCAACACCTAGGTAGCCTAGTTTGTAAGCCCCACACCATCTGAACCAAGGTCCTCACTCGCGTCAGTTCGCCTGCACACCATTTTGAACTACGATGACTTTGATCCATGCCAATGCATGGTACGTAGGAATCCTCCCTGAGTTTCAAGCCCAACACCCATCAGACCAAGGTCCACCCTCATGTCAGTTTTCCGGCACACCATTTTGAACTACAGGCACATAGATCCATGTTAAGCCATGGTACGTAGGAATCCTCCACGAGGTTCAATCCCACCACCACCTAGACCACTAGTACTACATCACGTCGGCCTTCCGCTGTCCAACATGAAATAAGTGGTATTTGATCCGAGCCAAGGCATTGTATGTAGGAAACATCACGAGTTTCAAGCCCATCACCCATCCGTGCATTAATTCTCACCGGCCACCTCCTCATTTGTCCCATTGTCCCACCGAACTATGCGGAATTTTATTCCCCACCACAGGGATACGTAGGAGGTATATTCGTGGCTCAAGACCAACTACAATGTTTCCCTTGTGATCAACCCATTTCTTTCCCCCTCCACTTCATTAATCCATCTATCATACATGTTGATTCTCACCCGGGATTCCACATCACGGGGAGATCATGACACTCCACTCCACTCCACAGCATCCATGAAGCCGCCCATGGGTCGCCCCTAATATCGGAATCCCCCCCCCTTCATGGGGATATTAGTCAATTTGATCCACTCCAGCTAATGTCCTGATCAGGCCTATCCATCTCCACTGGACGTTAAACCCGTAGCATACCCTGTGTTAAACATAGGATGGTGAGGAAAACCTAAGATACATGCCTATGGCATATGATTCTCCGTGCCCGATATGGGATTCCTCAGGCTTCCACGTCCTCATGAATCCCTATAATAAGGGACAAAGGATAGACACACCAATTCCCCAGCGTTTAGACACGTTACTGATGCCTCGACATGACTACTCCCCCGACTGAAGGTTTCTGCCCTAACCGGAGCCTTTGTAATGTCCTGACAGAAGCATTGTAATTAACTGGCATCCATGGAAACATGGCATTGGGAAGAGTTTCACGAGAAACGTATTAAATCTATGAGGGAGACCCAGACTAGGTGACGTGTTCCATGGAGAAATCCACGGAAGGATGAACCGACATCCCATCATCCCGGTTTCGATCAAGGAGCAGACATCCCTGAATAAGGAGCGGATGTCACCCACCTTTGGAATGTGGGAATGCGGGGTAACTGTAGTGCGTTTTCATAGACGGAGGTGCGCGCCCCAGAGAAAGCATCAGAAATAGAAATGGTGAACCCGACAAGAATTATTTCTCCTCAATATGGAGATTAGTAGTGTTCGAGACATCCGTAGATTAACATGTCACCAGATCCAGATATCCGGCACCGGGTCCTGCCAAGGAAATAGTGGGCCTGGCGTGAAACTCACCGGAAGTTGGGGTAGTAGAACATGGGGAATTCCATTATGAAAAGTGTTAACGTGGAATCCTCTGACTGACCACAGAATACGGAATGAAATTGGGGCACTGGTTGTCGATCCTTTTCGTCGCAGTATTGATGAGTTGATCTCCCTGCTTCCGAGGAACCAAGTTGCTGCTATGGAGACACGATCACCGCCCACTCGCCTACGTAGGGGCGGGGGAAATACCAGCATAGCCGCTCCACGTGGCTCCACTACCATCACGACGACCTCTACATCCATGAATATGGGACGCCCATGTCCCCTCTCCCCATCAAAGATCATCCAACAAAGGGTGATCAACAACCTTTTACGTAGGTACGAGGAGGAAGGGGTCATCCCAACTCGGGATATGGCCCACCTGGACCTGGAGGCATCCAGGACCCGCCGTCAACATCACCCTCAGAGGCCGCACAATGATCCCCCACTCCCCACCCAACCATTCAATCGTTTCGGGAGCCTGTCCCCAGAACGCCTCGATGAATCCTGGAATTACGCTAATGAGGTGGGTGATGTTCGTGTCATCCCAGTCAGAGTCCTTGTTCAAGGACTCCTGATAAAGGGCTCCCATCCGGCCACATTAGTGCTTCCATCCAACTTCTCCAGAGGAGTAGGTAGGCTATGCCCCTACACCATCTGCGCTAGCTCGTCTGACCCGGCGTCAGCGTCGGGCCCGAGCTGAGGAGGCTCGGCAAGGGGCGTCGATGTCAACAACTATTGTGGCTCGAGCCACCGCCGACGTGCATCATGGAGTCCCTGCATACACTGAGCAGGGGCACTCCATAACCCGACTATGACTGAGGCCCCAACCACCCCATGGGCAGGTTGGGTTGGATCTCGGGGTCGCAAGCCTAAGTGGTGATCGCTGCGAACCAATTCGCAGTGCTGTCACCCATTACGGAGGGTCTCCCCATTCCACAATTCAACAGAGCGTTGGTGTTACCTGCTCCGATTGTCATCATGGTGGTATGCCTCATGCTACCCTCATCTTGAATGAAGACCTGGCCCGTGGTAGTGATACTCGGCACGAATGCATCTCCTGCGACCACCACACTAGGTATAAAGTTCCTCCTCCTTCCCCCGACCATAGATGTGAAGTCATTTCCCATCCAGTCCCACCTCAACGCGGGGACCCTCCCTGCGTCTTCTTTGCAACTGCTGAAGGTCATCCTCGCCCCGGCAACCCAAGGGGTAAAGGTCAGCCTCGCTCCACCTGCACAAAGCATGGAGGTCCTCCACATGCTCCTGCCGGTTCCAATAGAGGTTCAGCCCACATGGGTGCTGTCCATGGTGGTCCTCCCCATGTACCCATTAACATTTTTCCTGGTTCACCTCGCACCCTCGCTGTCTCAAGCGGGATTCCTCTATGCCATGGCACCAGCGCCGCTCTGAGACTACATGTCGAGAATCAGCCTTGTCCTGAAGAGCCATCTAGGGGCAGGAGAGCAGGTCATCACCGCTACAAGAAGAGTCCTGGGAAGGCCCGAGTGGAGGTCAAACCATCCCGCTTCTCACGTTTTGAAGCAAAATGCGAATCAGCGATGGAACCTTCTCCCTGCTCCTCACATCAAGGACTGGGGTAGGAACAAGGTGTGTCAGTCTCGTTCTCCCAGAATGTGAGGTCCACCGGATTCCAGACTCTCTCTGCAAGTACATCCAGGAAGAGGAAATTGTGGAAATCATGCAGGTTCTGACAGTGCAATCACCACCATCGTCACCAGAAGCGCCCTATACCTCTACTAGAGATCACATAGATCTATTTTGGGGACCAATAGAGGTAGAGAAATGGGGCGACCCATCGCTAGTGACCGCAGTTCCTACGCCAGAAGTTGTGGCTATCAGCCCATCGTATCGTGATATTGTGGTGAGGTTACCTCACTCTTCAGAGGATGGCCCAAAATTTGGCGGCCAGTCAGATCGTTCGATGTATTCTCCACCGCCCAATTTACTGTCCATGTGGTCCCCTTCCATACCGCTATTGGTCTATCAGCCTCCCATAGTTGAAAAGTGGGGAAATATGGGGCCAGACTCTGAGTCCGAGCCCAAGAGCTTCTGGAACATTCTCACAGCGGATCACTTCTCGAAGATGTTCTGCCCGACGGTAGCACCGAAATTTTGTGCCCTAGAGTCCCTTACCCCAGTGGAGGTAGGGTGCTTCCACCATACCATATGGGAGACTCACATTCACCTTCATTATGAGGGGGTAGTGTACCCAAGGATCCGAGAGAACTTTGAGGAAATTGGAGAGCAATTCCACCTGATCAATTTGGCTGCAGTCCCTGTGGCCCGGCACATTGAGTCACTAGGCCGCAAGAGCGCCCTCCATCAAAAATGCATTCAGAGTCACAAAGTACTCTGCAGAATTATTAGAAAAGGTACCCCCATGTACAAGTCTTTGGCTGGGGACAGTATTCCACCCTCCTCTTCAGTCCTATCCAGTGGAAGCTCGATTCGTTATGCGACATTGAGGACATGCCTCCAAGAGGGGTCGAAGTCCACATGGCTGGCGTAGTGGAAAATGAGTACGTGCTTGAATTTCTCGATGGAGACTTACCCCCTGAGGGTGTACCACCACTACTGGACCCATCAGGGAGGGTTACCTGTCTGCAGAGGAACCTTCTAGGCCACCTTGTACCCACCAAGTCATTGCTACTCAGTCGAAATGCCGATAAGTGTAAGGAGCATGTCGGAACCATCAAGCACTCCGACCCATCTGCCTCTGTACAGAAGACGGATGAAGACCCCGAGAAGGCCGCGTTGTGCCAGCAGCTTGCTGAGTAGAAGAGGCTGGTTGATGAACTCTTATCCGAGTGCACTGTAGAGCGGCAACCCGACTATGGTAATCCCAATCTGGGGCAGGAACAATTTCCCCTCGGCAGGATGTCTCTGGGAAACCCAGATCACGCTACTTCTGCAGATAGGGAAGATGTCGGAACTCACAGCAAGAGGGTGCCATACGTCTCTCCAAACCCTACTGAACGGCAGGAAAATATGAGGAATCCAGCCCGGGATCCCCCAGCCGCCCCACAGCCCGTTCCTCTAGTTTCTCCACGAGTTGCTGAAGCCATCTACCGTGTCGAATAACCCGACAACACAATTGTAATTAGGGATCCCCATCAAGACAGGGACCCCACTCGGATGATCTTATAGCGTCACTCATCACCCACCTCAAAGAGTTGGAAACGCGGCAAGTGGCAGTCCCACCGGATGGCAAGCCATATCCCACGTGGTTTGATGATATGACCGCACCCCCGGGTTTTGGGAACCCCACTTTCTCACCCTTAAAGGGGACATGTGACCCTCCGCAGAACTTCTCCCACTTTTCTTCAAGGTGTGGCCCCATTCTGGAGACCCCGGCCCACTAAGAAGCCACCAAGATCCGATGTTTCGTGCAGATACTAGAGGGCCCTGCATTTGTCTGGTACAGTCAGCTCCCTATCAGATCAGTGACCGGCTGGGAGGATCTTCGCCGGCAGTTCCTATACCAGTTCAGCTCCACCACGCGAAAGAGCAGCATCAAAGACCTCTTCAAGTGAAAACAAAGGCCTGATGAATGAGTCGCGGATTTCATCGTCCGGTGGAAGGGGCTTACATACTACCTCGACATGACACTGACTTAGGAGCAATTACTGATGATGTGTGTATGGAATGTTAAAACGGATCTGGTTCCTTCCCTGATCACCCAGAACTACATTGTACGGTTCCAGGATTTACTAGATAAGGATCAACACCTCGAGCAAGCTCTGCAACAGGCTAGTCAGGCACGTCTTCTGCCCCCTGTGATCCCAGCCAAGAGGGTTTCCAGAGCCGAACCATCCGCGGTGGCCCAAATAGATGCCCCCAAGAACATAGAATTATTGCCAGCGGCACCGACCCCACAACCCCGTAGAGGCCCTCCACCTCAAGCGTAGGCTCCTGCCTAGCAGCGACCGCCTCGGAATCGATAGGTTCCCCCGCGCAATGCGCCACCACCACCTAGGTGAGACAATCAGGCACCGCCTCCTCGGCAGGCCCATCTGGCCCTTCGTCAGGGCTACGCTCTCAAGGCCCCTTATCCGAAAAGAAGGCACCAGACTTACTCGTTCAATGAGAATTAGGTCCATGGCTACTTCCAATGTGCTCTAGAGCATGGAATTGTGCGCATACCCGAGTGTAGAAGGCTAGAAGAGGCGAATCTCACCGATCACCCCAACTACTGTCCCTATCATCGAATTATGGGGCACACCCTCATGCAATGATATGTGTTTAAAGACTATCTTCAAGACCAGGTCGACAACAACATAGTAAGGTTGGGCCCAACCCCAACACATGTAGCGGGTGTCTTTGTAAGGTCAGAGATCGGTAGTGACAACGATGGCGAGTGGTAGCAGGTCCCCAGTCATGGGTCCCAGAAATACAACGACTGGATGGCTCGAAAAACCGTCGCTCATGCCCATGGTATCATTCGGGCATTCTTGAATCAGCTAGATCCTTCGTAGGAAGTAGCTAGTACCTCTGCATCGTCATCAAAACCGACCTCTTTCCAAAAGGGCAAGCGGCAACGGCGCAAGAAGAAGCAACGCGCTCCACCACTCCCATCATCATCACACACTCTTGGTGAATTTATGCCCCTTGAAATGGGGATTCCTCCAAGAATCCACCCGGTGGTGGAGGATTTGTCATGCGATAGCTAGAGGTACAATTCTGTTAATACTGTGGAGCTGGTAAAGCCCTATATGGCTCCTCGTGAGACGGAACGCCAAGCGAATCTCCCCAACGTCCCCAACTGAAGTCAACGTCAGCGGAACCGCAACCACACAAGTCATCGAGGCACGTCATTGGGCGCTTTCAGTTAGGTTGTGCACACTGCTGAGACTAGACAGCAGGCTCAGCACAGAGCTCAGCATGCGCAACCTCATATGATGCCCTCATATCTACCTCCACCGATGTTTTTGCTACTAGATCAGGAGGAGCTGCCTCGTACATATCACGGTCAGTCTTTCCCGGATGCAGGAAAATCTTTGTTGTCTGATCCTAATCTAATGGCTACTCTCCAGGCTTCAACTAATAGGCATCGAGATGTACCCAGTACTATCCAGCCTCTGGTTCAACCTGCAGGACCCTCTATGCCTCCAACTGCAGAACGACCTCTTGTAAGAAAAGGCTCATGCTTGGCATGAATGTATGATGTCCTGAAACAACTTGATGGCATTCCATAAATGCTTTATATCCTTGAGGTCCTTCTTCTATCATCTGAAATGTGTGAAGCACTTGCTGAGGCCCTAAGGACCCCCCATCCGTTTGAGACGGAGGTAGCAACTGCGGAAGCCTTGCATGCTGAGGAAATTGTGAACTCCGAATGCCAGGAAGTTATATCGTTCTCCGGTGAAGATGAATACCCTCCCATACATGGTCATATTCTCCCACTATACGTCACTGTCCAGTTCAATGGCGTGGAAGTCTGCTGCTGCCTCGTTTACATGGGTTCTGGGATCAACCTAATCCCGACTCGGACACTGTGAATGTTGGGTCTGTATGAAGACGACTTAACTCCCTCCAACCTTAGAATCCAGAGATATTACAGGATCGAGCAATCCCCAGTCAGCAAGATCCACCTAAAGACCCAGTTCGGTGGCCTAATTTCCAGCACCGAGTTCATGGTTGTCTCCCAGGACACCGCATACAACGCATTGATGGGCATACCATGGCTCCATCTACAAACATCGATCCCTTCATCGTGTCACCAATGCCTCAAATACTCCCTCAATGGTCGAGTAGGTGTGATCCAATGAGATCTGTCTCCTTTAGCCTCTTGTGAAGCCCACTATCTAGAAGCCAACTATTATAAGAGCAAGGATAACCAAATCCTAGGAAGTGAGGATAAACCCGCCTAGGTCACAAGTAATCCCTGGGAAGGCCTGGATGATGCAGACATCTTCCCGGTCAATCGATTGGTGGCCATGACCCCGAACATGGGGCAGTGTTTTGTTGTTTCATGTATGAAAGGAAGGCATGTTCCCATGTCCATGTGACGGTAGAAAATCACCTCGTACTACTACACCAACCTGGCTCTGGTGATCTCAGAAAGTCTTAACCCTGTGTGGAATCACAATGTTAGGATTATGACAACGGCAGTACATCATAAATGTCTCTTCCACTAGGCCGGAATCAACTAACTCTGGATGATGTGTCACCACTGCTTTGATGTAACCAAACGTGTCCCCTTAGGCCAAAGGCCAGATGGGATAAGATCGACCACCTTCATTGATATGGTCTCAGAGGCGCATGGGTCTCCTGATATGATGAACACTACCGCCCAAGCCAGAACCAGCTGGAAAAGCTCCCCAACACCCTCTGGGCTTATCGGATGACGACTCGCAATTCCACCCAGGTGACCCCATATTCCTTGGTGTATGGGGCTGAGGTCGTCCTACCCATTGAGATCCAGCTGCCATCATTACGCACTATAGTCTATGACCAGCATGCGCCAGATAAGGAGGCTGAAATCCATCAATCTAAATTGGAAGCACTGGACGAGAACAGGCTTTATGACCTGCACAATCCGGAAAGGCATCAGAATAAGATATCCAGATCCTTCAACAAGAAGGTTTGCCTTCTCTCTTTTCTAAAGGGCGACCTAGTGTTGGCCCTTCGAGCGCCAATGATTCCCGGTAGGAAACCGCCCAAGATAGAGCCCAAATGGGAAGGACCTTACATCATCCATAAGGTTTACCCCAACGGAGTATACTCATTTGTTACCACGGATGGTGAGCCCATAACCCCTCCCACAAACACAATGTTTCTCAAGCAATACTTTTCCTGAGCACCATGGTCCTACACGACCTTAAACTGTACGATCCCGCACGACCATAAACTGAATGTTATAGACCTTCATGACCCTAAACTGCACCACCATCATCCATGACATTAAAACTTTGATATTTTCCTACAAGACAATAAACTTCAAAATGGTCTAAGCTCTATGACCTTAAACTAAGATCTTCCCCATCCTCATTGCAAGATGTTAAACTGCAAGCCAGTCAGGCCTTCCTGACCGGGGTTTATCCTCATTCCATTTGTCCTCTTCGGGCCCCTGGCCCCTTCCTTACCATAAGATGTTAAATTGCAGGCCAGTTACGCCTCCCTGACCAAGGCTCGGCCTCAGACCCATTAGCCTTCGTCAACTCAGACTCTCTTATGGGATCGTGCGGTGTGGTAAGGGATTATGTCTGCATTCACGTCAAGGTACTTGCCGCATCGTACACATCCACTTGAGGGTATCCTTCCCCCTAGCTATCTTCTTGAACTATGTGTTTCTTGATTCCCATCCTAATGGGATACGTAGAAATGCTCAAACCCCTCGTCTTGAGCCCATCCCCGAGCTCTTCTCTTTCGTTGTCCCCCCTGGGTATAGTTTCCTAGGCGGATCCTTGCATCCTGAGGAGTAGGTTTTCTTAGCCCCGCTCATACAAGGATTATATGGGTCACACCATGTGCCCACTCTGGTTATTCTATCCTCCCATGTCCTCACCGCATGACGTTAAAATGCATGGCCTTCAAGAACTACATATGTCTTGATTCCCATCCTAATGGGATACGTAGGAACAACCGGACATTTCGTCAGTTGGACCAGCCCAAAATCTAATAATCTCCCCCCTAGTCAATACATATGGCAGGATGCACATTTTTTCCCCAAATCCCATTGAGCAAGCCTCAACCCGGCTGCATGTCCCCCCTGGAGATGTTCGCCTCTTTTGTGGATGGATACAGCTATGCTTCAGCCACTACTTGACTGGGATTCCATCACTTTCCTCACCCTTAAGGACCCCCAAGAATGGTCTGGATACACGCCCAAGGGCTCTCCTACCGATACGGGCCAACGCCGCTGGGGGTTTCTGAGAAACAAGCTGATACATGTCCTTCTTTGCGAATTTGGTCAATGGTCGACACTCATTTGTTGCTCCCATATCGGGTCACCATAGGGACACTGTATTTCAAACATGGTCAATAGTGTCCTAGATATTGGGGTTCACCTCGAGATGTCCCAAACATCGAGTGTAGTGAATCGTTCTTCCCCACCCTAAAGCAACAAACTTCCCTCCGGGTGGCGCCAACGTTCGGGCCCACAGCCACGATTCTCTTATAATGGATGTACGGTGTGGTGTAGGATTACTTCCTCTTTCACATCGGGTTACATTCCATGTCGTACGCATCCCCGGATGAGATACAGTTATCTCTTTCCCCATCTTCATTACACGACTTTAAGCTACAAATTGGTCAGGCCTCCCTAAACGATGCCTAACCTCAGGCCCCTCAGCCTTTCTGGGCCCACATCCCCCATCCCTGCTGCAAGATGTTAAAATGCAAGTTAGTCAGGCCATCCTGATCGAGGCCTAGCCTCAGACCTCCCTCATCGAGGCCTACCCTCAAGCCCATTGGCCTTTTCGGACACCCTGGCCCAGGCTATTTCCTACAGGACTGTGCGGTATGGTGTGGGATTATGTCCTCATTACCCTCCACAGTGTTCACCTCCTTGTCAGGGTATTCTTCCCCTGAGTATCTTTTAGAACTACGTATGGCTTGATTTGAATCCTTATGGGATACGTAGGACCACTCGAATGACTATGCTTCGAGTCCAGGCCAATCTCTCGAACATCTCCGTCCCACCTTGGCCCTTTGACCTACCTCTCAAAAGTCACTTCGTCGACCCTTGTCGGCTGTTCATCGATATGCCTAAGGGTACTCTGGTTTAAGTTACATAGAATGTTAGATTCTACTCGGCCATGTCTGCGCCCACTTTTCAGGCTTCGTTTCTCCCTTCATCAGGGCTTTCATCACTTTTCACACCTTGAGGGACCCCCAAGAATGGCCTAGATACAACGCCCAAGGCCTCTCATACCATTACAGGCCAATGCCCCCGAGGGTTTCGAACAACAAATTGATAAAAATCTAGCGTTGCGAATATGGTCCGTGGATGAGGCTCATTTGTTGTTCCCACCTCAGGCTAACGCGATATAGAGACGATTTTTCCACCATGGTTAACATTTATCCTTCATCGCCACACCAACCCCATTAAGCCCAAAATGTCGGTTACATGATTCAAATCCTTCTTCACTCTCATCGTGTCCAAGTATAGTTTCAAAACTCTTGATACTATTCCTTAATACATGTCTGCGCATCAGGGGAACAAATCCACATTAGAGGAATCTTTTGGGGATCTTCATCGACTTCCCCTCGATGGTTGTTTCGGTTATTACAGTCAGGATCATCCCCCCTTGTTTCTTACATCGAGTTCAACTCACGTGGGCTTAGGGATAGGGTCGAGGATTGTGCTTCCCTGGAAAGTTGTCACCCACTCATTGTTTGATCTCTAAATACCATAAACTACGATCTCCCAAGAACTACGTCTAGCTTGATCCCAATCCTGATGGGATACGTAGGAATGCCCAGACCTCATGTCTTTGGGTCCAGCTTGAGTTCAGCTAATTTGTCTCTTATGTTCTGCCTTTAGGACCCTGACTACAGGACTGTATGGTGTGATGTGGGATCAGGTCCTCCTTCACATGGGGTTTGCAATAACCGCACCACGTGCACCCAGTTCTCAGAATTAGCCCTCCTATTTCTTGTCCTTCACGACATTAAAAGGCAACCTCCAGAACTACGTGCAGCTTGATTCCCATCCTTATGGGATACGTAGGACCACCCGAATGTCTATACTTTGGGTTCATCCCCACCTCCTAGATATCTTCTGATATCCCCGGTCACCTACGTCCTTTGACCTGTCCCTCTCCACGAGAGGGATATATAGGTGTGTTATAGGGTTTTTGGAACCATGTCGCCCTTCACCCGGGAATCCGCCATCACTTGGTCACCCTCAAGTTGAGTCCCTTGACCCCTTGTAGTGGTTCTCCATGAGATAAGAGTACTCTGGTTTTAACCAAGAGTGTCATACTTGACTTGGTCAAGTTCCTTCCACTTGTCAAACTTCGTGTTCCCCTTCATTCGGGCTTTCATCACCTTTCACAATCGGAGGGACCCCCCAAAAAAATGTCATGGATACAAAACGCAAGGGCTCTCCTACCGTTACGGGCTAACTTCCCCAAGGGTTTCAGACAATAAATTGATACAAATCCCATGTTGCGAACATGGCCAGCGGTCGATACTCATTTTTTGTCCCCATTTCAGGCTAATGCGACAAGATGCTGTGTTGCGAACATGGTCAGTAGTAATTCTTTTTTGTCATTCCAACCCTTACCAGCCTCGAATGTTGGTCACATGATTCACATTATGTTCCACCCCACCATGTACAGGTGGAATCTTGACACTCTTGGCGCTACCCCTCAGTGCACCTTTGCATATCCGGGGGACAAAGCTACTATACGGCGTCCTTCGGGGCTCCCATGGTCCGATCTCTAAGACTATAAACTAAGATCTCCTCAGAACTATGTTCAGCTTGATTCACATCCTAATGGGATATGAAGGACCACCCGAATTACTCTTTTGCAGGTCCATCTCATTTGTGAGATAATCTCTCCCCCTTCGCCTCTCACCTCTATGTGGGCCCCTCGTCCTGAGGTTCCTCTCTTGGAACTGCATGGTGTGATGAGGGATCATGTCCCCATCCACGTCGGTTATGGCAGACGACACCATAAACATTCCCCGCCTAGCATCACATTTTCTATGTCTACGCTACATGAAGTTAAAATGAATCCTAGGTCCTATCACACGACCCTAAACTATGACATTATCATCCTGGCCGCACGACGAAAAACAACACTGCATTGTGATGACCTCGTTGTAGAGGACATCACGTTGGGTATTGGTCACATGCCATGCCATTTTTCAACACCTATCACGGCTTGATTCTTGTGGAAACACCAGGGCTTGCTACCCTAGGCCTATATCTTCACAAAAAAACCAATCAATTTAAAGGACAAACATGATTTTGCATATTCTGCTTCTTTTGGTGCAAGGGCCACGCCTACACTTCCACTTTTTCCCTGGAACTAGTACCTTACCGTGACACCCTTCAGAACTATGTATGGCTTCATTAACATCCTCATGGGATACGTAGGAGGACCCGTTAACTTCCCTATAGGCCCAACCTAAATTTCATGTTCGGTCCCTCGACTCGAGCACTCCCCAGAGAACGCATGATCCGTTTTGACAAAGAGCCCGATGTGTGGGATTTTCATGGGGACATTCCCCTCGTCCCATGACCAATATATGTGTGCTCGCTGTTTGGATCCTCATCCTCTTCCGCATTCAAAAGAACCAACATGAGAAGTGGATTCTAGGATTGAGGGCTCTTCACGAATGTTGGACCTAAGGGCCCTCCGATCATTTCGGGCCAACGTCCCTATGGATCTCTTAAAACATTTGTGACATTGTCCCGTGTTTCGAACATGGTCAATGGTCGACCCTAAATTGTCTGTCCCAATTCTAGGCTTACACGATATGGATGCTACGTTTCTGCCACGGTTAACAGTTGTCCTCTATAGTCACACCGCCGTCATTGTGATCCAAATCTTGAGCGTCATGATTCACACATTTACACTTCCTCATGTTCAAGTGTAATTCCAACATACTCAGCTCTATCTCTTCGCACATCTAGGTGAACCATGTAGTCACATTAGTATTATGGGGCTGATATTCACCGAGAATCCCTTCACCCTAACCTTCCCCTTTCTGTGTCAGGAAAGTCCCACCACTGCTTCTTGTTTCCCACACCAAGCATGACTCTCGTGGGCTTAGTAGTTTTGGCAGGATGTGTACCAACATGGCCAGGCTTCTCATCGTCCCCTCAGAACTATGTATGGATTGATTCCCATCCTCATGGGTTATATAAGAATTCACGACCACTCTGCTTCTGACCCAGCCTAATCCTCACTATTGGTCCCTCGACCTGGAGAGATTCCTCTGGGGGTACATGGTGTGATTTGGACTCCAAGTCCTCATTCACATAGATTTCATAACTACCACACCATATGCTTTATGTGCTCTTCTCTTTCACTCCACATCCTATCGTATGAAGATAAACTACATGAGTCCATATGTCCTCAATGCATGAAACTAAACTACGGTTCTACCCTGATCAACTTCAGGATGCCCCATGTTAATCATGGGATGCACCAAAGCCTCTGCCAGAGATGATTTCACCGGCCAGTGTTAGTCTATGACTACACTACACTTCCAGAACTATGTATGGCTTGATTCCAACCCTCATGGGATACATAAAGACACTCTGGTATTTTTCCTAGGTTTCAGTCCATAGGAATCATTAATCCTCTTCTTCCCCATTCCAGACCACTGGCTGGACCCCTCCTAGAGGATCATGTAACTATGACTCTTCCCTAAACATGTTCAGGATTCCCCAAGATCCCATTTGGAAGAGACAGACCCCCTCGCCATAGAGGTCGTGTCCCAATGACGGAATGATCCATGATTAAACCGATGCGCCCATCCGGCATACTTCCACTACGGTGGTGTAATTACATGAGTGTTGGATTATGTTCAGAAAAACCATCAATCAATATCCCACGCTTTGCGTGCCCCTTATTCGGACCCTCGTCCCTTTTCATGTCTGAAAGGACCCCCTAACAGCCGGGTCTCATGCTGCATCGTCTCACCTACCATCCTTGTCCAACGTTCCGGAAGACTGGTCATGTTTGGAAGGACCCCCTAACAGTATGGATGCTCGACCTAGGGTCCACCTACTGTATTGGGCCAACGTCCTGAAGGATTGATCGACAACATTTGTGACATGGTCTTGTGTTTTGAACATGGTCAATGATCAACCCTCATTTGTTGTCCCCATTTCAGGCTAACACAGTAAGGATACTGTCTCTCCACCACGGATAACATTTTTCCTTTATTGTCACTCCATCCCCACAGTGTTCCGAATCTTGGGTATCGTGATTCACACTTCACATTTCCATCTGTTTGGACCGATTCCAATGCCCCTGGCGTTGCACCATTTGTACATAAGATCACACTGAAGAAACAATAATTTGGCTATTTTTAGAACTTTCTTCTCCAGCCAGGTCTCTCCCATCTTTCAGAAATTTGGACTGGTTATCCAAACCCTGGACACCCGAAGCCTGGTTTCCACTACTTTTTTGGGTGGGATGATGAGGCAACAATCTCTTGTTTTTCAAATCGGGCCTGACCCACGTGAGCTTAGGGAATTGTCACCGGACGTCCTGCAAACATTGTATGGATTTAATGAACTGATGCAAACAATGGAAATCACACATGCTACATCATTCAAAGAGAGAAGAAAGACGAAGCACGAAAGTACCATTAAACAGTTAGTAATTGTTACAGTACCCAGGGGTCTACTCCCCCCATGGACGGATTGTCCCCATCAAAAGAGTGTTGCAGATCTGCCACCCTTCGACTTGTGGTGTCTAGGAGTTGCTGCCGCTAACTCGGCTCCTGCTCCTCCTCAACAGTGGCGGGGCGCAGTTCGTCAGCCTTGGACATGACCCTCTCTATGCCAGCCTAAATGGAAGCCATATTTCCAGAAGCCTGCCTCATATGCTCTTCTGCCTCTTCCAGCTGGGCCTTCAACTGTGAGATCAGCTCAGATTGTGTATTAAGAGAGGCTGAGTGCTCATCCTCCTGGGCCTGCAGCTATTGGACCTCACATTCATCCTCATGGAACTTCTTGATGTTTGTCTTCTTCCTCGGCTTCCAGCCCATGCTGAGCCCGCGATCATACTCCCAGATCTTCTTGGCTATGAGATCGTGGATGTGAAAATGAGGACATTGGACATCCACTTCCCCAACGCACAGTTCATGCATTCACGAGAGAAGTCTGTCCATTTTGTTCAGCCATAGCGCTTGGGGGGTGCCTTGATGAAGCGTGTGACTAGCTTCCACAATCGGTGGCGGATTATGCTGTTGTCTTCTTCATCGGAGGCCATTTTATCCTGGTCGGCATGATTGGAATGCTCGAATGTAGGATACGCCAATAGGATGTCCTCGGAAGGATCTGCATCTGGCTTTGAATATGGCGTGACATCTGGCGCCGAAGCAAGTGTGATGTGACTTGGGTCGGCTGATTGATCATCGTCATCAAACTCCACCTCAATAACCCCGGGCACAACCCTATTGGTGGTCCTGCTAATGATCATGTGTGTTGCAGCTCAGAGAGATGGGGGGACTATCTCCACCATCACCGGCATCCCTCTAGGAGGGATGCCACCAGACATCCTGACCAGCCTTGCCATAGCAACCTATGCCAGTCGGAGAACTATACGATAGAGAGGGACATAAATGTCAGTTGGCCCGATCTACATATGAAAACAATGAATCCAGTAGAGGAAAATTACCGAGATCGAACTCCTGGTGCCGCTCTTAGGTCGATTCTGACGGGAACCCGAGGCATGGCCCTCCGTATACTGTTGGGAGGACTGGAGATTCTGGAGGAGCCACCTCGGTTGCTCTATCCCCACCAGACGCAGAACTGGATATAGCCTTAGGCGAGGGTTCTGAAGGTTATGCATCATCACCTGCCAAGGGGCGAGAGCGAGGCCTGAGTAAAAGTTCCTCTTGAATGGTTCAAACAATGGTAAGAAATTCATGATGGCCTGAGAACAGACAATGAGGAAAGAAGCTCAGAATTCTACCTCAAGAGCCTCTACGAAATCATCAGAATTTAAGTCTTGATCTCCGACTTTGCCCTCCTACAATGGGGTCCCTCCGCTGGCCTCAAACTCCCGAGGGGATTCCTATGCTTATTCTAGTAGGGGGAAGCGCTCCCTCAGATCGGCTGCCGACAGTTGTGGCGGAACTTTCTGATCCAACAGTACCCTCACCTGATCTGTCATTGGGCGTGGAACACCACTAGCGTGAACGTAGTCCTCCATCTCAACAAAATATTGCTCCGCCTTTGCCGGAGATGCTGTGAAACCATCCTAGACTGGGCCTATACCTGGCAGAACTATCCCAGAACGGTTCAGGAGTTCCCACATTTCGGGTAGACTGAGGTGTTTCCTGTTGACATCCCAATTGTCCCAGGCCTCTGGGAAGACAACATCCTCTGGCATGTCGATATGACACAGCTGCTTCCCTGGATCCTGAGCGGATATCCTACGGAATCCCCTAGGTGGCCGCCCCTCTTGATGGCCCTGCTCTTCTAGAATCACCGTATCCGCTGCTACTGCCACGCCCTCGGCCAGTGCAGGTCTCGCCGCCATGGATGCCCTGCCACCGCGAGGGGCCCTTGATTCCCTCCGACCCCAAACATAGTATAGGGGAGGCCTTCCGTCACCAACCTAAATGGTTGTATGCCTCACCATCTCCTCTGGATAGGCGGCCTCCCATCTGATTGTATACTCCCTTACTAATCTTAAAGCGGCGGTGGATGGAGGCAATGCAATTCGCATTTTCCCGTCTTCCCGTGTGAACATGAGACACAGCTTCCTCATCAAACATGGGTGCTCTTCGTGACGCACCTCCCAATAGAACTGTAGGGTCAGTTGCATCAGGCACTAGAACTGCCTCGGAAACCGATGAGGGTTGTACGGTTCGCAGAGTGGCTCACTATCCACTCATGCCACCAAAACATCACCTCGAAAGGCTAGGAGATAAGCCTGATGATCTTCTGTTCCATGCCTGTCATCAGTAAGTAACCTCGTCGGCAATGGAAATGGGTGGAAGTTAAACTCATCCGCCCTCCACACCCGGTTCAACACCATCGGTATGGTTGGTTTGAAAGGGAAGCTCCTGGATGCATTCAGAATGGATGGGTGGATGTTTGATCCCAGAAATGAGATAGGGTTTGGATACTCATAAATCCCCCTAATGTGCGCCGCAATCCACCCATACAGAAGGTGGAAGGTCCCGCATATCCTTGGTGGCTTCTTTCCCTCGCTAACATGCCACAACATCATATACAGCTTGGTGAGCATAGGATTCCCCATATTGACCTGATGCCCCATGGCCAGCATGGACTCCATGATGAACGAGCTGGGCCGCACACCCATGATGGTATCCCTCACTGGTAGGATCCTACCGCAGATAAGGGCCACGATGAACACCACCAACCTGACTGTTGGTTCCTGTTCAGTGCTAACACTGAAACCCCAAGTCTTCCACTAGTTGTCCTCCAAGAGCCGCCAATACGAGTGCTCCTTGCCCCGTTGATCCACCTTCAGACAAGTTCGGGGCCTCACAGGGAACTCTCGATTCACTGGGAAGTTCAGGAACCGCTCGAACCACTTCTTAAAGTGGACATCTCTCACCGCCTCCTAGTCCTCTCTAGGGATCAGTGCCATCAGTGCCGACACCAATCGCAACATCTTCTCTGGATCCTCCCACGCGCTCATGACGTGGCGGAACTCATCATACATGGCCCCCAAGATCGAGACCCTCAAAATCTGATGGACATCCCACAGACTGATTCCCACCTCCGGCATCAACTGTTTCAGTTGGTAAATGTGTAACTAGGAGTCCCATGCCACCTCATACAAACCCACTCTCCTCAATTCGGCCCCAAAATCCTCGCATGTGGAACCTACCAAGTATGCCCATGCCCAGTCATTGGTGAAGTTTCAGCCCTGGCATAGGTCCCACTCATCGGACCACCCCTTCTTCGAATCCTGCAAAGCCGCCTTCAGCATGGTGCGGTATAGAGGAGGGGAAGTCTCCGGTTGCAGTGGCTTCCCGTTAATATTGTTCACATAGCTGTAGAGACAGTCGGCGGTGATGGGTGTAATGTCCTCCTATGCATGAGCATCGGTTGCCCTGAACCACTGGCGCTGGCATGCAGTGCTCCTGAACCAGCAAGTTGGTTCATCCCTACTCACCTCATGAATGAAGACTTCATCCCTCAGCATGAAGCCATACAAGGGTAGCTTCTTGCACTGCGGATAATTCTTCAGACCCTTTGATATCAGTTCTATCAAATAATTATGGTCCGAGTGACTTTGGACCATATCTCCAAGGCCCAGATAGTTGTCCATATCATCCCTTCAGGCAGCATCTGCAAGCACCCCCCAACACAGCTTCTTGATTGTCCATTTCGGTTTTGGAAGTCGAAAAAATTCTGGGCCAGATCGCGAAGGTTGCTCGCGAAGATATCTCATGGAGCTCGGCCACAAAACCAAGACGCGGAGCTTGGACTAGGCCTAAAAGCAGAAGTTCGCTTGGCGCGATCACGGTGTCAGAGACTCACGGTTCACCGCGAAGCTCGATTCGAAGAGAGCAGATGCGGAGTACGCGGAGCTTCATGAAATCGAGAGCGCAAATGGAAAAAGTCATGAGAGGAAAAAAGAGAGGTCAGCCCCCTTATATATAGGCGGCGACCTCGGAGCTTCGTAGTGCATCCCTCCCTCATGGAGCATCACGGTGCGTCCGAACCGCGTGGCCGTTGTCATCCCTGCACACCCCTTCACGAGTCCACATCGTGAACCACTGATAATTTTGGCTATTTTCCCTCCTACTTTGACCCTTGATCCCTCCTCAGCTCCAAGTCTGAGGGGGGCATCTTTTGACACCAAAAATATTGAATGCAAAGGGAAGAAGGAAAAGAATCATTCATGCTACCTCGCGAAGCCCCGACGCCGAGATCCTCTGAGAAATGCAGCCGCCACGAAGTAGAGGAGGTGGGAACGCTCCCTGAATGCCCTGATGTTCGTGAGCCTGCCGTGAAGCATAGGAGGCGGGAATGCTCCACGAACATCTTGACGTTCACGAGTCCTCTGTGAACCCCTGGAGGTGGTAATGATCCACGATCCCCTTGACGTTCATGACCCGCCGTGAAGAAACTGCCACCCCTTCGCGCCGCAAGAGCTCTACTTCGTGGCGCCCCTTGCCTATAAATATTGGGCTCACCCTGATTCCAGAGGAAGGAAAACTGGACCTTTCGGCTTCTCAGCTCCCAAATCGCGAAGCACCCTTACTTCATGGAATCATGAGCTTCACTAGGTATTTCTACTTCACATGATGCCTCCACCTTTTCTCATTTTGAGCCCCTCTTCTGAGCGGGATTCACTTCACGAAGCCTAAGGGCATTCTAAAAGGAAGGTAATTCCCAAGGGATCCCGGGCAGCTGCGGAGCGTTTATGCTTTGTGAAACACCCATCATGTACTAGTGATCCACATGTTAAGGTAGGTTCACTGTGCTTCGTGAAGAACAATGCTTCACAGCCCCTTGCTTCACAAGGAACCTCTGCCTCGCGAGGCAGTTCTTCGTGAACACTACTCCACTTCACGAAGCACCTCCCATTCACAACCCTGTCCCTTGCTAAGGACATGGCACTCCACTTCGCGAAGCACACCCATTTTTTTTGGAATTTCCTTTTCCCGTGCAACCCTCCAGGTTTGCATGATGTGATTTCAATGTCCCATAGACGACCCCACTCATAGCGTTGCTTCGCCTAACTCTTCTTCGCATAGGCATGCTAACAGTTATTGATTCATCACATAGCCACACTAACGTGGACCCCTCGATCGCTCGATCTACGGCCCCCCTTCACCACAGCTTTGCCGGTACCTTTCCTCCCCCAAGGGGTAGAGGGTACCTGTTATGTAAGTACTAGGGGTGCGGAGTAAACCCACATCATCAGAGATCCACGATGTTAAACTACCAAGCACCTCGTCCTCAATACATGACGTTAAACTGTGATCTGACCCCATGCCTCGTATGCAGGTTCCCCCCGACTCAGACATTCTTTACGCCCACTGGTCTTCACAAAGATGGGATCACCCCTCCACAGGGGATGATACCATCCTTATCATAGTGTCTTATGTCCATGGAAGAAGGGCCACCACCTTTGTGTAAGCCCCCTAGCCCCTCTTGCGAAAGGTATCACCTGTACACCTCCGTACTTCCCAAATGCCAAGGCCAGAGGAGGGAACGATAGGGAACGAGGCACCTTCCATCTTTGGTCCCAAATCCCTCTCCCACTGCGCTTTTCCACACTTTTGGGCCTCCATTCTAGAGTAAGTCCCAGCACAGTGGGACACCTAACGTGTAAACCCCTCTTCGCTTCTCAGGAATTCACCCTTCGCTACGTTATCGTCAGGTCTATCCTGCCTCTTGTTTCTCACATCGAGCATGACTCACGTGGGCTTAAATTAAGCATTGACCATGAAAACACCACGTCCATCATGACGTTAAACTGTATGTCCCCATCCAGAATGACGTTAAACGGTATGTTGTCCTGCACGACATTAAATTGTACACCATTTGAACTACGTGGTCTTTGATCCGTGTCAAGGCATGGTACGTAGGAAGCCTCCACGATGTTCAAACCCACCGCCAGTCGTTTATTCCCATCAAGGTTCAACCTCATCCCGTAAGACGTTAAACTACATCCTAGTCTAGCGGTAAGCTGTTGTGACCATCTCAAACTACGTGGACTTTGATCCATGTCAAGGCAGGGTATGTAGGAAGCCTCCACGAGGTTTAAGACAACCACTAGTGGACCCCCGGGTTCACCTTCACATCGGTTCGCTGGCATAGCCCTTTGAACTACGATGACTTTGATCCATGTTAAGGCATGGTATGTAGGAATCCCCCTGAGTTTCAAGCCCGTCACCCATTGGACAAAGGTCCACCTTCACGTCAGTTTGACCGACACCCACCACTTTCACCTGAACTACGTGGACTTGATCCATGTCAAGGCATGGTACGTAGGAAGCGTCACGAGGTCCAAGCCCACCACCCATTGGTCACTCCGACCCCCTTCACGTCGGTTCAACAACACATGGGTAGCCTAGTGTGTAAGCCCCAAACCATCTGAACCAAGGTCCTCACTCATGTCGGTTTGCCGACACACCATTTTGAACTACGACGACTTTTATCCGTGCCAAGGCATGGTACGTAGGAAGCCTCCGTGAGGTTTAAGCCGAACACCCATCGGACCAAGGTCCACCCTCGCGTAGGTTTTCGGCACACCATTTTGAATTACGGGGACTTTGATCCATGTTATGGCATGGTACGTAGGAAGCCTCCACGAGGTTCAAGCCCACCACCACCTGGACCCCTAGTCCTCCTTCACGTCTGCCTTTTGGCGTCCAACCTGAACTACATGGTCCTTGATTAGTGCCAAGGCACGGTACGTAGGAGACCTCATGTGGTTCAAGCCCATCACCCATCCATGCATCCATTATCATGGGACGCCTCCTCATGTGTCCCATCGTCCCATCGAACTACGCGGACTTTGATTCCCTACCATGGGGATACGTAGGAGGTCTCTTAGAGGCTCAAGACCAAATTCATTATCACCCTTGTGATGATCCCATTTCATTCCCCCTTCACTTAATTCATCCATCTATCATCCATCTTGATTCTCACCCGGGCCGCCACATCCCCGTGAGATCATGCCGCTCCACTCCCCTCCACGACGTCTGGGAAGCCGCCCATGGGCCAACCCCGATATCGACATCCCCCCCCCTCATGGGGAAATTCCACAATCTGATCCACTCCAGCTAATGTTCTGATCAGGCTGATCTATCTCCTCTGGATGTTAAACCAGCGACATACCTTGTGTTAAACATAGGAAGTTGAGGAAAACCTCAGATACATTCCTATGGAATATGATTCCCCATGCTCGATGTGGGATGCCTTGGGCTTCCATGCCCTCGAGATTCCCTATAATAAGGGAAAAAATATAGGAACACCAATTCCCCAGGATTCAGACACGTTACTGATGCCTCGACGTGACTAATCCCCCGACTGAAGGTAGCTTCCCCGACCGGATCCTTTGGAATGTCCTGACAAATGAAGTGTAATTAACCGACGCCCATTGAAACATGGAACTAGTAAGAGTTTCACGAACAACGTATTAAATCTATGAGGGAGACCCGGACTAGGTGACGAGTTCTGAGGAGGAATCCATGGAAGGAAGAACCGACATCCCATCATCCCGGTTTCGATTAAGGAAAAGACATCTCTGAATAAAGAGCAGATGTCACCCACCTTTGGAAAGCGGGAATGTGGGGTAACAGCAACACGTCCTCATAAATGGAAGCGCGCGCCCCGACGAAAGCTCTGTAAATAGAGGCAATTTAAAATTCATATACTTTAATACTAATATAATGAATTGGATTATGATTTTGGGGGGTACTATAAAAGATAATAAATAGTAGAGGTAATTTTTATTAAATAATAGAACATAAAATAAAACATAAAGTGAACCATGTGTTATTTCAAATGAAATAATGACTTTACAATCCTTATTTAAACATGAGATAGAGACATACTTCATGAAAATTTATGGCAACCTAGTCCTTTCGATTCCATCGAATGAAATCATTTATTAACTATAAATTGACCCTGAATTGTCTTTTTTCCTCTATGACTGACTCCATATCTCCATTAATAGTAACTCATAGATCAGTGAGGTGTCAAGATGACAAGGTTTTCAATTTATTAGGTTGACATTCCAGCTGATAATTGAATATAAGGGATGTTTTTTCAACCATGAAATCCCTATTCTGAATTATTGAGTCTCGAAATGATTTTTCTTTTCAATTTGTAAATGTTGTATTCTTCATATGATTCCATCCAAATATATTCCATCTCACTCATATTCAACAACCTTATCTCAATATCAAGAATTTAGGTCAATGTTAAAGGCTGTCGAAAACCATAAATATATTTTCTTTAGTTCCACATGTTTATGGGACGTCATTCCAACGAGTAACCTATTTAGGGAACTACATAAGGGTGTATTATAGTAGTTTCTATTGGAATGTACAACCACATCCAATTTAATAGACCAATCCTTTATAGAACTAAAAATTTTGTCATACAAAATTTATTTGATCACTCTATTAGACACTTCATCCTATCAATTTGATTATGGGTTTTACATGGTACCAGTTATATGAGAACATCTATATATCTCCATTATATTCTTCACAATTTATTTTTAAAATGAGTTCCATTATATATGATGAATTATTTAGGAACATCAAACATGAAAAAGATATTTTTCATGAGGAATTTGGGAACAGTAGAAGAAATATTATTAGGATGACCCACATCCTCAAACAACTTGGAAACATAATAATCATCGAAATGATTATATTCATTACTATAAAATAATGTAAATTGTCTAATGAATTCCAAACCCCAAACATTGAAAATTTTACGACCCATCCCCCAGGGCTCGTGTTGTGACTACCCTAATCCCTCCTTCCATAGGCCAGGGGTTGAAGACTTGCACTGTATAGACATACTCCAAAAATGGGAAGGTGTTGTCTTAATAACTTGTACACACTAAGCACAAGTAAACAGAATGAAAGAAAAAATACATAACCAAAACTAAAAAACAACAATAGGTGTAAAAGTTAGAACTAAAATTAAAGGGGTCAGAATACACGCCTTACTAAAATGGTAGTACATAAAATAGGACAAAATAGATCCTGTTGTCATCCGTCGAGGTTCCTACCTAAAGGGTAGGTACATATCATCACCACAGCTCTCCAAATATTCTGGTCACCTCCGTACACCATCTTTCAATCACCTTCGAGAACCATAAATCCCTGACTCCTCAATTATCAGTCCAGATGTCTGTCGTCTACACAAGTGATGACCAGGTGACGGTAAATCCCATGTAGGGGTGAGTATTAAAATACCCTGTTAGGACCATAGGAACCCCAATGGTCTCATAGAATTACAAAATATAATATCCAAAAAACATGATCTCGAACTAAATGATCAAAATCGTACGACATTACACACCATGCATAACTTAATTATAGATTTACAGAAGTGCATATGGTTAGTCGTAAAGCTAGATAATCTTATTATATCAAGAGGCTCTGCTGATAGCCCACATAGGATCGCTCGATGATGATCCACACAGGATTTCTCAGTAATGACCCACACATGATCGCTAAGTGATGACCCACACATGATCCCTTATAGTTGACCAACATAGGATCACTCAGTTATGACCAACATATGATCACTAGGTGTTGACCCACACAGGATCTCTCAACGCTGACTCACAAAGGATCAGTAAGTTCTGACCACAATGGATCGCTTGGTGCGGACCCACATACGATCAGTAGGTGCTGAACCACACAGAATTTTCATTCATTTTTCATGTCACATCCATCTTTTGGATTCCCAAAAAATGCACACTTGATTTCGGAAGGACCCCCTTCACAAGTTTTCGGTCCAATTTCAACCAGAATGAACTCCCACAATAACGTATCCCAATGAACTGCCATGTTATAATGGTTCCAACACAACTAACGACGCATCAACTGGACACCGAGTTTGTAAGTTATATGAATTGTAGTTTCGATGGCCAGGTTGGATTAGGGATTGATCTAACCAGACCATACTCCGACTTTCCCCAAATCTCAAATAGAGTATCTCAAAAGGACCATCTCTTCCTAAGGGTTCCAGTGCCACATACGTTTCATCAAATGGGCATCTAGTTTAGGATACACACACATTTATGCGAAACAAGGCTGGAAGTTGGTCTAGGTCTCATCATACCTAGCCAAAGGGGCCCAGCCCGAAGGGATTAGGCATTCCCAGGTTTGGATGAGCCTTATCTAGCCCACAGGGCCTCGGGCTTAGCCCGTTGGCCTGGGCTAGTCCCTTTGGGCCATGGTTTCATCCCAGCCTAACCAGCTGGGCGCGAGCCACCAGACCATGGAACATCCAATCCTACATGATGGTCGCATCGGTACTCTCCCCACCCGAATGGACAGAAGTCGGTTTGGTCTCAATTAGTGGCATAAGTTAGCACCACTCCACTAGTTCCATCTCCTCAGACCGGTCACCCGTAGGACCCATAGGGCATGGTTCCACCATCCATCGTGGCCTGAAGCTGCAGCCTTCCTCCCCGGTGTGCTATCATGGTGCACCTCCCAGTGTCTACATGGACAGCGAGGGTTTGCATCCACATTCGTCTACTGTGGCTCGATGCCACGACCCTTCTATCTGGCGTGCTACCATGGAATGCTGTTGTCATCAACTCGGCGAGTGTTGGCATGCCTCCATTTCCTCTATGGCACCTTCGGCTGCCGCCACCCCTTCATGTCTGGAGGGAGTCACTGGCCGTCTTCTTTGGTCGATAGTGATGGCACACAGACAAAGCTTTCGTGGGCCTCCAGTGAGACTTTTGTGGTCTGTTTTCTCTTCCAACTGTGCCTATATCCCACCAAAGACACTACCATCATTGTGTGGCTCCCATTTTTTCCTTGCCGCATTGTTAATCGGTCTCCCACATAGAACACAACCAAACAATATTTGGTGGTGGGTCTGGGCCTTGTTCGTTTGGCATGCGCCCTCCACATCAGCATTATAACAAGGGAATAAATTCAAGAATTAACAACTCATAGTTAAAAAATGAATCCCCCTACATCCATATTTGTTAAAATAGAAGAAAATAATAGATCAAACCACAACACAATTTATGAGGTAAATTAATAAATTTAATTAATTAATCTATTTATTCTCATAATGGTGTAGTTATAAAACCATGTGTAACTGTCCATTAAATGGTCCGACAATCTAGAAAATCTATCCACCTTCACTCAACATTTACAAATAATGAAATAAAATAACTATTTGAGCAATTTTTTATAGTGTCCAAATAAAAAACTTTAGTCTAACCCTTGCCGAATGATGTTAATCTTCCCTTAAATGAATCTCAGTGCTGCGGATTCAACGGTTCCATTGGATTTTTAATCCGAGCTCCGGTTCAAAAGATAGAAATCGTTGCCCACATCTTTGTTAAACGTACCTTCAAAAAGATAAAAATTATGTTTCGGGATCTATGGGACATGGAATAATGTGATTTTAATTTTCACATACTCAGAATAATCCAAAATAATTTAAAAAATATATACGGAAAAATACAGGTCTTTACATTCACCACACCTAATGGATTTGTGTTCCCTAAATCTATAATAAATCTATAGAAACAAATGGTGTACTAATCACATATTAGAGCCTCCCACTCCCATGTTCTCTCCTAGAGGTTCTCTTGCTACTAATGAACTCACAGCAATGGAATTGAATGACCACGAAGGATACACTATTGTAGATTCTCTATCTCTACCCGAAACTCTACAAACATCACCCAATCAATGATGTTTCACTTTCCCCAGTCGATAATGTGTGATGGATCATGAACCTACTTCCTCAATTGCAACACATGGAAAAAATTATATACCCGGTGAATCTGTGGGGGATGATCTAGATGTATGCCACCTTACCTACTCTGCGGAGGATTTGGAAATGAATTTTTATCCTCAAAGATAGATTTATGTCCTGAACAAATCACTGCAATACTCATTGTGGTGAGACCCTTAGGATGACATAGTCTCCCCCTCAAACTCCAAGGGTCTCTGTCTCCTCTGGTAATAAGACTTCTTACAGATCTTTTTAGTCTTCATCGACTCCTGGATGATTTTTACCTTCTCAGTGGTAGCATGTTCCAAATCTGGACCCATAAGTGCTGACTCCCCTTGGTCTGTCGTGCATAGAGGTGATCTTTTTATCGAATGAGAACTTCACTAGTGGTAGGTGTTCCTCCCAACTGTGTCCAAAATCTTGGATGCAAGCATGAAGCATGTCCTCGAGTTTCTATATGGTCTCCTCCTTCTGACCATATGCCTAACGATGAAATGTGGTGCTCAAGCATAGTTGAGTCTCGAACGCCTCCTATTAACCCTTCTATAGCTGGGATGAAAAATGAAAGTCACGATCTAAGACGATCGTCGATGGAAACCTGTTAAAACATACAATATCATATAAAAAGAGGCATCTCAATCCCTCTACTGATCCCTACTTTTGGATGGGTAGGAAGTGGGCTGAAAAGGTGAGTCAGTCAACGATCACCTAGATTGAATCATGGACCCTGGATGTATGTGGTATCCCAGTCACAAAGTCAATGGAAATACCATCCCACATCCATTCTAAAAACTCAAGTGGTTGTGCTAAGACTGTTGGATCTTGATGCTTGACCTTCACTTGTAGACAAGTGAGGCATTGTGAAATGAACTCCACCACTACTTTCTCCATTCATGGACACCATTATTGATTCTAAATATCATAGTACATCTTCACCACAACCAGATTTATCGCCAAAGGGGATGTGTGGAAATCCCTCAACACCTCCACTCATAGCGTCATTGGTACCATGGTGAATCCTATAAATATAACTATGTTCTCCCCACCTTTTGAAAATCATTCAAGATCTTGTCATTAAGATATCTTAGCATGTCTGGACTCGAAGACCTCGTCCCAAAGATATGTCTCCCAAACTCACTGCAAGAGTGGGGGAGTGACAATCATATATTGGAGGTAAGATCATCCTTCACTATCTATGAAGGATATATAGAATGCATCTAGTCACTCGGTAGCCTCACTCCACAACTGTATACCAATCCTCCTGCTGAGTGTATCTACTAATACATTCCCCTTCCCATGAGTGTATACTATCACAACGTCATACTCTTGGAGAAACTCCAACTATCGCTGTTGTCTCAAGTTTAGGTCCATCTGTGATAAGATATACCAGATACTCTTGTGATCAGAGTAGACAGTAAACCGTGCACCAATCAAGTACTGCAACCATATTTTCAAGTATAATACCATTATTGTAAACTACAATTCAAGTGTAGCATAGTTATGCTCGTGCTGTCTCAACTACCGTGATCTTTAAGTGATCAAACCCAGTACTTAATCTGGACACATCCTAGATCGGTCCCTGATGCGTTGCAGTATACTACAAACCAAATGACCTTTTTTGGTAGCCTCAAGATGGGGGCACACTTCATTTTCAACCTCATCTCCAAGAAACTAAATTTTGACTTCTCCATCCAGAAGAAAGGTTTTACCTTCATTGAAAAATATGACAAGGGGGCTGCTAACATAGAAATTTCATGTTCAAATATCTGGTAGTACCCGACCAATCCCTATAAACTACGCACCTTGGTCACACTCCTGGTTGGATCATAATTATGAATAGCCTCTATAATTACTGGATCAACTGAAACTCTATCCTCCAAGATAGAATGTCCTAGGAAATGGACCTCCCACATCCAAAACTAGCTCTTCGAGAGATTTCCATAAATCAGGTGCTCTTAGAGTGTATCCAGATCTATTTGCAGGTGTGTGGTGTGATCCTCCTCTAATTCTGAGTACACCAAGATGTCATCTATGAAGACCACTATGAAGCGATCGAGGTAATGTTCAAAGATCATTTTCAAGAGTCCCGTGAATAATTCCAGAGCATTGTTCATGCCAAAATTCATCACCAAGAACTCTTAATGGAAATACTGACATCTGAGGGCTATCATCAGTATGTCCTCATACCATTCCTAGAGCTGGTGATAGCCTAATCTGTGGTCTATCATCAAAAACCATTGTGCTAACCTTAACAGGTCGAAGAGATCAGTAATCGTCAGTAGTGGATACTTGTTCATCACGATCACCTGATCCAGGTACTGATAGTCACATAAAGCCTCAAACTCCCATTTACATTCTACGAATAAAAAATTGGTGCTTCCCAAGGAGAAACATTGGGGCCTATGAACCCCTTCTTCTGCAAGTCTTCCAACTATACCCTCAACTCACGATGTTCCACAAGAATCATTGGATATGATGGTGTATTTATTAGTGCCACCATGTGGTATAGGTCATTATTAACATCTACGTATCTATGAGGTGGTAGTATCGATGCACCATCAGTGAAGACATCAGCAAACTAGTCCACCAAAATATGATCGACCAAACTCCTCCCATCCACAATAGTAAGCGTGAAGCTAGCCAACTGATGAGTGATCGATTTCACCCTCATTCAAGAAATCTAATCCTATCCCACAAAATTTCCCATATAACCAGGGATAGAAATCATGTTCCCATCGTCAAAGACACACAAAACCTTATAGCTAAAACAGTATATGTAAGCATGGATTGTGGACAGCTAGTCCATACCCATGAAAACATTATAAGGCCTCGACGCTTATACTAGGAGATCCTAGCCGAATATCTCTTCTCTTAGAGTGAGCTCGCACTTCCAGCACCCATGTGTAATCATAAAATCCTCTCTCGTAAGAGTATCTATTCATAAGGATTGAGCCATGTGCCTCATTGGAATCTCCGAGCTCTAAACGAGTGTCGTGGAAATTAAAGAGTGATGGGATCCTCTATATATGTGTCCTATAGAAATGGTGGAGTAGACATAGATCACACCTCTAATAATCATCAGAGTGACATGCTCATAGGCCTCTTCCCCTTGATGCTGAGCTCACATCAGTCCACCTTCTCCATATGGTCGGGGTGGACCACTAGAGGGTGGTGGTGGTAGTACCTCAAACCGTTGCTCACTACCTACTGCGCAACCACCTCCTCTTCCACATCCACCGCCTAGAGAACCTCCTCTCCCAAACCTTGCCACTATCTCAGCAGTCCCTCAACCATCTGTTGATCATCCAAATGGGGTGTCATACAATCATGAGCCATGTGTCCCTATCTTTCACAAGGTTAATAGACTTTATCCCTTAGATGACCTCCTCTTCCTCTCAAGCTCCACAACTCCGACCCTGCCTCTTGGGATCGTCCTTAGGAAGTAAAGAGCCACATAGAAATTTTATTCATATGCCAAATGGATACTTTAGTTGATTCAGCTACATGTCTTCCAGTGGTGGCTCACATCGGTGGTGCCTTCTCATATAAAAATCTCTCCACCGATAATTCTAGCTTGAGCACTCCATCCTGCATCCGGATATTTGGTGATACCATCAATGCTCTAATATCTCACCGGAGACCATTCTCAAAGGTCCAGGACATGATAAATTGGTCACATACCATGTCGGTGGAGTAGTAAGGGAGGTCAGCGAATCTTGCCAAGTACTGGGCCACAATCATGGTACCCTTCTATAAGTGAAGTAGCTCTTGGATACGCATTGATCATAAAGTCGCTCGTACGAACTCCTCCTTGATAAGGTTCCCAATGTATTACCAGAATAGTGTCACATCCACCTGTTGCTAGAGAATTAGGATTCACCATCTCTCTATTGTGCCCTAAAAGATTCTTGCTTCTAGGATCACCATATGATCTGATGGTGTCTCAACTAAGCGAAAAACCCATGCCACAGTCTCCATCCAGCCCTCAGCTTCCTGGGGATCTGTCTCACGTTGAAAACTGGGAGGCCTATTTAACTAGAACATGTACAATGTTTTGATTCTGCATGCATGGTCTAATGGGGGGGCTGGTGGCAATTGATTCCATAAGATTGTTGGTGCTTCGGGTACACGACCCGAAGGTTCCATCATCACAAGAGGACCCTACATCGATGCCACATCCCTCGGTGTTCCATCATTGTGATATCTCTGTAGAATCTGGGAAGGCTATCTATGAACAGAAATTTGGATAGAAAACAAATTTTCCATGGTCTATAAGTTATACCCAGTGAGATGACTCAAGAGATAAAAATAAAAACAACATTTTCAAAACACGGGCAAATAGTGTATTCATGTACCATGTTAGAAATCAGAATTCATCATCCCTGTGCATGGAAACATTGGCCACCTCACCAACACCGGACTCCACAAACTGAAACCAAAACTCAGGACACATAAGAATATTTCTCATTCGAAAACATATACTCTATGTTTTTATGGTAGAACTGAACACTTGGATAACACTTTTTCTCGACCCTCCCCTGGGGCCTGTGTCATGACTACCCCAGTCCCACATTCCATGTGACAGGGGTTAGCGAATAGCACCAGATAGGCATATCCCTAAAATGGGAAGACATTGTCTCATAAACCAATACACACTGAGATAGGGCATACTATGAAAAATTATACAAAACAGAAGAAGAAAGGTACAACCAAAAAAAAATTATTGGGTGTAAAAGCGAGTAATGAAAGTAATGGGGATAGAATAATAGCCCAACTGAAATGGTAGTATGGATGAAAGGATGAAATAGCTCTTGAAGATGTTTTCCAAGATTCCTACTTGAATGGTAGGTATATATAGTCATCATAGCTCTCCATGTCTATCGGTCACCTTCGTACACCATCTTTCAATCACTTCTGAGTACCGTCAAGCCGTAACTCCTCATGACTCATTCCAGATATCATTCATCTACCAAATACACGACAAGGTGTGGTCAAAGCCCATGATGGGGTGAGTATAACGATACCCTATAGGGAACCCGAGACCCCAGATGTTCTCCCAGAATTCCCCAATGGAAAAGCCATAAAACATTATCCCAATCACAAATCCCAAAATCAAAAGACATCTCACACCAGGTATAACATAAGAACAGAAGTACATTTATATTTGTAAAGATATATCATCTTATTATATCAAGAGGATATGCATATGACCCACACAATATCACTTGGTGGTGACCCACACATGATCACTTTGTGCTGACCCACATTGGATCGCTAGGTGTTGACCCACACATGATCGCTAGGTGCTGACCCACACCAGATTGCAATGTGTTGACCCACAAAAGATCACTAGGTCATAACCCATAGAGGATCACTTGGTTCTGACTCACATAGGATTGCTTGGGAATGATACACCCTGGATCTCTTATCGCAGAAAACAAAAGATTATTCGGTGCTGACCCACATAGGATCCCTAGGTGCTGAACAACACAGGATCACTGATGATTTTTCTAGTCACAACCAGCCATTGCAATCCCACACAAAGCATACTTGATTCTAATTGGATCTAGTCATCAATCAATTTGTTGAATTTAAACTAGCATAAGGTCCCATAAAGAAGTAGACAAATGAACCACCATTTCATAAGGGTTCCAATGCAACTGACATCATGTCAACCAGATGTCAGGTCTGTATGTCATAGGCATTTTAGTGTTAGGGGCCCTGTTGGATCCGGGTTCGATCCAAACTGGCCATACTTCAATATTCTCCAAAACTCATGTGGATAATCTCAAAATGAACCTCTTTTCCTAAGGGTTCCAGTGTCGTAGACGGTTCATTAAATGTGTGTCTGGTTTAGGAGATACACACATTTAAACGAAACTGGGCCATAAGTGGGTTCAGGTTCGGTCCTACTTGGCCTGCAGGGCCCGGTCCGAAGGGGCAGGGTTCATACCGGTTCGGCGGGTCCTGGTCTGGCCCGCTGGGTAGAAGGTGCAGCCCATTAGACCACGGAACAGCCTAGCCCAGTGTCCGGGCATGGGGGTCTGATCCCCTCCTGAACAGATAGAAGTCCAGTTGGTTTAAATCAGCGGTGCCGATTGGCACCGCTCCAACTAGCCATTCCATTCAGAACAGCCACCCATGGGGCATGGGCCACCATCTGCCATAGATCGAATTCATGTCCTTCCTTCATGGCATGTTTTTGTGGTGTGATTCCCAATGTCAACGTGATCGAAAATGTTCAACTTCCCATTTTTTCCACTACGGCTCGGTGTCTTGGCCCTCCATTGCAGCGTGCCACCGTCGTCAATGCAGTTGGCCTCAGCCGTAAGCCCTTTTATATCGTGGACCCTTTGGGTGTTGCCTCCTTTTCAAGGTCGTTGGGAGTCGTCCGCCACATTCTTTGGTTTCCAACACCACTACACCAACAAAGCTTTCGCAGGCCTCCAGTGAAACTCCATAGGTCTGTTTGTTCTTCTAACTACACCAACGGCTCACCCAGGACACTGACATCATTGTGTTTCCCCCGGTATGGAACTTTCGTGTTGTTTCTCAGTCTCCCATGAAAAACACAACAAAACCATGCATAAAGAAGGGTTCGAGCATTGTTCGTTTCGCTTTCACCCTCTCCATTAGCATTATTACCTGGGAAGAAATTCAAGAATGAACAACTCATAGTTAAATAGTGAATCCCCCTACCTCATGCTTTTCATAAATAAAATAAAAGTAGAGGTTAACCCATCTCACAATTAATGAGGTTTATTAACAAATATAATTAATGAACCTATTAATTATTACAATGGGGCGATTTCAGAACAAAGTGTAACCAAAAAATAAATGTACTAACAATCTAGTGGTCCAACCACCGCCAATAAATAGTTAAAAAGAAATAAATAAAATTATTCGTTGAGTTATTTTATTCTTTTTTTCCTAAAGACCAAAAATTAAAATTTTTCTCATGCCTTTCTAATTGATGTTAAGCTTCCATTATGTGAATCTCAGTGCTGTGGAATCAATGGTGCCCTGATATTTTTAATTCGAGCACTGGTTCAAGGGATAGAAATCGCCACCCGCACATTTATAGAACGTACCTTAAAAAAGTTCAAAATTTTGTTCCGGACTCTCTGGGGCTTGGAATCATGTGCCGTCAATTTTCTAAAACCTTTAATAATCCCAAATAATTTTACAAAATATATGGAAAAATCATGTTCTATAAAAAAACATCAACCTCCATTATTCATTCTTGTGTAAGATCCTACATTATAACTATATTTTCAATCATTTCAAACATGTCCCAACCAATCAAAAATTCTAATATCATCCTCGAATAATGGTAGATAATAGAACATATCATTTTATAAAATCTGATCAATCCTTTTTCATAAATGGTGGCCTCCCCAAGGTGTTGAATGACAACTCTTAATGGATGTTTAATATTTCCTCCTCAACTACACATATCCTCTAAATACCATCATCATACCTTTGTAAAAAACGGGGTTATCCCAAAAGTAATATTTCTACTATGTTATAATCCTATTCCTTTGGTTATATTTGTGTTTACTTACCATAACACCTATGACAATAATGATCTAATAATATGGGAACCAAGTAGATAACATTGTTGAGGAAGAACAATATTTCTCTTATAGAATTGTTGTTTTTATCTCCATTGGATCCTCAATTTGGTTTTTTGGGTAAAATAGATAAATGTATATAAAAAACAATTTTTACCAATTTTTATCATTAATTAGAAGATCAATCTCTTTTAAATAAATGTTTCCCCTTGAACCTAGGTTTGGAATCATTTTTATCCAAAAAGTATGTGAGGATTGAATGGTTTTTAAAAATGATCACCTTGTTCCCTGGAACGCACATTCTAAAATTTTAAGGTGAAAACAAAACAAAAAATAATTCCTTTTTATTTATTTAATAGTTCCTCTAAAAATTTACCAACACCTTATTATCATAATAAATGAAATACAACCTCTGATATTTCCTCTTATCATTAATATCACCTATAGCTAGATCACTAGTATCACACATTACATTAAATGGGAACTTCCAATCTAGGGTAGTGATCACTGGTGATTTTTTCAGTTTATCATTAACAATTTTAAAGGTCTCCAAACATTTATCTACATTAAAAAGGAACATCCTTTAAAAGAAGATATAAAAGGGTCCTATTGATATTTGATAAATATTTAAGGAATCTACTATAAAACCTAGCGTGGCCTAAGAAACAAATTATCTCCATGACATTATCATGTGGAGGAATATTTTTGACCTCCTAGATTAAGAATTATCGACCTATAGTTCTTTCTTAGTAACCTTGTGAAATATCACAATTCCTTTAGTATCCATAATGAGAAACATTTCCCAATTTAATGATAGATAATTTTTCTCGACATGGTTCCAAAACAACAACCATATTTACAATTAATATTTCAAAATCACATCCCACAACTAATAACTAGCATTAAATAATTCAATAGTCCTCTCAATTGTACCCCATAATATTTCCATCATGCATCACTGAATATTGTCTAGATAACCACACAATGAACATGGCACTCATCGGTTGCAAAATGTCACAAATTGAATAGTGATAGAATTCTTCTCCGGATCCTAAGTAGGAATAGAAATATTTTGGTAGTTTGAGTGTCCATCATGAAGATAGTTATAATCATTTCCAACAATCTATTGTATTGTTTGGTCTAAATATTTCGTGGGATAATTATCCTTCGTCAGGGAATAATTTTTTTTCTGTAATTGATACAAATTCTATAGTTGGTCCCAGTTCTTCTATAAACATTCTCATTAGTTTAATTTGTTACAGTATTCACTACACTATTATTGGGGACTACCTAGACTAGACATACTTAAGTACATTTTGAAATATGAACGATTATCCATGCATAAATTAACCTAAGGAATTATTTTTAGACCACATGTTCCTTTCATGGGATAGTTATTCTTTGGTCTTCCACTTTTCGTTTAAACTTTGACTAAATAGGGATTTTATTCTTGAAAAATAGTGTATATATTCCATTTATATTACAAATTTGAACTGCCTATAAAATACTTTTATTTAATAAAAAAATAATGAGTTTCCCCTCTTAACTACTATATATTTATAATTTGAAAATTATAGGTAGTCCACATGACTCTTCTATAAAAGTGTATTTAAGATAGAATGGTTGGGTATTTATCTCCATATTGGGTGGTTCATGTAATGATGGAGTACACTTGGGCCAAGGTGGACAAAGGCCCCCGTTCTACCTCATAAAGAAGAAAGCGAAGAAAAAAATCCTCTTCATTAATATTATTTACAGAATAATGTTTCTAATATATTGATTTTTATATTGGGGTCAGAATGTGGTAAAATGTATAAAAATCTTGTTTTTAAAATAATTCCCCCTTAGAATCATCTAAAGGATCCATTTCCTTAGTAGAACTAATTTTCATATAGGATTTATTGGGGATCTTTGGTGAACTAGTAATTTCTTTTAGAATCTACAAAAACATCACTTTCTATCTATTAACAGATTGATCAGCTCCTAAAATCACATCTCTAGGATAGATTGGGTCTTGTTTGGGTTCTATATTTGTTTTTTACAACATCAAATTACTTTTTCTATTCAACTAGGTTGAAAATTAATTCCACATTTGAGACATCAATGAAATATCCCCTTATAGCTACAAAGGGACAACCAATGTTTATATGTACCACCTAGTCACAATATATATATAATCGAAAAATTAATATGAAAAAAATATCATTTACACTCCACTAGTGAATCATCTACTCAACCATATAGTGAGTGATCAATTGTTAATCATGTTATAAAATTATTGTGGTTTGTTATGGAACTCCTAATCTTAGGGGTTGAAAAACCACTAATTGAATCAAATTATGAATAGGTCCAAGATCTAAAAGTAAATTAAACAATCCACCTATGTGTATAAAGGTTCATGGTATTAAAATTATCCATGGGCCTTGATGTTTATGAGGTATCCTATTCTACCTCAAAAGACTATACTCTTCTATAAGAATATTAGTGTAAAATTCATATTCTGTTATTTTTTAATGTTTTTTTGATGGATTTTAAAGAAGATATTGTCTGAATAATTTCCTTCATGAATGTAATTTTAATGTTCATTTTTAACAACATTAACTAACAAGAACAGACTATAATCATAGTTTTAATTTTTATTCATTATGAAAAATTGTGTATTAGGGAGAAAATTCTAAAAAATTTGTTGAATACTTTAAACATTATCTTCTTGATTATTTAACCTTTTATTTTCAATGTTCTTGAATCCATTTTATTTTTGATTTAAGTTAGGAATATATGTTTAAATATTCTTTTTTTGGTACTTCCCAAATATCAATATTTATTAATATTTATCATTTATGTTTTCAAATTCATCTATTATTTTTTTAGAGTTTTGAGTAATTTATTATTTTATTATTGTTTTTAGGTAACAATACTAGTGGCCACCACCATTCCATTTTTTATTGGTTATACTACTACAATACTTGGAACATTACCATTATATATAATTCCTACATCTCTAACTGACTTCACAATTTGAACTTCTATACTTATCATCATTGAATACCATTAACCTTTAATTAAATTGTTTTTATATTTTTTTTTGAAAACCTACCTTTCAAACGTATGAACATATATCATGCATCAATCGATCAGTTAGATGATTTCACTTTTAGTTGGGTTTTCTACTACTATCTAGATGTTTTCATGAATCTTGGAGTAGCAGCAGGTCAATGAACACCATGCTCCCACCAAATAAAGATTTATGTGGTTATTACACCCCTTATTTTAAGTGTTTTAATGTGGTTCATCCCTATAATTCATCCTAGTTCTATATGAAAAAGATGTAGTCCTTTGGACACCAGGAAATCATTTCAAAAATAGAATAGAAAGAGTTTATCTTCCCAAACATTAATCATTGTTGGCATTTATCTTGAGGAGTGTTTTGATTATTTTCATTTAAATATCCAGTAGTGTGTTCCTTGGATTGTGGATAGGGATTGGGTCACTTACACTCAATTGTTATTGTCATTGAATAATTATGTTGTGGGGTTTGTGTAAATGTAAAAAAATGTTTTTATATTCCTCAATAGTACTATCACTAAAATCCCATAAAGAGTATTGCTCCGCCAATGATTAGTGGTAAAAGGTGAGATATCTATAGATAGTCTTCATAAGGAATTAGGGAATGAATTTATTTTCCATAAATTTTTTATTTATTACCCTAAATTTTTCCCTTGATTTAAGTAATTGTTCTCCCTCATATTCAAATAGTGTGGCTAACTTTTGTCTAATTTAACTAGTCATTCACCTAGGAAAAATATCTTGGTGAAGGAATTGTAAACATGATCCTAAGTGAATTTTATTTTCTATTATACTTAGTTGATACATTTTATTGCATTTAACTTGAGTAAAAAAAGGTAAAACTCTCATCATATGAACTTCCTCACTTAAGCCCTTATGTGGTTGTTGTTGAACACTATAGTAGATTTCCCTGATGAAGTCAAGAGAAACTATTCTGTGAAATCCATTAAATGTTAGAAACTAGAAAAAAAGGATTCATTTGTTTATTAATATGATGAATTTATTGAGATTCTAATTGATGATTAATTATTAGACCGAGTATGAAATAATAAATCTCTCTAAATATGCCTCTCAGTGAACACATTTCTAGGTGGATTCACTTTTCTATGTAGTCGATTATTAATGATCTAGTTTTCAGTTTCTCTATTATCTTCAATTTTAGTTACCTTTTCTTTATACATACAATATCTATGTTTTCTCCCATATTTTGGTAGTATTGGATCTATGGGATTGGTTTAAGACCTATTTTTTCAAATAGTAGTTGTTGTAATTGATTATTGTTGGTTTTCTTGATAAATTTTTGAACGTTTTTGTATAAACTAATTTGTTTATTTAATAGCTTTATATTTTTTCAGTTTATATATGTAAATATTTTTTGTTTTCATTCATGGAAACACAATCCTTCACTATAAATAGTTCTAACATTTTATATGGGGTCATTTTAAATTTTCATATTACAAGTTTACAACCATACTTAAATCAAGTCTAGTGATGAGAATAAGTTGATCCAATGAAAAGGGATCACTATTTTTTATCTAAATGTGTGACTAAGATGGTATGAAAAAGATAAATGAAACCAAAACTAAATAATATGGGGTGGTATATTGGTTGGTGTAGTAGTGATGATAATAATGATTTTCATATAAATGAATGTGATGGTAAGAATAAGATAATACAAAATTGAGGGAAGAAAATAATAGATGATGAGTGAGATATCATAGGATGAAGTTGGGGGAATTTATATGGATGGTTTTTATAAATATCTTCTATCATTCAAGAAATTTAATTAAACCACATGAAATTAATTTACTATTACTAACATTATTTTTATTTATGAAATCCAATAATGAAATAGCATTTACACCTTCTTAACTACAGATGTTACCCATTAATGTAGTGGATAATATCAGTTTTTGATGAGTTAACATTGTAAATTGAACAACGGGGAATAATCTCTAACAATAATTGTTTATATTTCAAAAAAATACACAGATAATATACATTTTATAATAATTTTGATAAAGCCTCATTTTCACTGAACATGATGTTCTGAAATAAGTAATTTTTTATAAAGATCTAGATAGAAGTTGAAATTTACGAAAATGATTGGAAAAAGTAAAAAAAACCATCGATAACAACCTAATATCAAAAAAAATCTAGGGGAAAAAAGAATATATTAATCAAATACGAACATTTTTTAGAAGAGAAATTCATATAGAAAAAAATAATAAAATTGGAGAGAGATTATATCATCTCCTTCCTCATGTAACTAGTAATCAGCTTTTAATGACTCATAATGTCTCATTTTTCCTTTATTATAACTGATCATATCATGCGTATCTCAAGACCAATATGTGTGTATTGAGGACATATTTTTCTTGATTTTTTAGCTTCTATTAATCTTCCACTTTCATTTCAGTACCTACATCGATACAATGTTCACACCAACACAAGTAAATCCTTGTCCAATATGTGGATTCCTTGATAATGTATATTGTCCTCACATGGTATCTTAATTAATGGTCCCTCCCACATAATGTGCAACACCTCCAAAATCGATGCATTTCAACACTCATGATTTTTATCTTGTATTACATCCATGTGGCTGGACTAATATTCATGATCACTATCTTATGGTGATCATTTCATCCATAGGGCCAGTTTTATTAACATAAACATTTCCACACATAGACATTATGATTCACTAAGATTGTTCTTATATAGGTGTTCATATTAAGATATATTTTTTGTGATGTGGGAGAATTGATCAATATATTTGATTTATCACTTATCCATGTCACGAAAAATATAATATGCACACATAGCTAGCTGAGGTCATATAGCTAATTCCAAACATAGATGAATAATAATGTATGATAATTTTTCTACATCTGTATATTTTCTACAAATCTAATTTTCACATAACCAATTCCCTCCATGTAGCCTTTTTCATCAATATATGAAATTTCTATGATATTGGTTTCAATTCACATATTTGAATTCATTCACCAATCTACTTTTCCCATATATCTATTTGCATTTATGTATTTGAGTCTAATGAAAGAACAAAATCCTAACATTGTAGTCTAACACACATAACAAGTTTCTCATCAGCACATCTAATTTGAACAAGGCATTTATGGCTTCTACATTTGATTTTCGATTTCCATAGGCACCACTGTAGGATAGAACATAATGATCTCTTTGCTACTCTAACCTATGACAGGTTAAATTTCCACACCCCCACTTATTCCTTATAATACCAATACCCAAAAATCCATAAAAATAGTGTACCCATCAACAATGATAGGATTAGCAACAATACACAATTAAAATTTTTCAATATGATTATTGGTCCATAGATCAAGTCAGGTTATTGTAAATTTAATAGCCTCATTTTGAATTCTATCTTCGAATCATCAATCGATAAATCTCATGTAGGGTAAAATCAAGGATTCATCTCTTTAGAAGTCTTCTAGTTCGTTTCCTCTTCGGATGGTGCATCCAATGCAGGTGGAGACGATAATGGATTCACCCCCACCAATAGTGGTGGGTCCGTAAAAATAATCCTCAACAAAAGTGTGGGATTAATTATTTTAAAAAAAAAATTAGGAAATGAGTACATAAAATTCAGTTACTTTTTTGAGGTACTATAAATAAGTATCAATAACTAATTATTTTGTTAACATGTGAAACAAAATTTAGTTGTATTAAAGTTCTCTTCTGAAAAAGGATTGAATATAGAACAAAAAAAACAATAAAAATATAGATAGGAATCCTCTATAGTAAATAGTTACAAATTAAAATCCATCTTGAGTTACAAAATATAATCTAATAAATAAAAACACATGTGAAAAGAAATAATAAAAAATGGAGCCACATTACAGAATTTCGTTAACTAGAAAAAATATTCCCTTGAATTCATGGGTATTTTTTATGTAAATTGTTTTCCATGTCTATAAAAAAATACTAATGTAACATGTGTATTTAGTTAATAATATATTTACTTTTGAGTTTCTACATTTTAGATTGTAAAATTTTTTATCCTTCATCTGTATCAAGGACAAATATGTAATGGTTATGATTTTAGCCAGAGATCAGGGAGTGCAAGTCTGGGGTTGTGATAACCATGAAATCGTATCATAGATGAATAATTCCCATGTGGGATTATTTTTACTCTTAATTCCCATACATTATGTATCATGATACTAAAAGATTACCCAATGCCTTTGAGTTCTATCTCGGCGAAATAATCATTTTAATGTCATGTTCAAGCATAAGTATGGCAAACATATCATTCAAAATAAGATCATATTTCACCACATAAAATTATATTATTACAGTTTTTTTATATAAATATATATATTCAAAATAAATTATGTTTATTTACATCTATGTAAATACACATGAGTTTCATTAAGGATGGGTATTTGTTACAAAATGTTCTGATTGGAAAAAACATAGGATAATTCCATCAACATTACAGGGGAATGTTAAGGTTCATGGGTTGGAATAATGAGTGTTAAAGGGGTATATAATCCCATGGAAATCATAAGGATGGTTTTTTGGTGGTTTTAAATAATATTCAATCATGAATAATTAGAAAATAAGTTTATAGTATAATGTAATTTCTTGAATAAAGTGGAGAAATATAGGATCACTTGTATGGAAAAGGAGATTCTAAAAGATTAAATGGTGATTCTTGGGGGAATGGGGAACCATAGAAGGGTTATATAAATGTTATGTTAGGGTAATGTAATTATATAAGAGTTTTTAGTGAATATAAATGACATTTTTTGTGAGTTTATCTATCTAATGAGGGAAGAGTTGTTTATTGATTAACAAAAAAGGTTTTAGATTCTATATGATAATTTAATCAAAACCAACAAAAAATACCATGTTTTTATCAATTGATTCTAATAAAGTTGAGTGGTTTTAATTATTTTTCATTTTTACGAATAGAACTCATTAAAATATGACTCCAGTTATGTGGAAGTGAGTCATGTTTTTAAAGAATTGATTTTAAAACCCAAAAATATAATATTATTTTCAGAGGATTCATTAATGATATATAAATTTAATCAAATAAACTGAAAAATACATTTTCATAAAAGGTAAATATATATTTAAACGTTAATAACTTTTAATAAATATATTTCCTCACTCATGGGTCATTATTATACGACAATTCACATAGTTTATTTATACCGTATTTTATATTGACAAAACAAATTCGATTCTATCTGAAAATTATGAAAAAAAACACCACAAGATAATTTCAACATGTTTTTTTAAAAATTAATATTTATTTTATTCAAATAATTTTCTATTAATATGAATTCAAATGTCTAAATCAAAAATACACATTTACTGAAAAATAATGGTTTTGGATAATAATAGTTTTATGTACCTTATAATATAATTTCCAACTTTATAAAGTTTAAAAATCATATTATCATTTATATTTTATAAAATTTATTTCATAATAATATTAAAATATTATTTATTTCTATAAATATTAAAATTATTTAAATAATGTGTCTTGATTGATATTATACATTTAACAAAAATTTATTTTTTATTCAATTTTATCTAAATCATATTTTTATCAAATTATTTATATAGTAATTTAAAAAATTATTTTATAAAAATAAATTATAAATTTAATCATAAATTTATAAAAAAAATTAAATTTCCAAAATTCATGTTCATGATACCTAACAATTTATTACTCAATAAAATTCCCTATGGGTATGATGTGCGATGAGGATATTTTCTTGGGGTTGTTCGATGTATAGGATTTGGGTTGTCATGTCAATGGAATTCAAATTTTAATATAAAAGGTTTTTCTCAAGATTAATTTAATAAATATCATATTTTTATTTTTCAATGGTGAATCCCTATGATGTTATCACCCTCAGATGCTCTGATAAATTGGCTTTATATGGTATGATTCAACTGGTTGAGGTCATAACTTCAATCATCTGTATCAACTATTATTTTTCGTAACAAAATATTAACTAATATTATTTTTCATTTTAAAAATGATATATTAAAATGAGTAATGATATATAATGGTATTTTAATTTTTATAGACCACATAACTATTCATAGAAAGAAAAAGTAGTGCATGTGTTATCTGTAACATCACTACTTAAAAATACATTTATTTATTCAGAAAGAGAGTTTCATTTTCATTAAATCATGTCTTTTTAGATACACTAAACTATTGATGATTCATTTATTTACCTTTTTAATTAATGATACATGGTTTGAACCTCTATAATGTTGTTTTAATAATTACTTTTGTATGAATTTTAGTGAAATATTTTATATAATTTATTCATGTAATTATTATAATAATTTATTTGTATAAAATATGGTTTCATTTTACAAAAAATAATCCTCATGATTACAAATGGTATAGTCTCCCCACGTTGAATTTATACATTCATCTCTATTTGGAAACCTCTTGCACACTAGGATGAATGTAAGAGTTCGTAAACTATCTCTACTCAATATTGATTTGGTAAAATCTAGGTTGGGGAATTAAAACTAGGACTCAAATGCCTAAGGATCCATTAAAATATTTCTTTTATTGTTATGGTAAAAGGGAGATTGTTTTTGTGGATATTGAGTTGGGGAATTTCCAAGTTCCTAGTCACCACATGTGAATTTTACCTTTGAGATACCAGTGATGGACCTATTGTTAAATAATTTTTTTATTTATGTGTATTCATGCATCATGTGTAGCCACATATAATAAAATTTATTATATAAAATTATTATGTAATTCCATCTAGTGATTTATTTAAATTACTTGTTTTGTTCTAATTGTTTAGTGATATATTTATATTACCTAATTCTGTGACATTTATGTTGAAATTATATTGTTATACTTCATCACATTGTCATATTTTTAAATAAATATTATTTCAACTAATGTGAAGGTATTAAAGACTACTCCAGATTCATGGGTAGAACCGAAAGGGTTGTACCATGTATATAGATATCTCATACGATTGGAATTCTAAAAGGAATCTCATATGTGTGATTTATAACTACATAGGAGTCTTTACATAGAATCCTTTTTTATGCATTCGAAAAAAATCCATCTTAATGAAATACTACCTCAGAGACATCGTAAGAGACCACCCACAATAGTCAATGAAAATTCTTCCATATGGTATAATATACCTCATCATCTAAAAAAATATAGGAATGTGGAGTCGGTTATGCTCATGAACAAGATCCATTGATTTATGTGATGAAGCTGATCAAAATGGAGTTTTTTGTATCATACCCAATCATGGATGGGGTTCTTATAAGATCATGAAAGATTATTCTCAATATTTATAGACCTAATATCTACCACTTTTCTATGGAACTAGAGGTCCTTAGAATATTGAGAACATGAACGACGTCATTGAGGGAGTTTTTGACATAAAAGACACTCCTAATAACTGGTATGTTACATTGGTTACTAATATATTTAGGGAAGGTCCAAGAGATGGTGGATTATCATTAACTAGACTAGAATATGATAGGATCTGATGTGGACTAAATTTAAGGATCTATTATGTAAGGAATCTTTCCTAAATTAATGAACATGTGTTGGGTGGTAGAGTTCATGGAGAATCATCTTGGGTTGATATTAATATCTTCTTATTCACCATGTTTCGTAGTGTTTCTTCATTCCACTCCATGCTTGGATGGTATTGAAGTGTTGAATTTGAGGAACTCTAAGTTGTTTTTTCTCCATAGCCCACATACTAGATCAGTATCATTGTGTATAAAACATACCATAGGGTGTTCCAAACGGTTTTCACCATTCACAATGGGATATTTGAGGACATTGAAACAAGTCTTATTATAGTTCAAAATGGTTTAATTGTTGGAATACTCAAAGATACTATGATTACTTCTTATAGTGGTAAGAAAAGTTGGACTTAGGAGCTACAAGAGGAATGTAATTGGAAAATTGTGCATGGTAGGTCCTCATTGGATCCCTCTGTGGGATACCATGATTTACTATATTAAAAATCTTGTTAGTGTAATAATTTTTATGGGTTTTATAGATCCCCAAATGTATGGACTTATGCTTTTTCTGGAATGATGTTTTGAGAAAAAATATGATATTTTCTATTTTAGATTCTTATAATGTGGTAAAATGGTTTCTTCCCCTAGAAGATAATCTCAAGAAGAATTTATGACCACTCCCTTGTTTCTGGAATAGGGTTTTTACCTAATTACATGATTTCAGTAGAAATCTAATAAGTTTAAAATTTAGGGAAATAATTAATAATCAATAGTTAATAAGTTATTAATTAAATAATTCATATAGGTTTTCTCAGTGATATATTAATAAAAGTTTGTAAAATTTATATTCTATCACTATCATTGAGTCTATAATGGGGAATTATTTCTAGGCATCGAATAAACTCATGTTGGGAATTGGGGTTGCCCAAATTCTTTTTCCTTTTTCTATAGTTTTTTCTTTCCATTCATAATTTCCATTTTATTTCCTTCTTTTTGTTCCTTCAATCTTGTGTATTCCAAAATATCCAGCACCTATGTTGTCCAACCAAGGGAGAAATTGATGATATAGAAAAATACAGGGGTGAAGGAAAGAGGAGTTTCACCACAATGCTCTAGATGCATTGGATCAACAAGTGGCTACCATGGATCGTGAAATCGTACGAAGCGTCCTCGGTTTCCATCGAAAGGTAGGCCATTTTTAATATTTTTCACAGACACTATTTTAATATTTTTTCTCAAGTTTTTATCCTATTTATTATTCTTTCTAATGTTTCCTAGAGGTCAGATCAATTTATTAGGGGGTGTAATTGGAAATGTGGGGTGATCAAGGGGTTTTATGTTTAGGAAAACCCAACAACAAGACTTATATTCTAGGGGGAAGTGTCATGTGTTCTTCATGTTCTAGTAAGATGAATATTTCGATGTAAACACCATTTATAGAATTTTATATGTTGTGTAATGATGTAATATCATGTAACTGAGTATCCTACTAGTGTAACCCATCTATGGGTACATGGTCGGGTAGAATGCATGATCAGACCTCATATGGAAAACACGCCATGTAAATGTACAAGGCCTAGACAAATATCTCACGAAGGGAGATGAGGGAAATGGGTAGGTACCCTCAGTAGGGAATACATCATGTTCTATAATTCCATGTCATTTACCTATGTTGTATACATAGCCAAGCCAACAAAAGTACTCTCCAGTGTGGGCCTTTGGGATTACACACCATGTACCGATGGTGACACATCGTGTACTTCCCCTTTTCAAACTGTTGATTATTTTTTTTGACATTGGGCCCTAGAGTCATAATTTTACCTGATATTAGTCCTTCCTAAGTATCACTCTGTTTATATTTCAATGGTGAAACCCATGGAGTGATCTGATGACTAATAATGGATGTTTTAGGGATTCAATCAGAAAGAACTGGTTCTTCCCAAGTTGTTGTATTCTGTGTAACGTAACTATGTTAACTACTATGAGATTATCCATGATAAATATCTCTATACATATTCTTGTATATATTTTATTTTTGGGATGTCTCCCATGTGAGATGTGCCCATATATCTTGACAGGTCCTAAGAACAGTTGTTATCAAGGATCCTATGTAGGATTCCTCTACCATCTAATTGACTACCAGGGATCCCATGAGGGATGATTTTGCTTATATACTGATCTAAAGAATAGTTTTTTGGATCCCAATACATGTACATCATCTTGAAGATCATGTGCATGATTCATCTATTTTTTTTTGATCTTTTTATAGATCCCTTATAGGATACCTTCATTACTTACAGTTTAAGGATCCCACGTAGTATCCCTCCATTACATTAATTAGATAAGGTTCTTATATAAGACCCCTTAATATATGTTTCAACATATATTAAACCCATTACAATGACTCTTATGTTTTTTACTTGAGGTACCTAGTTATTGCCCATTTTTTGACCAACCGTGAGTTGTACGTTGGGTTTGGGTAGAGATGGTTGGATGTGTCACCAAAGAAACCATACCAAACATCTAATCCCATGGTGCTGTAGAGGTAGTATTGAGCGTGGGTTTTTATAAAACCTCACCATTTTTTAATCATTTAGATATTTATTACAGATGCATTGATTTTTACCATAGTTTTTTCCTTGGTAGTGGTTGTTGAGCCTAATCTGAGGCATCTTTATCACTTTTGGGATTCCCATACATGCCTACGTAGTATCCGTCTTATAAGAATTTTTATCTATTATGATTAGTAGAATACCCATTGCTACAAATTAGGGTTATGATTTTGAGGCTACATTTATTGTTATTATTTGTTTGGAATGTGCATAGGTGTTTCTTGGTATCCATCTGTAGAGTGTTACATAATTTTTAGGGAATTCCATGAGTAATATATGGATTATCATTATTGTGATTCCTTGGACCAACACATAGTGAGGATGACTTGTATTTATTAAGTGATACATGGATTCTATCTATATGAATTCATGGAAGGACTCATAGGTATTATGAATAATATGAATTGATTGATAATTGGATTATGTATTATAGAAAAACCATAGACGAAATCATAGGCTATTTGAATTTATATATGCCTTTTATGTTGCTCATTAGATCAAGAAATGGTAGTGGACACCTAGGATTGAGTATTTTCTTTGGGTGTTGATTTTTTGGGGTTCCATGGGACTTCTTACAGGTTGGATTGGGATTTCTTAGTGTCATGTAGGTCATGTTCGATAGACATGCTCCTAGGACTCCTACCAGTGCCTTTTGTGAGTTTCCATAGAGATTATCTTAGTACATGATGCATATTACATGGTCTTACATGACTTAAATCTATCCATTCTTGGTATAATAATTGAATATATGGTATGGAGGTTATGAATGATATTCTTGGGATTACATGACATAGGCTAATTTTTATGCCTTGGTCATTATACATTGGATCTGACCTTTGGGGTATAAAACATGATTACAAGGCATAAGCTAGTGTTGGATGAAGAGTATTTTTGGGACAGACTATAAGTATCTAGTATCATTATTTATAGGATTTTCCATTGATATATGGTATCACTATTAATGAATATAGGAAAGTGTTGTTGGACCCAGGTGTAGGATGAGGATTCCCCAGTGGTGACGTAGCTTGCCCAGAGAATTTTCCAGCTTTGGACGAAGCAGGTACATGTAGATTTGGATTAGGGACCCATATATTGAAATAATGACACATGACTTGACTATAATGACATTCGTCTCAATTACCTTGCACATTATGTCAAGGTGATCATGATTACAAACCCATGGATAGACTACTTATGTGGATTCATGTAATTTGGTTGGCATTCCAATGAATATTCATATTTATGTATATATGTATTAGTATGGGATGATACATGTATATGTATATCTATGGACATCCATGATGGAATGTTCCTAGTTTTCTAGGATTTCAGACCCTGAGTTTGAATGTGGTTTCATGTTTTATTTTACTTTTTTATTATATTTTATCTAGGATATGCAAATTTGTTTTGCATACACTTATATAAGAACTTTTATAGGATGATTGTTGGGGTGGCCTACTGATATGTTTTCTCACCTATACACATGCACCTTCATGTACGTGCCAAATTTATGTCTACTTTTTATGTGGATCATGAGTTTCATGGTGGATAGGGCTGACGCCCATATTTTCATGTTCGAGAAGAGTGGTTCATGGGGGTTCTTCAAATTGTGATGCTGTAATTCGACTATGTATGGGGAATTCGTACGTGGTTCTTCTTGGAATTGGTAGTGGAGCCCTGTAATTTATTTATGTTTCTTTTAAACTTTTTTATATGTATGGTAAGCCTAGTGGGTGATGAGTGTTGTACTGTATTCATATTCATTTGGGATTTTATAACATTTTCTCCAATTATTACAACATGTTCAGTATCAATTATTTATTTATTCTATAGTCATTTTATATTCTATTATGTATGATCCATAGATATATTCTGATGTTACTTACTCTAATATGAGGTATCAATATCCCTACTATCACTCTCTAGGTCCTCGCTTCTGGTTGGAATGATCTGACCTATAGAGAAACACGATTGATCCCTCATAGCCCATTAGCTGTGAGAATAATTTCAGTGGAATCAAAGTGAGGATTTTACAAACAGATATAGATGCATTTATGTACCTAGCATTTACTATTTGGGATATGGTATATAGGATTATTAGGAATGTGTCATAATCTATGATGGATATCAGACTGGTTCATAGAGAACACTTTTTATGGTAGGGAGTCCTCATTACCAGGGTATAGAATTTCAATTCTAATATATAATGTTACATTTATATTTGGTTTTTTCTAAGATATATGAACATGTAAGTTGGATTTTACGATATTCCATGGAATGGTAGATCTTTTCCATTAGCAATAGTTCAGACATGGATTTTTTATCTTTTCCAGTATAGGTAAGTGGTGTCTCATACATCATATTTAGCACGCAGGATTCACATCATATAGGTCTCCTTGTGTGTGTTTTCTATGATTTTCATGGCCCAGTGATCCTACATACACAAATATATTGCTTTGTAATGGAAGGTTATGTTTGTATTTGCTGTGAAATTTTTTTTGAGGCTGAAGACTTAGTCATCCTTTATATGAGGTACATGGACCCTAGTTGGTAAATATAGAACACGAATCCTTTCTTTTGTACCCCTTGTAGGGTGTTATTTATCTAGTCATTGTTATCTAGTAGGATCGCTGAGTACGATGTTGATGGATATGAAGACATTATTTTGAACTAGACCGCTTGGGATATTGCCTTAAGCCAAATTATTTTGAGTTTTAGTTCAGTTTCTATTCTTTGTTGGTATCGTAATATCCAGAAAGTAGTTCCTTCTATGGATTATTGGTGAGGATCAAGCCCTTATAGGTCACGTTCTCAAAATTTTCCCTTTTATTTTGACATCATTTGTGATTTAGGGTTGCATACATGAGAGTTTTGATCATGATTTCAAATGTCTTTTGGGGTAGTGATTTTTGTTTTAGGAATGTTTTCATAATAAGTCCTGATAGGTTCATGAGTTATACAATAATGAAATGGGATGCCTACAAGTATTGATATGCTCTTGGTGTTATTTTGTTTATAAAAATTGCCTTCATAGGTTGGACTATTTGGGTTTCTGGCCCTATCTTCCAATGGTTTCACTATTGGTAATGTAGATAGAGCACAATTAGATGTATGTGACTAGAACGACGCCTTGTGGTAGATGTTCATGGAATAAATCATGGCACAACTGAGGTGACCGATTTTCAAATATATTTTGTAGTGTTCTCTAGATTAATGATAATAATGTGTTTCTAGTAATGCTATCATAGACTTGTAATGTATGACTCACTGGAGTATGTGTTGGGTGGTAAAGGTACATGCTTGTTGCATGTGGTATCCTTTTAATCTTAATTGGTGGTGTCTGAGTGCAATTAGAGGAAAATTGTTTTCCAAAATCATTTTTGGGCTTGGTATCTTAGTATTTATTGATTAAGTAGTGAATGAATCTAATTTTTAGTGGTAACATAAAAAATAAATCGGTTATCATAAGTTGTTTGACTTGTGGCTGAATCCTAGTCATGTTTTAGATGTTTGGTGACTGTGGATCAGAGGGAGTTGTACACACCATCTTGTAGAATAATACTATATACGTTTTGGTTATGATCATTATCCATATTGAATCTTCTTGAGCATATTGATAGAGAATTTTACCTACATTGAGCACCATTAATCTCTAAATTGTTTTCGTTAGTTGCGGAAGGGAACCTATTGAGTTTGTTCTCTAGGAGCGGTTTAAGGTAATCCATATGATGGGGAGTGCACCATTTTCCATTTAAGGTTGGATACCCTCATTTTCATTTGAACATGTATATTTTTAATGAAATTTTTATCTCATTGTTTTTTATGGTGGAAATAAGGGTGTTCCTACAATGGGGAGTACCAGATCAGTCACTGTTAAATGTATTCCATGTAGAATATAGTTGTTGATGCAATGAGGTTGGCCATTGGATATTAAAGATAGCGTAGTTTTGTAGATAATGTGGTTAATATCATTTATAAATTATATTTCACAAGACTTATGGGGGACGAGATGGTTTAGGGTGGGGAGTTTGTAAGGATGCATTTTTTTGGACTACAGTGTTGACAATAAATTTCAATTTTTATTTGAGAACCTTGAAAATTCATAAAATGGAAATTTCCCCTACAATATGATCTCATATTTTTTTAAATCTTTTATTTTTCCAAAATATGATGTTTACTCTAGGAATGGAGTTTTTTAGAAATTCAAGTCATTAGAATTTTAGAGGAATAATTAATATTTAAAATTTAAAATTTAATATATTAAATTATTCTTGATGGTTCATTTTGTGATAAATATTATACAAAGAAATTGATTGATATTTTTAATTTTTTGTTGAGTATAGAATGGACAGTTTTTACTAGGAATGTAATATAATTGAGATGGGCCTCAGGGTTGTCTCAAACCCATATTTTTTTCTTTTCTGTTTCTTTCTCTTCTTTTTATTTATTTATTTTTCATCCTTCCATCTAAAAAATTCATGTGTATCCTCATCCTATGTCACTAATCTAATGTATAACTGAGATTTTTAGATATATATATAGAGATAGTGATGGAATTATGGGTTCCACCATGAATCTCTCAATGCGTTGGATCGATGTGCGATAATCATAGACCGTGAAATCGGATGAAGCATCAGTGGTGTCTCCAAAAGGTAGGACATTATAATATATATCACAAATAACCATTGATTAATTTCTTCATGTTTTGTTTCAAAATATTATTCTCTACAAATTACCCATATTATCTAAATCATTGGATTTGGGGGTATAACGGGGGTTTCTTGGTGATCAGGGGGTTTTCCTTTTGGGAATACCTGGAAAAAAAGCGTGTAGTCTTGGGGTAAACATCATATTTTATTCATTTATGGGGAAGATAATATGTTTTAATTACATACCATGAACATTATTCTACACTTTTGTGATTATTCTCAACCATGTAGCTTTATACTAGTCTAGGCTATCTTATGTAGGGGCACATGGTCGTGTAGAGTACCCAGCCAGACCCCATGAGGATAGAATGTCATGTACGATTAGAAAACCTGGAAAGTTTCTAGTTATGCAAGATGAAGAAAATGATCAACTACCCTATGTATGGTTCACATCCTATTAACTCCTTGCACACTATGTACCTAGGTAATTTATAGACCCAGTTCGGCGGAAGTACACACCCACGCAGGCCCTTGGGTGTACACATTATGTATCGTGGGTGACATGTTGTGTACTTCCCATTTTCAACCCTTTCAAGGATTTCTCTTGTCTTCTAGACCTAGAGTCATAATGTTACAAGACAATACACCATTATAACAATTATTCCATGTATATCAATATTGTGTAACCCATGGAGTAATACGAGGAACCTAATGGGTGTTTTGGGGCTTATATCAGAATTGAGTAGCTCTTCCCCTAGTTGTTGTATTTAGTTTCTCCTAAGAGTGAGGAGTATTATGAAATTATCCATGAGATATATCACTAGACCTATTCTTGGGTAGCTTTTCCTATAATTATGTATCCCTTATGAGATGTACACAACTAGTCTGAGATATCATAAGAACATTTGTTATCTAGCATCCCATATAGGATGCTTCTATCATCTATCTAGATACCAAGCATCCTCTACCAGATTCCAGTTCTAATATGATTATCAAGGGAGTCCATGTAGGATCTCTCTAACCCTATATTGGTATGAGTATCAAATATACGATTCCTTAGTCATAGTTATTTTTCGAAGATCCCTTATAGGATGTCTCCAATTCATGTGGTTTGAGGATCCCATGTAGGATTCTTTAGATATATTATATATCAAATACACTGAGTAGGATTCCATCAAATGTGTTTCAACCTAGATAATCCCAACTAAGATGTATATTCATTATTTTAATTGATAGTCCTAGATTATTTCCATTTTTTGATTAATCATGAGTTGTATGTTGGGTTTTGGGTAGATATGGTAGCATGTGTCACCCTATGAACCCATACAGAACATGTAATCCTATGTGGTTGTGGATATACTATTGGGTGTATGTATTTTCCCACCCTCAAACATTTTTTATCTTTCAAATGTTTATTGTCGAGTGATGTTTACAAGAGTTTCTTCCTTGTTGGTGGTTGTTAATCCCGATGTGAGGCGTCTTTCATTCTTTTAGGATGCCTAAACGTGATTGCACGGGATCTGGATTCATAGCCTTGTTATTTATAATGTTTAATATAAAACCCATAAGTACTACCTAGGATTTTTTTATTGAATCTATATTTTTTATTATTATTTGATTTCTAGTGGTGTTTCTTAGAATCCGGTTGTCATGCTTTATATGTTGTGTATGTCATGCATTGAGTGATACTTGGATTCCCATTGCAAGAATGCTTTGGATAGACACCCAGGGATGATTAGATATATTCCTTGAGTGATACTTGGATTCCCACTATAGGTAATTCCATGGATGGACTCATAGGGATGATGAATTTTATGCCTTGGATGATACTTGGATTCCCTGTTGTAGGAAATCTTTAGACGGACTCATAGGCTGGTTGATTTTATAGAAGCCTATGATATTTCTCCATGGATCTTGATGTGGTTGTTGATACGTTGATTTATTTTTATTCATGGGTATTTATTCTGAGGGTTTTATCAGCCCTTTAAACCCCTCAGATCTATCTTACATGGAATCACAAAGGACTCGTCCAATTGAAATTATCATACAACTCCAACATGTGCCTTTATTATGTTTCCATCAAGATGATTCTAGGACTCAATGTGGATATCATGTTCTTCAATACCACATATATGTCTCCTCATGGTCGGACATGTGATTATATGGTGTGGGAATTACGTTTTTTATACTTTTGATTACATGTAATAGAATGTTGTGGAAGCCTTGGTCATTATACCTTGTATCCGACCCTTGGGGACAAATACAAGATTACACAGCAAAAGACGTAGTTGGTTGTAGATAAATTTTTAGGATTGATGTTCTATATATGGTATCCTTCTTTAAAGGATTTACCATTGGCGTATGGTATCCTCGATATTGATTTTAGGCGAGTACGAGTGATCCCATGTTTATGAAAAGTATCCCCCAGTGGTGACATATCATTCTAAGACAATTTTCTAGTGTTGGATGAAGTTGGTACATGTTGATTGGGATTATAGACCCATTGATCAACTTAATGATACATGACTTGAGTGGAATGACCTCAAGCATAATCCCCTTACAAAGGATGTCCAATGGATCCTGATTACAAACTAAAGGATCGACTGTTGATTTGGAGTCATGTTATATGATTCACATACCAATAAATAAATATATATATATATATATGAATAGCTATTGGACTATATTTTTATATGTATATATATTTGGACATCCAAGATTCCACTTACCAAGTTGGTTGGGATTACTAACCCTAGGTATGATTGTGATTTGATAAAGGGTTATACCTTCTTTTTAGTTGTGTTTCATATAGGTTGATCTTTTTTATTTTCAATACACTTATAGAAGAACATTTGTTATATGCTTGATAGGTTGGACTAAAAATATTATTTATCACCCCTACATGTCCACCCAAATGTACATGTAGTCCTTATGTCTAATTTTCTATTTGAGTACATGTTTCATGGGGGATAGAGCTGACGACTTCTATTTCATGTTCGACTAGAGCTACTTTTGTGTGTTCTTCTGATCGGGATGCTATGGTTCTATAGTGTCTGTAGATTAAGAACGTGGTTTTGATAAGATTCAACAGTATATCCCTATACTTTATTTCATTTTCTTTTGAACATTTTATATATGAATGGTCATCCCAATGGGTGAACAGTTATGTATTGTATGCATTGTTCTTCTAGATTTGGTATCATTTTCATCTATTATTCCATAAATTTATATTTTTGTTATTTACATCTTCTTCATTATCTTTACATTCTGTTGTGTAGGATACATATCTATTTATAAATTTTTCTTAGTATGCTATGTGGTCATCGTCGCCACAATATCAAACCTTAGGCCCTCACCACTAGTCAGCTACCACTAGCATATGGGGAGGTTCTCTTGAGGCCTCATAACCCAAAAACTCTAAGCACTGGTTCAGTGGAATCCGAATCTGGATGTTATCTAAAAATATTTTCTACTATTTAATAATGTTAATAAATTTCGCACTTTTCAACTGAAATTAATCAAGTTAGAGGTCTCATACGAGTATGAGTAAGACACCTTAATCAATCCATGGGACTGGAAGATGTCCTATGTTGTTGGTTTGGAATCCTTAGATGTTAATGACATAGGTTATTCATTCATATCAGATACATGGATATGTGGATTATGTAGGTTAGCTATATTTATTAGGAAATATGGATTATCTATTAACACTTGTGGTTATATTTTCATTTCATATAATTCATTATTTAATAATAAATGATTTAATATCTCAATGATATATTAATCAAGGTGTCCTGATGTTTAATTTTCTAAATGGTTTTTGAAAATATGAAAAACAATGTGATAAGTTACCAATAAGGGTATAGGATTCTGTAGGATATCTTGGGAATACACGGTGTGTATCTGGAGTACTTGTGGTGTACCCAAGAACATTGTACCTTGCCATGTTGCGTGACACATGACGCTCCATGTTGTAAATTACAGGCAGTGCATTTATGACACATAGTGTTTTGACCAGGTTATCCAAGCACATTACATGTTAGATAGTATGGCATGTAGCTAGGGTATATGATATGTATTCTATATAGATTAATGGTGAAATTTTCACCATCTTTGTAACGAACCAAACATTTTGAGTACTATATTAACTTATTCTTAATGATTTAATAGAGATGTTAATGGTTAATGAAGAAAGAGGAGTCGATGGCTTCCTCTAGTAGAGTCGAACCTTATAAAGCCTACTTATCAGAGCTTGGGAAGGAGGTGGCAACATTGGGCTTCTCTTTGGACCAAGCCCAATCTGAACTCCAGCGTGTCAAGCTTGAACGGAAACGCCTACGAGAGAAGTTCAAGTTAGTAGAGATTACTACTAGGGAAATGTTATCTGATCCTCCCTTAGATTCTCTCACCATAGCACACCTTACAATTAGTTCATATGCTAGTGTTATAAGGGGCTATGTGACGAGACCCTAGCTTCTTTGTGTAATCCATTGGGATGAATAAGTTGAGATTTCTTCCTTTAGCGAAATTTGTGAAATTTCAAATGTACGGATAATTTTAGGATGTATTTATTGATGAGTTTTGAAAAATGATATTTTAAAATATTTATGTAAACCTTAAATAATTAATGATGTGTGATTATTTTCAAAAAAATGTCTACTGCAAAAGTGTTCAGTAAGAAATTTGGAGTGTAATAAGATCAACTTAATTATTGATGAATAGTAAATTATGAATAGTGATTTTATGCTTAGGATTAGTAATGTGACCAAATGTATTAGTAATTTCACTCAAATAAAGTTTCAGTATAATTTAGACATCAAGATTAAGTAATGTGATTTAATAAAATGGATAAATAACGGTTTCATTAATTATTAGTGAAGTATTAGTTTTTTGGGTGAATAGTGTTTTTTAAATAAAAATTAAATTATAAATATTTAGAAAATTATTTTTATAAAATGGAATTTATTTTTGAACTTAGAGCACCAATATTATGTTATGGTAATTTTTGGGCTTTTTTCTTAAAAAAATGATTTTTTGGTGAATAGTGTTTTTATGTAAAAATTAAATTAAAAATATTTAGAACATTATTTTTATAAAATTGAGTTCATATTTGTAATAAGAGCATCGATATTTGGTTAAGTTGAAATTTTGGGATTTTTCTGAGAAAGAAAAATTTTCCGTGAATAGTGAAAATACAGTTTTTAAGTTACGGGTGTTTAATGACATCATTAAATGATGTATTAGGTATGTAATCAATATGGTCGACTTATTAATATTACGATAAGGTATGAGGTGTCCCAAGTGGCCAATACCATGGGAAAATACCATGGGAAAGCCCATGGTTTTGCCAAAACCCTCGATGAGGTGTCCCTTGGCCATTAATGCCTTGTCCCCTCAATTTACCTATAAATACCAAGCCATTCTCTAATCCTTTGGACTCCAAAATCATTATCAACGAATTTAGGGTCTTATTACCTCCCAAGGAGTCCTCCCACGGTGCCCTAAATCCTCTCAAGTGCCCAACCATTCAGTTTTAAGAGTTACGTTTAAGGTAAGGGATCCGACCTCTCTCTTTCTTTTCAAGTAATCTCTTTTATGTAATTCCTGTTATGCTCCATGTTCTTATGTGGGAGTATGTTATTTTATATCCCCCTTACTACCCTTTTCATGTTCATATGATGAGAGATACCCTCTTACTCTCTTAATTTTGTTTTATGAATGTTTAAGTGGCGTCGTTAGGCTGCTGAATTTTTAAGGGATTCTTTCACCCTTCTCATTTCTCAAGTTCTATTTTCATGTCAAGTCTTTCAAGTTAATTTTTATTATGTTGTTGTATGATCTCTATATATATAATATAGATCTTTTATGAACATATTATGAGGGACCCTGTTTGATCTTGTCAATCCATTTTTATTGAAGTTTAAGTTACGTCGTTAGGCTACCGAATTTTTATAAGAGAAATATTATTTTTGTCTTACTTCCATGTTTTTCATTTCAAATGGTATGTCCATTAAATTTCATTACCATGATTCATATCTTCTATATTCTGTGCCTTTACTATTTTTATATATCATTTATGAGTGGGTGACCCATGTCCCCTCTCTTTTCAACTTTTTCTAAAACCCTATAACGTAGCTGTTATGCTACAGAATTTTCATCTCAAAAAGCCTCTCTCTTTTTTTCAAAATTATTTGATGTTATTACGTGAATAATCAAAGATCTTATTTCTATAGTGGTATTCACATATATATCAAAATTTTCTATTTTAAATTCTGGGATTTACATACATGAAACCCGCTTTCCCTTTCCGTGGGTTAAAAGTGACATAATGATCATGTCTTTAAAGCATTTTTAAAACGTTATGATTAGGAAATGAAACCCATTTCTTTTATGCTATATGGGTTTTTTATGAAATGATTGATGATGATATATGTGGCTCACATGATTATAAAGACATGTCAAGCATGTGCCCAGATAGCGCTCCAATGCATTGGGTAATGACTTAATCTCTAGAGATGACCATTTAGACTGATAACTTGGTGAATAACCTTGGTAATTTTTAATGAAACCATGGGGATGGACCTTGGTGAAACGAAATGATTGTCAATATCAAATGTTGCAGCCACATCTTCAAGTTATGAATGATGTTTTTCTATTATGATATATCTCATTATTTCTTTCTCATTCATGAGAGTTCTTTTCATGACCTTATTGAAGTATCTCAAGTTCACTTGTAAAATATTCCTCTTGTTTCCCTTTCTTGGCCTTCTGCTCACCCTTCCTTTTGATGTATGTCCCCAGGTTATGAGATGCAGTAATGAACCTTGGATGAACTTAAGGAGAAGCCTTTAAAGTGATTAAGTGGAATTTTTTTTGTTGTTTTCATGTATTATGTTCCTGGTTTCCAAGACACTAAACCTTAAAGATCCTCAGTTCTGTATAATGTAATGAATGTTTAGGTTATAAAAAGACAGGATGCTATAGTTGGTATCAAAGGATGGTTTAGTTATTTGTGGAAATTTGGATATAAAAACTTATGGAAGAACCCTATAGAAAATTTTAAATATAGGAAAACATCCTAGTATTTTGGTCAGTATTGAGTAAGTGGTTTATCAAACAAATACATCCATGTCTGGATACAAGCAGGTAGAGGCGACTCTGGCACAAATGTACATTGGGGTAAAACCCGAAAACACCACTTTGAGCTACACTCAAACGGGAACTGGTGCATGATAATGGGCCTTGCTGCACTCTTGGTTATGACACTCTTGGGGGATATGTTTGGTTAATAACAAGATTTTTATGAATCATTATGAAGGAATTATAGAGAAATGTAATTGTCTTAGAATGAAGTCTTAGTTAAAAGATTTATAAATGAAATAAGTTTCTCACAATGGGTTTATTATTTTAGAAAGTGGCGGGAAATAGGAGGAACCGTGCCGATGGTGACCGCAATGCACCATGTGCTTACGGCCCTCCGATGGAATCCAGAATGGAAACATTCATGCCAATGGTGAACCAACTGACTCAAGTTATGAGTAATAACTTGAATCAAGCTGAGAGGCCGATCTCACAACAAAGGAAAAACCATTCTGTTGAGTCCTTCATTCGTCAATGACCTCCATCATTCAGTGGATCTACTGACCCATTGGTTGTGGAACAATGGATAAGCTCCATTGAAAATATCTTTTCTGTACTCCTATGTTCGGAAGAAGAAACAGTCACCCTTGATGTTTACCGCCTAGAGGGAGAAGCTGACCAGTGGTGGTCACTGGTCAAAAACACGAAGCCTAGAGGAGAGATGGAAGCTATGCAGTGGGAAGAGTTTAGGGTAATATTCTTTAATAAGTATTTCCCTCGTTCCATGAGAATGAGAATGGAGAAAGAGTTTCTCGAGATGAAGCAGAAGGAGAACGAATATGTTGGAATCTATGAGATGAACTTCACCCGACATTCACAATATATCTCTACCTTTGTCATGGATCCAAGTGGGAAGTTTGATAGATTTTTTAGTGGACTAAGACCTCATATGCGGACAAATTTATCCAACCGGGACTACGATAGATATGAAAAGACTGTGCAGAGTGCAATGAAACTCGAGCTAGAGTTTGGTGAGACACAGTGGTCTTATAAATCAAATGACTATAACAGATCATTGGAGCCCAGTTTAGGGAAGAATTTTTATTAGGGAGGAGGTGGAATGGAAATGTAACTTACCACATGCAATAAATGTGGGAAGAAGCATCTGAGTATCTTCTTGATCGGAAGTGGAAAGTGATACAAGTGTGGAAGAGGAGGCCATATTGCTCGGAATTGTCGTAGTGAGGTGAAGCCTCAACTCCACAACACTAACGACAGAGGTAAGATGGTTCTAGCCTTACCCGAAGTCCATTTATTCAAGTGTGTATAGATTGGGCACTATGCTAATCTCTGTCTAAATCCAAGGGCAGTGGTGGGGAATCAACATCAACCTCAGAAAAGGCCAGGGGAGCAAGGTCGTGCTTTTTCTATCAGAACAACTGAAGTTGAAGATATGAATGATGTGGTAGCAGGTACTCTTGTTGTCCTCTCAAAACTAGAAACTACTTTTTTATTCTGTTTCTATGCATTCCTTTATTTACTCCATGTCTGCAAAGAATATAGAATCAATCCCAGAACTGCTTGAGGTAGAGTTTTCATTCAAGACTCCAAGTGGGATTATCCATGCATCAACAATGTTTAGAGACTCTAGTGTTCACTTTAGTGAACACAATATTATCGAAAATCTAGTAGTCATTCCCATGTTAGAATTCGACATTATACTAGGGATGGAATGACTCTCAAAGTATAATGCTAAGATCAAAGTCAAAAGTAAGGAAATCTTAGTAGTCTTGAATAAACAACCTACAGTTATCTTCGAAGGAGAGATATCCCGAACTGATCCCTATATAGAAGCACCTCCTATAGATTTCTATATGGAGTTAATAGGTTATCATGAAGAAGTAAAAGGGAGAATACAAATAAAAGATGTTCCAATTGTTCATGAATACATGGATGTATTTCCTGAGAAGTTACATGGACCTCCCCCAGAAAGAGAGGTAGAGTTCTCCATTGAAATCGTACCTAGATCACAACTGATATCAAAGACCCCATATAGAATGGAAAATGTGGATCTAGAAGAGTTAAAAAAAGAACTCCAAGACTTGTTGGAGAAGGGGTTTATCTGACCGAGTGTGTCTCCTTGGGGAGCAGTAGTTCTATTTGTGAAGAAGAAGGATGGATCAATGTGTCTATGCATTGATTATAGAGAACTGAATCGGATCACAGCGAATAACATATACCCTCTTCCAAGAATTGATGATTTATTTGACCAACTTCGTGGGGATCAATTCATCTATACGATTGACCTTCGATCTGGTTATCATCAACTGAGGGTGAAGAAGAAATATATTCCAAAGACTGCCTTCCGATAATGATAGGGGCATTATGAGTTTACTGTTATTCCCTTCGGCTTGACTAATGCTCTTGCTGTTTTCATTGATTTGATGAATAGAGTCTTTAATGACTACCTTCATAAATTTGTTGTAGTTTTTATTGATGATATTTTGATATATTCAAAAATTCATGAGGAGCATGAAGATCATCTGAGGGTTATTTTGAAAACTCTACAGAAGGAGAGGCTCTTTGGAAAGTTCAGCATGTGTGAGTTTTTGTTACAACAAGGGGATTTCATGTGGCACGTCATAACCAATGAAGGAATATCGGTTGACCCTGCAAAGGCAATGGTTTTGGAAGAGTGGACGCAACCCAAAATAGTAACTGAGATTCTTAGTTTCCTTGGTTTAGCAGTATATTATAGGAGGTTTGTTAAAAACGTTTCATGGCTTTCTAATCCACTAACCACGTTGACTCGAAAATGGGTTAAGTTCATCTAGACAAAGGAATGTGAGGAAAGTTTCCAAGAGCTGACGAAGATATTGGTTAATGCACCTGTGTTAACACTACCCTCTATCGGAGAAGGATTCGTTATTTTTAGTGATTCTTTCTCTGAAAGGGCTTGGGTGCATCCTCATGAAAAATGACACGGTAATTGCTTATTCATATCGACAGTTGATGATTCATGAGCAGAATTATCGTACACATGATCTAGAGCTAGCGACAATTTGTTTTGCTCTAAATATATGGGGGAACTATCTTTATATAGAGAAATGTGAAATATACACTGACCACCAAAGTGTAAAGTATATTTTCACACATAAAGAATTGAACATGATACAAAGGAGATGGTTGGAGCTTATTAAAGACTATGATTGTTCAAATCATTATCACCCTGGAAGAGAAAACAACGTCGCGGATGCGTTTAGTAGGAATGACCCTGTTGTTCTGGCAACAGTGAAGATCCTAGGAGATCCATTGATTAACGATCTAGTAAAAATGGACATGGGAATTATAATGAAAGGGACATCATCAACCCTATCCCAAATGATTTCTCAACCTTCATTACAAGAGAAGATCATGAAGGCTCAAAAAGAAGATCCCTTGTAGAAGGAGAAGTTGGAGGCTGTAAAAGATGGGATGTTCCCTGATTTCAATATTGATCAAGAATGTGTATTAAAATTCCGTACAAGACTATGTGTTCTATCTATTCCGGAGATAAAGAAAGAACTGATGGATGAAGCTCATACCTCTACTTTCTCTATACATACAGGAAGCACTAAAATGTATAGATACCTTTGTGATCATTATTGCTTAGATAAAATGAAGAGGGAGATTGACGATTACACTACAAGGATCCTGGTGTGTCAACAAGTAAAGGAGGAACAACAAATTCTAAAGGGGGTATTACAACCGCTACCCATACCAATATGGAAGTGGGATAATATCACTATGGACTTTGTAACTGGTATACCGAAAACATCCAATGGAAACAATGTGATATGGGTTACTGTGGACCATCTCACCAAGACCTCCCATTTTATCTCTATTCAGGATGATTTCTCTCTGGATCAACCTTCCAAGATATACGTAAAGGAAGTGGTGAGGCTGCATGCGGTACGATTATCCATTGTGTCTGATCGTGATCCAAGATTCACATCAAAATTCTAGAGAAGTCTTCAACATGCTGTGAATACTGAATTGAATTTTAGTATGGCCTATCATTCTCAAACTGATGGCAAATATGAAAGGACTATTCAGAAACTCGATGACATGTTGAGATTATCTTTAATGTAATTTAAAGGTTGATGGGATCGACACCTCCCATTAGTTGACTTTTCCTATAATAACAGCTTCCATTCTAGTATTCAGATGGCACCCTAGGAAGCTCTGTATGGAAAGCGATGTTGAACTCCTACATGTTGGGATGAAACTGGTGAGGGAAAGCTTCTTGGGCTTTATCTCATGAAAGAGATGATAGAACAGGTTCGTTCCATCCAACAACACATAAAGGCTACTCAGAGTCGGCAGAATAACTATGCTGACAATCGTCGAAGGGACTCGGAGTTTGGTTTTGGCGACAAAGTCTTCCTTCGAATTTATCCATGGAAGAGAGTCATGAGGTTTGGGAAGAAAGTGAAGCTCAGCCCTAGGTACATTGGACCCTATGAATTCCTCGATCGCATAGGAGCAGTGGCCTATCGTCTAGAACTTCCACCGAACCTAGGTAAAGTTCAAAATATCTTCCATGTATCTCTCTTGAAGAAGTACATACCTGACCCTTCGCATGTACTGAACCCAGTGGTGGTACAACTGGAACATGACCTCTCTTATGAGGAGCAGCCAGTAGAGATCTTAGACTGTAGAGACACGGTTCTACAAAACAAGACTACCCACCTTGGGAAAGTACTGTGGAGGAATGATAAATATGAAGAAGCAACTTGGGAGCCTGAGGAAACGATGAAGCAAAAGTACCCTCACCATTTCGACTAGACCTCAAGTATAAATTTCGGGGATGAAATTTCATAAGGGGGAAGAATGTAACGACCCAAACATTTTGAGCATTATATTAACATACTTTTAATGATTTAATAGAGATGTTAATGGTTAATTCAGAAAGAGGATTCGACGGCTTCATCCAGTAGACTCAAACCTTATGAAGCCCACTTATCAGAGATTGGGAAGGAGGTGGCATCTTTGGTCTTCGCTTTGGACCAATCCCAATCCGAACTCCAGCGTGTCAAGCTTGAACGGAAACTCCTACGAGATAAGTTCAAGTTAGTAGATATTACTACTAGGGCAATGTTATCTGAGCCTCCCTCAGATTCTCTCACCATAGCACACCTTACACATAGTTCATATGTTGGTGTTATAAGGGGCTATGTGACGAGACCCTAGCTTCTTTGTGTAATCCTTTAGGATGAATAAATTGATATTTCTTCATTTAGCGAAGTTTGTGAAATTTCAAATGTCCATATAATTTTAGGATGTATTTATTAATGAGTTTTGAAAAAAAGGAGATTTAAAAATAATTATGTAAACCTTAAATAATTAATTATGTGTGATGTTTTTTAAAAAAAGGTCTTCTGCAAAAGTGTTCAGTAAGGAATTTGGAGTCTAATAAGATCAACTTAATTTTTGATGAATAGTAAATTATGAATAGTGATTTTACGCTTAGGATTAGTAATGTGACCAAATAGATAAGTAATTTCACTCAAAGAAAGTTTAAATATAATTTAGACACCTAGATTAAGTAATGTGATTCAATAAAATGGGTAAATAATGGTTTCATAAATTATTAGTCAAGTATTAGTTTTTTTTGGGGTGAATAGTGTTTTTTAATTAAAAATTAAACTAAAAATATTTAGAAATGTTTTGTTATAAAATGAACTTTATTTTTGAACTCAGAGCACCGATATTATGTTATGTTAATTTTTGGGGTTTTTCTGAAAAAATGAATTCTCGATAAATAGTTTTTTATTAAAAAATTAAATTAAAAATATTTAGAAATTTTTTTTTATAAAATGAAGTAAATATTTGTAATTGGAGTGTCGATATTTGGTTAAGGTGAAATTTTGGGATTCTTCCGAGAAAGATAAATTTTCAGTGAATAGTTAAAATACAGTTTTTAAGTTATGAGTGTTTAATGACATCATTAAATGATGTATAAAGTATGTAATCAATATTTTCAACTTATGAATATTAATATAAAGTATTAGGTGTCTCAAGTGGCCAATACCATGGGAAAATACCATGGGCAAGCCCATGGTTTTTCCAAAACCACCAATGAGGTGTCCCTTGACCATTAATGCCTTGTCCCCTCACTTTCCCTATAAATACCAAGCCATTCTCTCATCCTTTGGACTCCAAAATCATTCTCAACGATTTTCTGGTCTCCTTACCTCCCAAGGAGTCCTCCAAAGGTGACCTCAAGCCTCTCAAGGTCTCAACCACTGAGTTTTAAGAGTTATGATTAAGGTAAGGGATCCAACCTATCTCTTTCATTTCATGTAATCTCATTTATGTCATTCCTTTAATGCTCCATGTTCTTATTTGGGAGGATGTTATTTTATATTCCCCTTAATACCCTTTTCATGTTCACATGATGAGAGATCCCCTTTTAATCTCATCATTTTGTTTTATGAATGTTTTAGTGGCGCCGTTAGGCTGCTGAATTTTTAATGGATTCTTTCACCCTTCTCATTTTTCAAGTTCTATTTTCATGTCAAGTCTTTAAAGATTCTTTTTATTATGTTGGAGTGTGATCTCTATATCTATCATAATGATATTTTATGATCATATTATGAGAGACCCTATTTTATCTTATTAATTCATTTTTATTGAAGATTAAGTGACGTCGTTAGGCTGCCGAATTTTTATAAGAGAAATCTTATTTTTGTCTTACTTCCATGTTTTTCATTTAAAAGTGTATGTCCTCCAAATTTCATTACCATGATTCGTATAAATTATATTATGTAACTATAAAATTTTTATAGATTATTTATGAGTGGGTGACCCATGTCCCCTCTTTTTTCAACGTTTTCTAAAACCCTTTAACGTAGCAGTTATGCTACAGAATTTTCGTCTGAAAATGCCTCTCTCTTTTTCTCAAAATTATTTTATGTTATTTCGTGAATACTCAAAGCTCTTATCTATATAGGGGGAATCACATATATATCAAAATTTTCTATTTTAAATTCTGGGATTTACATACATGAAAACTGCTTTCCCTTTCTGTGGGGTTAACGTGACATAAAGATCATGTCTTTTAAGAAGTTTTAAAACGTTATGATTATGAAATGAAACCCATTACTTTTATGCTATACGGGTTGTTTATGAAATGATTGATGATGATATATGTGGCTCACATGATAATAAACACATGTCAAGGGTGCGCCCAAATAGCGCTTCAATGCATTGGGCAAAGACTTAATCTCTAGAGATGACCATTTAGACGAATACCTTGGTGAATAACCTTGGTAATTTTTAATGACACCTTGGGGATGGACCTTGGTGAAATGAAATGATTGTCAATATCAAATGTTTTAGCCACATCTTCAAGTTATGATTTTTTTATTATGATATATATCATGATTTCTTTCTCATGCCTTAAAGTTCTTTTCATGACCTTATTGAAGTATATCAAGTTCACTTGTAAAATGTTCTTCTTGTTTCCCTTACTGGGCCTTCTTCTCACCCTTCCTTTTGATGTATGTCCCCTGGTTATGAGATGCAGTAATGAACCTAGGATGAACTTAAGGATAATCCTTTCAAGTGTTTAAGAATAATTTTTGTTGTTGTTTTCATGTATTATGTGCCTAGTTTCCAAGACACTAATCCTTAAAAATCATTAGTTCTGTATAATGTAATGAAAGTTTATGTTATACAAAGATGTGATGCTAAAATATTTGTTCCCATTATACATGGAAAAACTATGTGAGACTGGTATCATTGAGAATTAATTATGTAAATAATTTTTATGATTTATAGACTGCATTTATTTCATTATTTCACACATCTAAAGCACACATAGAACAATTTGTTGAGTTACGAGGACACATGACATGAGTAACATATAGTGTGTATCTTGGTTTTTTCGGAAACGAAGGAGCATTATATTAAAGACAAAAATAAGCATCGGTATATAAGTAGAGCAAAGAAGGGAAGTTATCCAGCCATATCTAGATGCCATCGAAGGGTCCTGAGGCCGCCAGCTGATGGGTTGTATTATTTCTTTCCCTTTTGGTAAAGGAGAAGGTGCAGCAAGAGAAGCTTTGGCGCAGCGAGCAGATTCTCCTAACGATGAATCCAAATGCCTGAATTCTAGCTTCATTGTGGTTAATGGAATTGATAACTAAAAGGTAGTCCGACCCGATGATGATATCAGCCGATCCACACTCCACAGCAAGCATCATCCCTGCAAGAATGGCATAGGCCTCAGCAACTGCAGGTTCACAAAAGGTGTGATGTGGTTCATATTTTTCTGCAATGATCTTCCCCAGATGATATCGATCCAGGAGGCCGAGATCAACAGGCCCAACCATGGGGAGAGAAGTGTCCACGTTGAGCTTAAGACTCCCTTCCTTTGTGGGTATCCAATGAGGGGGGTAGGAGGGGGTAACGCCTGGGAAAAGGTGTCCATTGTGGTCCTTCCAGTCCTCAATCTATGAATTGGCTCATTCAATCCAGAACTCAGGGGGCTGATGGACATGGTGGAAAATCGAATCATTGTGCCTAACCCAAATGATGCAGGCTAGGGTGCAATGAGCGCATGCATTAGCCGATTAAAGATAGGAACACTAGCGCATCAGAAGATCAAGGAAGTTAGATGCAATGTCCGGTGAAGCATCCAAAATCAATCCCCATTTATTCCAAATTTCCTTGGTTCTGGGGAAGTTCATGATGGTGTGCCATGGAGTTTTAGGAATATTAGGGCAGAATAGGCATGAATCATCGCTAGCCATATGTCGGTAAACAAGGAGCCTCATGGTAGGAAGGGTTCCCATGCATACATGCCACCAAAATTGGATTATTTTTTGGGGAACATTGAGCTTCCAAAGAACTTTCCATGGTCCCTCATCACGGTCACATTGAGCATCAAAAGCACTTTTCAGGGTGTATAAATTTCTTGTACATGTTTTTTAGTACAGTTTTTGTTCACACCAAAGACTTAGGCATTTACCATAGGTACAAAACATGTAAGGTACATTGTGTGTTACTAGATAGTACACATTGTGTATTGTATTGATTAATGAAGAATAAATTATATTATATTGAAAAGTTCTGCAATAAAACCTTATGTTATTGATTGGAATACCTAGTTTGTCGGAAAATTTAATAATTTTTTAAAATAAATATAAATTATAAATAAATTTATTATAATAAGACTATTATTATTGATTCTACCATTTATTTTTCCATGAAATCCATTAATAATGGGAATGTCCAAATGAATTTGGATGGCCATTAAAATTAAAGTTACTTAATTGACAAGTTAATTAATTAATTAATTAATTAATGTATTTAATAATAATAATTAAGAAATAAAAATGAATGTTAACTAGTTAGATTTACATATTCATTGATGGGTTGACGGATCATTAGCCTGACCAAGGCCCATGTAAGTGTTCGAATTTATTTAATTTGTCTTATATCATGAATTTTCAATTTTCAATTATTAAATTAAATTGATGTCAAACAAGTCATCATTTTAATCATTATTATGTAGGAAATGTGTGTCCAAGGTTATTTATGTATCCCCATTTAACTGGTCCTTCAATTAACTTCAGCAGAATGTGAGTTACAAATTATTTTAATTAAGGGAGTATCCCATGGAATGTAGAAGAATTTCATTAATGAACTATAATAATACGAACTCAGGTGATACATATGTGGATATGGAGATTGTCACAACAAATTTCATGACCTGAAAAATGGACTTATTCCCCTAGTTCATTGGTTTGTTAACTAATAACATAATAAATAAACTATTAAGATAAGCTCATGATCTTGTCATTTATTTATTTATATATATATCTATCTATAAAATATTTATTTTCTAGACTCAATAATATTATTCCATAAATAAATGAATTGATCTAAAAATATAGAATTTATAAAAATGGATTATGTTTAAATGCTTTATCAAACATGGTTATTAATTAATTAAAAGACATTTAATATTAAATATATATGTAAAGGATAAAATGAGGATCAAATTTATGAATATTAAATTAGTATCCATAAAATGTATATTAAATTAAAATTCTAATTCCATTACATGATACGTAATGAACACAATAGAACAAATGTTTGACTAACCCTTGTTAGGAAACATACTTTTCTAAAGGGTGTTCTATTGTTTGTTTTGGGTTTAAATTACCATATTACATCAGGAGGAGTATAAATTTATATAAATGGTGTGATTTTGAGTCATATGTTGAGGAAACTAAAGAGATGATTATGGGATTAGGAATGAACTCAAAATATCAAGGATTTATAAATCCATGGTTAGAAAATAAATTATTAAATAAGTTCTTTATAGTAGTTTAACTGACCCTTGTTAGGGTTATGTGAAGGGGAATATGGATCCTTTCCAATATAATTTCCAATAAATTAATAATTATATGTTTGATGGTGAGGGATATTGGGTCATGGTAAAAAACTGGTCGATTTAATGAAAAATATTAAATATTAATATTTATCAAATAATTTGTAATCAAGTTATGTACTATTAATATGATATTCAAAATTGTATTATTAATGGAATATTCATCATCTAGAAGACACCATTTATCAATATTATTGAAAGGCCATCTCCTCACTTACATTAAATCCTAGGAGTGGTTTAGACACCTTCTGGTTATGATGTTCTGTGAATATGAATCCTACTTTCTATAATACTCACATTCAGATCGACCTACCAAGTAGGCGTGTGGTGAAGATTACCTTTTCTATGAAAACATTATATTGATGTGTTATATGTTCAATTATCCATTCATTAATCTATTTATAGTGAACTCAAGAAGTCTCATGAACACATAGATTCTAATATAATTCCTAATAGTCTTCATGGAATATACTAAGAGAAATATATATAGGAGAGGTTTGATATATTGATGACACGTTTTCAAAGTAATATTTGTAATGGTAACCCTAATAGAATCATGTCATCAATTTCATTCTCAACATTAAGACTCTATTGGTTCTAGTGATTAATCTCTTTGATGAACTGGGAACCAATTACATTATGACATCACAGTAGAATAAATCATCTTGGATTGCGGTTAATTTTAATATGAACAACATTGATAAGTCTCCCATAGATATTATTACTCTTATTCTCCATGTAGGTAGGGATACAAATTGTTAAAACCAATCCATAATTATGTTGATCAATTGGAAAGGCCAAGTAAAGAGCTATAACACTAATGCTTATTCAAAAATCATATCCATGAAGAGGATGATCAAGGGGAAATATAGGGTGCTAGATAATATCTATTTTACCTGAGGAATGAATGGATACATGATGAAAAATTGAACAAAAAAGATAGGGGTATCATGTGGTGCATTTGTGATCGAGTTAGATTTATCTATTTCAGAAAATTGGTTATTAGACACAACATGTGGTTATAACATATGCATTCAAATATAAAATCCAAATATATTTTGAAATATTGAAAAAAGGGGATGTACAATATCAAGAATCTAATGGTGTTAAACATTATATTGTGGCTATTCAGGTGTACCACCTCAGGTTGGAAACTATTATTATATTGGTTTTGATAGATAGTTATATTGTGCGATCTATTACTAAACCCACTATTTATATATCTATACTAGATACAGATTATTGAATTTTCAAGTATAGAAATAAAATTTTCTTGTTTTTTAAGGATAGAATTTATTATATTAAATAATCATTGTTATAGTATTCAAACATCAAATAAAAAGATATTTTTTTACAAAAATAATTGTTTTTATGTGTTGTATTACACTATACAAGTTAGAGAAATTAATAAAAACACTAATTCATAAGGTCAATACCATACCTAACTATGGAATCACTAGTATGGTCTTATAAATGAATATTGATTGACTAAATTAGAAAAAATAGGGTCATTTAGATTATTTTGAAATTAAACCACTTGAAATATATCATCAATTTTTACAAGGTAAAATGAACAAATCCCCATATAGTGGGAAATGGGAATCCCCTAAATATCATGAATCAATTCAAAAAAATGTGTGTGAATCATTTTCTATTATGATAATATGTGGGTAGTCATACATCTTATCATTTTTTGATAAACATTGTAAATATGGATATTTATAACTTATGAGGTATAAGTGGGATTCCATTGAATTATTTATGAAATATTTGAATGGTGTTGATAAATATCTTGGTAAAAATATTATAAAAGTTCACTCAGATCAGGGTGGAGAATTTCTTAATCAATAATTCATTGATTATTTAAAGAGGTTAATATTCTATCTTATCTCACCTCTCCTAGTACACATCAGTGCAATTGTTCAAGTGAAGGGTGGATCCACACTTTATTGGACATTGTAACATCAATGACGAGATGTGATAATATTACATTATCCTTTTTTGGAGATACATTAGAAACAAAATAACACATTCAAAACCAAGTTTGAAGTAAATTGATAAATTAAATTCCTTATGAAATTAAAGTTGAGGATTGATAATGTTGTGGAATTTATATGTGTATAGTAGAGAATAATATGTTAAAGCCTCTTTAGGTAAAAAAACAATACCCCAAGGAACAAGTTGTACCTATATCAGATATCATATGAAAACAAGGGATATTACATATATGATCCTTTATAGAAATATTTAATAGACAAAAGACATAACATATTCATGGATATGGATCATGTCTCCAAATTTTATAGCGGGAGTGAAACAGACATCGATGATGTCTAGGATAGTGATACAAAAGAGTTGTTATAGAAAAATATTCTACAAATCCCCACTGAAGAAGAAAAAATTCTAGAGACCAAATTACTACATAGGAGTACAAGTGATGTTTGTGAACCAGAACAACCTATTTTTTTAGTCACGGAGGATTTTGGATCATTATTACTGATAATAATGATCATATAGCCATTGAGGAAGAAGTAATTGGAAAATATGTTTCTATGTAGAAGGAACCCCTTAATTTTTAAATGGATTACATGTACTGAAATCACATCTGTATTTTGGTAGTTCTCCCACTGGATGTAAAGCATGTTGGTTTCAAAAGGATATTCTAGAAAAAATAGTGATCAAAGGACAATTCACTACCTATAAATGATGATTATTTGAAAAAGGGTATAAATAGTATCATGTAATTTACCAAGAAGAAACCATTTCACCCGTTGAAATGATAAATCCCTTAGAATTATACTTGACATTATGACCTTACATGATTATGAGGTTTGGAAAATTGATATCCAAATATAAATTAATAATAGTAACATTTTGGAATATTTCTATATGACATTACCCAATGGGTTTGTGAATCCAATGGATTCTAAAAATATATTAAAATTTCAACAAATAATTTATAGATTAATGAAAGCATTTATTTTAATCAAATATTTATTTCATGAGTCCATAACAAATTTTTTTTTCATAAATAATGTATGTGAAACTTGTTTCTATATGCATTTTAATAGGTGTTTCTTCATTTTCATAATAATATATGTTGATGAAATATTACTTATTAAGAATGATATGTGATCATTATAGTCTATAGAGTCCATGTGGAATAAATTCCTCTCCATGAATGTCATTGGTGAGGTAGTATATATTCTTGTGGTAAATATCCATCCTGATATATCTACAAGAATTCTCAAACAAAGTCAAATAAATATATTGAAAATAATAATGAATAGATTCAGTATAGAACAATCAATGAGAATATTTTTTCTAATGTCACATGTAATTCATATTTATTTGAACATGCATTTTTGAACTCATGATTAAATTCAGTGAATGTAAATGATTCGATACATGTTGGAAATTTGGTAATCCATGCATGATATTATATATATGAGTCTATATATAACCTTGGAATTTAATGTGTAAGGAATATATCATGCTTACCCAGGTAACTACATTTGGATAATAGTCAAGACTATATATAAGTATTCTAAGAATAGAAATTATATGTTCCCCATTTATGGTGGTGTTGATGAAGAAGAAATCAGAGGACCCCCAGATTCCTATTTCAAAATATATAAAGCTGATATAATGTCACCAACGGAATACATATTCACTTTGAATAGTGGTTCGATGAGATGGTGGTCATAGATTCTATAATAGATTTGGAGTATCATATAACTTTGGTCTAGCTATAGAATAATTAGGGATGAAAAACTTCATCCATGGTCTTGATGTGGTACCTATTATTAAAGATCTTATTACACTATTTTATAATAATATTATAGCAGTTTACCATGCTGTGATCCAAGGTCACGTCATAATAAAAATAATATATTCCATAAATATCATATATTTAGTGATTTTTCTAGGAGACATGAGGTGCTAGTGAGATTTACTTACATGGAAGACAATGTGGTGGAACCATTGAGTTGAAAAGACATGACTATAGTGGGAGGTCTGGTGGAATGAAATTCATCGATAGTTTTCTAGTCCATTGGGTATTTTCTGGTTGTTTTTGTTCTAGGACCATCAATATGTATTCAATTATATGTATATTTTATATATTGAGAAGTAATAAAATATAAATTTCCATATTTTTCTTTATTCTACATCGATCATATGTAATAATGCCCTCGAGTCTTCCTAAGGTTTTTAAAGTTATTGAAATTCCCCACTATGATGAGATCCCTATAGGGATATTATAATATTATTAACAGAATTTTTTTATATTTGGATAACATACTGTGATTGGAAACATAATATATTGTCATTCTAGTTGGAGTACTCATAAGTCAATGAGGCTTCGTCTCGTGAAGTTCTCAATTGGTAATCTCCAAGATGAGAGATTATGATAATAAAACCTTGGTGTGAATTACTCAGGTTTGGGTGTCATCATGTATTCCGATCATCTACTGTTTGAAATTATCATTACACATCAAAATTATCGTTAATTTATTTCATGACTCATGCATGTATATTTGAATAAAAATACCATCATGCCATATGTTGGAGGGAAGTAGGGTAAGTTACTTGTGTCATGATTGACATGATGTTGATTAATAAGTTAATGAGGGATTGGTCCCTTCCATATTTGTGGAAGTTGATTACTTATCCATTTTAATGGAATAGTGCCATTCCATTAAATTTTGTGGTCATGGTATAATGATACATTTATTTCAGATAGTAAAATAAAGTTTTATCGAGCTTATCGGTAGGTGAAATTTATGTGAAACCATCTTGGTGAGATATTGAAACAAAGTGAGTATATTACAATGTCATTATTCAATTTTTGTTTTCATTATTATTATATTAATCTATTTATCATGGGGTCCTTGGCCCATTTCTAGATAGCAATATTGACTTTAGGTAAACCCACTTTATGAAATAGAGAAAAAATCCAAGAGGGTCACACACTAAGTGTTTCCAATTGATCTCCATTAAATTATATTAAAATGTAATTAACAAAATAAAGCTCATTCTCATGAGTGTAGAATTATTTTATTCATGTTTTTTTTATCAGAAGTATTTATTGATTAACGAAATATTTAAATTAACTATTTTTTATGTATTCAATAAATGATGGGGAGGAATAATAGACTAAGGGTACATTTCTTTATAAATATTTATTTACAAGGAAGTAAATATTGTTTATCTATAAAAATATTGTAATAAACAATAAAATAATAAAATTATTAATGTTCTGTATCGTGGGTTTTATAAAATATTATAATATTATTTATGTTTTTGTAAGAAGATATATAATTATTTTTTAGATAAACCCTATCACTATAATTAGATGGTTATTTATATTAACTTGATAATCTAAAACTGAGAACATAGAATAATTGGGTACATTGGACATCTCCATCTCAAATTTTCCTTCACATTTCCTCTAAATAAAGTTAATAAATTCTTCAATACCAAATGATCATGGAGTGAAAAAGACGAACAATGATAGAAAATTGATTTAATGTCATAGGACCTAGAAATCCAATGGAATTGTTCCATTATTAATGAAGCATGTGTGTATCACCTCTAGGTAGATTATACACTTGAATCCTACAACATAATAAAGGTAATCGTAAAGGGTTTTCCAAATATCAACATCATCAATGACAAAAGGATCATTACCTGAGGTATTTTTTTCTTCCAAAATTAAAAAAATAGCTATAAATTTAACTTGAATGTTCTTCTCTCGAGTATATGGGATACTCTATATTAAAATAAATTTTAATATTACACTCACAAATGGTGCTTTAGTAGAGCACTGGACCAGCAGTTTCTACTCAATTTCATTGTGGTAGAGGACTCATATGGGTTCAAGTATGACACGGACATCGAGCCATTGAACTAAAAGGGGTCATCAATCATAGATAAGGACTTTTGATCGCCTAAAATAAGATATTGATTCCCAATAAACTTTTTACCATTGTTTTTTATGTTTTTTTTACCATTAATTTATATGTGGTAATGATTTTCCATCCATTAAATACCAATTATTTGTTATTTTGATTTTGTCTTTATAGACACACCCTTGGGAAAGAATTTTTATTGTGTCTATACATTCCCAAAGTGTCACATAACGTTTTCAGACTACATAAATATCTATGATTTTATAATCCTTGAGATGAAGAGAATTGAGTTGATATTCATTATGAATTTGAAGACATGTTATGCTTTTAATTTAGACTATTACTTTAGATGTATGACTTCCATTGCACATAACATTTGAGTGGATTCTCAAAGTAGGTAGGATGTGACTTTAAAAAAGATATATTGGATATTTTGTGGAAAAATTAAGGGGATTTGATATAACAATATAAGTTTTAATTTCCCCATATATCATTACTCTAGTGATGGATAACAAATATGATATTTTTTATAAAAACAATTATTTGGTATTCATATAGATAGAATAATATTGATTGGTATTGAACATGTTCCTAGACAACAACTAATATTGATTCCTCTATATCATATTGAACCAATTGTGTTCAGGGAGTTTATATGGATGATAAAGGATTTGTAGGTAAAAAGATATATTTTACATAGAACATCACCTTGTGGTTACCAAATATTTTTTACATGGAAATTAATAGTTTATAAATTTTGCGAAATATATTAAGATGAATCTATGATGGTGAAGAATGTGCATCCATTAACGAGGATTTGAGATCTCATCACTCAGTTCATGAAGGAAATTATTTACTTAGGGTAATTTTTCATTCAGTATACTATCTACTGTGGGTCACAGAAGAGGATATACCCAATTAAAAATTTATAAGTATGTATGGACTCTATGAGTATATATTAATTCCTTCAGAGTTCATAAATGTTCTACTAGTGTGCATATATCTCATAAGTAGGATATATAAACCATAACATGAATTTTTCTATATAGTTTTCATGGATAATATCCTGATACATTCAATTATTTTTGGAATTATTGTGAAGAACCGTAACATTAAACTAAAACACATCGAACACATCAAATTTATGAAAAAAAATCCAATGATTTAACTCATTATATAAGAGGTCTAGTTCCTTTGGAATTTATTTTTTAAGCGTGTATCTTAGTGGTCCTTGATAAGGTATTGGTTGTAATGTATTGGGTAAATCCAAGATAGTGTTTGAGATCAAGAGATTCATTGGTTTCATGGGGTATTATCTATGCTTCATCCATGACATCTGAAGGATTTTAGATCCATTATGTAGAAGAATAGAAATGGGTTGACATTGAAGTGGATTGATTTGTTTTCAATATGTCTTCCAAGAGATGAAAAATAAATTGAAAATTGCTTCAGTATTGACCCTTTGAGATAAAATGATCATATACATTATTTACTATGACACTACATGTGTTATGTGAAGAAATATATTGATACAATTAGATATAGTTTCCTCTTATAGTTCAAATTATCTATGACCCCATGATAAGAACTTCTTGGTGCTTGACTTGTAGTTGGATGTTTTAGTCTACAACATGAGTATTGGAAGAACTATCAATTTGGTGAGAGGTCTTTCATATACATAGATAATAAGTGATTTTTATATATCACATACATTTTATCTCAATATATGTTAGATTCAAATGTATTATTTGAAAATATGTGTTAATTTAATTTTAGATTCCCTTAGAATAAAACCATGATACAAAGAAATATTTGAAATTACATTCATGAGATGAATATGGTTTGGTGAGATTCTTGTTGGAGTGTCTAGTTGATTAAAAACAGGTTCATGATGGGATGGCATTTTTTCCCTTTTTTTCATGTCTTATTATGAGGATCATTTGAAAGGGATCCATTAGTCAGATCCTTAGTGTGTGGTGATGTGGGAATATATTTTTAGAGATGATTCAGTTCCATTTAATTCTTTAGAAAAGGAACATGTCGTCCAAATATAGAAGAGTTTATTAGTACCATATTCCTTGGGGGAGTTTCTGGTGGTGGACACTTATTATTTGAAATGGTTAGTCCATCAATAGACAAAGAAGATGTACCATGTCATCTGATGACATTTATGGAGTCCTTGTATGAATAGGGACATCATTGACGTTTTTTCACATTGACATACCTTCCAGAGGTTGAGGTTGATCATTAACATCCTTATGATTTATTTCACCCATATCATGTTCCAATTTGGATGAGTGGTGATATTAAAATAGACATTGTGATGGGGATACCTCATACACTAAAGATTCATGATTTCATTTGTGTGATATTTGATCAATAAGTCCCCAGCCTTAAACATTACATTACCTTGAGTTAATACAAGAATTCTACATTGAGGATCATTTCAGGTTTACAGTCATAGTGAATTAGGCCATAACCATTACATTACATCTCAAATATTAAAAATTAGATGCTTATACTAAAACCGTTAAAAAACTCATTAAATAAAACAATAATTCATTTCTAGATATAAATCTTCTTGAATTCTTCCTTTCTCTAACACATACTTATACCCTGTGAAAAAACATTTAAAAAACAAGGTATGATCATATAAATATAAGCAAGGGTCATAAAATAATGAAATAAAATAGTAGTCCATCAGAACATACAATCAATGAAATCATACTTTTCAATCAAAAAACTAAGATCTTTATCATACCACATTAAATAATAATATTAATGAATAATACATATAAATCATAAATAATAAAGGTAACTTGTGGTATCCATAACATAGCTACATTGTAGCTTTCACAACTACATAGGGAGTTACATTTGGAATACCAATAATAGTAAATTAAATAAATATCTTAGGATAATCATTAACGATTACCTCTATCATGTTACACAATTAATTGGAGGGATATCTCAAGCACACCCTTCCTTGGTGTAAAACTGAACCACTTGCATACATAAACAATGCCCAACATCCATAACATATTCATAACATATAAAACAGGAATATGGGAAAGATAACATTTCAACATCATAATATATCATTTCAAGGTATTGAAATAATGAATTTTTTCTCAAAAACCATTTTCAATACCAAAATACCAGATAATGTTATATGGTATTTATAATCCTTTTAGAAAAACAATAAGACATGTAGAGGAAGAAAAATAACAAATAATGCTTCCAGTGGCGGAATATTTATTATCGCCATATAGGATAAAAAGACACATTTCCTTTATCATTTAGTAAAAAACTAGATAGAATCAATATTAACATTTAATTAAATTAAAATTCAAAGGTTTTTAGACACTGTATAAAAGCAATTTCTATATGAATCAAAATACGCTTCAATGAAAGGAGATTGAGATGAAGCTTGTTACCTTGTGTCTAACATGTATTGCTCATTCTTTTTCTCCCTGAATAATAATCTAATGATATTTTATAATTTCTTCAGAACCTTTTTCAAGTTAATTATTCATATTATATCACTTATTACCTCGTTATAAACATTACAAACATATTTTAGTAAATATCTGTTGTTTTTTCGATATTTGGAAGTTGAGTAAAAAACATGATTTGATTGAAAAAAATTCAATAAGGCCAAAAGTACGTTATCTCCATAATGATATTACATATTTTAATATCTTATAAATCAAATATATACATGTATTTATTATTTTACATCACATTTAGAGATACGAAATGAAATACACCATTTAGGAAGACGGTAACCCGTTCGTAAGCATGAACACTACTTTATTTGTATTTAATATTTAATGGAAAGAAAACTAATTGATATATTTGTATAACATAATACTATTATAATATCATATATAATTTCATTAATGTAATCTTTTATATGTTGTGTGTATGTCATAAACGAGTCTTATCACTTTGAGGGGTGGTAGTCCACACATTCTCAATTGAAATTATCTAATTTAAACATTATGGAAACAAAAAAGGTATGATGTAAATGAAAAATAAAGAATAATATAGACAACCTAAATATAATATATATCACATATAAATACAGTTTCATCAAAACGGCCACCATGAGAGGTGGTAAGAAAAAATTGAACAACGATGGTTTTGTGCGGCATTAGTTCATCGTACACAGAAATTATATGTTCATATCCAATAGATAGAGGTTTTTGTAAGTATAGTTTGAATAAATTTCATAACTACTTCCTATAAAATTTAAAATACTGTTGTTGTTATAAAATACTGTAATAATGATAGTTTAGTGGTTTGGATAAAAAAATAAATGAATGAAGCTTGAGAGAAGACATTGCTTCATATTGGGTAATTCCTTTTGATTTAATCAAGAAGGATTTATCGAATTTCAATATGCCTAAGGTAAGTCTTATAAGAGTATGAGAGGGTTTTTGGGATCGTATTTGGGTAGAGTTTGGACAAGCCAAGGGTCATGACAGGTGTGAGTAAGGGTTTGAGGTGATGCCCTTTTATAAGAGGGAGGGGGACACTTTAGGAATATTGGAAATATTTATTCTATTTAAAAATGATTATCGTTTTTAAATAGTCCAAAAATTAACTGATTTCAAATATAAGATGATTTTGGGTCTAAAACCTCTCAACCAATAGGTTTTAGTCAAATTTATGTCAAAATTGGAACTTTATTTTTTAGCTTTAACCCTTAGTTAACTAATTAAACTCTAACCATGTATTTTTGTCTATTCATACTATATGGATAATAGAGTTAATATAAAATTCATATATAACCCCAATTTGACCATTTGTAATATGTAAAACCTTTTTTAAGTCATTTTAAATAATAATACATTTTTTGTACTATTATATAATTTAGTAAAATATTATTTGTTTTAAAAACTAATTCGTGTCAAATTTTATACTATTCAAATCATGACTTTTGAAAAATTCCATAACAAGATGATTCGTTCAAAAAACTATAATTAATTCAATTATAGAAAGTCATAATTATATCTAAATTTAGTGGATGGAACAAAACATTTCAAAATAAATTTATTTTAATTTTTATAATGTCATTTATTTAAAACATTCATTAATAAGGTAATCATTACATCATAATTATGTCAAAAATAAATTTATTTATTTGATGACTAAAGATTAAAAATTAAATACCATGATGTACGGAATCACATTAGGTTTCTAATTACTATTTATATTAAATTTTATCACTTATATAACCCCATATAAAAATTGTTTTACTAAAACCTATATGTTTATGTTATATTTTCCTTAACTTTTTTAAAAAATAATTAAATTTCCTTTCACACACAAGTGGTCCCATGGGGTCCTAAATTAAATCCAAGGCATACCATAGTCATAAATATCTCATAATATAATATTATGACATGTTATTTGGAAATTTAATATTATTTTAATATTATGTTTTAGCAGTATTTACAATATTTAACCTTTAAATATGGTAAATAAAATATTTACTGATGTAACTATTCATAATGTCTAAAAATAAATGTTACATATTTTCACAATATTGACCTCCTAATTCAAAATATTTAATCCATTTTTTCAAATTCAATACACAGAAGTTTCATAATTTTAATTTAAAATTATTTCTCGTTGTTATAACCAAAAAACATTTTTTAAAGAAGTAAAAAACTACTATAAGATTGACATGTGTTTATATCCCATTTTGAAGTTAAATTACTTACAATAAACAAAATTGGATTAAATGAGAAAACAATATCCAATTAAACATTAAAAAAATTAATTGTATAATGAAACATTATAAATAAATTTGATTAAAATGTTGTTTTTAATTAAAATGCAGTATTTTTCATTATTCATAAAAAATTATATTTAACTTAAAAAAAATTTTTTTTAATCCAATGTAAATTTTTATGTCCCTATTCTAGAAAAGAATTTTATTTTTGTAAAATAGATCATATAAATGTGACAAAAAATATATTTAAAAAGGGTTCTCCCTCAAAAGGAGGTAAATCGACATTTTAAGATATATTAAAGTATTTTATGCTTAAAATAAGATTCATTTTTATTTTTTGCCTCTAAAATTTATTGGATAAATGTAAAAACCATTAAAAAATAGTTTAATCATAATGTAGTTTTTTCCATTATTTGAAATAAAATTACTATGAATTATATACCATTTAAAATAATAATATTATTGTTTTAATTTTTATATTATTTAAAGTTGTCTTCAAAGTAAGATTTCAGGGAAACCTACGGTTTCATGTTGAGTATTATATCATAAAAAGTGTCATATTTAACATAAAAATAATATCTAATTCATAAATATCAATATAAATGAAATATATTATTATAATATAAATATCTTGTTTGTTACATCATTCCCCCATTATAAAAATTGTGTCCTTGTATTTTTAAATTTGGTCAACGAAACATCATTGATGGTTCCACATCGATAAAATAGTCAATACAACTATCACATTAAAATAAATAAAGAGAAGTAAAAATGTTCCCTAAGATAACAAATATTGATATTCTATGTAGGAAAACATGGATATGGAAGAGAAACTAACCAATAAGTTTTGATGGAGAGTGATAGAAAACCTATTCAGGAGAACGTTAACCATTAGAAAAGCTGAAACTTGTGATAGGTTAAATATTATTTGATTAACCATTAGGAAAAGTGAATTAACAATGTATTTGATTTTATGTTTCTTTCCATAATGTTGAAGAATTTATTTATATGTTTGAATAAAAATATAAGGAAATATACTTACTTTTCATGTAGAATTTCACCCATTAATAAATTTCTAAAACATACTCATATTTTCTCCAAACTTTGAGTTTTTAAGATGACATGTTCACACCTAAAGTCATCGATTCAACTACTAGAAAATCACATAATCTAGAAAATATGATCTATATATTTCCCTTATCTTTAGGCATTAACCAAAACCAAAATTGTTAGTAAAAGATTATATGATCTCCAAAAAGGATATTCTATTATATAAATAATTACTACCTTTAATAATAAAAATTAAATAAACAATACCCAAAGATCAAAAAAGTCCATTCAATAAATAATTGTGTTTAAAATTCATCAAAATAATCCAAACTACATTTTAAACCCAAAATTCAGAAGGATTTTGGTCACATAGTCTTCCTCGATAAATCAATAAATTTATATACAAATAACATATTATACTTTTAAAGTAAAATACTTAAAATTAATTAACCAAGTCACATATTTTATATTATAGGATAATCATTTCCATAAATAACTCAAATTGTTATAATTCAACAATAAAAACATAGAGCCTTCCAAAATAAAATTTCACCGTTACTTTTCAAATGAAATCCCATAGTTTTCTATTTTCCGTAGGCATATAATATCCCAAAAGAGTGAACATATTATAATATAACATTTGTCACTTAATCACCAAATAATTTTCAGATACTAATGATATAAATATGATAAATCATAAGTTCCCAAAATCAACATATTATTCATCCAAAAAATAATATATCTAAAAATAATTAGTCATATAAAACATGTACTTCACGTAGACTAGTGATAGGCGATAAATCCCAATCTCACATTGGTTGTGGGTTTAATTCAAGAAGTTTTTTCAAACGTTACGTGTTGTCACATGATGTCAGTGTTTTTCTTTTCAGAAAAAGTATAATTTTATTTCATTCCTAAAAATGAGATAAATTACACAAAAATAATCATAAAATATTTTAATCACAAATGTTATCTCTTACTTAGTATTTTCATTTCCAAAAGTAATAACCTGTAATTGCCTCAAATTAATGGATCAAATAAACTCAATTGGTTATTTATAACTATATCCACAAAAGAAAAGATAATTATTCATAAAATAGCATTTTCACATAAAAACAGTTGGTTTAAACATACAGGATAAAATTCTTCCAAATTAGTCCCATCAACAAAGAGAATTAATACATTTAAAGATTTAATTTCCCAGATATCTAACATAACACTAAAATTTCTAAAATGTAGACATCATAATAATTCAGAATTCTCTAAGATCCCATAATAATATTTCTGAATTTATTCTTTAATACTTATTTTTAACAAACAACATCAGGAATCAAATCTTAATATTCAATAATATCAAAACATCAGCAAAGAAATAATCTATACCTTTCATGGGTCATTTCTAGTTTCCCTATCCTCAATTGGAATGGCATTAGGCATTGGTAAACATATATTTGTATGATACTAATGATCCTATTCTTGGAACATCATCGTAGGACATCTATTTTTGTAATGTCTACGTAAACCACATTTAAAACATTTAATTATCCCTTAGAAAGAAAATATTTAATTTTCCTAGAGAAAACTAAAAGATTCATTTTCACATGGCATGTTATTCATTATTACCTTCAATACAAAATATATTTCATTTTCCCATCCCATTGAAACATTTTCATATTTGTTTTTTCGACATCCTTGACACATTGATTTTTATAATATACTTACCTTTTAAATTGATCCTTGAACTTCCATAAGGATTCATTTCTCGCATGTATGATGAGTTAGAAAAATCAAAAAGTTTCATGTGTTCAATCATGACTCAAGATAGTTGGTTATGAATAACCAATATAGTTCTCATTGTAGATAACATTTTATTTGGTTTCTCATTTAGAAAACAATCATAGTTTTGTTCACATCCATTGTTACTTTGGTCCCTACTAGATCCAACATTTTACTGAAAAAATGATATTGTTGGTATATCAGGAAACTAATCATAAAATATCTTAGGAATATGGTAAACACAAATATATTATTATTCATGTTATCTTAAACTCATTCAATATATCTAAAATAATCATGACTCTTTCTAATATGATAACCCTTATGGTTATGTCACCTATGCTTAAATAACACTCTTACCTCTAAAGTTATCTAATCCATCCTCTAATACCAACTATAATCCAATAGCCATAAACATTACATAATCTTGATTTATTTCTGGAATTATACATTGAGGATATTTATAGGTTTAGAGTTATAGAGAATTAGTCCATAACCATTACAATACATCTAAAATATTATAATGTAGGTAATTCTACACTAACCATTTTTTCAATAATAAAAATCATTAAATAAAACAATAATTATTTTCTTTATATAAATATTCATCAATTCTTCCTTTCTCTTACCCTAACTTATAGCCTGTGAAAAACACTCCAAAAACATGTGACGAGCATAAAAATCTACGTAAGAGTCATAAAATAATTAATGAAAACATTATCCCATCAACACATAAAATCAATGAAATCATACTTTTCACTAAAAAAAATCTATTTAACATAACTCATGAAATAATATGAATTATTAAAAACATGAATAAATCATAAATCATAAATGTATCTTTTGGAATCCATAACATACTTCCATTGTAGCTTTCACAATGACAATTAGAGTTACGTTTGGAATTCCCATCATAGTATACTCCCTAATTTTCATAAGAGAAAAATTAACATTTACCTCAGTCATCTAACATAATTAATTAGAGATCTATATTGGCCTCACCCACCCTTGGTTTATTATATAACAACCCGTATAAGTAAACAATTCCCATGAACCATAACATATTCATTACACATAAAAAAAGCATAATGGAAAGATACCATTTCCTTGTCACAATATATCATTTAAAGCTATTGACATAATAAATGTTTTCTCAAAACCATTTTTAATAACAAAATACATGAAAAGGGTATAATATATTTATTTTTGGTTTAAAAAAACACTATTACTTGTAGAGAAATCCAAATATCAAATAATGCTCACTGCGGCAAAAAGGTCGTTGTCACTAGATACGTTAAAAAGAAACAATCCCTTTGTTATTTAGTAAAACTATATATTTAAAAAGTACTACCTTTGAATTAAATTACAATTTAAAGGGCATTATACACCATATAAAATAAATTCATCTATATGTCAAAATATTCCCCAATGATAGGAGATTGAGACGATGTTTCGTACCTTGTGTCTGACATGTCTTATTTTTCATTTATCTCCCTGAATAATAGACATAGATTAATATATACATGATTATAAAAAATTTTCATTTTTAATATTACATTTATGTCACTTATTTTTATGTTATAAACATAAAATAATTATTTATGTTAATATAGGTTGTTTTGTCGATATTTGTTATCTGAGTCAAAAATGAACTTGTTATAATTAAAAACTGTCCTTGTGGTAAGACGCACATTATCTCTAGAATGATATTCATGATTTATATATCATTTAAATATAGTATATATATGTATTTATAATATTACATAACATGTTGAGATAAGAAATGAAATACACCATTCATGGAGAGAATAATCCATACGTACGCATTAAGGATACATTAATTTATTTTTCATATTTGAACGAAATAAACCTAAATAACAAATAGTTATATTATAATTATTGTAAAATATAATATATAATTTCACTAATTCCAACCTTTATTCATTCCATGTATGGAAAGAAGGAGTCATATCACTTTGAGGGGTCAGTAGTCCACACTTCCTAAAATGAAATTATCTTATTTAGCCATTATGGAAACTATAAAGATATTTGATAAATGATAAATAGAGAAGGATAGAGAAAATATAAATATAATATATATCATATATAAATATATTTCCAGAATAATTTCCACCAAGAAAGGTGGTATGGAAAAATCAAACAATCATCGTTTCGTGAGGGAGTAGTTCATCATACACAGAAATAGTATGTTCGTATTAATTAGATAGAGGTGTGAGTACGTGTAGTTAGAATAAATCTCATAAAAATATCCACTTTTATTGAAAATATTGTTTTGGTTATAAAATAATGGATTGATGATAGTTTATAGGGTTGGAGAAGGATCATAAATGGAAGAATCATGAAAGAAGACATTACCTCAAATCAGGTAACTTCTTTTGATTTAAGCTAAAATCCTTTCTTGAATTGACGTATGCCTAAGGTAAGGTTTATAGTAGGAATATATGATATTTTGGAGCTTATTTGGGTAGTGTTTTGATGATCCAATGGACTTGAGAGGTGTGAGTAAGAGTTAGAGTTGATGTCTTTTTATAAGAGGGAGGAGGGGCACTTTAGGAATTATTCACAGTATTATTTTATTATAAAATAACTTTTGGTTTCAAATGGTCCCAAAGTCATTAATACAAAATATAATATGGTTTGTGGGGGAATACCTCTCAACAAATAGGTATTAGATAAGTCTGGGTAACAAATTTAACCATATCTTTTAGCTATAACCCTTAGTTAACTAATTTAACTCTTTCCATGTCTTATTGTGTATTCATAATATATGGTAATATAGTTTCTATAAAAATCCATTCGAACCTCAAGTCATAAATTAAGAAAATTTTCTATATTATTTAAGTCTTTCAGATGAATCATTTATTTTAGGACTATTATATCATTTAATAAAAAATTTTCTATAAAAACTAATTTATGTAAATTTGTATACTATTCATATCTTGACATTTTAAAAAATCTATAACAAATTTATTCTTTCTAAAATAACTCATTAATTCAAATATAACAAGTCATAAGTATCCCTATAATTCATGTATGTAATAAAACATGTCAAAAAAAATTTACTTTAATTTTTATAACCTCATTTATTTAAAACATTCATTAATATGGTAATCACTAAATCATCATTGTATTGTAAATAAATTTATATATTTAATGTATAAAAAATATAAATAAAATACCATGATGTATGGAATATTTTTATATTTCTATGAACTATTAACAGGTAAAGATATCACTTATATTACACCATATAAACATTGTTTTTGTCAAATATATGTTTTTATGTTATATTTTCCTTACCTTTAAATTAAAAGTAATTAAATGTCATATTCACACACATGTAGCCCCATGGGGTCCTAAAATCGACCAAAGGTTTCCCCTGGTTAGACGTATCCCATCCAATAGGTTTAAAGATATATTTTAGGCTAATTTAATATTATTAAAATATAATTTTTACCCTTATTTACATGATTTACCCATTAACCATGGTAAATAAAATATTTACTAAAGTTAATATTCATAATGTATAAAAATAACGGATATATATTTGCACAAGTTGGTCCTCCTAATTCCAAAAGGGGAATCTATTTTTCAAAATTCAAAACACAGAAATTGAAAAAATTAATTTAAAATTAACACCCATGGTCAAAACCAAAAGAACGTATTTATGAAATAAAAACAACAAAAATATTGACCTATGTTTATGTCCAAAATCGATGTAAAATTAATCACAATGAAAAAATTGGCTTAAATGAAAAAAATTATATTAAAATTCAAAACCAACTAAAAGTACAATAATACTATATAAATAAATTAGATTAAAAGGAAATTTTGAATTTAAATGAAGGATTTTTCACTGTTTATAAAAAATGATCTTTAATAGGAAAATAACAACATTTCATCCATAGTTAATTTTGATATCCCTCTTCTAAAGGAGAATTTTATTTTTTACAAATATAACATAAAAAGGATACAAAAACTATATTTGAAAATGGTTCACCATCAAATGGTTGTAAATCTACCTTTAAAAAAATATTAAAGTATTTCATGCTTATAACCAGATCCTTTGTTAGTTTGGGCCACTAATATTTATTGGATAATTGTAAAAACATTTTAGAAACATGTTTAATCATAATTTAGTTAGATATTTTCATTCCTGTAAGTATAATTGATATGCATTAACTACATTTTAAAATAATAATAATTTTTTTTCGGTATAACTCAATTTTGTATGCAACATAATATTTCAAGGAATCCCATTCTTGGATGTGAAGTATCATATCAGAAAAGGTGTCATATTTAACATAAAATTAATATCTTATTCATAAAATGTAATACAAATGAAAAAAGTATTATTATATAAATACTTGGGTTGTTACATTATCAGATGACAAAAGTTTCCCATTTCATACTGATCATAGATAGTCATTCTATAGATGAATGGTAAAACATCTCTTGTATAATGTACAAAAAATGTGGATACTTACAAGATAATATCATATTGGGATTTTCATTTTATATCATGGTTTTGGAATGAATCAGAGAAGTCTTTTGGTACACTATTGAAGTGGAGTATAACATATCATCTGTTGACACATGGACAACCAAAAAGGATTATTCTGATCCTTGTGGATATTATTGAGGCATGTAACCAAGATAAAAACAGAGATGGGAATTATCACCTAGATATTTTTTAGTTTACATGCAACAGTATTTAAAATAATTCAATCCTTATGGAACCTTTTGATGATCTCTATGGCTTACCAGTTGTTCACCATGATGTTGGACTGAGGTTGGTGAGCTAGTTGTTGGGGATAGAGTATGGTGCAACTCACATTCATGTAGCTGGTTTTGATTAAGACATGATTGTACACTACTGAAAATATGTTCAATTATTATGTTTTCAATTGGAGAAAACCCTTATAATTCATAGTATGTAACAGGGTCTTCATGTGGGTGACTATTTGACAACATAATTGATTGTTGTAGAAGTAAGGTATCCTATAAGTTAGAATTGATGTATAGTTTGATATTATCAAGCATTTTATGATTGTGACCAATCATTTGGATCATCTTACATGGTATCATGGTATGACTTAGGTGTTCCATGTCTCTTAGAATCTAAGGTATTTACCCGGTCCTATGCATGTTATGAATTATGAGGATATTGAGTAGGATCCTAATTAATCATTTGGGGAGATCCAAGTGCATATCATTGATTTTAGTGAGAAAGTGAAGTTAGGGATGATACATAAACTCTTAAAAGACATTTGGATTTATTATATGATCCATGAAAATATTATGGATTGTGGATATTATGTTCTACCAAAATTCATGAGTTTTTTGACCAATAAGACAAGAGACACTACTCGAGAACGTTATGTCATTAATGGGAAAATATTGTAAAACCCATGGATTTTAAAAATGGCCATCGATTATTTCTATCAGATAAGAGGATTGATTAATTTATTTTTTAGTTGTAATTTGTTTTTTTGGATTGGTTCTTGTTTTTCATCATCTATGGTGATGTTGTAGGAAAATTGGTTCATTATGTCATTGTGTTTAGCTTTGATGGACATGGATAATTATTCATAGTTAAAACATGGATATTTGACTATAATGCGGAGCCTAGATGTTGTAGTTCATGTGATTCTTCTATTTTTAGGGTCACTGCACTGTGGAGAAGTAGTTGTGATATAGTCTCCATTTCAAGCCAAATTTGTTTCGTTTTGGTGATATCCCTTTCACCAAAGTCATTTACACGTGTTTACATGATTTCAACATTGAACAAGGTATAGATTTTAGAATCTTTTTTTACAAGTCGCAGTTTTAGTGTATCCAACTCCCTTATTCCATAGTCCATTTTATTTTTGGGACCATAGTGGTATATACCTATTTCTTCACTATAATACATGTTTTTATAGAAATAATATATATATATAAAGCACATTTTACTAATAATTATCTTGGTTTTACAACTTAATCCTTGATTGTCTATATTAATACATAAATATCTCTTCATTCCCATATTATCATGGATTCATCCTCAACATTTGAGGATCATTTATTGGACATTCTAAATTATTTTTCCTACAATTATACTTTTTTTTCACAATCGGGTTTTTGATTGCATTCTATGTTCTGTTTTGGATTAGGTTTTTAGTTATTTTCTCATGAACCAGGTGTGATAGTTTTGACTTTTTGGGTTATTTACTTTGTATATTATTAGTCTTGTAATTTTCCATGATTTTACACTTGAATTTTTTAGAAATGTATATTTTTTAGGAGGACAATGTGGGTTTCATGGTTGGCGAATTGTTAGTAGAAAATGTTCACCCAACATAGGTAACCATGCAGTAGTTTAGGGGTTTCAGCTAGAAGATTTCACATGTCTTCCACATGGTAAGTTTTTCTATGCAGATAAACCATTCTATAAGTACCTGTTAAGGTAGATATGTACACATGGTCATTTTACAGTTTGAAAAACCTTATAGACTATCTGTGTGGTCTATCATAGTCATTAAATTGGATTTCCCCTATTTTTATCTCCATTATTTTTCGCCGTAAACCCGATTTTACCACCTTTATTGGCCTCCCCATCCCAAGTAACACCACCCTCCTTCTCATTTTCTCCCTTGGTCTCATTTTTGTGGTGGATTCATCTCATGTACATCAAGGAATCTTTATTTAAGTCTCTCCTCCTATGATTTTATCCTCTATACTCGGTTTTCCCACATTCCTCTTTGGGTTCCGATTTTTTAGTGGGTGTAGTGGTAGATTTAGGGTTTTTTTCATGTTTATTAGGATTATATATTGATATTTTAGGTCATACAATTTCATTCTAGGGACTTTTGGGGGTTTGGATGGTGGATCACACAATTATTTCCAGAAGTTCATTACAAAGTGAAAGGTTATTCTTTGCCTTAAAATTTTTCAATATTTTTAGTATTATTGTTTGTTTATTTATTATTATTGTATTAATAAATTGTGTGGTGAGATCTCCATTAGAGATTTACCTGGGGTGCTCTTTTATGGCATGAGACATATGTTATATTATTCCATCAAATGTCACACCATGGACCATTAGTGTATTTCATATTTAAGGATGTTTATTTTAGTAAAATTTTACTTTTTTAATTTTCCCATTAAATGTGTTGTTTTTTAAATGATTCCTTAATTAAATTGTATCCTTTGGAGGTGTTTTCGTGGAGTATGGTCCTTCTTATAAAGTTTTTCTTTAACATTTATTATTTGTTTTCACATGAATGACTGTGTTAGTTTTTCTTCAAATTTTATAGAATGAAATCAATTTATTTTGGTGAATCCTACTAGGACTAGGATAACACCATAAAAATACCATTGGGTATATATTTACTTGTTCAATTTAATTAGGTAATAAAAGGGTGTTTGGTGATGGTGATTGGGTATTGGTAGTTGACTTCTCTTTTGGATCATGGTGATGGTGGCTTTAGATTTATCATTCTCTAATTACATAGATGATTGGGATGAATTTTTATTCCCCTTTTGTTGTAATATTTTTTTTGGTTTGTTCTCAATGTTGTAGGAAAAAAATTTAGAATGACGTTATTAAATTATGGTCTTTTTATTTCCAGTTTTGGTTTATTTATAATTATTATTGGTTGTTATGCATATATAATATAGTTAAATTGTTCCCAATTTGTATTGTTGATACTTGGGCATTTTTTTCTAGCCCGTAGGGATCAAGAACTCACTCCTTGCCTTTCCACGTACCAGGTCAGTAATTGGATCAGATAAAGCCCCAGATTGGTTCATGAAAAATGGTATCAGATTAGGTATTCTCATTTGGGTTATGTTTTTTGGGAATATTACGGGTAGACCAGAGCATAAATTATTGGGACTTGATGAATTGGTTACGAGTATGATTTCGGATCAACACACCTTGGGATGAAACTCAGGTTATTAGGGAAATTCCGATTCAATTTCAGTAGTTCAGTGTTTGGGAATTGAAAAGGAATTGGGATGGTTGTATTAGTGATGCTCATGGGGCTTGGAAATCCTTTCAGATCCGAGAACATTGTCCAATAATATTCTCTGTGATAGTTGTATGATTGGAATATAGACACCAACAATATGGCCATGTTATTAATCAGATCTAGTTTCCCTCTTTGATTTTTTTTTCATTCTCCATATTGTCTAAAAATTTATTCTGAATCTACTTGATTGATAATTGAGTAACACTAGATCTTAAAATGGAGATGGTTTGATTACTAGAATGTGGAAAATGGTTTTTTATAATTTTTTTGTATCGTAATTTTAATAGGTGGTTTTATATAATGTATTTTTTCAATAAATATGTTAGAGTTTTTGGATATTGTATTTTTATAATAAAAAATTGTGGTTTATCAAAAATAGGTTTCTTGGAAAATGAAAATTTATTTTTGAAAATGTTTTTGAATCTTTTTTTAAATAGGAAGAGATGAGTTTTTAATTTAATGGTTATTGAGGGTGTGGGGTTCGATGTGCAATTGAAAATATTTTAAAATGGGTGTAATGTATTTTAATCGATGGGAAGAGTTTTTTAATTAGATATATTTTTATTATAGTTTTTTTAAAATGTTTTATCAAATTTGAAATGGGATTTGGGTATTGTGGCTAACTGTTTTTGAAAATATGATTCATGAGATTTGATATGGAAGTATGAAATGAATGATAATTTTGTAAAGTGGAAATATTTTTTTGAACTTTTGTATTCTAATGTGTTACCACATTCAACTGACTTGTGTGGAAGGTGGAAACATTCTACGTTTGGCATGGGAAAATGAATGTGTGAGACTCAAAGGGATACCATTGGTTGATGTACATCTCAAAATCCAATTTTATTTCTCAAGGTTACTTTATGATGAAATGTGATGTTTTGATAACCAGTGATTGTGTGGTGTGTCTTCTTGTATCCTGAGAATGTTTTTTGGGAAATTTTTTTATATTTATAGTCCTTCATGTCTAGAGGGTGTTTTAATGATTTTTTTCGTGTCAATAGGTCGACTATGAAATGGTGGACAGTGGGTAGTTTTAGAAAAAAATTCAGGAAACCCTTGGGTTGAATCCCCCTATGTGTTCGGTTTTTGTGGTATAATTTGGCCAATGGGGTAGTTTTTTGGATCTTCAATTTCCCTTATTGGATATTGTATTCCAAAATAAATATTCTATACATTATCAACGTGCAGATGGAGGAGATTTATCATATATAGACCCTCAATTTGGGCAAAGTATGTACTTTCATCATGATATTTGGGAATTGAATCCACCTCTTCTTTTTTGGTCAAGTAGATTCTATCATTGTGGAAGAGTAGATATAGATAGAACTGAAATAAGCCTTATTTTATTGAGTTTCCTATGCTGTATAAGGGGATGTTTAACAACATTATGCACAGTTATCCTTCCTGGAAGTAGTAAATAGAGTTCTACTAAAGAGATTTGAAAGATGCATGGAGTTATTGATGGTGGACACAATGTAAGAATAACCTCTAGGTCTTTCATTGATTTCTTCTGGTCTTGGGATCTTGTTATTCCATTAGTGTGGAATGGTTAGGAAAAATAGATTTTTCTATTTGAGTGCTCTAAAATCCATTCATATCTATGGATTCTTAAATAACTAGAACTAGTTCATATTTTGTCTTTCTAGGAGGTGTCACAGATCTACGTCCACCTCTTTGAAGACACCCCAACTGATTTGCAGGAGAAGGAATCCGCACAAGGTACATTTTAAGCCCCCGAACACGTATTATGTTACTATCAGTTGTACTGATCATGTTGGGATGGTGTAAAATACTCCAAGAACATCTTCTTTAACAAAAGTGTGTTTTCTTGAAAGGAAATTTTGAATTTCTCCTTTTTAGGAAGAATATTATTCTGAGTTATCTACCCCCATTATCTCTTTTTGGAAGTGGAAATGGATGATACATGTGCATCCAATAATTCCATGTCATGTTGATGTTCCATGTATAGGAGAAGTGGTTATCATGATGTGTTCTATTTTGTTAAACCTACCAAGGTTTTTGTATGGCTGGTCGAGGTATCAAAAAGAGGTGTTTCGATCAGGGTTTTCAATTCTTGATTGCTAGAAACGATATGCTTCAAACATTAGGGCTCCAACCACATGCCTCGGTGTGAATCTGGCATAGATTCAAGAACCACCTTGGGTGTAAAAGACAATGGTCTTACATCCATCTTTAGTAATGGATATGGAGATAGTTTGATCTTCTCGGGTATCTTTTTTTTTTCAAATTGTCCTTTTTGGTGGAATGTGGCCTAGGGACCATGTTTCTACACTATGAACCATGTGGGTGGAAGAGTTCCTCCTTATTTATAAGGAGACATGTTCATTTCATCTTCTTAAAACCCCAGTTCTTGTTCCTTATTATATGTGAGTCTCCATTTTGTGGTCCTTGTATAGAAAGCCTTGGGAATAAATATTAGTTTTTCTTTGGGATTAAATGATTATAGAAACATTCCATGAGAGTTATGAGACACATTGTGTTCCCCATTTGGTTTGGAGTTTCATTTGTGTGTCCCCTTATGTTTGGAATTTCGTCTATGTAGGGTTTATGATATAATTTTATGTTGTTTGGTTATTATGGTGAGGATAACCATTGTAGTTCTCGTTCAAATTACACTAGAATGAATCCATGTTAGCTAATTTGTTATGGTGGAGAGTCAGCTAGGGCCCCCTAATGTTGGTAGTCTGGTTTAGTATCTGGTTATTGTTTATTAGTGGGTGGTCTCGAAAAAATCCATCTAATTCTGAGTTTTTCCCTTAAGTAAGTATTGGAGCGGAAGTATTCCTAGTAGTTTAATTGAATAAATATTGTGGTAGTCTTTTTTGGATTCATTATTAATCTTAGGTAAGTGGTATGAGTTTTTTTTTGGTGATGTGTAAGGTGTTCATAGATCGAGAAGAAAAATGGGCATTATAAGATTTCTTTCTCATTGATCGATATACTATAGGTGTTTCCGCTTTTGTGGGTGGAAGGCATAAAGGGGAGTTTATTCTTTGATTTTTCCTCCTGAGTTCATCTTGTAAAAATATTTTCCTTCACAGAGCATTATGGTAAATTTTTTATTTAAAATTTTTTGGGGATCTCCTTGATCTATGAAAGAATGAAAGTTTTCTTTCCAGGCCAGGTCTAGTTTTGGATTTTTATGGGGGTTAGAGTTATGGTGTCGATAATTGTCACACTCAGGTTTTTTTATCTCACCATTTCTTCTATTTTGGGTTTGGTTCATGGTTATTTTATCAGAAAACGGTTCTATAAGGTTTGAATTTTTGATGTATTTTTTTAATATTCTTATTATAGTTCTATTCCACGAGTTTAGCCCTGAATTTTTTTATAAATATATTTGTTTTATTTTGGAAAGTTTTTGGGACAGAGTTTTCACATGGTTTGTAGAAATCATGCACCCTACCCAGGTAACCATGTTGTAGGTTTGTGGTTTTTTTAAAAAGGTGTTTCATATATTTCACATGGTATGTGAGGCCATGAAGATTAACCATGAGGTATGTACCTCCTTAGGAAAATATGTAAACTCATTTTCCACATGGTTTGACCAACTGTACGGTCTGTCTTTAACAGTATAATTTTTTTCTCTTTTTCTATATCTCTGATTTTTGGCACTAAACCATATTTTCTATCCTCGCTCGGCCTCCCCAGCAATAGGCGTTACTTCCTTATTAACCTCCTCTCTGTTGGGATCATATTGGTGGTGTTTTTAGCTTATAATTTTTAAGAAATCTTCAAGTATGTCTCGCATCTCTTGATTTAATTCTCTATCCTAGGGTTTCCCTCCATCCTCTTGGGGAATCACTTATTCTAGAGGATTGTGTGGTCGATTAAGGGGTTTTCATGGTTAAATAGTGTTTATATTGATGTTTTTTGATATATATCACCTTTTTAGGGTCTTGTGGGGTAGTGGATGGATTTTCAAATTATTATTTCTGGATGTTTCAGCTAATGACGTCAATGGTTCCATGAATTAACATTTTTAAATTTTTCTAATATCCTAGTTTGTGTATTTATTATTATTCTATAAATTAATTGTGTGATGAAAAGTACATATTTGGATTTTTTGGCATGGGATCTTCTTGAAAGTGTATTATTAAATGAATTTAATGGTAAAAATGGGTCTTATAAACTAAATGAGTTTTGTTTCATATTGGATTCCTTATAATGAACTTTTGAAGTGTATTGTGAATTGTATTAATAAAGGGAATCATGTTTTAAATTTAAATTTGGTTAGGATTGGATTTTAATGGGTCATATCAAATGAAAAATATTAATATGATTATGTGACTTTCATGTGATAATTTCCAAGGGGTTTTATTAACTGTCCAAGTGCGGGAAAATGTATTTGGAAATTTTTTTGGTGTCTGTAAAATGGGAAGTAGTTTGGTTTATGGAAAATGGTGATTTCTTGATGTATTTATAATTCTTTTCACGTTTATGTGAATGTGGTGGTATGTGTGGCATGTGAACATGTAAATTAGCACAATGGGAACCCCAAGAATCTAGATGGGAAGACTATAACTGGTGCGCTAGTGATATGGATGTGGCTGGTCCTAGTTTCACATACCTAGAATAACAATTACTACACTAATTGTTCTATTATGATGATTTATCTTCACTAGAGTTATTGAGGTTTCTTTTCTATTGTGGATCATGCATGAGGATAGGGACGGTTGTGTCTACTATACCACTTTTTATTGAGGTATGAGGATTGAGTGACTCACTTGAGCTAAATCATCCTTAGGGATTTACCTATGGTGATCTCTTGTGACATGAGACTAATGTGATTTCATTTAATATATCAAACTAATGCGGACCTTGAGTGTATTTCATTTTTAATAAGTTCTATTTTAATAAAATTTTCTTACTGTAATTCTACTGTTAAAATTGTTGTTTTGAAAATGTTTCCTTAATGAAATGGTTTCCTTTTTAGTGGTTTTTCCGATGCATGCATCTTCGAAAAACAATTTTATTCAAATATTTCTTAAAGGATTTTGTATCAATGTAATTGAAAAATTTTCTTCAAATGTTATAGAATATAATCCTTTTCTTTGGGTGTGTTTCTTCTAGGATTCGGTTCACACAATACATAAACCATTAGGTGTGTGTAGACTTGTTATATTGGCTCAGGTAAATGTAGGGTGTTTGGTTATGGGGGTTGGGGATTTTAGTGGTATCCTCTATTGGGGCTTGGTGAAAGTGGTTTGAGGTTATTTCTCCTATTGTAACAAGGAGGTTTGGATGGTGTTTCAGTCCCCTTTTTGTTGTAGTATTTTTTTGGGTTTTTCCTATGTTGTATGAATTAAATATAGAAAGCTGTAATCCCATGTTTGGTTGTTGTATTTTAGTTTTTGATTATTTATAAGTATTATTGGTCGTTATATTTATGTATTAAAATGAAATCATTCCCAAGATTCATTTTTCATACTCGGGCACTAGTTTCATGCCCATGGGGATCAGGAATTCCCTTCAATCCATGCCACCGACCCGTTTATGTTCTCGTTTAGAAGACATCATGTCTTGGTTCTTGTTAAATTTTCTCCCTTATCATTGATTCAATGAAATATATATTTTTACTTATCAATATTATTCTAGTATTTTCATCTTGAATCTATTTTTAGATGAATTAGTAATGGCTCTAAGATGCTATTGGTGTGTTCTATTTTTATGGATGGTCATAAAATCTAGTTTGGGTGATGAAAATCTGCATCAATTGTAATGTTGACATTGAAAATATTTATGTGTGAAATTCCTTACCATATAGGGGATTTATCCAAAAATAATTTCCATGTTATGTTATATGTGTGTGCTTCCATATATTCCTTGTGTGGCCTCACACGTTGAACCATGATTGGACATATCATAGAGAACCGTAGTGTGATATGATATTCATGTGTAGGAATGTGTAGCCATGAGACAATTTTTTTCCAATTCCTATAAACATATGTTATTAATATAATGAAACTTCTTCAAAGAGACTTATTTTGTGTATGATATATTGTTTTTGTTCTATGCATGGTACAATTGAAACATCTGGGCCCATCATGGACATACATCCCTAAAGTGGTAGTGTATTTAGATGATTCATGTGAGATGATTATTGGACCATGATGGATGATGCTTCATTATGTCCTATTGTGGCCTACCCTGGGGGCATGATTTTTATATGAGTTTTGAATCAAGAGGATATTGTTTTGAATGATGGTATTTTGTGATCCTACCCATGTGGTTGTAATAAGAATGATGGTCTTTCATTATATAACATGTATTACTAGGGTTTGTACAACTATAATATTACCTTATGGATGGATTGTCCTCCTATTATTTTCCATATCCATTCATATAATCATCCATTTTGGGGATAAAGAGGTTATTGTCAATGTTCATTGAGGCTTGGTTAGTAGATAGGTTCTCGGTATAGTTTTGTTTTCTTGTTTGTGTGAATTACTATTATTATAATATAATTACCCTATTTATATATGAACACATATGTTATGGATTCATTAGAGGTCCCTTAATATCTTATACTTATGCCCTAAATAGGTATCTAGATTAGCGTGTTGATTTCATAACTAGAGATCTGGCGAAGAAATGTTCCATTTTATAGGGAGATGAGGAGCCATAGGCTTAGTGTTGAAGGTGGTGTCAATACATAATTTGGACTATTAATATCACTTTTTTTGATATGGTGTTTAATCTTCCATATTTGTGGTCCATTGATTCTTTTTTTGACATAATGTGGATTATATTATTGAATTTTTAATTATATTATTATATTATTATATTAGTTTAGACTATGGTTATGTTTTACGGATCTGTGATGGTCTTGATTATTGAGCGTACAATATCCCCACTACTACATTAGACACTCTGCATAAGGAAACAACCTCTTGTGTACAGGGATGTGTAAATGAGGTCTTACAGTGTCCCGACATGAGATCTATTCATGAATTTAAAATATGAAACATTAATTATATAGAGATTAATTATTTATATTTATCATTTCGAATGTAAATAAGTAGTAGATTCAATATATCATGAATTCTGGTGGTGATAAAGAGATCAATGATGGTGAATGAACTTGGAGAACATGTGAAACAATGGTATTTAATATGACATATATTGAATGTGTTAATGAAGTTCCATTCATATATTTAAAAATAAGATAAAGAATATTTTTTCTATACAAATTTAAATGGATTTATTCTGTGTATAATCCTTGAAAAAATAGACAAAATGAAGTAGCCTTTTATGTCTAATGATTGTACAACTATTCTTATAATGAATTAAGTATAAGTGATGATTTTGATGGAAGAATATTTAACTATGTTTTACAAGTTTCTTATGAATATGAAAATACATCTATTGATAAGTAAATTAAATATCTAACTTTGAGATCAATTAATCTAGATGAAGTAGATTAGAATCTGTATTTGGATTATCAATAATGAAAGAAACATTAATATATAAAAAATATCCCCTAGAAAATTATTGGATAAAATTTATGAACTTTTAAATTCTCAAATAAAATATCCATAAATAGATACATATCATTACATTAATAAGATGAAATAATTAAATCTAAAAATTTAATGAAGACAATCAGTATAAATAAGATTTGAAATAAAAATATAGATGTAATAATGATGATCCAAAAGAAATTTTGAAAGATAATATATGGATGTTACATGATTTGGTGATGATACTTATTTGAACTTTATATGAAAGATGAAAGAAAAATGTAAATACAATTTTGGATGGTATAAAAATAGACTTATAAAAAAATATTTTATATATAATATAGTGAGTATCTATCACGAACTAACCCGGGTCAACCTTGAACCAGTCACCCGAGCCGGCCCTTGGAATGGCCCGAGGGGCATTCTCGATCCCCACGGGTTGGCAACTGGTGTTGGGCATAAAAAATATAACCTTTGGGAATGATTTGGACAATGAGAAAAAGATAACCAAACAAGTAAATACTGAATATAGTAGAAAAGACTAGAAGTGGAAAGAAAATAACAGTACATACCTCCTTGTGACCTCCTTGGTCACCACCAAACTCAAGACCATGTTGCTCTAACATTGAGCAGCTGAACTAGGAACTTGTATGAGAAACTGAACCTTCAACTGGAAAGATATAATATGCGTGAGCACCGATATGCTTGGTACGGATGCCAATAATAAACCACTGAATCTAACAATTCCCTTTTCAAAAATAGACCACTGACAGAAGATTGAAATACAAATATGAAAGTAGGGTTATCATATTTTAAAATATGCCACATGTTTTTCTCATTTAAAAACCCAACACACGCTACACAGAATTTCCAAAATCATTATCTATTTTATAATTGAAATCCAAAATAGAAAAATACCAAATCTAGGGTAGAGTGAACAAGAAAAAGTAAAACATAAAATAATCTAGTGCAACGAAAAATAAACAAGCAATTTAAATAATTCAGCAACCATGGGTTGTCCTCAACATCCCTAGAAGACCCTAGGATGTACTCGGTTTCAGAACCACCTGCCGAAATATGGTGAAGCTCTTATGTCTACAACCTACTAGCCTCCCTAACTGATCAATCTAGTGGTAATGCCCCCCTGGAATAGCAACAAATCCAGGGGTACCAACCCGTCTAATCGGTGTTGGTCAGCAACCGTCCCTCGATCATCTAAAAGACTCCCAGGAAACCATGGAGGTTAAATAATACTATGTAAGTAGGAATGCCCTCGCACTCATGACACATCTCACCACACGTGCCTACCCCAAACATGGACTCTTTTTATGCATTTGACCATAAAGGGATACCCTAGATAAGAGTTCCCTATATATATATATATAAGTATACATGTCAAACATGCAATGTGCCAACCAAGAAGTCATATCATTTGGTTATCAAAACCACTTTATTCAACACATGGAGTTGTAAATCAGGCCACTAGTTTTACATAATCATTTCCTTCATGAAAACATTACAAAATATCTTCCAAAACAACCCTAAACACCACTTTTTTATTTAAAATGCCAAACGGGCCCTTAGATTCCTTGTTTCATGGCATTGCAATAAACGTCTTTAGTGATACCAAATTCAATTAGTAAAATAAACAAACCCAAGAGTTCTCTTACTCCACGCACTCAAAAAAATATATTCATCAAAATACAAATGGTCATATACGCATGGATTTCTTTTCAATCCAATTTAAAGAACAACAAAAAGAGACCCACATTATTTAGAAAACAAGTACTGTTTATAAACCAAGGATTTGAGAAAAATACCAATTCAAAGAGATGCGAAATCATTTCTTCAAAAGTATTATGTTTCATGAAATCAACCAAAGCAGGACAATCATGTTTCATAATATGTTTCTACCAGAAAACACCACTCAAAATATCCAAAATTAACATTTGCAGATAAAGGCTGTTAGTTCCAACCAAGTTGGCAATGCATAAACATGTGCGTAAATAGAGGAGAAACAAAAAACCCTTTTTTAATCAAATATTTCAACAGTAAAACACTACCATAAGTTAACTATATACATACTAGAGGTGAGAAACAAAATCTAAAATTCAATTATGAAAATGAAAGCATTAAATTGATTAAAATTGGGAGAAAAGGCACGGGAGCACCTACACATAATCAAGGAACTACTTCAAAGCATGTTTTTAACACTTTTAACCATCAATGAAACAATTCAATAAATAAACAATCATGATTATAAGGGTGCAAATAAAATTTATAAACTCAATGAAAACTTGCAAGTACCTATAGAAATCATCAGAAAGAGTGAAGGGATGAAAATACCTACTTTGAACAAACGTCATGTGAATCATTCTAACTCAAGGAGCACCTCACTCGCACGCACACACTTCCATATATATATATATATATATATCCTTAAATAGATGCATGTAATCTCCACGCCATGAGGGAACACAGACAAAAAATATATATCTATCTATACATATCCATACCTGGGAATATGCGTGTGCACCTTCCAAACCAATCGTAACTCCATACTATAGATCCCCGAGACTCAAAAACCCCACAAATCCCTAAAATAAATTTAATCCAAACAAAGAAATCAAGATACAATTCAAAAATCAACCCTACAAAAATCACAAAGTTCCCAAGTAAAACCCAAATCACGCATTATCATTTTTTAAATAAAACTAAGGGCAACACACCCAAAATTGTTTCATTTATTTTTAAAAGCTCATATCACAATTTATCAACACCCAAAGTACATAAACACATAACCACAATTAATGAAGCATGTTAATGACCAATTTTTAAACAATTCATCAATGTCGAAGCATCACAAAAAGCATGAAGAGAAAACCATAAAAATGCTAATTAAATTATAAAAATCGTCAAAATAACATTTGTCACATAAGCAAGAAAATCATCGTAGACGTATATAGACATTAACCAGGAACCGACTCAAAACATATTTGTAATAAATTATAAAAAAATAAGAACTCTATAGAAAGATAATTAAGGGTATAAAAATCTAAAAAACGACTTTTAAAACTAAAATAATGAGTGCAAACATTAGTGGAGTGCTCCGTAAAATAAAATATGTGAATTCACCTTCCTCGGCGGGGCACAAATAAAATCACACCACAACGGAAGCGAGAAAAGGACATTGCAGACCCATCGCATACCTACAAAAAAGAGGAACACACACAAATAAAAATCCCTCAGTTAGGGTTTGGCCAAATCAAATAAAACAACCGAAAAAAGGAAAAACATAAAAAAAATAAGGATACCGAAGGGGGGGGGGGTCACACCAGTTGAGGGTGGTGCCGCCGGAGCTGGTGAGGTCGATCAGAGCTTGCGATGTCGGCCAGAGGTCAGGGAGCCGGGGTGGTCGAACGACGCATGGAGGGGCTGGTGCGGGCGGAAGCGTAGGGAGGAGGCTGGTAGGGGGCTGTGACTTAGATAGGAGGAGGCCAGGAGGCGGGCCACGACCAGAGGGAGCTCCAGTAAGGGGGTGTGAGCGCAGGAACGTACTAGGGGGCGTTGCACGATTACAAGGGAGGGGGTGTGTTCGTAATGGGAGAAAGAGGATAAATGCAAGAGGGAAAAAATGTGGTTAGCATGATAGGAATTTAGGGGGGAAGAGGGGAGGAACGTGAGGGGATAAAAAAATTTAGTGTGATTGGTATGAGATAGAAAAAAGAAAGTAAGTTAAAACCCTTTAAAAAAATAACAATAACAAAAAATAAAATAAAATAAAAAATTAAGGATAATAATAATAATAATAATAAATAAATAATCCAAAACTAAACCAAGAATAATAATAATAATTCTAATATAAATTTTATAAGAATAATATTACTATCAATTTAATGATGATGTTATTATTATTATCTAAAAAAATAAACTTATCATCGTGGTTGAAGAATTTATAAAATTTAGTTATATCAACTATTGCCAATCGTAAAATCACCAGGGTCGAACGCACGGGCACTACAAACAGTACAGTGACCGTGCACCGGCCCGAGACCCACTAGAATCATCAAAGATTAAAAAATTTCAAACCCAGACCCAAACCCAACTCTATCCAAAAGATGCGGGACTAAGAGAAGAATAAAATAAAAATTCATCCTTGGTCAGGGTGTGACTATTCTCCACACCATAGACACTTTCTTCCCCCCAAACGTCACCAAGACAATAGTCGACCGAACTTGAGTCCATACCTAGACAAAATCATAGAAACCCGACAGGCTCGGGGTGACCATTACCAACACACATCACACCTGACCAACTCAAGAAAAATCATTGCCCGGTGTTTAGGAGAGAACATGGGAGGGTTATCCCCACTACAAAAATTTACTAACACAGAAACCTTGAAATACGAACACACCACCCTCCAATGGTGGAAACACAGGAACTACCATACGAAACTCCTCCATTTTTCCCACATGGACTCAATGAAAAACCTAAGACTTTGACTAAAATCTCTCTATGGAATAACCCTGAAACCTAAAGATGAGAAATAAACTCAACACCTCCCATCAATTTTACAAAATGAAAATCCCACTAACGAACACAGCTAAGACCAATTCAAAATTAGAATAGGTCCATCTATTTACAGGCCCACACAATTCCAAGAGACCGAACAATTTTGAAAACCTCATTGAGATCATATAAGACCGCTTGAATTACGGTACAATGAGATCATCACACCACAACAACGAGTATGATTTTACAAGGCGACGAGAATCGAACAAGAATACCTTGTATATTTCCATCTAAAGTTGAAAACATGATATGAGCCGATGTTCCAAACACCGTAGACAAATCCTGACTGTGTGCGAGCTTCACCTTAAGACCTGTGGTTGGGTATATGATGGCTAAATCATCCCCTGCCTCACAGTCAGATAGTTGAATTATCCATTCCCCAACTTATTCTTCTTCTTGAAAATTAAAACAACCACAACAATGACATGTTTTTAATGGAACCAAATATAATGGCTTAGAATGCCCAAACTCGCCATACTAGTGGCACACAATTTGATGTTCAGAGCAAACTAGGAGTCAGCACCTACGAAGATGGTGTCTTGGTGACTGGTTCCTCTAGCAAACACTCCTTACCCGTTGGGGAACCTTCACTAGAGCTAATTACCATAAAAAACACCCCAATATTCAATGCATGGGAGACATCCATATTTACTAGTCCAGAACTGGACCCTCAAATAAACCTGAGATGGTATGAACCCTAACAACTATGGGAGTTCCCAAAATCCTGAAGACCCACTCTAATTTCACAACCACACAACAGCCTCTAACGAACTTTTATTACTTTGATCAATAGGGAACATGAAAAAATAACTGAAAACTAGTCTTAAATCATTAGCAACTTTAGAGGCATTTCTGGGAGACATACTCGGAACAACACGAAAAACACAACTGAATTCGACATCTAGCCAAAACTCAATCAAAGCAACATCCTGAGCCAAGGGCAACAAACTCATAAGCTAAACATAAAAAAACATAAGTAAAAAAAATTAATTTTCCAAAAACCACAATTTCTTTTAAATTTTGAATCTCACCTATGGCCCCTTATGGACTGTCACATGTGCATTCACCCAATCCCTGGTACAATGTTCCCGGACAATTGCACCCACAGACTCTCTGCACATATGGATGCACATGTGACCCTCCATAAATAATACCAAGGTTTGAACACTTCTTTCCCTTATCAAATTCAAGCATGAAATAAAACATTTCAAATCGAAACACTCCAACTTTAATACCCCAATTTACCAATTTCAAAACAATTTAAAAAGAAATACTTTTCCATTTTAAAACCACTTTAATTTTTAATACATTCTCACATCGACCGAGATCAAAACAAAACACAGTCAACAACAAACCACCGGAATGAGGAACTAGTGCACATCCCTAACTCGGCGACATGGTGGTGAGCCATATCCCAAGTAAGGTATATCACTAAAAGGACCATGAACTGGACACTTAGAATCCACATGGGTCACCACCCCATGTGAGGCCACAACATGAACCAGTTCACCTTCATTATCATCCGTCAAACCATAAAAACCAAATGCAAAAGACTCAAAACCCAGACTACCTGTGGTTACTCAGGTCTCGTTATGGGTGGTGGTGATCAAGCACCAACAAGTAACTTACTTCCTGAGTTCTAAAAAATCCTAATCTCCTTCTACCAGCCATCCAAAATATCAAGGGCCTCCTAGGATACCTAATATAACAACTGGGACCCGCCCACTAGTTTCCCCACAGACACGTGGGACCCACCCTAGGTCTCACCCACGTGCCCGAATGGGTCATCTGACTAATGACTACCCTGAAGGCCAACACCTTTCCTTTTCAGTGTGCTATGTCCTCACTCACACACACCCATGGAAACATCCTAGAAATCCACCCATCCTTATCACTACTCCAGGACATGAACGATTAACTGTGGTGTTCTAATCAGATAGGCTATTGAAAAGGAAGGTTCACCGTGTTGACATGAGTCATATCATTTAGTCATTTAACCCTGTGTCATTTGGGGATGTTACAATCACCCCTGGCCTTTAGAGCACAACGTCCTGATTGTGGGCCCTACATCTCAAACTAGGAAGTACACCACAGTTAATGCTGGGTGCCACCTTTGATATCATTTTGTCACGAACCGACTTGGTTCAACCCTGAACCAGCCACCCGAGCTTGTCCGCGGCATGGCCCGAGGGGCGTTCCTGATCCCCATGGGCTAGAAACTAGTGTTGGGCATCAAAAAACTAACAATTGGGAATGATTTGGCCCGTGAATAAAATATAACCAAACTTGTAAAGTCTGACGATAGGAGAAAATACTAGCGGCAGAAAGAAAATAAATGTACATTACTCTTTGTGACCTCCTAGGTCACTACCCAACTCAAGACCACGTTGCTCCAACCTTGTGCAGCTAAACTAGGAACCTGTATGAGAAACTGAACCTGCAACTAGAAAGATATAATACGCGTGAGAACCGATATTCTCAGTAGGGATGCCATGAATAAACCACTGAATCCAACAATTCTCTTTTCCAAAACATTCCACTCACACAAGTTTGAAATACAAATATGAATGTAGGGATTTAAAATTTTAAAATATGCCACATGTTGTTCTCATTTAACACCCCAAAACACGCTACACAACATTTCCAAAATCATTTTCCATTTTATAAATGAAATCTAAAACAAAAAAAATACAAATGTTGGGCAAGAGTGAAACAAGTAATAGTTCCACTGAAAATAAACCAGTGCAACGAAAAGTAAACAATAAATGTAAATAATTAAGCAACCATGGGTGATCATAATCATTCCTAGAAAACCCATGGACGTACTCTGTTTCAAAACCACCTTCTGGGATATGGTGAGGCACCTATGTCTATTACCAAATGGCCACCGTAACTGACCAATCCAAGGTCAAAGCCCACCTATCCTAACAACAAATCCAGGGGGTACCAACCTGTCTAATCGATTTTGGTCAGAAACTATCACTCGATCATCTAAAAGATGCCCAAGAACCCATGGTGGTTGTAATAATACTATGTAAGTAGGAAGGCCCTCCCACGCGTGACTCATCTCACCGCACTTTTTTACCCCAGTCATGGATGCTTCCTATGCGTTCACCCATAAAGGGTTCCCTAGATAGGAGCACCCCATATATTTATATATATAAGGATATATGTCAAACATACAAAGTGCCAACTTGGCCGTCACATCATTTGGTATTCAAAACCACTTTATTAAACACTTGGAGTTGTAAATCAGGCCTCTAGATTTACATAATAAATGCCTTTATGAAAACATTTCAAAATATCTTCCAAAACAACCCTAAACACAACTTTCGTATTTATAAATCCAAACGGGCCCTTAGGTTCTATGATTCAAGGCATTGTAATAAAAGTCTTTAGTGATACCATATTCAATTTGTAAAATTAACAAACCCAAGCATTGTATTACACCATGCACTCAAAAAAATATATACATCAAAAGACAAACAGGGTTATATGCATGGATTTCATTTCAAACCAATTTAAAGTACCACACAAAGAGACCCACATCATTTAGAAAACAAGAACCTCTTATAAACCAAGGATTCGAGAAAAATTCCAATTCAATGAGATCAAAAATCATTTCATCAAAAAGAATTAAGTTCCATGAAATCAACCAATGCAAGAAAAACATGTTTCATAAAACGTTTCAACAACAAAACCCCACTCAAAACGTCGAACAATACCATTTCCAGAAAACGGTAGTTAGTTCCAAATAAGTGGGAAAGGCATAAACATGTGCGTAAATAGAGGAGCATCCAAAAATCCATTTTTAATCAAATATTAAAACAGTAAAACACTACCATAATTTTACTATAAACATACTAATGGTGCGAAACATAATCTAAAATTTAATTAAGAAAACGCATTCATTAAATTGATTAATATTGGGAGAAAAGGCATGAGAGCACCTATATATAACCAATGAAATATTTCAAAGCTATTTTTAACACCTTTATCCATCAAAGAAACACTACAATAAATAAACTATCAGGATTATAAGGTTTAAAATAAAATTGATAAACTAAACGAAACCATTCATGTACCTATGGAAAACATTGGAAAGAGAAATGCCTACCTCGAATAAAGGTCACGTCAAGCTTTATAACTCAAGGAGCATCTCGATCCCACGCACGAACTTCTATATATATATATATATCCTTGAACTGATGCATGTGTTCCCCATGACATGAGGGAACATGCAAACAGAAGATATATATATCAATTCATATCCATACCTGGAAATATGCGTGCGCACCTTCAAAACAAACCGCAACTCCCTACGATAGATCCCCGAGACTCAAAGAAACCAAAAATCCCTAAAATAAAATTAATACAAACAATGCAGTCAAGATACAATTCAAACACCAACCCTACAAAAATCAAAAAGTTTACAAGTAAAAATCAAATCACGCTTTAACATTTTTTTTAAATAAATCTATTGGAAACAACCCCAAAATTATATAAATTTAATTTAAAAGTTCATATCACAATTGATCACCACCCCAGGTACATAAACACAAAAAATGATTAATGAATCCCACTAATGACCAATATTTAAAAAATTCATCAATTCCAAAACATCACAAAAATCTAGACAAGAAAACCATAGTGATGCGAATTACATTTTAAAAATCGTCAAAATAACATTTGTCACATAAGAAAGCTAATCATCATAGACGCATATTGACATTAACCAAGAACCGACTCAAAACATATTCTTAATCAATTCTAAATATTTAAGAACTCTATAGAAATCTAATTAAGGGTATAACAATGCTACAATACAAGTTTTAAAACTAAAAGAAAGAGCACTAACATTAGTGGAGTGATTCAGAAATAAAAATACGTGAATACACCTTCCTCAGAGGGGCGCGAATACAATCGCGCCTTAATGGATGGGATAAAAGAACATCGCGGACCCTTCACATACATAATAAAATGAGGAACACACAAAAATAAAAAGCCCTTGGGAAGGGATTGGAAAACTCAACAAAAACCCCCCAAAAAAGAAAAAACATGAAAAAAATAAAGATATCATAGAGGGGGGGTCACACCAGTTGAGGGTGGTGCGACCAGAGCTGGAATGGTCGGTCGGAGCTGGCGAAGTCGGCTTGTGGTCACGGAGCAAGGCTGGTCGGAAGGCATAGGGAGGGGCAGGTGTAGGCGGCAGCGTAGGGAGGAGGTGGTCGGGAGGGGGCTCCGACATAGATAGGAGGAGGCCTAGAGGCAGGCCACGACCAGAGGGAGCTCCCACGAGGGAGTGCGTGTGCAGAAACTAACCAGGGGCGGCGCTTCGCAATTACGAGGGAGTGGGGTGTGTCGTGCGTAAGGGGAGATGGAGGATATATGCCTAAGGGAAAAAAATGGGGTTAGTGTGATAGGAATTTAGAGGGGATGAGGGAAGGCATGTGGGGGGATAAAAAAAGAATGTAGCGTGATTGATATAAGAGATAGAAAAGAGAGTATGTTAAACCCCATTAAAAAATAACAATAACAAAAAAATAATATCAATAATAATAATAATAAATAAATAAACTAAAACTAAACAAAAAATAATAATAATAATTCTAATACTAATTTTATATGAATAATATTACTATCAATTTAATGATGATATTATTATTATTATCTGCAAAAATAAACTTATCATGGGGGTTTAATTATTTAAAAAAATTAGTAATCTCAAGTATTGGAAATCATGCATTCACCAGGGTTGAACGAACGGGAAATTCTAACGGTAAAGTGACCGCGCACTAGCCCGAGGCCCATAGATATCATCAAATATTCAAAAATATCAAACCCGGACCCAATCCCAACACTATCCAAAAGATGAGGGAACGACAGAAGAATAATATAAAAAGGCATATGTGGTCATGGTGTGACAATTCTCCCCACCACAGACTCTTTTTTCCCCCTGAAATTACGTAAGCCAACAGATGACCCAACATAAGTCCATGCCTAGAGAAAATCATAGAAATCTGAGAGGCCTGGGGTGACGATTATGAACACATGTCACACCCGACCAACTCAAGAAATATCATTGCCCAAAGTTGAGGGGAGAACATGGGATGGTTCTACCCACTAGAAAAATTTACTAACATGGAATCCTTGAAACCCGAACACACTACCCCCAGGGGGGAAACATGGGAATTCCCATACCAAACTCATTCAGTTTCCCCACATGGACTAAACAACACACTTGAGACTTTGATGAAAAGCTTTCTACGGAATAACCTAGAAACATAATGAAGAGAAATAAACTCAATACCTCTCTTCAATTTCACGAAACAAATATCAGCCTAGCGAACACAGCTGAGACCAATTCAAAATTAAAACAGGTATGTCTATTTATGGGCCCACACCATTCCAATAGACCGAACTATTTTAAAAACCACACTGAGATCAGATAAGACCGCTTGAATTGCGGTACAATGAGATCATCACACCACAACAACGAGGATGATTTTATGAAGGTGATAAGAATCGAACAAAAATAACTTGGATATTTACATCTGATGTTGAAAACATGATTTGATCTGATGTTCCAAAAACACTCGACAACACCTGACTGTGCACAAGCTTCAACCCGAGACCTGTGGTTGGGGCCATGATGGCCGAAACATCCCCTACCTCACAGTCAGACATTTTCATTCTCCAGTCCCCTACATATTCTTCTTCATTATAATTCAAACGACCATAATAGTGACATGTTTTTTAAAGGAACGAATGACAATGGTTTAGAATTCCATAACTCTCCATACTAGTGGCACACAAGAGGATGGTCAGACAATCTAGGAGTCAGCACCGATGAAGATGGTGTCTTGGTGACATGTTCCTCTGGCATGCACTCCATGCCCGATGGGGAACCTTCGCTAGTGCGAATTACAATCAAACCCACCATAATCTTCAACACTAGTGAGACATCCATCTTTACTAGTCCAGAACTGGAACCTCAAACAAACCTGAGATGGTACGAACCCTTACAACCCTGGGAGTTCCCAACAGCTTGAAGACCCACTCAAATTTCACAACCACACAACCGCCTCTAATGGACATTGATTACTTTTGTCAATATGAATCATGAAAAAGAACTAAAAACTAGGAATGACTAATTATCAACCTTAGTGGCCTTTCTGGGCGACATACTCATAATAACACGAAAACCAAAAATTTAATCGGCATCTAGCCAAAACTCAATCAAAGAAATAGCCTGAGCCAATGGCAACAAACTCATAATATAAACATGTACAAAAAGAAATTAAGAAAAATTCTTTTCCAAAAACCAAAATATCATTTAAATTTTAAAACTCACCTATGGTATCTTATAGAATATCACATGTGTGTTCCCCTAGTCCCGACTACATCGTTCACGAAAAAGTTCTCCCACACACTCTCTGCACATATCCATGCACATGTGACCCTCCAAAAAGAATACCATGGTTCTAACACTTATTTCCCTTATCAAATCCAAGCATGCAATAAAACAGTTGAAATTGAAACACCCTAACTCTAAAAACCCAATTTACCAATTTCAAAACAATTTAAAAAGAAATTTTTTTCCATTTTAAAACCGCTTTCATTTTTAACACACGTTCACATCGCCTGAGATCAAAATGAAACACAATCAACAAAAAACCACAAGAACGAGGAACTAGTGCAAATTCCTAATTCAACGACATGGTGGTGGGCCATATCCCATGTAAGTTATATCACTAAAAGGTCACTTGAACTGGACACATGGACTCACATGGGTTACCACCCCATGTGAGGCCACAACATGAACCAGTTCACCATCATTATCATCCCTCAAACCATAATAAACAATGGAAAAAGACTCAAAACCTAGACAAACCCTGGTAACTAAGGTCTCATCATGGGCGGTGGTGATCAAGAACCAACCCGTAACCTACCTCCTGAGTCCCGAAAAATACTAATCTCTTTCTACCTGAAATCCCAAATATTAAGGGCCTCATCTGATACCAAATTTAACAACTGGTCCATGCCCACTAGTTGGCTCGTAGGCACATGGGCCCCTCCCTAGGTCCCACCCACATGCCCGAATGGGTCATCTAACTAATGACTACCCCACAGGAAAACACATGTCCTTTTCAGTGTTCTTTTTCCTCACTCACACACACCTGGGGAAACTTACCAAAAGGTCACCCATTATGATCACTACTCCATGCCAAGCACGCTTACCTGTGGAGTTTTAATCAGACATGCTCTTGAAAAGGAAGGTGCACCTTGTTGATATGAGTCATATCATCTAGTAATTTAACCCTGTATCATCTGGGGATGTTAGAATCACCCCCCCCCCTTTAAAGAACAATTCCCTCATTTTGGACCCTGCATCTCAACCTAGGCAGTGCATAGCACTTAAGGCTGGGTACTACCTCTGATGCCATTTTTTCACGAACCAACTCGGGTCGACCCTAAACCGGTCACCTAAGCCAACCCACGGCATGGCTCGAGGGGCATTCCTGATCCCCATGGGATGGAAACTAGTGTTGGGCATCAAAAATCTATCCATTGGGAACGATTTGGCCCATGAACAAAAGATAACCAAACAAGTAAAGACTGACAATAGGATAAAAGACTAGGTACAGATAGAAAATAAAAGTACATACCTCCCTGTGGCAACCTAGGTCACCACCCAACTAAATACCACACTGCTCCAACATTGAGCAGCTGAACCAGGAACCTGTACGAGAAACTAAACCTGCAACTAGAAAGATATAATAGGTGTGAGCACCGAGATGCTCAGTAGGGATTCCAAGAATAAACCCATGAATCCAACATTTCTATTTTCCAAAACTATCCACTAACATGAGTTTTAAATAAAAATATAAATGTGAGGTTTTCATATTTTAAAATATTCCACATGTTGTTCTCATTTAAAAACCCAACACACGCAACAGACCATTTCAAAAATCATTTTCCATTTTATAAATGAAATCCAAAACAGAAAAATTCCAATTCTGGGCTAGAGTGAAACAAGTAAAAGTGAAACAGAAAATAAACCAGTGAAACAAAAAGTAAACAAGCAATGCATACAATTCAGCAACCATGGGTGATCATAAACATCCCTAGAAGATGCCTAGACGTACTCTATTTCAGAACCACATGCCGGAAAATGGTGAAGCTCCTATGTCTATAACCAACTGGACGCCCTAACTGACCAATCCAGTGGAAAAGCACACCTGGCCTACCAAAAAATCCAGGGGGTACCAACCCGTCTAATCAGGGTTGGTTAGCAACCATCACTCGATCATCTAAAATACTCCCAAGAACCCATGGTGGTTATAAAAATACTGTGTAAGTAGGAATTCCCTCACACGCATGACTCATCTCACTGCACTTGCCGACCACAAACACAGATGCTTCCTATGCATTCACCCATAAAGGGTTACCCTAGATAGGAGCACCCTATATATTTATATATATAAGGATACATGTCAAACATAAAAAGTGCCAATCGGGCCGTCACATCATTCGGTTATCAAAACCACATTATTAAACACTTTGAGTTGTAAATCTTTCCTCTATTTTTATATAATTAATGCATTTTTGAAAACATTGCAAAAGCTCTTCCAAAAAAACCCTAAACAGAACTTTTTTATTTAAAAATACAAACGGGCCCTGAGGATCCATGTTTCAAGGCATTGCAATAAAAGACTTTAGTGATACCATATTCAATATGTAAATTAAACTATCCCAAACATTGTCTTACTCCACACACTCAACAAAATATATACATCAAAATCCAAACGGTCATATATGCATGGATTTATTTTCAAACAAAATTAAAGAACCGCACAAAGAGACACACATCATTTAGAAAACAAGAACCACTTATAAACCAAGGATTTCAGAAAAATATCAATTCAAAGAGATGTGAAATCATTTCTTCAAAAGCATTATGTTCCATGAAATAAACCAACTCAATAAATACATGTTTCATAAAATGTTTCTACCAACAAACACCACTCAAAACGTCCAATAATAACATTTGCAGATAAAGGCAGTTAGTTCCAACCAAGTTGTAAAGGAATAAACATGTGCGTAAACAGTGGAGCATCCAATAATCCATTTTTAATCAAATATTTCAATCGTAAAACACTACCATAAGTTAACTATAAACATAGTAGAGGTGCGAAGCATAATATAAAATTTAATTAAGAAAACTCAAGCATTAAATTGATTAATATTGGGAGAAAAGGCATGGGAGCACCTACACATAACCAAGGAACTATTTCAAATATGTTTTTAACACTTTAAACAATCAAAGAGACACTGAAATAAATAAACTATCAGGATTATAAGGGTGAAAATAAAATTTATAAACTAAATGAAACCATGCAAGTACCTATGGAAAACTTCAGAAAGAGATAAGGGATGGAAACACCTACCTCGAACAAAGGTCATGTCCAGCTTTCTAACTCAAGGAGAATCTCTCTCGCATGCACACACTTCCATATATATATATCCTTAAACTAATTCATGCGTTCCCCGTGCCGTGAGGGAACACGCACATAGAAGATATATATATCCATACATATCCACACCTGAGAAAATGCGTGCGCTCCTTCGAAACCAACCGTAACTCCCTATGATAGACCCCTAAGACTCAAAAACCCCACAAATCCCAAAAATAAAATTAATCCAAACAAAGAAATCAAAATTAAATTCAAAAAAAACCCTACAAAAATCACAAACATCGTAAGTAAAACCTAAATCAAACTTTAACATTTTTTAAAATAAAACTAAGGGAAACAACCCCAAAATTGTATCAATTTATTTTAAAATCTCATATCACAATTTATCAAGTCCCCAAGTACATAAAAACATAAACATATTTAATGAATCACTCTAATGACCAATTTTAAAAAAATTCATCAATGCTGATGCATCATAAAAAGCTAGACGAGAACACTATAGTGATGTGAATTACATTTTAAAAATCATCAAAATAACATTTGTCACTTAAGAAGTCAAATAATCGTAGAGGCATATAGACATAAACTAGTATCTGACTCAAAAAATATTCTTAATCAATTATAAAAATTTAAGAACTCTATAGAAAGATAATTAAGCGTATAAAAAAGCTGGAAAACAAGTTTTAAAACAAATTTAATGACTGTGAAAATTATTGGTGTTCCCCAGAAATAAAAATATGTGAATTCACCTTCCTCGGAGGGGCACGAATACAATTTCGCCACAAACGAAAGGAGAAAAGAACATTGCTGACCCATTACATACTTAAAAAAATAGAAACACAAAAAAATAAAAAGGCCTCGGTTAATAACCCCCCACAAAAGGAAAACATGAAAAAAATAAGGATACCGGAGAGGGGGGGGTCACACCGGTTGAGGGTGGTGCGTCCGGAGCTGGTGAAGTCAGCCAGAGCTGGCGAGGTCGGCCAGAGGTCAAGGGGATGGGGTGGTCAGAAAGTGCAGGGCGGGGCAGGTGTAGGAAGCAGTGTAGGGAGGAGGCCGGGAGGGGGTTACGGCATAGAGAGGAGGAGGTTGGGAGGATGGTTGCGATCGGAGGGAGCTTCGACGAGGGGGTGCGTGCATAGGAACGTACCAGGGGGCGCTGCACAATTCCGAGGTAGGGGTTGTGTCACGGGTAAGGGGAGAGGGAGGATAGATACATGAGGGAAAAATGGGGTTAGTGTGATAGTAATTTAGGGGGGAATAGGGGAGGCACATGAGGGGATAAAAAAAAGAATGTAGTGTGATTGGTATGAGAGAGAAAAAAGAGAGTATGTTAAAAACCTTTAAAAATTTAACAAAAAAAAAATAAAATAAAAATATTAAGGATAATAATAATAATAATTAATTAATTAATAAACTAACACTAAACAAATAATAATAATAATAATTCTAATAGAAATTTTATAAGAATAATATTAATATCAATTTAATGATGATATTATTATTATTATCTCCAAAAATAATCTTATCATGGATGTTTAAATATTTATAAAATTTAGTTATCTCAGGTATTGGAAACTGCGCATTCACTAGGGTCAAACACACGGGCACTGGAAACAATACAGTGACGGCGCACCGGCCCAAGACCCACTGAAATCATCAAGGATTCAAAAATTTCAAGCCCAGACCCAAACTCAACTCTATCCCAAAGATGTGGTACCGAGATAAGAATAAAATAAAAAGGCATCAATGGTTAGGTTGTGACAGTATCTAGAAGAAGAATCCCTGAGAATGATTGATATTTTCCAAAGAAAACCCTTGAATAAGGAATGAAGATAAGCCAATAAGTAGAAGTAGAAGAACTAGCCAAGGCATATGTATGTTTTTTTCATGATAGAATATGTGAATTAATTTTAATGGAAATATAAAATACAAAATATAATGAATATTGTGAGATTATAATGATATTTTAATGAAAGTGATTGATATTTACCATATAATGTAAGAGAAATTAGCAATGGAAAAACCATATGTATGGGCTAATCTACCCAATATATAAGAATCACAATCAATTAGAGATTAAAATCAGAAAATGATTCATTATGATATTTAATATGTGTTATAGGATTCATAATATATTTTTATATCCACATACCATATTCTAGATGTTAGAAAATCCTCATTTTGATACGTAGGAAACTTCTGGTTTATACGTAAGAGTTTATAGAACTGAGAAATTGAAAAAGTATTAAGGAACACAATGATACATAATAGAATTGTAGGAATTTGTAAGATATTACATTATGTATATAGAAATATTTAAAAAAACATTGAATCACTATGATATGTAAGAGAAAAAATACCTTTTATAGGGATTCCGCAATAGAAATTTTACAAACTCTTTGATCATTATTATGATATCTAAGAGTAGAAATTTATTTTGTAAAGGTTAATAAGATTATATATATTAGTTAAATAGAGGATATATAAGGTTACGAGTAAGGAAATTGTAAATAATAATATAGGATATCCCAATATTATATTAAATTATGTGCTAATATTACCAATTTTATAAAATATGATATCATTGGTGATCAAATTAAGATTATGTTTTATTTGACCAAATGGATTAGATATCATAATGTTTTTGGACTTTCATCTATGGTTCATGTTAGGATTAAATATGTAATTGTTGAATAATTAGGCTATATTTTGATGACAGTTTCCCACTATTAATGGGTGTTTTTCCATGGAAATATCACATCTTTTTATCATGCTAATGTAGAATTTAAGTGCTCTATAATTTTTTGAAAAGTATAAATTTGGGTAATTCAAGATATAATATTGAAATTTAAAACAAATTCATATGAATATATTATACTTGATTGATTTAATTATTTATTTTATAATATGAATATGGGATAGTTGAAGAAAAAATATTTAAAATGTTTTCATATTCAATGTATGAAAACAAAATATATGTGGGTTGTTGTGTGTAAAAGATCAAAAGAAGAAAAGGAAGAGGTTGTTAAGAGAGAATAGAAACATTAATGTATTATATTGGATGGTTATAAGCATCATAAAAGGGGAAAAGTAAATAATATTCTATATATAAAATTCTATATTTTTAGGAAGAAGAAGAAGTTAAGAATAAGGAAAAAATAATGAGATGTATGAATAATTATTTTTATGATTACCTTATATAATTGAAGCTGAAATGTAAAAAGGATTATGTTTGATTTTATATGTAGATACCAATATTAATGTGATTATTTAGGATTTTAAATTATGACTTTTAGACTATAATTGAGTAAAAATATCTTATCATTTAATGAAGTGAAAAATAAATGTAGTTTGGAGATCTTATTCAAGAGTTTTTAGGTGGATATATTATTCGATGGTGGGAGGTAAGATAAATAAAACAATTGGGATAATATAAATTATTTGTGATACTATAAAAATTTTATGTTACTGTTATGTTTTTTAGAAGATATCCCCTTGTATTAACTTTTTTTAAATAATAGTTATCTAAATCAAAGACTCGATCCGGACACAGTAAAATTTTGATCCCCACATTAATTAACAACCATGTAAAAATATTTCATTTTTTTAATGTTGGGGTCGATGCCTTAATTTATTATTTAAGAAAAGTCCTCTTTAGACTGGGTAAAGGGTGACCCATTACATAGACCGAAAGCCCAAGGCCATGTGGCCTGCACACAGGGCTAGAAAGCCCATTTTTTTGTCCAAAGGACCCCTTAGTGAACAGTACTACTATAGTACCGCGCAACTACAGTACCTGCTACAGTACCACCACTGCTACAGTACCCTACTACAGTCCCTCCGCTGCTATAGTTCTGCCGCTTCTACAGTCCTCTCCTGCTAAAGTACTGCTACAGTGACCTTCAACAGTGATACTACAGTACTCGGGAATTCTCCCCTACCTGGATTTGATACTGGGTCTTTTGGATGCCAAGAAGGAGCTTGAACTACTTGGGTACAGGCTCGTTGGTAGTAAAAATATTGCATGTTACTATCATTCTTTCTTTAATAGATTATTTGGGGTAATTGTTCATGGGGTAATAATGAGAATATTAATATATTTCTTAACTAATTTTGTTGGTTTCACTATTGAATGTGGAATTTTAAAAGGCTAAATAATTTGAAAAAAAGGTGATAATATTTCATGACAACCCCATACACCTTCAGAGTGACAAGAAAATCCTATTGGGTTATTTTTTACATGTTCCTTAAATTTGAAATCTTGGATTCTCTTCCTCGATTAAAATTAATAATTTTTATTTTATTAAGTAAAATCACCATCTTTTGAACTAAATATACATTTTTATTAATACTATATTCCAATTCATGTCCAATGATCTTCATCTAACCAATCAATTTCAATCATAGATTAAATCTACAACATTAATCAGACAAAAAACCCAAAACCGTTTCACTCCAATGGAAAATGGATTAATATTAATAAAATAAAACTCATATAATGGTAAATGACTCATCTAGGATCCTCCAAAATATAAGTGATTCATGTATAGAATATCCTAAAATATTAGGATATTCTAGTCTATCCAAACATCAATTTGAAGATAAATGATTTTTCTTCGGAAGAACATAGTTCTTAATAAATGTTTCAATATATTTTAACCAAGTGAACCAAATGTATAATTATTTTTTGAAATAATCTTACTAAGAACTCTATGACGTCATATCACTTCTTCGACCAAAATGCTCACAAAATATTATAATGCATGACTCTTAATCACATGAAAATTGATTGACTACATCCATTGATTTACAGTAAATAATATGAAATAACATCCCCCCAACACATGAGGTAATGTTTTCATATAATCCAATAATATCTCCTCCCACATTCACTATTATTTAATAGAATATAATAGGTCGGTTAAAATTCAATGGCTAATGATTAATCACTAATAAATATGGAACAGATAAACAATTCTATCACCAACCTCTTTATACCATTCAACAATATTCCCTTCATGGAAAGGGTGATTCAAATTTGAAATACATGAATGGTTTGATACCGGTGAGTTGTGGTGCTCACACAAAACAACCTCTCCATAACTCAAAGAACAATAAAATTGACACAAAATAATAAAAAATTCCATTAATAAAATAAATAAAAATAGCGTATCTTGATCTCGAGATGGTATGCCATAATTCCGAAAGTTATTTTTTGACCTCCATGGGATAACATCAATTAAAAAGAGTATCATATAAGTTCATTGAAAATTATTTCTCTTAAATAAATATAAAACTAAAATAGAGAATCCAACTAGGAACTATGCATGAACACTCAATATTTTGGAGGAGTAAACCATATAAATACACACTTTTAATACTTTAAAACATCCAACTAGGGCAAAACATTAAAATAATGTCATTATAAAAACATATAATATAAATACATGAACAAAAAACCTAACATAAACCTTTATATACATCCAACCAACATATTGACCATAAAAAATGAATACAATTAGCAACTATCATGAGATACAAAGGGATTGTAATTTTATGTGGATGAATACATGTTGGAAGCAAAAAATAAAAACCATGAAATAAAATAGAGCGAACTATCACAATGTGAAATCTCTCATTGTAATTTTTTCATCCCTAATGGCCATCACTATGAGTTATATAGTCTCTCAACACATCAAAATCAGAATATCATAGCAAATATTCCTTCATTCATGGATTTAAATTTGTGTGTATGATGATTTTATTTAGTATAACATCACTACTAACCTTCTTTATGTTTATATTCAAGGCTACAAGCTCCACCATCATAGTGTATTCATCACAGTCATTATGATCTGATTATATATACATCTATATCCTCATTTTCACACCAAATTCAATATTTAATTTTCTCATAGTATATAAAATCTATATGATTGAATCATTTAAGAACAATACCCATTCCTACTAAAAAAATTTGGTTTCACTGGGAAAATATTTACCTCTTTATTTTATGATTTTTAAACACCAAAAACTGAACTCTCATGAGTTAGGGACATATTATCTTTAAATAAAGTAATAATGATTAATTCCCAATAATTGCAATTGTATAATTATGAATGTAGGGTGTAACTTCCTAGACCCATAAAAAATTGTCACCTAGTCATGAATCAAAAAACATCCTTGAATAAGATTATAAGTGAAACAATAAACCACAAACAAGAATATATTAGAAAATATGTAATGGATTTATGAACTGCTAATTTCCTCATTCAAATACTTAAATATGAAAAAAAAATCATATATTAAATAAAGGACCATACTGGTCAAATAATTCAATGGTATCTTGAAAAAAGATAATTAATACAAGAACCACTTGTAGTGTATTACTATATAAAGAAAGTTTTATTCATGCAAAATATTATTATGAATATAATATAAAACAAAATCCTTCCATGTTAATGGATAAATTAATACATGTTATTGAGACATGATTTGCCCAAGGAAAATCATTTCACATGTCTCGAATCTACCGATGGAAAAATTATCATATAATTAGTTTGACTGAAGTATCTATAAGAAATTACTAAAATATTGAACATGCTCCTCCTAATTATTCTAATATAACCAGATACCAACAATAAACACAACCATCCACTGATCTATGAGCTCATGAAACACCAAGTTCATTAAAATCATAAAAACCAATTGTACATTCTAGACATAAAAGATAATTTATATGAATTTGAAAGGTCCACAGTGACACTAGAATGTTTTTTTATAGAATATATGATGTCATTACCTAAATATAATCATATCCTAACAATAGATTTATATTTTAAAACCAACCACCTCACTTCAATTTATTCAAAAATATATCACTCCTCGGTGGTTCATAGTGTTTCTTCATTGAAATCAAATTCAACAATTAATAATAAATAAATCTTTATAACACAACACACACATTATTTTCAATCAGCACTATAACTCCCTATGGTGATAAACTAGGTTTGATTAATCATTTCATTAATATGTCATCAATATTTTTAAATATAAAATTTTAAAAAGATTTATCCTATAAGGATATATGAAAATAGAAGTTTCATAGGGCTATATTTCTCTTTTGACCTCAATTTGAAATCAATGGAGAGAGTTTCATGAACCAACCCCACTGGAACTATTACTGGGTAAGTAGTGAAGATAACTATCCTTCTTAATGCCTACCTATAATAGTGATTGATTTTAATAATATAAAAAATTGTATCATTTATTAAAATTGGAATAATTTCCCATTAAAATTCCAATGAAAAATAAATCAAATACCAATAAATTACATATAAATTAACTAAAAAGTTAACATTTACAATTCCCAAACTATAAATACATGAATCATGTAAAATAAGACATGATTAAATTAGTAAATACCTCATAGGATCTACTCCACCAACCCAAAATCTATAATCATTAATCTCTATTGGGTTTATCTGTAAAAAACTATAGAAAAACCTTGGAGGGTGAGCACTTGAGAGTAATCTAGAAGATGATATTTCAAACCAATTCTATATCCATATGAAAAAATGTATTTGGATGGATATATGTGATATAAATAATAACATAAATTTTAAATCAAGAATATGTATTGATAAAAAAAGATGGAGTTTTTAGGGAATATAATATCTCTATATTACATAACTATTACATTTATATAACCCACCTCTGGCATTATATTAGTTTATTATTCTTTAATAGCATTAATAAACAAGAATTATATTAGGTTTCTAGAATCGTAATAAAATAATAGAAAAAGACTAGAAATAAATCACTATATAATGAGTCACCATATTCATTTCATCATATCCCAAAAAAAATTATAATGTTTACATTTCAAATATCATAATATAATCATATATATTAAACCACTTCTACATCATCAAAACCATCATAAAAAATAAGAAAAATTTGAAAACATAATAATTAACCTATTCCAACTGTCACCTCATGATTACCATCATAATAATTAGAAAACATAGTGTAGCTCTTCTCTTAACCTTATCTAACCATCCCAACCGGCATATAGCCACATTTTCATCTCAGTGACTCGTGTAATAACCCAAATATATCACATCCTAAAACATGAAATAGATCTAATCCATCATATACAAATAGAAATGTGTACACATTATAACCATAATTAATTATTTAACATAATAAGATGCACATTTCACAACCTTCATCTATTATATTATATATATATTTATATAAATTAATTTCATAAATGTAATCCATTATAGAATGTATTTACATTATCCAAAAAAAATAAATAAGAAAATAGATAAACAATAATACAATAAAACAACAACACAAGGCTCTATAAAAAAGACATAAAATACATGTAAAAGAAACATCATAACCAATAACATAATCAATAGTAACACAGAAGATAATGAATTATAAATTGATTCTAATATTAATTATAAAAGTATTATTTTATAAATACTACATCAAAATTCATATTAATAATAATATACCTTCAATTATTTGGATAATATACCTCACTTAATGACCTATTTAATTATACTAATCTTTATGAAAAAACATATGATTATTACCTCTCACAAAACATACCTAAGAGAGCAATAACCAGAAACTAAAATATATCCAACACCACAATCCCAAGAACTCTAAAATAACCAAACATTCATGATAATTCTATATTATGAGACATTATCAAAATTCATATAAAATAATAAATTGTCCCTAATACTCAAATCATTAATTCAAGATAAAAATGAAATTTTAAGATAATTATAACAATACCATAATCCCTTTTAACTAAAATAACACTTCCGACTCAATAATCCCTAAATTACTTAATTATCTACTTGGGAAAATTTTAATTCCAAATTAAACTCATATTCGTACGTAATACATAAGTGCCTTCAATCAAATTAGTTTATTCCAGATTAATATTTATTATCGCCTTTTCCTTTTTTCCAATTCGCATGAATATTAATATCTTTCTCATCACGTGTTGTGGAATAATATAATACAATATGAAATTTTGACATAAATTTAATATAGATATATATATATATATATATATATAATTTACTGATATATATTAAATAGATTGATGAAGGATTTAGTTGGACATGTTATTCATTCATTGCAGTGTCCTGATAGGAGTGCAACTAACTAGTTCCCCATGACAGTTTTGAGGAATTGCTCAAACATGAATCCTTGAATACCAGTGGTTTCCAACTTGAAATCAGGGCCTTGGATTATTATTTGGAAATACTATTTCCTGATCGATCATAGTATAGAATAAAATTATAAATAATAAACATCAGAAGAAAAAATAGATAACATCAGAAATTGTAAAAATTAAACATGAAAGCTGAATAAAAATATTATGCGGAAGATAAATAATGATAGAAATATTATACTAGTAATGAATATAATGTCACCGAAATGTAACTATAAAAAATTAATCAAAAGGGGTAGGGAATAAAATGATATATAACCTGTTGATATCATTCTAAAAAAAGAAAAAAACACAAATGACTAGAATCTTGATTATAAACTCGATCTTCTACTGCCAACTCCATCCTATAAATGTATATCAAGCATTGGAATTCATATTCATGCCTTTGTCTACAAGTATAACCATAATTTCTACTTAGGTATCAAAGTATGGTGAGTAGGGTATGAGATACATTGTTACTATGACAATACCCACAATGTATATTCCTTTTCAAAATGTGCATTATAAAATAGTAAGAGTTCTTTAAAAATTTAAATTCAATATATCATAAATAAATAATAACACATGGTTCCACATAGAAACCCATCCAATCAACTTGGTTCAGCCTAATCCATTGTTCCTCCACTGGTAGATCCTAAAACTATAATGTTAGTAATGTAACATTACATATGCTTGACTACCAACATGATTCTTATTGGCCTTTTCAGAAATTCCCATATTATTTCAAAACCAACTACCAAATAACATTGGACAAATCCTGTTAACTTTTGAAATAATTTTAATTAGTACATTATAGACCATGTCGAGACACATTGCTACCACACATCAATATAGAGGGAGATGTGTCATATATCGGTTGAAGGGCTCAGAAAAATCCAACTTCAAGGGGTTCGTCCCTGATTTACCAAGGATCAAGTCCCCTATATCACTCTTGGATTGGATGATAGTTTTCATAGAAAAGAAGAACTTGGATTATTTATCTAGTATCACACGTAAGGGTTTGAGTTTCTCTATTGGCATGGTACAAACAATCAGGACATCAATACTATCAATGGGATCTCACATATAGAAATTATGTCCCTCGTTTGGAGGTAAAAATAGATAATGTGTTGAGATCCCACCTCAAGAACATCAGATATCACTAAAAACAATTTTACAAATAATTAACAAAATCAAATAAGTCATTAAATTCCACTAAAGGGGTCAATAAATCAAAACCCCTTCAATCAACCTCGACACCATAGTGATACTACTAAAAAAGAAACACATATTTTTAAGTTGTTTAAATTGGTAGGGAATTTAATATTTCTCAAGAATCATGATATCATTAGGAATTATCAGTCAAGGAAGGTCATTGGTAAAAATCATAATGTAAAGGTTAAAAGGCATTATTCTAAGTCACAACATAATTAATCATTTTAATTTTTCATTGAATTTTTTTTAACATAGTTATCACATCAAAATTAGCATAGAACAACCATTATGATATTCATATAACAAATTAACCCCTCAAGGGGTGTTAATAAACAATTATAAAAAGTACATTTGGACAATAATGTATAGTATAACCCTTTTAAAGACCAAAATTTCGGAATTTATCCCATACAAGTTGATAAGATATAATATTGGGTCAAAAAGTAATGAGAAGATATCAATTAAATTATATTGACAATTTGGCGTTAAACTATAAGGGTTTATACTACGACTCAATGGAGTATTATATTGAAGGTGATGAAATGAAAAGAACATATCTGAACCACCTACCTAAACCTCGTAAAGTATCAATCATCTAGTCTGTAACTATGATTCAAGCTAGGTTAGGAGAAATTAGAGGAAATGAAAAATGACATGAAAAATAGGAAAACTATCTTACTTCCAATTAGATAAATAGATATGACAATGATCATAAAATACATTGGGTAGGATTCTAGATCTTACCTCTAGCTTCCCATTGGATCTGATTGTAAAAAAATTTAGGATTAGATGGAGGAGATGCATGAATTCTTAGATTATTTATGGAGGAGGGTTTCTTATGGGGGAAGATGCTGATGTATAATTGAAATGAGGGAGAGTGTAGAATAGTTATGAAATGATTAGTGAGGTTCTAAATGGTAATATCACCCATTTTTATCACAACGTAGGGTTTGGTCATATAGTTTCCAAAAATTATAAAAACCATAAACCATTATTTACTTATAAAGGGAAAATCACATGGTTAGGATCATGGTTTTACTAACTATGTGAAAACCATGTGAAAACACAATTTATTAAACCATTTTTTTTACAGAGTCGTGCACCCTAGGGCGCACAGTTACAGACAACCCATGTGGCACAGTCTGCATTTTCCCATTTCGGGGTTCTATATTTCAAATGAGACCTATATTCATATGAGATATCCTTAACATGATTATGCATCATAACTATGGATATTTAATGTAATTAGATCAAAAGAGTAAATTTTTTATTCCTTTGGATGAAGAAGGGATGTTACAACCTCCCATCCTGATGACAACTCATCCACATGTTTCCCTCTTCATAGTCATAGAACATCATCAGAGAAGATTTATTTCCACTATGAATATAAATAATCCTCCCACTCCTAGGGATAATCTTGGATGTATCAGTTCACCCATATCTCTATAACTATAGGAACTGACTTGTCTTGCCTAAACTTCATTATACGATCAAAGATACCTATGGGATGCTCCTCGATGGATGCACCCCCCTATAGATCAATATCATCAAGGTGAAATGAATGAGAGGGGTTGTTTTGTTACTATTTGAGATAATATATATTGAATATTTCCTGAATGGGAAGGTACTTCTGTGGTAACAGCAATCGATGGGCTGTTAGCCCAACACTCTCAAATGGCATAAAAATCAAGATGATAAATTTCCCGACCACCTGATTCATCTTTGATCCAATTTGAAAGACACATTTAGAAATACCAATTTTCAAACACCATGATCTAGAGGTTTTTAGTTATGAATGGTGTATAAATTATTCCTAGAATAATCTATATCTATATGCTTTGGAATCAGGTAGAATTTCTCTAATGTCTCCTACAGAAGATGTGGACTAGTAGAGTTGTCTCAGACACCTATATCCAGTGAAAGGATAAATGACATGATCTAACCAAGAAGGCCTCATATGAAGGCATATAAATAATTTCCTAAAATATTTTATTGCATTAAAATTAATCCATAGGGATAAGTTATTCCAAAATCCTCGAAAATCAAGGATATATGCCCGTAACGTAGCCTCTAACACTAGTATGGTCTCCTCGGAATACCCGGCGGTCTAAGGGTGATATTAAATACTCAACGACACATATCAACTCTGATTATTCTTCCACCATTTTAAAAACCATTGTTTAAATTAATAATATCATTCATAAAAGATATAATGGGTTATACTATGTAGTCTCACAATCTTTCAGATTTATAGCCTCCCTATCTCATCAAAATAGATGGAATCCCGGATAGGAAAAAACAGTTAATCCTTGGTAACCATGTCATTGATCATACACACTAAATTGATTACATGATGATATCTCTGAAATAATATCTTGAAATCCATTATTTTGTTGTTCCATTTCAACTGATGGATAAAGAGAGGTTGTAGTAGTCCAGCAGGTTGCAAGTGCTCTGACTTCATCAACTGACAGCTAGACCACTGAGTAATGAAACCTTATGTCTGCCTCTTCTGGATAGAACCAATACTAATGGTGGACTTCTCAATAAATCTTCATAATCCCATGATATACTACCTAAATAGACACATGTGATTCCCACTTTATCTCTTCTTGTATGTTATAATGTACCCATACACATGCACAGAAGATCAAGGTCTCACTACCCTCTATAACCCACCCAGAAGGTATGTTCTCTACTCTGATTCTCTCCCTCAGAGTTAGGCCTTATGAATCTTATAATTTCTACATCTGAACCTATAACATAATGATGTAGTCAACTAATAAATCTTTTGAAACTTGATTCCCATGCTACTCCTAAACCTCTATTCTTATCTTCGATAATTGATCTGTCAACTACCACTCACTGATGGCTTCCTTTACAGTTTTATTATGAATATTATAGCTCATGGAATCAGATAAAAAATTCCTTTTATCTATTGGGTATGCAAACACAATGTTTGATGATTGAAGGTTCTTCACCCTCATGCAATACTTCAAATTAATGTCCCATTGGGAGGATATGTATTTGTGGATTTAATGATATGTGTAGTAATTCAATCCCACAACCAATATGTAGTGCCTCTAGTAATGTAGATAATGAACCACATCTGTTAAATCAAGGTGGTTCATAGGATTGTTCTACTCATGAGGCCTCATATAGTGGGATACATATACCATGACTCAATCATGATGAATTAAAATGACCCCATGTATGATCTCTAATGCATCAAAGTAAATGGTTTAACTTCTGCCTAACTTTTTCATAGTCAACATTGGTGCAAAATGGTGTCTTCCCATGAATTCCTTAAATTATGTCTCACAAGTATCAGTCTATTTAATTTTAACACCATTTTTGTTCTAGCCAATAAGTGGCACTTCTAGGCTGGAGAATTCCATGATGAATTTCCTATAATATCCATTCCATCCATTGAATATACTTCTATCAAACACATTCATGGGATGCACTAATAAAATCATGACACAAAACATCTCTAGTTCAACTGAAGGGCCTACCTTAGATACAATCTGACCCAATAAGTGAAAATTTCTTGTACAACAGTATAATTTACATGGATTCAGATATAGATGGTGATCTCTTAGTTTACTCATCGTGATCTGAATTTGATTTTCATGGCCATCTCTGGTGCGTTAATACACTAATATTTCATCAATGAAGAACCCCATGAAGGAATCAAGGTACATGCGGAAACCCAAATTCTTAATATCTTTAATGATTTTTAGAACATTATTCAGATTTAATGACATCAATACATACTTGTACAAGTCGTAGCTTGTCTGAAATGTTTTACGCGGTATATATGATGTCTACTCATGAACCAGATGGTCGTCCAACCTCAAATAAATATTATATAAAGAAATTTGTCCTCATATTTGGTCTAGGAATTCATCTATATGGGGATGTGGGAATCAGTTATTCATTGTAAGCTTGTTCAGTGAGTAGTAATCCATGAAAAATTGAAGTATACCATCCACCTATTTGAAAAAACAATGATTGGTGAAACCCATGGTGAGGTTATCAGTTAGATATAACTCATATCCTATATGAATTCAATACACTTATTTAGTTTTTAAATCATTGTCGGTACCATCCTCTATAGAGTAATGTAAATTTTTTATACTCCTAGAACTAGATCTATAGTGAACTCAATATCCATATCAGAGGGTTATAAGAAGAAATAATCAAGGAAGATGTCCCTTAAGAGATCCATGGCTCGAGGTATATCCATAACATGCATTACCTGATTTCTCATAAAGAGACTTTACATCTTGGTTTTCATTCTACCTAGCCTACAATGCCTGATCCCAGCTCTAATATCCTAGAGATCTCATTCACCATTATTGATATAGGTATTTCTTATGGTTGATGTGAAGGATTCCAATCTGAAATAGTGATTGGACTATGAAACATAATGTATAATCCAGTCTATACCAAAGAAGTCGTTAAACCCTATCATCTCATGGAAAATGAATCTCCGCAACAATGGGTACCCCAATATACCATGGTATCACTCCTTGTACTTGTGTATACCCTCTTCGTGAACTCCTAATAGTGTATCAAGGGTCATAACCTCAATGGTGTACTCTATTACTAAGCATGTACTTCCCATGGTTATTGGAGATAGAATAGAGTGTGATGTACCTATACGAAACAGGGAAGATAGTAGAGTACATGCTACCAGAATATTACCTGTCAATATAGATTCCCCTTGACTTTGCTTCTCTAGGAATGTCTGATCATCAGATGTGGTCTAAACCATAACCCTGAGATGATACCAGAGTAGTCTGATCATGACCACTCTGATGATGTTGGAACTCTGAAGCTCGAATTCCTTTACCATGACCACATTCTATTCCAGAACATCCTGAAGAAAAATAACTTCCTTCTTAAAAAGGTTTCATTGTTCCTGCACCTGACACTTGTGCTGGAACAGAACCCAACTCAATTGGAACTGATGTAAAAGTTTGTTACAAGCATTGTAGGTTACTGATCACACTACAAGATAGGAACTCAATTAAGATCCTCATAGACTATATATTCTTTTTTCCTTGCATACTATATTGGTGACAAACTAGAAAGTTATTATTTCAAGCCTCATGAATGTTAATTCCCACACGTGTACCCTTAAAGTGTCACATTTATTAACTAAATAAACAACTCTATTTTTGGAGGCGAAGCTACCCTACATCACATCACCTAATTCCTTCAGTTTCTACTCAGATATGAGGGACTGGATAATTTTTTTAATAACGTGGTCAGTCGAAATGTGTTCACCAATGATCGGATGGCATATTCCATCCTTCATCAAATCACCTCTAAGTCTTCATCTCATCAGTAATCAATGTCTGTGTAAAATTCTACAATTTGGTGTAGCAAGGTGAGTATTACGTTACAGACATATAACTATTTTTATTGTTCATATGTTATTGGAAATTATATGTTGTCAATGATTTATTGATGAAATATTCTAGGATTGATTCTTGGAATTCAACCAACACCATAACCTGGTGTCGTCCAACATGTGTCAAAATATCCCCCAATCTATTTGTAAAATACTATAATAGATAGGTCACAAAATTGACCCTCAGCATTAGAGGAAACGTGATATGCTAAAATATGGATATTATAGCCTCCAACTAAGACTACGTAGCCTAAGTTCCACTATCCCCCAAGAAAGTGGGTGGATGATCCAACTAGAACTCATGGGTTAGTTCCACCATAGAAGGTCTAGGTTGAGGTGAACCCTATATTATTTTCAGTGACTGGAGGAATCTATCATAGAACTAGGAATTTGAACACTATGGGGGTTCTTCAAGAGGTGCCTTAGGTTTTACAAAATGAGGTTTCATGCGTGGCTTAAGGCCCACCACCACCAATGTATGCTCATCACCACTATCCTAATATATAGCCTGAATTCATCAGTGTTTCCTGGATCTATAATTTCAATGCTCATGAAATAGAAAGGATTTTTAAAAGGTAAAAAACCTATAAAGAACCACTAGTGTTGTAATTTTTATAAGAATGAATCAAACCGTATCCATATCTAATAGCTGGGGTTGGGTTATAAGAACAGGTCCCAGAAGGATCAAGGGATAGAGGCCAACGACCATGTACTGTGTTCATATCGGGCTAAGTTCTGGAATTTTGTAACAATTTGATTTTAAGGGATCAAATTCATATTATTTCATTCATATAAATTCTTCTATAATGTGATATTAATATCATGATCCATATAATTTAATCACAAACTCAAATTTATAAGGGCTCATATGCCTTTTAAATGAAATTTATTTGACTAATAACAATATATTGACCGTCACACCAAAACAAATGTGTAATAGAAAATGGGATACGTTTTGATTGGATGAGAAACCGTTGGAAGTCTCCAATTACCAAAATAATGAGGAATTACTATTTAAGATAACATATAATTCATGTGTCAAACATAATAGCATGCTTTAGAGATAAAAAACAAGACATAAATAGAAATAACTTAATATAGAATCAATACACCCAGAAATGTATACATGGCATTGAAAAATGCATTGTATTTTAGCTCATATTGTTCCTAGTATAATGAATGCTTCTAGGATTCCCTCATTTCATCAGGATATGGCTAAATAAACTGTCATATATTATCAATATTAATTAAAACACAAAATGATTGTGTCAACAATTGGTGAAATCTAATGAAATGATATCAAGTGAAAGAAATAATAGCAATCAACCACCCTTGAAATTTGGGTTTCCCCTATACGTGGGGTAGATACTCCCAAAAACAGGTTCCTATACAAATTCCTATATCATATTCTCCTTTTAAACACAAATATTAATAAAAAATGCTATAAATTTTCTTCTTATATATCTTTATAGAATCCCACCCTGAGTTCCACACATTGGTACCCTGAGATAGTTGGCCACATGACCTCAAGAGTGCCTCCAAGAACACCACATTCTATCGACTAGTAGAAAGGGATTTGGGTAATCCCATGTCAAGACTATTCCCTTGTTGACTATAGTAGATCTCAACATTAAATATGATAGAAATTATCAGAAACAATAGATCGTAGTGGAAATAGTATCAATTAATCATGCCGGATGAATGAAAATAATATGTTGATGCTGAATAATTATTGAAATATGATAGTATTAGTGATGATCAGGATATAGTAATTTATTTATAAAAAAGATAGCAAGAACAAGGATGGAATACAATCATACACAACATGATAATATGATATGAAAAAAATAAAACAACTGCTATTTGTAGCCTCTCGAGAATAGGGTTGATCCGCTACTCCAAATTCCATCCATAAAATATAAATCAATCATTGTAAGCTAGCATCATCACATTATCTATAACTAGAACCATAATGTTTACTCAGGTATCGAAGGCTCATGAGTAGGGTTTGAGATAGAATCTCAGTATGCCAAAACCAAGGGTTTCTTGGCTATTCTATAATGTGCACTAAAAGGGGTCAGTTTTCTTTAATAATTTAAATGAAATTCATGAAAAATAAATATTCACATTAGAGACAGTTTAACATAGAGACATATCCAATCTACCTACATTAGTCTAAGAAGTTGTTTCTAAATAGAGAGATCCAGAAATAGTATAGTGATTATAGTATCATTTTATAAGTTGTACTATCCTTAGATTGTGACTGGGTTCGGAGGACATGTCCCTATGTTTTCAAAACCAACATACCAATTCTCATTTGAAATGTTTCTATTGAATTCATTTTAATCATTAAATTATAAAAAATATATGGAATTATTGGTTATACCATATTATGACAGAGACTCAGGTACCTATGTGCAATATCAAGTTAAAACCCCCTCGAATTGGAATGAAAAAAAATTATGATAAAAGACCAAAACCACTTTCCTTAGCCTCTTAGAGAATCCCTCATCTAGTATCAACATTTAATTAAATCTAGGATGGGATAAATCAACGAAATCATCAAATTAATTGAATATGGGTGAAATGATCCATTTGACAAATAGTTCAATAGATTGGATGAAGACTTAAAATATATTGGAAATGATTTGAGATCATAACTCTAGCTTCCTATTGAATCGTCTGGCGAACAAATTAGAGTTTGGATACTGGAGTTTCGTTAATTTTTATATTCTTGATGGAGGGGGTTTTCTTATGTGATAAGGGGGTGTGGGATACTAGAAATGAGTGCTGGAATAGAGTTTGATCAAAGTCATTTAAGACATCCAAAATGGGATATTCACCTATTTTTATCATTATATATGTTGTTGTTGTAATGTACCAAATCATGTACAAATAGTGTGTGATTCAATGATGCATAGGAGAAAATTGAATGGTTAGGTGAAATGTTTGACTAACAATCTTTCAAGCATCTGAAAACACACTATACAAAACATCTGCAATCTTTTACAAGTGTGCAATGTAGGACACATGGTTGAAGACAAACCATATGGATAAGTCTGCCACATCATATTTTTCATATCCTAGCATTTAACGTTCCCCAGACACACCCAATACCTCAATAACTTGATAGGGAATCATAATTAGGGCCACTTAGAGGAACATCAACCAAAATGTAAAACGTTCTTACCTTACAGAAAATCTAGGATTTTACACTCATAACCTTCTATATTATTATGGGTACATTTTATTAATATAATTACTTTTTATTATTAACATGTATTCCCTAGATATATTTATTAGATTATTTTAAAAAATTAATTCAGTGACACATATATTATATCCTATATTTACCTTAATAATAAGGAATTATATTAGTGAAGCTAAATTGCCTAAAATTATGGAAGCACAAAATAACTAATTCAAACAAGATATAATTAAAACATATAATGTATATATTAAATAGAATAATAAAATTAAAAAATCCATTCCCATTGAACAAAAAACGGACCAAGATAATATCATTATAGAAAAATTCACAAAATACATTTCGACCCCTCTACCATATATAACTATCAAATTGAGCCTGAGGAGACTGTAATGATGTACCATATCTAAAGGCTTATAAAAAATGTATTTTATCAATAGTTGAATGATTTCATGAATCACATAAAATATATTTCCATTAAGTGTGTTAGTAAATAGTAATTATGGTAATCCAAAAATCCATTTGAATGGGTTTATTAATCTGACTATTAATGATGATACTTCAATCATTGATTTCAAAGGGATAAAAATTGAATGTTAATTCTTAAATGGGTTTTTCTGATAGTTTCATATCATAGTAAAGAATATATATTTTGAAAGGTAAATGTGGACTTATAAAATCCAAACCACTGTGAATCTATTGTAAGATGCCTAATCTGATATGTTTCATACATCCCGAGAGAGAGATATAGTATAATGAGACTAGGAATTCATGAGGAGAACCCTATAAACCTAGAATCACATTTTTGATTAATGACGGGCCTCATATAATCAATGGTTCTCAAAAAATATATATATGATATAGAGGTCTTCTACATTCATGAATTAATGATGAATTATATTGAAAAAGACTTTATTATAAACATAAAAATACAAGGACTCATTTAAGTTTCTAATAACACCTTTAGAAAATATCTATTTTAAAACATGCATTAATTGTTATTATTTTAAAACATTAAATCTCCCAAAATTCATGGATTTAATTAAAATCACACTTTTTATGAATTTTTTTTTGAAATATTACTTTAGGTTTTTAACTTGTTACACAATTCATCACACCTTCCCCCACGCATATATTCTTAATGAATTTCCATTTCTTTTTTATGTGATATAATAATTTTTTTAAATTTTTATATATAAAACCATTACATTTTTTAAATTGTTCACATTTTTTGATCCACCTAATATAAGAAACATCCAATTTTTATATTTTTTTCATTTCCCAGGCCTAGTGTTTTTATATTGTCTTATATTTAGTTTTTTGATTTGAATATGTATATTAAATACACATAAACTATACATTTTTAAATAATTATGAATATAATTTCATTTACACATTACTGAGATCCTTGTAATGTGGATGACGTCACCATTCCATTATTTCCTCACAAATCAAATCCACAAAATTTCCGAAAGTCCAAAATTTCAATTTCATTATATTTACATATAAATAAATAATATGTTCAATGCATTATATAATGATAAAATAATAATATTAAAAAATTAATTATTAAAAAAATAATTTTACACATTTTATTATATAATTATTAATTAATTATTTACATTAAATAATACTTCCAACATATTAACACAACCAAAAAAATATTTAAAATTAGATGAGAAAAATAAAATAAGTAATTTCAATTTTATTTTAATAAAATAATTAGAAAATAATTAATTGAGATGAACTTATGATATTATTATTTAGAAAATATAGTTCTTTTCCCTTTTATAAAACCAATGAACCTAATATTTTATAAATCCAATAGACATGTAAAATATTTTAGTCAGTGTATAAAAATTTGTAACACCTTGTGATTTTAAAAGAAGAAAATCTTGTTCGATAAAAGGAATCAACATGAATCATTTTTCTTATATAAGAAAGAAACACCCCTGACATTACAATATATTTCTTTTAAAATAAATTAAACCTCTTTGATATCATAGAACGTCAGCAATGTTGATTTTGAACAAAACATGATACTCAATTGAAATATTGTTATTTAATCATTATCAACATATCCTTGCTGTTAAATTTGATTGTATTAATTTTATTAATTAAATATTGAAATTTATATGGATTAAACATAAATAAAATGGATATCATTTAGTTTGATATACAATTATAACCATTTGAAAGAAAAATAGAAGTTTTATGAGATACTGTAATTTTTTTAAAAACGGTTTAGTTGAGCATTGCGCATAAAAAATAAATTTTTTTTTTAAAAAAATATATAATTAATTTAGAAAAATATAAATCTTTTTTAAAATCATAATATAAATATTATCATAGGGAGAAGTTTTTCGATTTTCTGAGTTGTTTTCTGTTTTCATGAAAGATAAAAAATAAAACATTTCAATTGATAACTTCCTTTTTTAATTATTTATTATGTTAAATAATATTTTAAGTTGGATTTAAAGTAAAATTACTAAAAATATATATATTTTAATAAATTTTATGTCTTTTCAATTTTATTAATATTTAATATTTATATAAGAACATTGTAAACCATTGAACATTTTATTTTTGAAAACTTCTATTCCCATCACGTTTGTGGGATTAATTTTAATATAATATTTTCCAATTTGGTGAATTTAATTTCGAAAAATAGAGTACTTATTTAAAAAAATATATATTATCTAAAAGGGTAAAAATTATATTTTACCCTAATGATTAGTGAGAATAATTAAAAATTAATTAATATCATTATTGTTTATGTGGTTTTTGGTTTGTTACACGCACTTGTATTAAAATTAATATTCCACATGTCTAAAATATGTATTTCATAATTTTTAAATAAAATTTATAAAATTTATATTTTATTAGTCTAATAAATTTAAATTTAATTTTGTTATTATTTTCTAAATTAACCATGTAAGTTAAAATATACAAGTTTACATCATTAAATGAAAACTATAATATTGAGTCAACTTAATCACTATAGAATAACATGACACCAATTTGTTTATTTTCTTTTGTTAGTGTTATTTATATACGAAATAAATTTTATCCTTAATTACTAATGAACTTTTGAGCCGAATTATTTATAGTGACCTCCCATTATTGAATACATTTGATTATTTATAGGAATGACACCCCTCCTTTGTTAAGAAAGGCCAACCACTCTACATTCATCTTCACAACATCATACCCATTTTATTCAGGTAAGACCTACCCAAATTATAATGCCCTGACCCCAGTTACCCTAAGTCGGTGCATTATTTTAATACATTGGAATGATAACAAGGAATCAAGCCCCGAAGGACCGATCAGTTTAGCAGTTTTGGAAAAATAGATCACATGCATGAATGTAACATTTGCACTTTAAGACGTAAAAAACAAGATAAATAATCTTCATGAACGCTATTATTCCCTTGGCTTAACCCTGCATATCAATCACATTACACTTCTTAGAATACTTGAAAAAATAAAACATAGAAAGGGGTGAGCTCAAATGCTTAGTAAGGGTAGGAAATACACTAGAAACATTCAAAAATAAGCATAAACATTTAAGGAAATGTATAAAACTAAAACAAAGGACGTTTAAACATGAACTTCAGCATAATATGGCAAAAATAATATGAAATAATGCCATTTACTTATTCACATGGATATTCTACTAATCAAATAATCACATGCAATATCACTAACCACTTTCATAATGATGGAATGCATAATGCCAGACTATCATAACCACATATCCAAGGCCTCGTGCCAAGACTACAAAAAAGATTTTGTCAAGGCCTTGTGCCAAGAGACTAGTTTGTCTATTGATACCTACCGATGCATCGAGGAGCTATAGCAGGCTCCACCTGTCTCATATTAAGTCCAATGCATTCCTCATATGAACAGGTTTAAACAAAACATAAGCATTCGTATTAAAACTAGCATATGAAATGTCAATACTTTCTCTATAAACCATGAATGGTATAAAAATAGAACATCCACAGTAAAACATATAAAAAACCTTCAATACAATATAGAAGTTTTGTATCCTAATAAATCAACTTCAAATAAGCGTAAAATCAATCAAAGGATGTTGACATAGATGAAATCAATACTCTTTTTAGAGAAATATCTCTTTCTATTTTGAAATCATTTAAGAGTCACATATTTATAATATAAAAAATTTTCTTTGAAAATATTATTATAAGCATGTAAGGGAAGCTTCAATGATTTTATAAGGGCGGAAAATAGCGGCACCTACCTTATAAGTTAAAAAAAAAATCCTTTAATTCTGTCGAAAAGGTTAAAAAGCACCTTGTTTGGAAAACGACAGAAACATTCCTTTATAAACCACTTATAAAATATAACAAAATGGTATAAATGACTTTAACCCATATTCCTTTAAATATTAAAAATGTTTTGAAATACATTTTTAAGAAACATAGATGTGGATGATAATGAGATCCTAGTAGATTATTACGTATAAACAACGTCAGATAATGAAGAGATTGTGATATAAACCATTACCAATTTGGTAACATACAAAACATACAACCCATAAAAGAGGTATCATAAAATGAAAATGTAAATACACATAAATTAAAGTATATTACACAAAGAATACAATTATGGGCAGTACATACACTACACAAAAGTTAATAGTGGCAAAATGGCATGAATCTCACGGGAATAAGGAGTGAGATGAAAACCTCTTACCTTGTAATTTTCCTTGGTTGGGGGTATTTTTACCTCCTTTATAATGGTGAAATAATTGTTATTAAATTATACATGAATCATATATATTAATATGATATCATATATGATCTTTTAACATTGATTTGTTAATAATATCTTAGTATTATCGTTGATTCGGGTGTTAACTTACTCGTTTTCTTTTATATGTTTTGTTACGTAAGCCATGTTTTTCATGGATAGGTTTTATCTTATTCATATCCAGAATGATATAAAGTCCTTAGACATTATTTTTAAATCATAAAATGATAATTATATTTGAATGGATACAATGGAGAATGAATCTCATCACGTTCGTGGAGACGGTACTCCGTACGTACGCACGAGGGACAATATAATTCTTTTGATATTAATATAATATATAATTGGATGGTATATAATATATACAGAATAATTCTCATGTTATATTTATTATTTACATGAATTAAAAATCATTATTATACCCATCCAAATAATAATATATTGAATAACAATTACACCACGACGTGGAGACGGTATGCCGTACGTACGCACATATGGTGACATGTCATTCAAAAGATGGATAGAATATTGAATATTGTTGTACCATATTTATAATAATATTACAGTATATATGAGATACTGGATTTATTATTTTATAATGGTAATAATAGTGAAATAAGAAGTGGAAGAAGAAATGATTTTGAAAAAGGGTGGTGAAAACATTACCTCTTCTTCGGGTTCTTCCTTTTGATTTGATGAAAGGTTCTTCTTAGGATGGATTTCTGATCAAGAAAAGTCCTATAGGTTGTAGTGATGGAAGTTCAGAGAGTATTTGGGTAGGGTTTGGCCTAACCAAAAGGCTTTTAAGGTGTGAATTAATGAGAAGGGGGAGTCCCCTTTTATAAGAGGGGTGAGGGGCACCTTTGGAAAAGTAAGAAATATTATTTTATAATAAACTCATATTTGGTTTCTAATGGCTCCAAAGTGGATTATTTAGTGTTTAAGGTGGGTATGGGTCAAAAAACACTCAACCAATAGAATTTAGACAGGTTTGGGTCATTATATTAACCTTATCTTTTAGTATTAACTCTTAGTGAATTAGTTTGACATTTACCATGTCACTTTGTATTTTTATATTATACAGTTAATAAAATTCTATATACATCCAACAGACCCCCCAAGTGGTCATTTAATGATAAAAATATCATGATATAAGTCTCTTTGCCGAACCTTAGATTTTTAGGGATTTAATATCAATTAATAATATAATATTGTTTTAAAACTCTTTTTTGTCAATTTTGACACTATTCAATAATTGATTTTTGTAAAAATCATAACATAATGATTACATCGAAAAAAGTTAATTAAATCAATCCTAACATGTCCTATTATCCTATAAAATTAGTGTAATTCATAAAATGCCTCAAATTATATTTTTTTTTGTATTTATAATATCAATTATTTTAATTTTTCACTATTATGGTAATTACTACTCCATCATTTTGTCATAAATAAATTAAATTATTTAATGTCTAAAAATTATAAATAAAATATCAGTATGTATTAACTCATTTTATCCTTCTAATGAATATTTACAATCGAATTTATATTATGTATAACCCTATATTAATAATGTTTTAGTAAATAAACTTTGATTTTAACTCTTTTAACTCTTCTTTGAATTAAATAATAATAAATGTCCTAATCTAATCCAAGTGGACCTAAATGATAATATTTTATTACTAAGGTTGATTTTTGTCGAGATAAACTTGTCCAATATAATTAGGACATGTGTTAGGGTAATATTAATATCATTTTTACCCTTAATTACCCTATTTACTTTTAACCGTGGTAAATAAAAGTAAAATGTTACTATTCACCAAAAATTATTTTCATCTCATTGAACCACATTTTACTACTTGATATTAACCGTGTCTCTCGGATTTTTGAAATTACATTCTCAGAAGTGGTAAAATTAAGTTTTATGAAAAATTCAGTTTTTTAACTACCACTTAGTGGTTTCACTATTCATCAAAAATTGATGTTTTTCAAAACAATGCCAAAATATCACCCTAAGTTATAATTGATATTCCGAATTCAAAAATGATGTCTATTTTAGAAAATTCCAAACATATAAGTTGAATTAATTAATTTTATAATTAATTCCCGATGTTACAACAAATAGCGTGTTTTCAAGAAATAATATATATCAAAAAATTGACAATTATTTATGTCCAATTTCAAAATGATATTAATTCTAATGAACACCATTGGATAAAATGGTAAAAATATATTATAAATATACTTTAATACTAAAAAATAATATAATTTATCACTATAAATTATTTTGATTAAAAAATTGTTTTTAAGTATTTTTCACTATTCATAAAAATTGGAAGTTCTCAGAAAAATTCCAAAAATACAACTTAGGATAATTTCGATATTCTAAATCCAAAAATGAAGTCCATTTTGAGAGATAAAATTTCTAAAATTTTAAAAATTAGGTATTACTATTCATAACGACTACTTTGATTGGTCGTGGTGTGTGTTAGAACTCGAAGTTGCGTACAACACACGCTACTGTATAATTCAAAGAGAAGCGTACCGTGGAAGATTGGGGTGTTACATTCTCCCATCCTTAAATAAATTTCTTCCTCGCAATTTGACAATGTTCTTTGAATATAAAAGTTGAAAATAGAAAATATCTTTGAGGAAAAACCCACATCGGAAATTTGGTTAATAAAATATAGTCTTAACAACATGAAAAGGGAAATGAAAGGGTCAGTACAAAATTATGATCTCGATTAAAATAACATTGGTATATATTATAGACATATAATTGGAGGAAGAACGTAAATATTTATATGTAGTGATTGTGGTCATCAATCACAAAAAATTTTAAATTTGAGGTACTTAAATTCATCAATCTATGATGATTTAAAATACCATCGGTTCAACAAAACATAAGGTATTAGGATAACTCATTTTTGACGTTTCAAAATATCTTAGTTGAATTCACACATCGAAAAATTAATTAATGAAGCCTCTATTTAAAATAAAGATTAAAAATTATGAAGATTACAGAAAATAACACATACTAGGGTTCCATATAAGAAAATATGGATCTGGAAGAGAAATCTAACCATCAATTATCTGATGGAGAGTGGTAGAGAACATGGCTATGAAAAGGCCAACATTCCCGAAGCCATAAATTTGGGATGATCTAAGGTACCATCTAGGACAACATTTTTGTTCTAAGTTCCTTTTCATAATGTTTAGGAATTTATTTATGAGATTGGATAAGATCATAAGAAGATATACATACTTTATAATTAGAGTTTTTTCCACATATAAATTTCTACCACAAACCCATCTTTTACCCCAAAACAAAATACAACTCAAAAATACTCTATTTATCCTAATCGTATAGGGTTCCAAATATAATAAATTTATAATTCACATATCATAACATTTATGTAAAGAAACTACTTATAACATCCAAGAAATTCATGTAGCACAATGGTAGGAGATAAATCCCAATTGCACTATGGTTGTGGGTTCGATTCCCGCAGCTTTTTCCAACAAGACGGGTCGTCACACGGTCTGTGTGTTGTCCTTTTATAAAAATCCAAAAAAGAACCTTTCAAAATTAATCCATTACAACCATTAGACTTATCCAAAATACTATTATCCAAACTCACAGTCAAAAATTTACAAGGAAGTTAAACATAATGAGGATCCTTTTTTCTAGGTAATAACATGTGAACTTCTTCCCCATATATTCTTTTACAACACCGCAACATCCTGAATTACCAAAATCAACCATCTCTTATTCCAAAATCACTACCTCAATATTAAGACCATATTAAGGTTTATGTTTCCTTCAACCATGTAATTTCCAAAAAATTTAACTTGCTGTAGTGTCAATTTTCTTAGTACCATAAAATCTCAAATCCTTGATTAAATAGTACTACATTACAATCCTTATTTATATCCAGAATATCATTGATACATCACTTATATGAAATAATTCTAAAATAACAACATAAGAACACTAGTCATTCTACTTCATCTGTGGTAGTATCATAACATGATTATTATCCAATAGCATCATTTGCGGCACAGTCTGATGATTGGGACATTGGTTCACATAGTGTCCAAACTCCTTGCAAATGAATCATTGTAAATTTGAAACCATTTTATTACCCTTGAGTCACGTACATTGTGCCCTTTTCCTCCACACTTATAACAAACTCCCATTCCATTCAGGCAACTTCCAGGGTGTTTCTTCCCATAGTTATCTCAAATAGGAAAGTTCTTCTTTTCCATCTTCCCATTATCCATCTCTCTCTCTTCCATCCTTTTCTTCTCTTGCTTCCCTTCAAATCCATAGGACTCTGAGAAATTTTTACTTATCTTATCATAACATGATACTATTTCATCATATGATGATAATACATGGGAAACTATTTTCTTTCTAAATTCTAGCTTAGGACCACAAAAGATATGTTCCTTCTTACTCTTTGGATCATATGTATTACGGGTGTTCACATTCCTTCTATGGGGAGCCATTTCTATACAATAGCATAAACTAGTTCAGTTTATGAATTGAAATGAATAATTACTAAACTTGTAAAATACCTAACACAAATTGAACAGTTTATGGATATAATCCATAATCATAAAAAAAATTTCATTGAGTAAGTATATACTCATAATCCCTTCATAATGGGTTGTAATGAAAATGAGAATTATCCTAAGCACATCCCCCGAGAGTTTCGTAACCAAGAGTGCAGCAAGGCCCGTTGTCATGCACTAGTTCCCGTTCGAGTCGAGATCAAAGCGGTGTTTTCGGGTTTTACCTCTAGGTACATCTGTGCCAGAGCCACCTCTACCTACTCGTATCCATACATGGATGTATTTATCGGAAAACTCAAAAAATCTATACAATACCAAAATCCTAGGAAGTTCTTCTATACTAATCCTCAAAGTCTATCTTAGGGCTATGTGTTCTAATAAGAGTTTATCTAAATCTAATTTCCAAGGTTATTACTAAACTTACTCTGAAACCAACTGTAATGCCCCAAACCTAGTTACACAGAGTCGGTGCATTATTTTAATACATTGGAATGATTACAAGGAATCATGTCCTGAAGAACCGATCAGTTTTGCAGTCTTGGAAAAATAAATCACATACATGAATGTAACATTTTCACTTTAAGGCGTACAAAAGAACATAAATAATCTTTATAAATTCCATTATTCCCTTGGCTTCACCCTGCATATCAATCACATTACACTTCTTGGAATCCTGGGAAAAATAAAACATAGAAAGGGGTGATCTCAAATGCTTAGTAAGGGTAAGCAATACAACAGAATCTTTCAAAAATAAGCATAAACATTTAAGGCAATGTATAAAACTAAAACAAAATCCTTTTAAACAAGAACTTCAGCATAATATGGTAGAAATAAAATGAAATAATTCCATTTAATTATTCACATGGATATTCTACTAATCGAATAATCACATGAAATATCACTAACCACTTTCATAATGATGGAATGCATAATGCCAGACTGTCATAACCACATAGCCAAGGCCTTATTCCAAGAGTACAAATAAGATTTTGTCAAGGCCTTGTGCCAAGACACTAGTTTGTCTCATGAGACCTACCGATTCATAGAGGAGCTATAGTGGGCTCCACCCGTCACATATTAAATCCAATGCATTTCTCATATGAACAGGTTTAAACATAACATAAACATTCGTATTAAAACTAGCATACAAAATGTCAATACATTCTCCATAAACCATGAATGGTATAAAAATAACACATCTATAGTCAAAAATATCACAAAACCTTCAATACAATATATATGTTTTGTATCATAATAAATCAACATCAAATAAGCAAAAAATCCATCAAAGGATGTTGACCTAGATGAAATCAAAACTCTTTTTAGAGAAATATCTCTTTCTATTTTAAAATAATTTAAGAGTCATATATTTATAAAATAAGACATTTTCTTTGAAAATATTCTTATAATCTTTTAAGGGAAGCTTCAACGATTTTATAAAGGCGGAAAATAGCCGCACCCGCCGTATAAGTTAAAAAAACATTCTTACCTTAATTATGTCGAAAAGGTTAAAAAGTAACTTGTTTGGAAAACGGAAATATTCCTTTCTAAACCTATTATAAAAAGTCAAAAAAGGGTATAAATTACTTTAACCCATATTCTTGTAAATAGTAAAAATGTTTTGAATTACATTTTTAAGAAACATGGATGTGGATGATAAAGAGATCCCCGTATATTATTACGTATAAACAACCTCGAATAATGAAGAGATTGCGAAATAAACACTTACCAATTTGGTAAATTATGAAAAATACAAACCATGAAAGAGGTATCATAAAATGAATATGTAAATAAACATAAATTAAGGTGTATTACCCAAAGAATACAATTATGGGCAGTACATACACCACACAAAAGGTAATAGTGGCAATATGGCGTGAATCTCACGGGAATAAGGAGTGAGATGAAAACCCCTTACATTGTAATTTTCCTTGGTTAGGGGTAGGTTAACCTACTTTATAATGGTGAAATAATTTTTATTAAATTATACAATAATAATATTTATTAATATGATATCATATATGTTCTTTTAACATTGATTTGTTAATAATATCATAATATTATCGTTGTTTCTGGTGTTAACTTACTCGTTTTCTTTTATATGTTTTGTTATGTAAGCCATATTTTTCATCGATAGTTTGTATCTTATTCATTTCCATAGTGATATCATTTCCTTAAACATTATTTTTAAATCATCAAATGATAATTATACTTGAATGGATACGATGGAGAATGAATCTCATCGCGTTCGTGGAGACGGTAGTCCGTACGTACGCACGAGCGACAATATCATTATTTTGATATAAAAATAATATATAATTGGAAGGTATATCATATATACAAAATCATTATCATGTTATATTTATTATTTACATTAATTACAAATCATTATTATACCCATACAAATAATAATATATTGAATTACAATTACACCACTATGTGGAGACGGTAAGCCGTACGTACGCACGTATGGTGACATGTCATTCAAAGATAGATAGAATACTGAATATGGTTGTACCATATTCATAATAATATTACCGTATATATGAGATACTGGATTATTTATTTTAGAATGGGAATAACAAAGAAAGAAGAAGTGGAAGAAGAAATGAATTTGAAAAAGGGTGGTGAAAACATTACCTCTTCTTCGGGTTCATTCTTTTGATTTGATCAAAAGGGACCCATAGGTTAGAATTCTGATCAAACTAAGGCCTCTAGGTTAATGTGAGGGAATTTGAGAGATTATTTGGGAATGTTTTGGCCGAACCAAAAGGATTTGATGGTGTTAATTAATGAGAAGGGGGAGTGTCCTTTTGTAAGAGGGGTGAGGGGCACCTTTTGAAAAGATAGAAATATTAATTTATAATAAATTCATATTCGGTTTCTAATGGCTCCAAAGTGGATTATTTATAGGTTAAGGTGGGGATGGGTCGCAAACCACTCAAAAAATAGAATTTATACAGGTTTGGGTCATTATATTAACATTATTTTTAGTTTTAACTCTTAGTGAATTAGTTTGACATTTACCATTTCACATTGTATTTTTATATTATATAGTTAATATAATTACTATATACATCCAAGAGACCCCCAATTGGTCCATTAATGATAAAAATATCTTTATATAAGTCTGTTGGACGAACCTAAGATTTTTAGAAATTTAATATCAATTAATAATATAATATTTGTTTTAAAAACTCTTTTATGTCAATTTTGACACTATTCAATAATTGATTTTTCTATAACTCATAACAGAATTATTAATTCCAAAAAGGTTAATTTAATCAATCCTAACATCTCATATTATCCTATAAAATTATTGTAATTCATAAAAAGTCTGAAATTATATTTATTTGGGTATTTATAATATCAATTAGTTTAATTTTTCACTATTATGGTAATTACTCCATCATCATTGTGTCATAAATAAATTAAATTATTTTATGTATAAAAATTATAAATAAAATATCATTATGTAGGAAATAATTTTTTATTTCTAATTAAAAATTACAATCGAATTTATATTATGTATAACCCTATATTAAAAATTATTTAGTAAATAAACTTTGATTTTAACTCTTCTAACTCTTCTTTGAATTAAATAATAATAAATGTCCTTATCTAATCCAAGTCGACCTAAATGATAATATTTTATTAATAAGGTTGTTTTTGGTTGAGATACAGTTGTCTAACAGGATTAGTACATTTGTTAGGGTAATATTAATATCATTTTACCTTTAATTACCATATTTACTTATAACTGTGGTAAATAAAAGTAAAAAGTTTCTATTCACCAAAAATTATTTTCATCTCATTGAACAACATTTTACAAATTGATATTTACTGTTTATTTCGGATTTTCGAAATTCTATTCACAGAAGTGGTAAAATTAAGTTTTCTGAAAAATTCAGTTTTTTAACTACCACTTAGTGGTTTCACTATTCATCAAAAATTGATGTTTTTCAGAACAATGCCAAAATTTTACCCTAAGATATAATTGATAGTCCAAATTCAAAAATTATGTCTATTGTAAAAATTTCCAAACATATATGTTGCATTAATTAATTTTATAATTAATTTCCGCTGTTACAACAAATAGCGTGTTTTTAAGAAACAATATATATAAAAAGATTGACATTTGTTTATGTCCAATTTCCAAGTGAAATTAATTCTAATAAACTCCATTGGATAAAATGGTAAATATATTTTCTAATTATACTTTAAAACCACTAAATAATATAATTTATCACTATAAATTATTTTGATTAAAAAAGTTGTTTTTAAGGATTTCTCACTATTCATAAAAATTGGAAGTTCTCAGAAAAATACAAAAAATTCAACTTAGGATAATTTCGATATTCCAAATACAAAAATGAAGTCCATTTTGAGAGATAAAATTTCTAAAATTTTAAAAATTAGGTATTACTATTCATAATGGCTACATTGATTGGTCGTGGTGTTTGTTATAACTCGAAGTTGCGTACAACACACACTACTGTATTATTCAAAGAGAAGCGTACCATGGAAGCTCGAGGTGTTACAAAAATACCTTACCAACATAACTTATATTTTCCTAGAATCATTATTGTTTGAATAATTCCAACCAAATAATTCATTTAGTGAAAACAAAAATAAGTTACCTGAAGAAGATGTAATGTTCTTCAACGAGCATTTTTATTTTACTTCTTCCATGACACCGTTAAACTTTTCATAAACCATGTTTATATAATATCCAAAGTATCTTATCGATAAATTTATTTTTTTATGATTATTTAATAACCCAAATCACTATCTTAATCCATCAAATGGGTAACCAAATCATCATTTTTGAAAATGGCGGACTACAACCTCGTAAACTGATGTCACTCATTTTTCCATCACTAGATTTCATGGTTGAGTAAGATGATGGATATAAATTATATATGTTTTATTTTAAAAATAAATATACTACATTATATACTATATGATATATAAATTTTTTTTAATATCTATTCAATAGGGGACACAATAATGTCAGTCCTGTGTGTCGTGGACTACAACAATGTCAAGTGATTTGATTCGTTTTTCACTAAAACAACACATATAATATAATTAATAAAAATATAATGATATATGTAATTATAAGGAAATAATTATGATAAAAAATGAATATGTATAATTATAAAAATATAATATATAATTTTATTTCATAGCATTTCAGTCACTGAATATTTGATCACAACATTTGTGTGCATGTAGACTACAACATTCATGAAGTGATCTAACACTATTTTCATCAACACCAAAGATGAATGATATATATATATAATGTGTTATATATGATATTATTATCATTTTTTTAATATAATTTATTTCTTACGTCTTCTACATAATTACCATTGAAAAATTGAAATGTCACTTTAGTGTACGCATGACCTACTATCTCTGTGATCATAACATACTTCATTTATCATAAATAAAATACATAATTGGTAAAAAATATAATATATATATATATATATGATAAATATTTTCTTATCATTATTGTTCATATGTTTATATAATGACTCTTTGACCATAGTCAACCTACCAAATTCATTTTTATCACATTAACCGAATGTGGTCAAAACACACAATGTAAATATAATAGATTACATAATTATATATGTCATGGAAATAACTGAATTAAACTTAAAATAAAAATTAAAAAACGTGCAATCAAATAAATAATTAAAATATGTTGATTATTCCGGACGATAATGAGAAACATGACATGTTGGTCTCAATGTAAGGGACTTCAACTCAATTTTGTTTCATTGTGGTATATTTTCATTTCATGACCCTATATCCTATTATGTGGTGTATATATAGATCCTTTGGAAAGTTATATAATGAATTTCTCTACTATAATTATATTTAAATTTTTATAATGTTATTTTCATGGGGCTTATGATTCAAATATTTCCATAGACATAGGAGATTTTCTTTTTAAAAAATAATCTATTAAATTTTTTCTCACAAACTCTCTATATCTTTCATTTCCAAGTATTTAAAATGATTTTATGAACATATTTATATTTACATAACAGATTTTATAATTTAAATTTTAGGAATCTAGTATATTATTATTATACTTTTTCTAAATGAAATGGTTTTCTATGTTTTATACAGATCATTTTGAAAAATAAAAAAAAAGAAATATTTGATACGGTGAAAATACTTTTTTCGCATCTATAACCATTATTTTATTAGACTAGTACATTGAAATATTCATGTTGACTTCAATTAAAAATACATAATACATATTTTTTTCTATTTTTTTATTGAAAAAAATCAATAAAAGGGTGTTTTGGTTTAAAAAATGGGTTTCTAATAGAAAAATTGTATTTTGATATCCAAGAGAGATTTTTTTATGAATATAAAAATGGTTTCTAGTTTTATTCATGATTTAAAATATCAAGAATAATTCTTTTCAAATCATTCTATGATAATAAACCATTATACTTGAGAAATGGGTGAACCAAGATAGCATTGGGTGAGCCCATTATATCTTATAAGATGGGTGTTCCCTAATAGAATTGGGTTATCCCATTACAAAATATATGATGGGGTTTCTTAGATAGTGTTGAGTGATATTGTATTATCTTAAATAATTGGTGCACCAATTTAGATCTCTTTGGTTAATCTTAATTTTCATAATATGAAAGATTGAGGGAGTTAAAAAATGATTTCTCTAATCTATTAAACTATGATTTAGATACTTATAACATGGGTTAAAAATTGGTTCTAAATATGACTCTCTATGTTACTAAAATCTGTTTTTAATTGATCATTATATTTTTATTCTAAGATTTAGTTCATTCCAAAATCCTATGTTTTTCAAGGGATGTTTCTATATTTCTTACACTCAACGAAAATTGATGATAATGGTAAATGTTATATGATATTTCCTTTTTTTACAATAAAAACGTTTTTCTTGTTTTTATGTCCCCTACTGAGATTTGTTTCTCAACCCATGTATTAATGATGCTTATTACATTTTATGAATGGTTAAGGAATAGAATAAGTCACATGTAAAATTTATGAATATTTTTAAAGAAATTAAATCATTGTTTATGTGAAAAGTTTGTTTATAGGAAAAATGGATGCCAATTAGAAGGATAAACTATTTTATTATTTTGTTTTTATTTGTGATTTATAGCCCAATTATCAATGTTTATAAACATAAAAAGATACTCAAATGTAAGAAAGAGAATTGGTGACTTTAAACTCAATATTTTTTAATGATTATGGTCAGGTCCTTATAGTTGGTATTATAGGATGGATTAGAAAAAATTAGAGGTTATCATAGAGTTAATAGAATACCCATAAATTTTTCTCCATTATTAGTATGTTGAAATGATATAGTGTTTTAAATTACTATGTTACTTCATCTGAAATATTTCCTTACAGAATGGTTTTCCACATACTTAATAAGGAATCTATAATATGAATGCATCAAGATGATAATATATTTCACAATTAGATTCCAAGGATGGTTGGAATTAGAATTTAGTATTTTGTTGTGGTGATTGATTAGTTGAAACATGCTATAAATGGTGGTGGTATCTATGCCAAAGAGAAACTTGCTCTGACATGAATGAATGTATCTATAAGAGATCATTTCATTAGGAAATATCCCCTCATCACTCAGTGGTCCTTTTTTCCTAGTTGTATCTGAATGATGGATTCATTCCCTGGGAAATATATTTGAATTCCTAGAATGTTTGGAATGCTAAAATGTAACCCTTTCTAATTATTATTTTGAAGGTGATTCTAATGGTCATTGGATAAAAATTCTATAGAGATATATAATCATAATACAATGGAATGAGAAATATTTATGAATATATTACATTATAAAAAAATTTCAAAAGATTTTCAGATTTTTATGAAAAAAATCCTGAATTTAAAGTAATAGGATAACGATTATTTGGACACATATGAATAAAAATTGAAAATATTTTCATGTTATGTTGCTGATTTTATTTGGAACATTGATTGTAAAATAAATAAATTTTAAATAAAATTGAATCAATGTTAATACCTATCATTGTACTCATAATATTTTAAAATATAAGATTTTTTGGTTCATTGTATTGAGAAAGTTGAGATAGAGTTTGAATACACATATTTTAATTAAGATGATATGAATAAGAAGTGATCATGGTGGTAGAAAATGAAGAAGAAACTAACTATAAATTCAAGAGGTAAGACCAAAAAATTACCATCATTATAAATGAAAATTTTAAGAATGTTTTTTAGTATCTAGAATGTGTTACTGGTTTAGAATGTTCTGTCACATGGTTAATGAGTACAAGGAAATGTTTCTTGAACCAACCAAGAATGAGATAAAATATATCCAACAAAAAGTGATATATTTTAGATGTAATGACTTGAATCATTATGGAAATGCATGTCTGATGTTTCTTACATGGGATGGAGATTATCATGATCAAAATTAGAGGGGAGAAATGTGTCATTTTGTACTACTATAGTCGATATTTGGACCTTTGGTGAAGTACGGATAGCTTCAGGGAGCCTGAATTTTTTTGAAATTTATTCATATATTAATTTTTTATATGCCACCTATGAGATTACAAGTCATGAGATCATATACTTATTAATGAATTTTTGAGATATTTTTTAATTTTTATATATATATACAAGGATATGGTCTACCATGATGTATTCCATTAATTTTTTGACATGAGTTTTAAGATGTTGATAATCATTAGTCTTTATATTATCTTTGATGATTAAGGTAATTATTCTGTATGATCATCATTTTCCTAGAAACATTATAAGAATGAAATCTTATGAAAATGTATAGATCAAAGTCAATGTGATAACCCCTCTCAGTTGGTAAGTACATAGGTCTTGAACCCAAAACTAAAGGTCGAAAAGGTTTAAATTCCTACCAATGGATTATGTGATGTCCTGGTTAGTATGATTTCATTCTTTTAAATTAATTTCATTGAAAGGTAATGATAATATTTTTTTCCAAAAAAATATTTTTTCATATATAAATAGAAGGGCTTATATAAAAAATAGTCACTAGGTGATTAATGTTCTTTTGGATGACTATAACTATATAATTATGGAAACAAATTACCTTATCCAAACTATTGTGCTTGTACTTAATGTCTAAATATTTGAGGAAATCCTTTTTTTCTTTTTGGGGATCACGTTTTCCTTTTTAAATATATTTTGGTTCTATAGACATGAAAAATCATTTTTGGATACTCATTTCTTATAGTAGGGAAAAATGGGAATTGATATAAGCAAAATTAAATGATGAAAATGCACGTAGTAAATAGAAACATATCAAGTAATTATATTTAATTAAATTCTTAGATAAAAAAATAATTCATCAAAATTAGGAAATGGATATTGAAACAATATAGTTATTGTAACGCCCGGACCCTAGCTACCCAGAGTCGGTGCATTATTACATAACGTTGGCATGATCACAAGAAAGATCAAATCTCGAAAGACCGATTGGTTTAGTAGCCTTGGAAACACTAGATATATTCATAAGTTTTACATTACATCATAAAATGAAAAACTACTACAACAACATAATGTTTCCACAGTTCACACTATAATCCCCTCATAATATCCCTGCAGGTCATTCATAACTTACATCTTCACTTCCTGGGAAAAATAAAACATAGAAAAGGGGTGAGCTCAAATTCCCAGTAAGGATAACAATATAGAGGAAACTTTCATAAATAAGAATAAACATTTAAGGCAATGTATAACTAAAACAAAAGCATTTTAAATATGAACTTTCAACATGGTATGGCATAAATAAAATGAAATAATTCCATTTACTTATTCACATGGATATTCTACTAATCGAATAATCACATGCAAAAATCAATAACCACTTTCATAATGTTGGAATGCATAATGCCAGAATATCATAACCACATAGCCAAGGCATCGTGCCAAGACTACAAATAAGATTTTGTCAAGGCCATGTGCCAAGACACTAGTTTGTCTCATGAGACCTACCGATGCATCGAGGAGCTATAGCGGGCTCCACCCGTCACTTATTAAGTCCAATGCATTCCCATATGAAAAGGTTTAAACATAACATAAACATTCGTATTAAATCTAGCATACGAAATGTCAATAATTTCACCATAAACTATGAATGGTATAAAAATAGCACATCCATAGTCAAACATATCACAAAACCTTCAATACAATATAGAAGTTTTGTATCATAATAAATCAACTTCAAATAATCATAAAATCCACCAAAGGATGTTGACGTAGATGAAATAATTTTTTTTTAAAGAAATATCTCCTTTTATTTTGAAATCATTTAAGATCCATATAAAATAAAAAATTTTCTTTGAAAATATTCTTATAAGCTTGTAAGGAAATCTTTGAAGATTTTATAACGGCGTAAAATAACCGCACCCGCCGTATAAGTTAAAAAAAACATTCTTACCTCAATTCTGTCGAAAAGGTTAAAAAGGACCTTGTTTTGAAAACAACGGAAAGATTCCTTTATAAACCACTTATAAAAAGTCCAACAAGGGTATAAATGACTTTAACCCATATTCTTGTAAATAGTAAAAATGTTTTGAAATACATTTTTAAGAAACATGGATGTGGATGATAAAGATATCCCAGTAGATTATTACGTATAAACAACCTCGGATAATGAAGAGATTGTGAAATAACCCTTACCTTGTACTTTTCATTTGTTGGGGTCGGTTATCCTCCTTTATAATGGTGAAATAATTGTTATTAAATTATACAAGAATCATATACATTAATATGATATCATATATGATCATTTAACATTGCTTTATTAATAATATCTTAGTATTATCGTCGTTTCAGGTGATAATCGATTCGTTCTTCTTAAATGTTTGGTTACGTAAGACATGTTTGTAATGGATAGATTAAATATTATTCATAATCAGAATGATATTAACATTATTTTTAACCCTAAAATGAGAATAAGACTTGAATGGATACGATGGAGGATGGATCTCACCGCGTTCGTGGAGACGGTAGTCCGTACGTACGCACGAACGCTACTTCCATTTAATTTTTATTTTAAAAGAATTGAATCCAAATGATACATAGGTATATTACTATTCCAGTATAATATAATATTTTATATATGTTACTTAAGTTCATTAACACCATCCTTTATACGTTCCATGTGTGGTATGAACGAGTCATATCATTTTAAGGGGGCGGTAGTCCGCACTTCCTCAAATGAAATTATCGTATGTATATACAACATGAAACGAATAATGGTATGAAATAAAATGGAATTACATAACATTATATATAAAATATATATCATTAATATCATATTTAATTACAGTTCCATCATAATGGCCACCATGAGAGGCGGTAAGATGTATTTGAACAATCATCGTTTCGTGAGGCGTTAGTTTGCCATCCACAGAAACATTATGTTCATCATCCATTAGATGGAGTTGTGTGTATGTGTAGTTTGAATCCTTCTTATAAAAACATCCTAGTATATTGAGGATACTTGTGTTGTTACAAAAGAAAGGAAATAAAAAGAGTTTGGGGGTTGGAGAAGCAAAATAAAGGAAAATAATTTAAGAGAAATCGTTACCTTTAATTTAGGTAACTCACTTTGGTTGGAACCAAAGGACTTCTTGAAATGATTTCTGCCTAAGGGGAAGCTTCAAGGAGGAGGAGAGGGATGTGGGGAGCTTATTTTGGCAGAGTTTGGACGAGCCAAGTGGCTTGAGAGGTGTGAGGAATGAGTAGAAGTGGTCTCCTTTTATAAGGGAGAAGAGGGGCTCTTTAGGAAAGAGTGAAAGTATTACATTATAATATAATTATATTCGGTTTATAATAGTCCAAAAATCATTGCGGTCTAAGATAAGATGACAAATATTCTAAATAACATCAACCAATAAGAATTGGACAGGTTTTAGATAATATTTTAATCATTATAATCTTATTTATTTAAATGATTTATTAATGAGGTAAACATTGCATCATTATTGTGTCATTAATAATTTAAATTATTTGATGTCTAAAAATTATAAATAAAATATCATTATGGAGGAAATCTTTTTAGCTTTCTAATTAATATTTATAATCGAAAATCCAACATGTATAACCCTATGTAAAAATTGTTCTTCTAAAAGATGTAAGCTTATGCCATTTTTATTTTTATTTTAACTTTATTAATATAAAGTGTCCCTACCACATACAAGTGGCTCCAAGGGGTCCCCAAATTGACCCAAGGATGCTCATGGTCGGGTATGTGTCAACCAATAAGGTTAGGACACGTTTTAGGGTAATTTTGTATTATTATAATATTATTTTTTAACCCTTATTTACCGGATTTACCCTTAACCATGGTAAATAAAATATTTACCACAGTAATTATTCAAAATGTCTAAAAATAAAAGTTACCTATTTACACAATTTGGACATACTGATTCCAAATATGGAATCCATTTTTTTAAATTCAAAACACAGAAGTGGTAGAAATTAATTTAAAATTAATTCCCGCTGTCAAAACAAAAAGCGTGTTTTTAAGAGGTAAAAACTATCAAAAGATTGACACTTGTTTATGTTCGGTTTAATTGTAAAATTATGTCCAATGAACAAAATTATATTAAATGGTAAAAATATATTCTAAATATACTTTAAAACCACTCAAATTCACAATTTATCACTATTAATTATTTTGATTAAAAAAGTTGTTTTTAATTAAAATTTAGTAATTTTCACTATTCATCAAAATATAAAAGTTATCCGAAAAGTACCAAAATTTCACCCTAGGCTAATTTCAATATTCCGATTCCAAAAATGAAGTCCATTTTGAAATATAAAATATATATGATTTCAAAAAGTAGGTATTACTATTCACAACGGCTAGTTTAATTAGTTGTGGTGTGTGTTAATACTCGAGGTTGCGTACAACACACGCTATCGCATTATTCGAAGGGAAACGTACCATAGAATCTTGGGGTGTTACATTCTACTCTCCTTCAAATAATTTCGTCCTCGAAATTTCTAGAATACTTATCACATGAAAAGACTCGGGTGGTTCTTCATCATAAGTTCCTCGGGTTCCCACGTTGCCTCTTCCATCTTATGATTTCTCCACAAAACTTTTACCAGACGTGTCGTCCGGTTTCTCAGCACTTGTTCTCTTGTATCAAGAATCTTGATGGGCTCTTCACAATAAGACAGATCGGGTTCCAGTTCTAATTCCTCATAGGTGAGTACATGCGTTGGGTCAGGCATGTATTTTCTCAACAGAGATACGTGGAACACATCGTGAACTTTGGAGAGACTTGGCGGCATTGCCAATCGGTAAGCTACAGCCCCAATTCGTTCTAGAATTTCGAAAGGTCCGATGTACCTGGGACTCAATTTACCTTTCTTTCCAAAACGTATGACTCCCTTCCATGGAGATACCTTTAGGAAAACATGATCACCGACTTGAAATTCCAAATCCTTCCTTCGATTATCGGCATAGCTCTTCTACCTACTTTGAGCTGCTTTGATGTGATTTTGGATTACTTTCACCTTTTCCACCGTTTCCTCCACCAGTTCTGGGCCTACAAGTTTTCTTTCACCAACGTCATCCCAACAGGTTGGTGTACGAAATCTCTTTCCATATAACGCTTCATATGGTGCCATATGAATACTTGAATGGAAGCTATTGTTATAGGAAAATTCTACCAGAGGTAAATATTGATCCCACATACCCTGAAAGTCAAGTGAGAAAGATCTCAACATGTCTTCTAAGGTATGAATAGTCCGTTCTGATTTTCCATCTGTCTGAGGGTGGTAAGCAGTGCTCAAATGAAGTTCAGTATCCAGGGATTTCTGAAGACTTTTCCAGAATCTTGAAGTAAAACGGGGATCACGATTAGAAACAATCGATAGGGGTACTCCATGAAGTCTCACAACTTCATTAATGTATGGTCTTACTAGACGTTCCAGGGGTAGATCTTCTCTTATAGCAAGAAAATGTGCTGACTTGGTAAGACGATCAACAATAACCCATATTGCATCGTTCCTTCTAGGAGTCTTCGGTAGCCCCATGACAAAGTCCATCGTAACATTGTCCCATTTCCACTCCGGTATGGGAAGAGGTTGCATGACTCCTCCAGGCTGTTGCCTTCCAGCTTTCACGTGTTGACAAACCATACATCTTGACACAAAATCAGCACTCTCCCTCTTCATGTTGTCCCACCAAAAATGTTCCTTCAAATCTCTATACATTTTGGTGCTCCCAGGGTGTATAGAGAAATTGGAACTATGAGCATCATCCAGCAATTCCCTTTTTAGATCAGGTATATTGGGAACACAAAGTCTCTTCCTGAATTTCAAAATTCCATCTTCATACACAAAGTCTCTCAATCTCCCATCATTCACAGCTTTAATCTTCTTTTGGAATTCTTCATCATCGGTCTGAGAACTCTTAATCCTTTCTAGTAAATATGGTGTGGCAACCATTTGAAAAAGCATTGATGTTTCACCTTCCCTGGTTATTCCCATGTCCATCTTCACTAGATCCATAAAAATTGGATCCCTTTCAATTCTCATATTGTTCAAAACTCCATGGTCTTTTCTACTCAAAGCATCTGCCACCTTGTTTGCCTTCCCTGGGTGGTAGTGTATCGTACAATCATAATCCTTGAGTAATTCAAGCCATCTCCTATGCCTCATGTTGAGTTCTTTTTGTGAGAAAATATACTTCAAACTCTTGTGATCAGTATAAATCTAACATTTTTCACCATAGATGTAGTGCCTCCATATCTTCAAAGCAAAGATCACTGCTGCTAACTCGAGATCATGAGTAGGATATTTTTGTTCATGAATTTTCAACTGTCGTGATGCATAGGCAATAACTCTATCATTCTGCATAAGGACACAGCCAAGTCCTTTCTTCGATGCATCACTATAAATAACGAACCCATCATTCCCCGATGGTAGAGTCAATATAAGAGCATTGACTAATCTTCTCTTCAGTTTTTCGAAACATTCTTCACACTCTTTTGTCCAAACAAATTTAACCCCTTTACGTGTGAGCTTCGTTAATGGGTTAGCCAATCGGGCAAAATTCTGGACGAAACGTCGATAATAACCTGCCAAACCAATAAAACTACGTACCTCAGCTATACTCGTAGGTGCTGTCCATTCTTGGATTGCCTTGGTCTTAGAAGGATCAACAGAGATTCCATCTTTAGAGACAATATGGCCAAGAAAAGAAATCTCCTGAAGCCAGAATTCACACTTGCTAAACTTCCCATATAATTCATGCCTCCTCAGAGTCTTCAAGATAATGCGCAAGTTATTTTCATGATCTTCGTAGGTTTTGGAGTATACCAAGATATCATCAATAAATACCACCACAAATTCATCAAGATACTCCTTGAAAACTCTATTCATCAGATCCATGAATACAGAGGGTGCATTAGTCAATCCAAACGGCATTACAGTAAACTCGTAATGCCCGTACCTGGTTCGAAATGCTGTTTTCGGAATGTCTTCCTTCTTCACACACAACTGATGGTATCCAGATCGAAGTTCAATCTTTGAAAAGTATTGAGTTCCATGCAGTTGGTCTAATAAATCATCAATACGAGGTAGGGGATACTTGTTCTTTATCGTTATAGCATTGATCTCCCTGTAGTCGATACATAACCTCATAGATCCATCTTTCTTTTTAACAAAAAGAATAGGGGCTCCCCATGGAGAAACACTAGGGCGAATAAATCCCTTATTACTCAATTCCTCTAGTTGTTTCTTTAGTTCGACTAACTCTACAGTGGCCATTCTATAAGGGGTCTTCGATATAGGCCTTGATCCAGGAATCAAATCAATGGAAAACTCAACTTCTCGTTCTGGAGGATGTCCAGGTAAATCTTCCGGAAATACATCTACAAATTCTTTCACAACAGGTACATCCTCTATTTGAACATTCCTTTCCTCTCCGATAGTTATTTCATTCTCTTCCTCCCCAATAATTGAATTAAGTTGAGCTACTGGGGGTGGATCTAAATAAGAATTAGGTGGTGACGATTCTGCTCTAAAAATAAGGTGTTCCTTATCATTATCATCAAGAAACGTAACCTCTTTCTTCTTACAATAAATCTTCGCATCATAGTCCGAAAGCCATTCCATACCAAGGATTATATCAAACTCAATCATAGGTATGACGATGAGATCAGCAGATAAAGAAAATTTATGTGCTCTAATGGGGACTGATTCACAAAACATTGTTGCAACGATACTTCCCTTAGGAGTTTTAACTGACAACTCCATTATTAAATCAAATTGGAAATATCTAATTTTCTTAGCAAACTAGGAAGATATGAAATAATGCGATGATCCAGAATCAAATAATGCATTTGCTAAACTTGAGGAAACCATTAAATTACATGCCACCACGTCTTTTGGAGCTTCTACCTCAGCAGTAGTGATAGCATAAGCCTGGCCTTGATCCCTTGGCCTTTTATGAGGTAAGTTCTCCTGACGCTTAGGACATGCATTTGCATAATGCCCCATCTCCCTGCAATTGTAGCACTGAACGTTGGTAGCTTCGTTCTTCCCCTTGCAATCATGAGCTTGGTGGCCTTTTTCACCACACTTGTAACAGACTCCCATTCCCTTCAAGCAAGTACCAGGATGTTTCTTCCCGCATTTACCACAAGATGGATATTCAACCTTTCCCTTCTTCCCCTTATTTCCATTCCCAGATTGATCAGCAGGTCTCTTCTTCTCTTGCTTTTCTTTAAAGTCATAAGACATAGAGAATTACTTTTCGGTCTTGATAGCACATGAGACAATGTCTTCGTACGATGAAAAGGATTGTGAGACTAATGCTCGACGGAGAAATGGTTTTAACCATCAAAGAAACGATCAATCTTACTTCTTGGGTTGCGAATATAATCTCCAGCATACCTCGCTAACCTTGTAAATTTAGCCTCATACTTTGTGACATTCTCATCCTCCTTTTGTCTCAGACTCAGAAATTGTCTTTCCATATCTGCTCGATGGTCGCGAGGAAAGTATTTTTCTAAAAACAGATCTTTGAACTCCCTCCACTCCATATTTGATACTTCATCATCTTCCTTCATGTTTTTAATCAACGACCACCATTTATCAGCATCTCCAGTGAGGCAGTAAACTGCCATGATAACTTTCTCCCTTTCACTACTCCCCAAAGCCTGAAATATTTTCTCTAGGGAATTTATCCATTGCTCATCTACTAAGGGATTTGTACTCCCATTGAACGTTGGTGGTTGTTGCCTCATGAATCGATCTAACATTGATCCTCCACGCTGCGGAACAGGGTGCTCCATACGGGTAAGGTTATTATTCATAACCTGAGTAAGTTGTCCCAGTATGGTGATTAGCTGATCAGCACCAGTTGGATCACCAGCCCCAATATAATTATCTTGAGCAGGAGGGAAATCCCTACATTGAGTGCGTGCATTGATACAGTTTCCATTTCTTCCACTAGGCGCCATTTCTAAACAATGGGATAAACTAGATCAGTTTATGAATCAAAATACATAATCCCATACTTATAAAACACTTAACATAAATTGAACTATTTATGGATATAATCCATAATCATAAAAATGTTTTCTTTGAGGAATTATATACTCATAAACCCTTCATAATTATTTGTAAAGATAGTGAGAGTTATCCTAAGCATATCCCCCGGGAGTGTCGTAACCAAGAGTGCAGCAAGGCCCGTTGTCGTGCACCAGTTCCCGTTCGAGTCTAGCTCTAAGCGGTGTTTTCAGGTTTTACCCCTAGGTACATCTGTGCCAGAGCCGCCTCTACCTTCTCGTATCCAGACAGGGATTTATTGCTCGGAAAACTCACAAAATCTCTACAATACCAAAATTCTAGGATGTTCTTCTATACTAATCCTCAAAGTTCATCTTAGGTCTACGTGCTCTAATCAGAGTTTATCTAAATCTAGCTTCCAAGGTTTGTACTAAACTTCCTTTGATACCAACTGTAACTCCCCGACCCCAGCTACCCAGAGTCGGTGCATTATTACATAACATTGGCATTATCACAAGAAAGATCAAATCTCGAAAGACCGATTGGTTTAGTAGCCTTGGAAACACTAGATATATTCATAAGTTTTACATTACATCATAAAATGAAAAACTACTACAACAAAATAATGTTTCCACAGTCCACACTATAATCCCCTCATAATATCCCTGTAGGTCATTCATAACTTACATATTCACTTCCTGGGAAAAATAAAACATAGAAAAGGGGTGAGATCAAATGCCCAGTAAGGATAACAATATAGCGGAAACTTTCATAAATAAGAATAAACATTTAAGACAATGTATAACTAAAACAAAAGCCTTTTAAATATGAACTTTCAACATGGTATGGCATAAATAAAATGAAATAATGCCATTTACTTATTCACATTGATATTCTACTAATCGAATAATCACATGCAAAAATCAATAACCACTTTCATAATGTTGGAATACATAATGCCAGACTATCATAACCACATAGCCAAGGCCTCGTGCCAAGACTACAAATAAGATTTTGTCAAGGCCTTGTGCCAAGACACTAGTTTGTCTCATGAGACCTACCGATGCATCGAGGAGCTATAGTGGGCTCCACCCGTCACTTATTAAGTCCAATTCATTCCCATATGAAAAGGTTTAAACATAACATAAACATTCATATTAAATCTAGCATACGAAATGTCAATAATTTCACCATAAACTATGAATGGTATAAAAATAGCACATCCATAGTCAAACATATCACAAAACCTTCAATACAATATAGAAGTTTTGTATCATAATAAATCAACTTCAAATAATCTTAAAATCCACCAAAGGATGTTGACGTAGATGAAATCAATTTTTTTTTAAAGAAATATCTCCTTTTATTTTGAAATAATTTAAGATCCATATAAAATAAAACATTTTCTTTGAAAATATTCTTATAAGCTTGTAAGGAAAGCTTTGAAGATTTTATAACGGCATAAAATAACCGCACCCGCCGTATAAGTTAAAAAAACATTCTTACCTCAATTCTGTCAAAAAGGTTAAAAAGGACCTTGTTTTGAAAACGACGGAAAGATTCCTTTATAAACCTCTTATAAAAAGTCAAACAAGGGTATAAATGACTTTAACCCATATTCTTGTAAATAGTAAAAATGTTTTGAAATACATTTTTATGAAACATGGATGTGGATGATAAAGATATCCCAGTAGATTATTACGTATAAACAACCTCGGATAATGAAGAGATTGTGAAATAACCCTTACCTTGTACTTTTCCATTGTTGGGGTCGGTTAACCTCCTGTATAATGGTGAAATAATTGTTATTAAATTATACAAGAATCATATACATTAATATGATATCATATATGATCTTTTAACATTGCTTTATTAATAATATCTTAGTATTATCATCGTTTCAGGTGATAATCGATTCGTTCTTCTTAAATGTTTGGTTACGTAAGACATGTTTGTAATGGATAGATTAAATCTTATTCATAATCAGAATGATATTAACATTATTTTTAACCCTAAAATGAGAATAAGACTTGAATGGATACGATGGAGGATGGATCTCACCGCGTTCGTGGAGACGGTAGTCCGTACGTACGCACGAACGCTACTTCCATTTAATTTTTATTTTAAAAGAATTTAATCCAAATGATACATAGGTATATTACTATTCCAGTATAATATAATATTTTATATATGTTACTTAAGTTCATTAACACCATCCTTTATACGTTCCATGTGTGGTACGAACGAGTCATATCATTTTAAGGGGGCGGTAGTCCGCACTTCCTCAAATGAAATTCTCGTATGTATATAAAACATGAAACGAATAATGGTATGAAATAAAATGGAATTACAGAAGCATATATATAAAATATATATCATTAATATCATATTTAATTACAGTTCCATCATAATGGCCACCATGAGAGGCGGTAAGATGTATTTGAACAATCATCGTTTCGTGAGGCGTTAGTTTTCCATCCACAGAAACATTATGTTCATCATCCATTAGATGGAGTTGTGTGTATGTGTAGTTTGAATCCTTCTTATAACAACATCCTAGTATGTTGAGGATACTGGTGTTGTTACAAAAGAAAGGAAATAAAAAGAGTTTGGGGGTTGGAGAAGCAAAATAAAGGAAAATAATTTAAGAGAAATCGTTAACTTTAATTTAGGTAACTCACTTTGGTTGGAACCAAAGGACTTCTTGAAATGATTTATGCCTAAGGGGAAGCTTCAAGGAGGAGGATAGGGATGTGGGGAGCTTATTGGGACAGAGTTTGGACGAGCCAAGTGGCTTGAGAGGTGTGAGGAATGAGTAGAAGTGGTCTCCTTTTATAAGGGAGAAGAGGGGCTCTTTAGGAAAGAGTGAAAGTATTACTTTATAATATAATTATATTCGGTTTATAATGGTCCAAAAATCATTGAGGTCTAAGATAAGATGACTAATATTCTAAATAACATCAACCAATAAGAATTGGACAGGTTTTAGAGAATATTTTAATCAGTATAATCTTATTTATTTAAATGATTTATTAATGAGGTAAACATTGCTTCATTATTGTGTCATTAATAATTTAAATTATTTGATGTATAAAAATTATAAATAAAATATAATTATGTAGGAACTCTTTTTATCTTTCTAATGAATATTTATAATCGAAAATCCAACATGTATAACCCTATGTAAAAATTGTTCTTCTAAAAGATGTAAGCTTATGCCATTTTTATTTTTATTTTAACTTTATTAATATAAAGTATCCCTACCACATACAAGTGGCTCCAAGGGGTCCCCAAATTGACCCAAGGATGCTCATGGTCGGGTATGTGTCAACCAATAAGGTTAGGACACGTTTTAGGGTAATTTTGTATTATTATAATATTATTTTTTAACCCTTATTTACCGGATTTACCCTTAACCATGGTAAATAAAATATTTACCACAGTAATTATTCAAAATGTCTAAAAATAAAAGTTACCTATTTACACAATTTGGACATCCTGATTCAAAATATGGAATCCATTTTTCTAAATTCAAAACACAGAAGTGGCAGAAATTAATTTAAAATTATTTCCCGCTGTCAAAACAAAAAGAGTGTTTTTAAGAGGTAATAACTATCAAAAGATTGACACTTGTTTATGTTCGGTTTAATTGTAAAATTATGTCCAATGACCAACATTATATTAAATGGTAAAAATATATTCTAAATATACTTTAAAACCACTCAAATTCACAATTTGTCACTATTAATTATTTTGATTAAAAAAGTTGTTTTTAATTAAAATTTAGTAATTTTCACTATTCATCAAAATATAAAAGTTATCCGAAAAGTACCAAAATTTCACCCTAGGCTAATTTCAATATTCCGAATCCAAAAATGAAGTCCATTTTGAAATATAAAATATATATGATTTCAAAAAGTAGGTATTACTATTCACAACGGCTAGTTTAATTAGTTGTGGTGTGTGTTAGAACTCGAGGTTGCGTACAACACACGCTATCGCATTATTCGAAGGGAAACGTACCGTAGAAGCTTGGGGTGTTACAGTTATCGTGTTACGTTCATATCTAATGAATAAAATTTATTTTTATATAATCACATATTTGTTATCTTTAGGACCTCAAAATTACATTTATAATTCAATTTCTTATAATCAATGAATTCAATAATTCTTATTTATTTATTTATTTATTTAAACTATGTCAATAACATCACATTCCTACAATGTTCCCCATGATATTAAATTTTTTTTTTTGTTATTTTATTTGACCATAAAACTTCCATTTCTATCATAATAATAGGATTTTTAATGAACAATTTTCTAATGTGGGTTTATTCAAAAATTATTTTAATATTTCTATTTTATGATAATACTGATAAAGTTAAAATTGTAATAATACAACATATCTAATGTGAGGAGGATGTAATACCATAATATTCAGAAGAACAAATTTTTTTTATAATGTAAAATACATGAATCATTGATCATAGATGAGAATTAAACACCCCATGACTTTATGATATATTTATTTTCAAAAAAAAATTAATCTCTTCAATATCTCTCAATACATGGCACACTGAGTTTGAACAAAACATGAATTTGTATTAAAATAATATTATTAAACCATTATAATAAAATCCTAGACATTAAATTGAGGGGTTCGAATAGTAATAACAAAATTATGATATTTTTATGGATTAAACATAATTAAAATGGAAATATTTTTATCTGATTTAAAATTACACCCATTTAAAAGAAAAAGAAATGTTTTTTTCGATAATTGTTTTTCTAATCGGTATAGTCACCCTTTCACAAATAATTTATAAATAATGTGTAACAATATTATTAAAATTATTTGAAAAATTTTCTTCATTTCTTAAAAAATAATATCAAAATTATACTAGTGTTATTTTTTGGGTTTCTCAAAAAAAACCTTTTTATGAACTATGAAAAGCCTTGAATTTCAACCTAAAACATATTTTTTCGTTAAATTATATAAAATGATAAAATATATATTTAATTAGTTTAAAAGTAAAATTAGTTTAGTTATATACATATTAATTAAATTTATGTCACAATAATATTTTTCTTATTTAATTATTGTATTAAAATTTTATCCACATATAAACATTTTCTCTTAAAAGACAGGCTTTGTAATCATGTCTTCAAAATTAATTTAAAATTTTCATTTTACACATTTTGAAAAGAACTCATAAAAATTGATTCAATATTTTGAAACATAATAATTTATATTATCTAATAGGTTCAACATAATATTTGACTAAAAATATTAGTGAGAACTTTTAAATATCAATTATCGTGATTATGTTTTAAAACAGGTTTTCTGAGGTACATGTTCTTGTGTTAAATTTAATTTTCATCAAGGATTAGATTTATTTTTAATAAATTAGATTTCATATTTATAATCAAAAGGTATTAATAATATAATAAATATAATATTAATTTTATTCTTAAAGGGAAAATTAAATTGGAAAATAAACATATACAAGTTAACGGGGTGCAACAAAAATGTTAAAATTGAGTAAATTTATTTAAAATGAATAAGATGGTATAAATATGATTATATTTTGTGTGGTAGATATTTTTATTGACTGAATAAATCCCAAACTCCATTATTAATCAATTTTTGAGACACATAATTTGTTAGTGACTTCCCATTTTTTAATTATTTTGATTATTTAAAAAAATTCCACTCCTATGCTATTATAAAAGGTAACCCCCCTACTCTCTTCATACAACATTTAAACACATTTGGATCAGTTGATACTAGAAAAAATACCTTCCATAATTACCTCCTCTCATATTAAAACGCTTAGTTTGGCTAAAAATCTAACCGAGGAAGGGCTTTTCTGAAAATCAAAATACGTCCCCTGAATAAGAGTAAATGTTATTCAGTGAGAATTTTTATGTTATTTCTTAAATCACCTCATTAAATTATTATTAAAAAATTATAATATAATAAAACTAGTATGATAAATATAATTTGATTTTATTACTTTAATTTAGTAACATAAATCATTATCTACATCCATAAAATGGATATGAAATCATCATTCGGGTGTTATGATGACTGTTACCTCATGAACCGATGTAATTCATTTTTCAATCACCACCTCTCATATTTTTGCATTATGATGGATGTAATTTTTATATAAGATATTTATAACAACATTATACATTTTTAGTGATTTTATCATATATACCTTTTTAATTTCTATTTCATTGGGGATGTAATAATGTAGGTGTTCTATAAGGTGGACTACAACCTCATGCAGCGATGCGATTCATTTCTCAAATAATGCATTAAAAAAAAGGTAAAACTGTTATGTATAATTCATATGTGTGATATAAGTTATATATTTTTGATCTTAATATTTTTCATTATTAAATTATAATCTAGAATTCCCACCCATACCTTTTCACTCACTGAAAATGTGATAACATCGTTCGTGAATATGTGGAGTACCGCCTTCATGAATCGATGTGACTCCCTTTTAATCTTCACACCACATGGATTATATATATATATTTATATTTAACGAAATAATATGGTATATAAGATATTATTATATTTATATAATGATAAAATGCTCCTAAACTATTTTCCTTAAGGAACATCGAAAAAATGGAATTATTACTCATGTGTATACGGAATGCCATCTCTATGATCATAAAATACTTAATTTTTCAAAAACAAAATTAATGGTCATAAAATTAAAATTAATTTATAATAATAATCATTTATTTTTTATCATTCCTAATATCATTATATAATGGCCCTTATGACCATATTCAACATACCAAATTCAATTTTCACACATAAGCCGAATACAGTCAAAACATTCAATGTAAAATTGATTTATTACAAGTTATATATAACATTTTACTTATTGAAATGAAATTAATATTAAACATAAGAAAAATAATCTCATTAAATTAAATAATTAATAAATGTTTACAAGACATGAATATAAACACACACCTGAAAAGTTAGATTCCTAGCAAGGGACTTCATCTGAATTTCCTTTCATTGAGTCATCTTTTGATTTTATTCACCAATATCCTTTTATGAGGTGTATATAATGGCCATTTGACAAGTTATATAATGAATATATCTTCTTAATAGGTATTTAAATCATTTTTATGTTATTAGTTTCATAGGGATTATGTCCTAATATTTCTAAAGTGATAAGATACTTTGCTTTCAAAAAAATACACTTTTAATGTTTTCATTAAAACTCTATTTATCATCCATGTACATGTTTTTTAAATTATTTTATGAATGTTTTTATAAGGAGATTAATTTTTTTATAATTTAAATGTTATTTATATTTTACATTATTTAAAAATCATTTAAAATGTAATCTTTTTTACTTGTTTTATATATAATGTTATGACAAAAGATATCTCTAATGTTCTGTATAGAGACTACGACTTTTACGCATCTACAACCATTATATTATCCATATATTCATTTGAAAGATTAATTTTTTTATTCAATGAAAAAAACATATCTATATTTTTTGATATTGTTGTATTTAAAATGGTATTTCATAGAATAGAGTTTTTTGGTATTAAAAACACTTTTTAAATGAAAAAGGGAATTTTGATATCCAGAAGTGATTTTTTTGGGTTTCAAAGTGTTTTTCAAATGTTTATTGATGAAATAGTTCATGAAATATTTTTTTATGATATGGTACTTGAGATGTATTTATGATAAATGGGTGCTCCAAGATAGTTCCGACTGATGTCGTTATAGATTATATGAAGAGTGAGCCCAGAGAGCGCCATGTGAGTTTGTTACTAATATTATAATTCAATGTCCCATATAGTACAAGTTGATCCCATTATATTTTAAAAAATGGGTGTTCCAAGATTGTTCTCATGTGCATTGTATAATTCTTCATGTATTGATAGTAAATATGGGAGAGTTGTAAAAGGGTTTCTCCGATGGATTTAATAGGGATCCAATAACTTCTAAAATGTGTTCAAAATGTGTTATGAATGTGATACCCTATGTTATTGAAAGCAATTTCTAATGGACACCTTATTTTTATTTTGAAGCATTATTTCAGCCAAAATTGTGTTTTTTCATGTGAAAATGTTTTATCACATACATTCAAAAAACACTAAAGATAAAGATAAAAATTATACGAGTTTTCATGTTTCTTAGCGGGATTAATGTTTTGATTCTTTTTATGTCTCTTATGATCATTTTGTGCCATCCCGTATTTTTTTAAGAAAACAAGGATTTATAATGATTAATAGAAACTATATAAAGTCATATATATTTGTCATGTTAATAAACTCTAATTTTATTTCAATGATTTATATTTTGGGAAAATGGATACTAACCGGATGTCTTGAATTTTTATTATATAGTTTTGTAATATCTATGTTATGGCCTATTTAACAAAAACTATAAACCTGAAAGGACACTCATAATAATTATAATTAATTATTGACTTAATATTCATGATTATGTATGGTTTCATTTGGACTCCATAATGAAGTAAAACTAACCCAAAAAAATTATTAATATGTAATATTTATTTAAAAATGATACACTAGAAACTCCTTTTAAAGTGTTTCATACGATTCCAAATTTATCATAATAAAAACCATATAATATTTAAAAAAAATCGATATTTAAAAAAATTATAACCCTTATTGAATTATTTAATTCAAAAAAAATTTAGAAATAGAGAAATTATAAATTAAATTCATAGGAAATTCAAGGTAATAATAGGTACCGTCTAAACCTAGGGAAAAGAATTATTGAGAAATAACTTATAAAATCAAAAAAATAACATTACATGTACCTTCATAAAACCAATAATAATCACAACAACATTGATATAATAGTCTTGAAGACTTTTTAATTCTTCTCAATGACTTAACCATTACCAAATTTCACATCCTCGCCTTCCAGGGTGGTAAAGGTCACATATATCTGAATGAAATTAATGAAGGATTCCAAATACCATAACCTATAAAATCCAAGGATGGAATTTTATAGTATTTTATATAATATTAAAAATTCCCCAATCAGCCAACATAGTTCTATCATTAATTTGAACCAAAAAGACACCACCATCAATATATATTAGCCTATAAATTTTTTACCATCCCCAAATGTCATGGAAGCAAAAATATCATATTCCCCAGTTCCCTAAATAAAGTAGTTATGATAATTTAATTTAATGTAATACAATTTGTTAGTATATAAGGAAAGGTATAATATAATAATTTGTAACCTCAAATGTCCCTTATTTCTCCTTTTCTAGGACACTCTATCACATGTATGAATCCACATCCTTCACCTCAACCTCATCACCCTATTTGTTGACCACATCCTTGTCCATGATTATCCTAATGACCTTAGTGATGATGAACCCCCAATGTTTTTTATCCTAACACTATCTAAAAATATTTATAATAAATCCAAATGATCATTCCATAGTGGATATTTTCGATGAACCAATTATTATTTTTATGTCATCAGAAACAACCAAGGTCATCCACTATCATGTTGTCATCTCCATGTAAATTATTAATTTATATTAAACACCTAATGTAAAAATGTACATGTTTTATAGAGATAAATACAAAGACACCAGAGTTACCCACCGAAATCTTTGAATTACTAACACAAGGAAAAAAGGGAGGAAAGGAAAAGGATAAAGTCTCATCCTCAAGTGCTCGGTCATCAAGATAAATTTACACTCATATCTATAGCTTTGAACCTATGACCACTATTGTAAATATCCTCTTGAAGAGAATCTGTTTACACTACAGTTCATTAATCCCCATGTATTTCAAAAATAACACGATATAAGTTGGAAAAGTGATGGGAGTCACCTAAAAATGTATCCACAAATCTAACTATCTAATAATGTGTTACAACCACAAATCCTTTTGAAAATAAATATTAAGAAAATTATAAAGATGGTTCCTAAATATCAATATTAATTTTAATATGAATAAATTTCCACATTAAATGAATATAATATCATATAACCACATCATTATTAATATTGGGTATAAGAACTATATCATTAAAAAACACATGAAATTATCTCACATGACCTCCGAATCATCATAATCTCCAATGTGTGTAACCCACTATAATTGAATCATTTATTAGTCAAAAAAACTTCTAATGTAGAATAATTCACATTATATGCTCAAATAATCATAAAACAGTAGAGACTTTATATTTCCAACACCTTGTCACTTATTTAGAACTAATACATTATATTTAATTTGATCAAAACCATTGTAAACAGCCTAGGGTTTTCCACCATGAATCATAATCCTTCTCATAAATTCACATAAAACCATATTGAGCACCCATCTAAATATAACAAAATTGAATTACCAAAGCTAATTTTCCACCATATATGTAATAATTGTAAAATAAATCCCCAAATATCAATATATGGAATTAATTAAATGTTATTTTAGTAAAATGTAATTTAATTTCCTTAAAAACATTCTCTAATTTGAATAAAATACAAAATATTGGTTAGAAAATACACCATACATATTTTCTATGATAGAAATTAGCACACTCATACCAAATCATGTTAAGTATATGAAGAATGGTACGTTTTATAGAACATTAGGGTCATTTCATAATATAGTCATTCAATTCTAACTATATCACATATCAATACTGAGTGATATTATTTTCCCATAAAACCAATTACATCCTCAATAATTATAACAACCAAAGACAAATAAATATATAAGTTTTATTATTCCAATAATTTAGATATTAAATCGCACAAAATAATCCCACAACACCTATAATTGATGACTTAGTGTCATTTAAGATAAAATATAAAAGAAACTCATTTTATGATATTTGTGATAATTTCTATACAATCTTACCACAATATATCCCCATATATAATTAACACAATTTACACTCATCTTTGTAATATAGGGGATGGAAACATAAGATAAAATTGTGGTTATATTTTTAGTATGGGTAAACACAAGCAATAATAATCAAAGGTCACATGTGAGTACAAAATGAGAATATGGTTGTACATAAGATATATAATAAAATCATAACCAACAAGTCATATATCATTAATCAAGAGTCACAACATAATTCATTTTATAACATTTTATATGGATGAATATTTTTATGAAAAACAAGTCAATAAACATGATCCATGATACCATAACATAAGAATAATAAAATAAACAAGATTGTAGTATAAATGGAGGAATTATAAAACATAACATTTTGAAAACATCTTAACCATAATTATTTCCACACACAATCTTGTTATAATAAATTAACACTAGTTATACCAATGAAGAACTTTAGGGTAATAACTTTATTTCAATTATACCCATTCAAAACCTTGTGACAATATATTAACAATAATTATACACTTTAATAAACTTATGAAATTATTTTAATGATGATTATACCAATATATAATTTTTTTCAATGTTTAACTATAATTAACACATTCATATCCTTATGATCAAAATCATAACCATAATTGTACACACAAACAACCTTATGGGCATAGCTTAAACACAAATTTACCCATATATTAAATCATTATCTCAGGAGATATCAAACTCAAAATTTCCAGTTGATGGTGATGTAGAACCCCACTGATAAATCATCTATAAATATTTATTCCACATGAAATTGATTATTTTTTATATCATAATGAAAACATAAATGAAAAATGTATTTCACTACATTTTGATATGGTATCACCAAATTTTACCTTAATAATGTAAAAATTTAAAAAAAAATTATATCCCACCAAAAGTGTATTTCAAAAGAACATTTAGAGGTAGTTTAATGGAAAAATATTTTTAAAGAATTCATAACTTTTTAGATAAAGGGAAAAATAATAGTGAAATCTGGAAATAGTTTTTTAGAAAAAAATGTTAATGTTGGCATATATGATGAAGTATACGTCACATTGAAAATTAATTTTTAAAAAGGATGATTTTTTTAAATTAAAAATTACTCATTTTCAAAATAATTATTTAAAAATAATTCTCAATGATTAATCATTAAAAAATGCATAAATGATTCAAAATGTGATTCTAAAACTTTTAGAATCACTTTATTTTAAATATAAACATATATAACTGATCCATGAAATGAAATAAATGTTATCAAAAATAAATGTGTAGTATAAGAGAAAAAAACTATTTTAAAATACTATAAAACCAATTTAAATATTTTTAATTAACGTTGATAAAAACCGAAATAAGAATTACTGAAGAAAAACTTTTGAAATTTGAATAAGGTAATTAAAATCTTAACATGGCAATGAAAATAATTAGGTTTCGATTTATAAAAGATAAAATCAGAGGTTAGAATAAATAAATGTATATGGAGGGGAAACACTCATTAAATGAAATGGTAATAACTCTCAAGAAAGATAATAATGTGTAAGAACCACAAAATTAAAGAAAAAATTTCAAAAAGAAGCATTCTAACTCAATAAATGGATTTGAGTTAATGAAACCCCTTATAACTATGGTATCATTTAAATTAAAATCCATTTAAATATATAATATGATAAGGATATTCAGACACAATTAACTACATGAATATGGAAAAATAAATTCATTAGGTAGTAATAACATCGTATCAAATATGACATTGTGCATAACAAGAAATGAATCTCATGAATATAGGTTTTAGAAAAAATGATTTACCTTAATTTATCTCTTCCCTTAATGCACTTCAATCTATTTTATAAAAAAACTATATTAATCACATATTTCATAATTTGATTATAATATATGATATTTTATATTAATCATTTATAATTTATCTATACATATATATTAGTCAGTTATTTTTTATTTTAAATACTTGGTGTGAGTAATCTTGGTTGTTTGGACTAGTTTAATAATATACGTTTTGTTATTAAATATTATCCCAGATTATATAGTCCATAAATCATAAAAAGTTTTCAAAATGTTCTTCAATTTTATTTATGAAATTTTAATTTCATTTATTGTTAGTTTTTATTATCAAATTTAATTACTAAATAGGCAATGATACTATTTTGGTGTGTTTTAATGAATAAATATTGGTATCTTAATTAATGGATTAAAAATGTAATTTACCAATCCAAAACTAAAAAAAATTATTTTTTAATCATTTATATCACATATTATCAGTATTTATTATCTCACATTCATCCATGATAATATTTGATGGCATTATTCATGTATGTGGATAGGTCTACCGATACTTTAACATACCATAATTAATCAATTGGTATGGTTTTGAATGTGGATTATTTTAGAATAAAATAATTATCAAATAATAATAATGATATGGTTTTATTATTTTCAAGGTGTTAAATTATTTTTACTATTATTATTTAATAATAAACAATCCATATGGAAAATGATATTTGTTATTTAATTGAGGTGGTAGTCTATACAACACACAAATGATGCTTTTTTATTCTTAATAGAAATGTGGAAATGTGGTTAATTGTTTAAAAAGTTATAAAAAAATAAATAATACTATATATTAAAAAATAATCATATATAATAAGGAAAAAGTATTTGAAAATGAATGCTACAAAAGAATTAATGTAATAGAAAAGATAGTTATTATGTTCAGAACTTTTGGATTCCCATAGAAGATTCCATTAAAAGGAAAACATTAGTGCCAAAATAATTTTTCTATAATATTAAGGATGTGAAATAGTGTTATATAGAAAATAAATAGGGAATATTTCATAGAGGGAAATAAAATTTGAATTTTTATTGCAGGAGTGATGAGATAACCCTTTTATAAGTCGTGAGAATGTAATTTTTGTAAATATGTTATCTTAATTTAAATATATCATATGTTTTACATGTCGAAAAGGAATAAAAATGGGAAATAATGGATTGAAGATAATTTATCCTATCAAATAACTCAAAAATTCAATTAAAAACATTTTCTAACATGTTTTTTGCTTTATCCAATTTATTAAACATCTTTATCCAGTTATCTTTTACCATGGTAACTAGTTTTCACCAAATTATTTAATATGTTATGAGTAAAAATTAAATGATAATTATTATATACAATGATACTTATTATTTCATATATTAAATTCATTTTGACATATTATATTCAAAAAAATGATGAAAAATAATATTGATATAATAAATGTATAATGTATTATTGAAATAAGAAAAATATTATAGAACATATAAATTGCCAATTTTTGGATTATAAATTAAATGAAATTTTGCAACATGTATAATGTAACTTTAAAAACAAATTCTTGCACGAATTTGGATCCATATTTTTTTTTGGATTTTATCTTATTTATTCAAAAAAATGTATTATTTAGAATAATATTTATCATCATTCACCAAAAAAATAAATATTTTCATTAAAATTTGAAAATTTCATAATAAGATAATTTTGAAAAGATAAATTAAAAAAATGTTATTTTTTATCTAATTCAAACTAAAAAATATATAAATATATTTTGAAAAATAAAATATACAATATAATTATAAATACATTCATTGAGAAATTTATATCTTCACAATTAATAATTGTTGATATTTTTCAAACCAATTTAAAATTTTAATGTTTTAATATTATATATTAATATAATTATCAATAAAACATATTAAATTTATTTTATTAACAAGTTGATTATTTATTTAATAATGATCATTACTTTTTAATAATTTTAAGTTTTTATACTCTTGATCTATGAATATGGAATTGATTATTATTATTTTATTTTTTAATGACTTAGAGTTTCCAAATATAATTATTATAAATTATTTTTGGAAATTTCCCATACTAGGAACTGAGACTGCAAATGATTATGAGGTCTGATGTGACAAGAAAAAATCATTCAAAGTTTTTATTTTTTATTATAATGATCACATTAATTTGATTAAAAAGTTGAATATATTTTAAATGGTTCCTTAGATCAGAAATATGAGGGAACCATTGATCACAGAAAGAAGACTTTATCCTAGGCACGAACTAACATTGGTCGACGCAGGTCATCTGAAGAAAAATTCTCCAAGGATGTAATCATAAACAAAATAAATAAATTATATTATATTATTTTAAAATCTTATTAACTCATGAGTGGTGAATCATATATGAAATATGATACCACCATTGAGTTTGTATTGTTGTGTTTCCCTTAGGTAAGCCCTAAAATAGGCTAGTGTGGGTCGACTCTGAAATGTTATTTTTAAATATTTTAAAGGAATAAAATAAAATATTTTTTATTTTAATTAACATTAAACGATGTTGTAGTGCACTTTACTCTCTAATAATCCGTCTTCCAATAATTTTGATTTATCGCCATGAACTTTGAATTTCGCTGAAGCATGGAGAAATAACTGTATCCAATGAATGATAACGGATTAGAGATCCGATCATGGATCATCATGACAACAGATATGGAGGATCTTCTCACCAATATCAATGAAACCACTCTTTATCAATGACATATACAAATAGTGATAAGGCATTTTTATTCTTCGTGTTTCCTTGTTTTTGAATTCAACATTATACATAGACCAACACGCAAATATTTTGATCTACAGTTTCCTCATTCTAACCCGATGGGATTTATTTTTGGGTTTTAATGGGAGATAAATCATTGGGAATAATTATTCTTTTTCATCTTTATAATTGGAATTAATTGAGCCTAACATGAATAAAGGACGAGTTTCAATCTTCGGGGAGTTCTTTTGGTTGTTGCCTCCCACATTCCTGACGTTATCGTTACAGGACCCTCATGGTTAAGGCTTGAATTGTTGGGAGGATCCAAAAATAATCAGAAACCCTTGATTGGTTGAAGGATGAATTGAATGCCTTATTAATATTGTTCATGACAAAAGAATTAGAGAAATGGTTTAATTTCATAAATTGGACCACAAAATGATATGTGGTGGCCCGAGAAAGGGGCTCCTTGCGCCAGTAGGGGCACAGGATGGTTGGTTGTGTACAGGATGCAAGTGTGGTTGTGGATCCCCATAGACATAGTGTTATGGCTATGTGGGAAACCACAGTAGAAACTACAGGATGAGTATTTCATCACTGAGGGGAGCACATCTACGGGGTGCAGACATGGTGTGCAGGCCAACAAGGCAAGGTGTGTCAGACCTCGGTTAGACAGGTCGGGTCCAGGTGGGTTGGGTCAAGATGGGGAAGGCTGAGCACAGTGGTCCAGGTCAACCTGGTGAACCGGATTGGCACCAGGTGGCTGAAATGGAGCATAGAAGAAAATGGGGATCAACAATGATCCATTGTCGACTGATCTGTCGTGCGGCCACGAAAACCAAGTCATAGTTGACAACCACGATCGGTCCACCAACTTGTGTACTCCCTTCTAAATTTTGAATCTCTAATAACTTTCAATCTATGTTTTCATTGGACAAACTGTTTCCAGCGTTGGAACCCTTGTGATGAGACAATCATTTTCAGAAACAATAAGTGGGTTTTTTTATGTTTAAATACGACCAAATAGCTTGGGGATTACGTTCTCTCAGAACATCGTGCATTGAGTCGAATCTCATGGATGGTTTTGATGTCACGAACCCTCCTCTAGGCCCATTCCGTGACTTCCCCAAACCAACCATCAATAGGCCAGGGGTTTCCGACTGGCACAAAAGGCGTAAATCATGATAAAAAAAGGGAAGTCATTGCCTTTATAAAAGTAAAAAAACACACAAAAGAGTACGCAAAAGATGAAAGAAATAAGTAATACCAAATACAAATGTATGTGCTCAAAGGAATATGTCCAGAAATAAAATCCCCATAGTATGTACAGTACAACTGAAAATCATGTACAACTGTATTAAAGTAAAACAGTAACCACTTAGTCGTCCTCTGGGAATCCCACATGAAGGGTGGGTACACATGGCCTCCTCAGCACCTCGGTTCTGGACGTCCTCTCCGTGTGCATCTCAACAAGCGGTCCACCTCTGGGAGCCATCTAGCTCCACCAGTATCAACCACGATCAGTTCTATCCGTCGTCTGAAACCAACACAACATAGTGCCGGCATAGCCCATGTAGGGGTGAGTATACGATACTAAGTAGGGACCCTGAGACCTGAGAAGGTCTCCCAGAATCCATGAATGAAACCCACAGAAGAAAGATACAATCATGAAGTATCAACCAACTCTACTTAGGTATATGCCCATACAGATACCTAAGTTATCAATAACAGTTCGGCTCCACCTCTCGAGCCTAAGAACAACCCAGTCCACTCAAGAAACCAAGTCAATCAAAACGATGATAATGATTGAAAGTCAAGAATCAGCTCAAATAGGTATAAATCATTCCTTTAACGATAGAGATGACCATATGTAGTCACTGATTAAAGTATGTTGTTGGACCCACATAGGATAATAGACCAACTAAGTTGTCGGACCCACGTAAGATACTAGACCAGCTACTCTGTCAGACCCACTCAGGATACTAGTACATAAGTCAAACTGTCGAACACACGGAGGATTCCAGTACAGTTGTCGTTGTTGTCGAACCCACGGAGGATTCTGATATAGTTTCCTTCTCTTTCAAACCCACAGAGGATTCAAGTACAGTTGTCGTATACGTCGAACCCATGGAGTATTTTAGTACAGTAATCATCACAGTCACAGCAACCTCTAGGGTTCCCGCACATAGCATGCTCGATTTCAGGAGGGTCTTCTCCTCTAGCCAAGGGGTCGACACATCCACTATCAAAACGTACAGAGTTGATGTATCCAGATGTTTTGTCTCGTCAAAATTAACCCAATGTGACAGACAGTGCGTCATTCAGACGCCCGGTATAAGAGTTATTGGCTTTTCCGTTCTAGGGGCCCAGTTGGAATTATGCACATTCTAAACCTTGCCAGTTTCCAATTTCAACCAAAACATGCTTAGAGTATCACAAAAGGACCATCTCTTCACGAGGATCGTAGTGCCGCACACGGCGCTTCGATCGAACGCATGGTTTTAATGTTATTTACGTTTAAGGGAAACGTGTCTGGCCCGTCAGGCCCAGTGGGTTGGCGGGTCAGCCTGACCTGGTTCAGCGGGTTCGACCCAGCAGGGGGGTCGGCCCGGCCCAGTGGAGCATGGAACGACCCTGTGGGACATAGCCCAGTCTGGCGGGGTGCGGCCCGGCCTGACGTGGCATGGACCGGTCCGGCTTAGCACGGCCCAGCATGCAGATGGCCGCAGCTCGGCCAGCTGACCGAGAAGATCATGGGCATGGCGCCTGGTCTTCCGAAACAGTGGTGTTGAGCGGTTCCGCCCTCCTTTCTGGCTGGACAAAGCCGTGTGGTCATCTCATTGCAAGCGTCCCCCTCGTGTGGGCTGCTGTCCTCAGCATGAGGCATCGCGGCCTTCAACTCGGCCAGTAGGCAGCCGGCCTATTTGCCGCCAAAGTGGCCGGTGGAGTGCGGGAGGCAGTCCTCCGCAGCATGACGCCCCTTGTGGCGCCGTAGTCTCTCTGTCTTGCCAGTTACGGCTGGCCGGTTCTTCCTTGGCTGTGCGGCCCACTGTGGAAGGCCGTGGTTATTCTCTACGCAGCCGGCATGCGGATTCCATTTCATCCGGTCGCCATCGCCTCCGATTGTCACTGCTAAATATTCATTAACCATCAGAGGGTCTTCAGGCTGAGTCTGTTCTTCCCGCACCCTCCGCGTTAGGCGATAATCATAAGGCCGAAGATAATTCATAAATTCAACGAAGAATGGGGAAAAAATATTCAATTAAAATTGTACAAATCCATACCTCGTAATTGAGGTTCGTTCATCGACGAGTTGTGGAAAATGAGTGATGTGTTAGTCAGGCATCACGGAAGATGATGTCATAGAGAACGGTGTCATCCCATCAATGTTGGAAGTTGTTGTCGTTGACGTTGTTCATCACGAGCGGTGTCTACACCCTTTACACGGAGGAAGAATAAAAGATGGAGGCATTCCTCATGATCTTGTTCCTGTGGAAAATAAATGTGGAGGGAAAATTCTTCCCATTCTTTGAGTCGTGGAGCATTATTCGCAGAGAGGAACACTTCCTTCAAATTCTACAGAGTTTTCCCAATGTTCTTCCAACAAAATGAGTGCCAAACAAAAATAATAGCTAAGGATATTGTTTTATTCACACATGAATTTCAAAAAATCAAACACATTAATTAATTAATTGTAGATTTCAATTCATTAATTAAAAACTGTTGGAAAAACTTTATGGGAGTGAGAAGGAGATGGAAAGTCACAATTAAAGTGGGAAGTTTTCAAAATAAATAAAGGTGAGTTAATGGGGAGTGGAAGGGTTAGGGCTTGTGTGGGCCCCACCTCACAAATATCCTCTCATGAGAGTTTATGTGGGTGTGGGCCCCACCACTGACTCCCACTTTCAAGAATAACCTAATCTTAAATAATAAAATTGTGTACAACAATTTTATTTAATTTAATATTAATCCCCAAAAATTAACTTCTCCTCCTAAGAAAATGCAACTTCTATAAAGGTCCCCTTATGCGAATATTGGTTCTGTGAGTTCATCGGTGCCCTCATATTTCAATTCTGATAGCTGGTTCAAAAGATAGAAAAACCCACATGTACGTTTACTGAACGTACCAAAAAAAAACTTCAGATATTGATTACGGGCACACCGGGCCTCAGAATCAGGTGCCTTCAAAAACCCAAAACTCGTAAAATTCCAAAGTATTTATGAAAAAATTTTGTTGATATTTCATCTTCTTTACATTAATCTCACGACAAATATTTACATCCCTGTAAAGATACAACACACCGTAGGAAATAAAATAGGGGTACTGAGCACGATTCTGAGCCTCCCACTCCCATGTGCTCTCCTGGTGGTTCCCATGCTGCCAGCGAATGCACACCAGAGGAATCGACTGTCCACGTAGGACCCACTCTCGTCAATCCTCGATCTCCACCAGGACCTCTATGAATGCCACCCCATCATTGATGTCTAGCTCCTCATGGACGATGATGTGGGACAGTTCATGCACGTATCTCCTCAGCTGAGAAATGCGGAAGACGTCATGCACTCGGTGCATCTGAGGTGGAAGGGATAGGTGGTATGCCACATTTACTACACTACTGAGGACCTTGAAAGGTCCAATGAAAGGAGGAGATAAATTTCCACCCTGGCCTAATCTCCATAGACCTCATCTAGGTGAGACTCGTAGGAAGATGTGGTCGCAGTCCTCAAACTCCAGTGGTCTCCGTCTCTTATCATCATAGGTCTTCTGTCTGCTTCGTGCAATTTTCATCCAGTCCTGGATAATCTATACCTTCTCCATCGTATCCTGAACCACCTTTGGTCCTACAAGTGCTGAATCCCCTCGGCCAGTCCAGCACAGAGGTAATATGCAAGGTTGGTCATACAATGCCTCGTAAGGGGTCATCCCGATGGTGGAGTTGTAAATGTTGTTGTACGCAAACTCCACCAAGGGTATGTGATCCTCCCAGCTGCGACCAAAGTCTAGGACTCATGCACGAAGCATATGCTCGAGCGTCTAAATGGTCATCTCTGTTTGGCCGTACGTCTGATGATGGAAGGAAGTACTCAGATGTAAGTGCATCCCAAAAGCCTCCTGTAACCCCTTCCATAGCCGGGAAGTGAATCGAAAATTTCTATCGGAAACGATAGTAGATAGCACACCATGAAGCCGTACTATCTTCTGAATGCCGAGGCCTCCAAATCTCTCTACTGATCCTTGCTCTCTAATCAGTGGGAAGTGGGCTGACTTTGTGAATCGGTCGACAATCTCCCGGATAGAGTCATGTCCTCTGGATGTACATGGAAGCCCTTTCATGAAATCCATGGATATTCCGTCCCACTTCCACTCTAGAACCTCTATGAGTTGTACCAAGGCTGCTGGTACCTAGTGCTCCACCTTCACATACTGACAAGTGAGGCATCGTGAAATGAACTCTACTACTGACTTCTTTATACTCAGCCACCAGTGCTATCGTCTGAGGTCCTGATACATCTTCTCCAATCCTGGATGTACCGCTAGAGGCGAATTGTGAATCTCCCTCACCACTTCCTCGTATAGTGAAACTGGTACCAATGTACATCCCCTGAAGATGATGACGTTCCCCCCTCCTTCATAAAATCCATCATGCACCTTCCATGTGGATATCTAAGCACGTCACGTCTCACAATCAAAGTCCCCACATTGTGCCTCCCTGAATCGCTGAATAAGTGGAGGGGTGACTGTGAGGGATAGATGAAAGGCTTCTCAATCTATATCCACAAAGGATATCTGCAATGCGGGTAGCTTCTCTTTCACCTCTCCAAGCATCTGAATGCCCAATCTTCTGCTGAGAGTATCAGCTAAAACATTTACCTTCCTAGGAGTATAAACTATTTCAAAGACATAGTCCTGGAGGAACTTGATCCATCGCCGATGTATCAGGTTAAGGTACTTCTATCATAATATGTACCTGAGACTCTGGTGGTAATATTAGTCTGTAAACCGCTCTCCCATCAGATAGTGTTTCCACATCTTTTAGGCGAAAACCACTGCTGCTAACTCCAGGTCATGGGTAACATAGTTATGCTCGTGTTGTCTCAAATACCATGAACCAAAATCGATCACTGCTCACTCCTACATCAAGAAACACCCGAGTCTTTGGCCCTGATGCATCACAGTAAACTACATAACCAATGCCCTCCTCTAGTAGCCTCACGATGAGTGCACCGGTCAGTATCTGCCGCAGCTCCTGAAAGCTCTGATGGCATCTCTATGACCATAAAAAGGGTTTCCCCATCTTAATCAAAGCTGAAAGCAGTGCTGCAACACTGGATAGATCTAGCTCAAATCTCTGATAATACCCAGCCAGACCTATAAAACTCCAATCCTCCATTCCATTCCTAGGTGGCTCCCAAGCAAGAACTGCCTTGATCTTCGCGGGATCCACTGCTACCACAGTCTCTGAGATGACATGTCCCAAGAAGTGAACCTCTCAATTCCATATCTGGAACTTCGAGATATTACCATAAAGCTGGTGCTCTCATAGTGTATCCAGTAAAACTCGAAAGTGGTAGTCATGCTCCTCCTCAGTAGTGGAGTAAAACAGTATGTCGTCGATGAGGAATACGATAAATTAATTGAGGTAAGGCTAGAAGATCCTGTTAATGAGACTCATGAATACTGCTGGAGCATTGGTTATGTTGAAAGGCATAACCAAGAACTCATAGTGGCCATACTGACACCTGAAAGACGTCTTCTGCACATCAATGTCTCGAACTCTGAGCTGGTGATAGCTTGAACTGAGTTATATATTCGAGAACCATCGTGCTCCCTTGAGCTTATAAAAGGGGTTGTTCTTTACGGTCACCTAATTCGGGCGACGGTAGTTGACACACAGTCGCAGGCTCCCATATTCGTTCTTGGTGAACAAAATCGGAGATACCAAGGGTGAAACACTGGGTCTGATAAATCCCTTCCCCTGAATGTCCTCCAGTTGAACTCGCCGCTCACGAAGTTCGGCAGGAGCCATCCGATAAGCTGGAGTAGATATCGGTGTTGTCCTGGGGTACCTGTCTATGTAGAAGTGTACCTCTCTGCGAGGAGGTAGTCCTAGTAAGTCGTCAGGAAAAACATCCACATACTGATCCACTACAAATGGAAAACATGGACTCCGCACATCAACTTCTATGAGGATGATACTAGCCAACTAATGTATTATCGATAACCCTCTCCTCTGCTTAATTCCATCCTGCACTGCAAAGGCTCCCTTATCTCCAGTGAAGGTGAACCATGTCCCATCCTTGCGGACACACCACACTTTTCTCCTAATACAATCGATCTGATCAAAGACTATAAACAACCAGTCAATACCCAAGATGATGTCGTAATACCTCAACACTGATAGAAGAAGATCCCAACTGAAGCTCTCACCTACTAGAGTAAGCTCACACTAGCAGAACCAGTGAGTAATCCTCGAGGCTTCTCCCATAGAAGTCTCTATCTGTATGTATAGAGCCAACGACTCCTTTGGAATATCTAAGCTCCGAACAAGGGTAGAGACAACAAAAGAATGACTCGAACCTGTGTCTAGAAGTACTGAAGAAATTTTTGAGTAGACACATATAGTACCTTGAATCATATTAGGTTCACCGTGTTCATAGGCCTCAACTTCCTGGAGATGATCCCGCCTCTGTCCGCCAGCTCTCTGTGGTCGGGGTGGACCTCTTGGTGGTGGTCGTAGTGGTAGGGCCTCAAAACGTAGTCTACCACCTGCTGCTCAGCCATCTCCTCTGCCTCATCCTCCCACTCTAGGAGGACCAAAGCATTCATATCTCTGCCTTCTCCTGGGAGGTCCCTCTAATGTCTTCTACTCATCCGCATGGCGGGTCAGAAAGTCTTGAGCCATGTGACCCTGCAAGCAGCATGCATAGCACTACATGCTCCTCGTATAGTTATCTCGGTTTCATGTGCCCCACACAACCAAACCTGTATCCTGAGGTCACACACATCATGGTCTGGTCCGCTTGGATAGTTGAGTCAACTGTCTACTTCCGGCTGTAGAAGCCTTCGTTATGTGACGTCCTGTGGTGGGTCTCGCAGTTGGTGTCAGGTCAGCAAGAAATATCTCCACAAGAAGGGATCACTCCAGAACTCCTGCATGCATCATAATACAGAGGTCGATCATCAAAGACATGATCTCATGTGCGAGTCCCTGGTCAATGATTCGGGACCTAATGAATGGGTCCTGTACCATGTCCGTGGAGTAGCGTGATAATTCAGTTTACCTCATTGAGTACTATGCTACTGTCATGCTGCCCAACTGAAGATGAAGTAACTCATGAATCCGCACTGCACGAAGGGTGGCTGGAAGAAACTCCGAGTGGAAGAGACTCTCAAAGTCTGTCCATAGTAAAGATGCCTCATCATGCACCTAGAGAATCACACACCACCATCTACCTACTGCTGCGTGCAGGAGACTCAGGGAAAGGATCACCATAAGGTCGAACGGTGTCCCTTCCAATCTGAAAACACTAACGATAGCCTCCAGCCAATCTTTAGCTACGTGTGGGTCCATCTCTCCCCAGAACTAGGGTGGCCTCTACTACTGTAACTCGTGCAACACACTCAGATGGCGTGTACTCTCTTCTGGTGGGGCTGGTGGTATCAATGGACCAGCAGGTAGTGGTACCGATGGTGCCTCCATTATGATGGGGCCCTACACCGAGGCCTCGTCGCTTGGTGGGCTACCATCTCATATGTAACTCGGAACCCTATCTAGCTACCTTTGTGGGACCATCCTAAAAATAAACAGGTGCACCAAAGTTCAAATAGTATTCCTGGTGAGATTACACAAAATAATCACTAGGAAAACGTTTCAAAGGAAATAGACCCGCAATCCGTGTTTTCATGCACTGAGTCGGAAAGTCATATGTCAGGGTCTTGGTGTATGGATACGTCGGCCGCCGCAACAACACCGGACTCCCTGTACTGAAAACCACCCCCAATACTCTTAATACTATTTCTTCCCAGTAAGATAGATCAGAGTCCTAAGTTCTGTGGTAGAACTGACTCCTCTAATACCAATTTGCCACGACCAGTCCTCGGGGCCCATGTTGTGACTACCCCAAGCCCGCATTCCATAGGCCAAGGGCTGGTGACTTGAACCAATGGTGAAAATACCAATAAAAAATGGATTCCATTGAATTTATAAAAGTAAACAAACACAACCGAGTACGCAACAAAAGAAAGCTCTAAGTAACACCGAATACAAAAGTAAGTGATGAAAGGAAAGGGGACGAAAATACAAGCCCATCAGTATGTACAGTACAACTGACAAGCTATTACAACTACAGTAAAGTAAAATAGAAACCACTGATTCATCCTCTGGGAATCCCACCTGAAGGGTTGGTAGAGATGGCCTCCTCAGTACCTTAGGTCTGGCCGTCCACTCTGTGTACGTCTCGCGAAGTGGTCCACCTCTAAGTACAGTCCAAATCCAATAGCATCCACCTCGATCAGTGTTGTTCATCGTCTGTAACCAACACACCATAGTGCGGGCATATCCCATGTAGGGGTGAGTATACGATACTCAGTAGGGACCCCGAGACCCCCGAAGGTTTCCCAGTATCCACGAAGGATAACAACAGAATAATGATACAATCAAAAAGTATCAACCAACTCTACTTAGGTATATTCACATACATATAAATAATTTATCAATAACAGTTCAGCTCCAACTCTCGAGCCCAAGCACAACCCAGTCCACTAAATAAAACAAGTCAATCACATCGATGATAATGATTGAATGTCCAGACTCATCTCACATAGGTATACATCATTCGTTTAGCGATAGAGATGATCATATGTAGTCACTGATTCATCTAAGCTGTCGGAAACACATAGGATACTAGACCAACTATGAAGGAAGACCCACGTTGGATACTAGACCAGCTACTCTGTCAAACCCACTCAGGATACTAGTACAGAAGTCCAAATGTCAAACCCACGGAGGATTCCAGTAAATTTGTCGTCGCTGTTGAACCCACAGAGGATTCCAGTACAATTTTCATCACTTTCGAAACCACCAAGGATTCTAGTACAGTTGTCGTCTATATCAAACCCATGGAGGATTCCAGTACGGTTGTCGTCGCAGTCGCAGCTAACATTAGGTTTCCCGCACACAGAATGCTCAATTCAGGGATGGTCTGCTCCTTGAGCCAAGGTTTTGATATATCAAATATCACAATGTCCGTATTTTATGTATCCATTTGTTTTGTCTCATCATAAGGAACCCAACGCGACAGACGACGCGTCATTCAGATGCCCTGTATGAGAGATATTGGCTTTTCCATTCCAGGGGCCCGGTTGGAATTACGCTCCTTCCATACTTAGTCGTTTACCAAATTAGTCCATAACTCACTTAGAGTATTGAAAAAGGACTGTATCATCATGAGGATACCAGTGCCACAGACGTCATATCGATCAGACACACGATCTTAATGTTATTTACGTTAAAGTGAAATGGACCTGGCCCGTCAAGCCCAGTGGGCTGGCGGGTCAGCCCGACCTGGTTCCGCGGTTCTGACCCGGCAGGGGGGTCGGCCCGACTCGGAGTGGCGTGGCCTGCCACGGCATGGAGTGGCCCCGCCCGACTGGTGTGGTCCGGCCCACGGCTGGCCATGGCTCGACCAGCTATCGAGCATATCAGGGGAGCGGCCCTCGGTCTTCAAAAACGGCGTCGCCGCCCTCCTGTCCGGACGACCGAAGCCAGAAGGTCTTCCCGACACAACCAAACCCCTCAGGCGGGCCAATTTCCACCACACATAGTGCCAAGCAGTGTCGGGGCCTTCAACCCGGGCAGCAGGCGGCTGTCCGGTTCACCGCCGAAGCAGCCCGTGGAGCACAAATCGCAGTACTCCGCACCGTGGCGCTCCTTGTGGAGTCATGATCTCCCTGTCCAGCTGGCTATGGTCGGCCGGTTCTTTCTTGGCCAGGGGGCCTATGGTTGCGGGCTGTGGTTCTTCTCTATGCGCCTAGAATGCGACACCTGCTTCCTCCGGTCTCCATCGCCTCAAATTTCCACCACCAAATAGTCAATAACCATCAGAGGGTCATCAGGCTATGCCTGTTCAGCCCGCGCCCTCTGCGTTAGGTGATAATCATAAGGCCGAAGACAATCCAGATATTCAACGAACAATGGGGCACAAAATATTCACATAAAATTGTACAAATCCCTACCTCATAATTGAGGTTCATTCGTCAACGAGCTGTGGAAAACGAGTGTTCTGGTAGTCAGGCCTCGCGGAAGATGGTATCACAGAGAACAGTGTCGTCTCGTCAACGTTATAAGTCGTTGTCGTAGGAAGAATTCCTCATGAGTGGTGTCTTCTCCCTTGAAGCATAGAAACAAGAAAGGATGGAGGTGTTCCTCACGATCATGTTCCATTTGAAAATAAAGGTGGAGAGAAAATTATTCTTGTTCTTTGAGTCATGGAGCGTTCTTCGTGGAGCGGAACACTTCCTTCAAATTCTCCAGAGGTTTCCTAATGTTCTTCCAACACAACGAGTTCCAGACAAAAATAATAGCTAAAGATTTCATTTTATTCACTCATGAATTTCAAAAATTCAAACTCATTAATTAATTAATTCTAGAATTCAATTCATTAATTAAAATGTGTTGGAAAAAATTTAAGGGAGTGAGAAATAGATGGAAAGTCGCTATTAGAGAAGGGAGTTGACAAAATAAATAAAGGGGAGTTAATGGGGAGTTGAGGGTTTTGGGTTCATGTGGCCCCCTCCTCACAAATATCCTCTCATGAGAGGTTATGTGGGTGTGGGCCCCACCTTTAACTCCCCCTTGTAGGAAATAACCAACTTCTAAAAAAACTGTGTCATAGTTGAAGAGTTACGTGCATGACATGTCACAATTCATTGACATCGGTGAGCTGGACATCAATGATGGGGTGACTTTTACTGAGTACATGGTAGAGATAGATGACTAATTAGATATGGCCCTTCATGGGTAGTCAATTCCTCTAGTACATATTAGGTGGTAGCACAAGAATATCTCAGAGATCACTTTGGACAGGGAGTATTATATCTGAGCTCAGAACCATCTTTTGTCTGAGTAAACTTTTTTTTCAGTTTTAGGGACTTAAATCCATTATGTGGGGATAATTTGATCACTCATATTTTCATTATTTATTTTTTATAAATTATTTTAAAAAAATTATATATCAGGGACTGAGACAATGTTTGTTTCAGAGATCTGGTGTTCCTAGAAATGATCAATAAAAATGTTGAGTATTTAATATCGCACACATGATGAATTCCGTAAAAATGGGAATACCTTTTATATGGTTGCCTGAATTAGATATATGAGGGCACTATTGAGCTTAAAATAGTAGACTTACCGTAGGTACGACATAAAAATGGTCAATATGGGTCATTTGAAGAGAAATTCAACAAGGATGTAACCATAAACAAAATAATTAAATAAAATTATTTTATTTTAAAATCCAAAAAACTCATAAATGGTGATGCGTATTGGAAATCAAATAAAACTGTTGAGTTTAAAATTTTGTTTTTTCCAAAGGTGAGGTATAACATCGGCCGATACAGTTTGACAATAAAAATTATTTTTTTGACATTCGAAAGAATAATGAAAATTAAATTTTTTTTAATGTTACAAAATGCCACATCGATGATTCCTTTTTAATTATCTGATTTTTTATAATTTATCATTATCTCCATAACCCCAAAATTATTTTGAAGTGTAGAAAATGAACCCTATCCAATAAACTATGAGGGATTTGATATTTCACCGTGGATTTTAGAGCCAACGAAGTTTGAGGATCTCATCAATGATAGAAAAGAAACCACTCCTCATAATTTATCGATCAAACTCAATGTTGTGTGTTTTTTCTTCGTGATTCCCTATTTTTTGAATTTAATGATGAATGTGGGCCAATCCAAAATTTGGATGATCTGTGGTTCGATCGTTCATTCATGATATTATTGACTTTAGGGTTTTAATGGGACATAAATATTTATGATTATTTCCTCTTTATTCATTGATCTAATGGGAATGAATTATGTCTGACATATAATAAGGAAAAGGTTTTTTCCATAGGGAATTATTTTGATTATTCTCTCCCATGATCATGTAATTCTTCATCGTTAGACCCTCATGGTCACGGATTGAACTACTAAAATTCTCAAAACACAATCGGATCCCCAAATTGCTGGAAAGATGAAGAGAGGTCAAAATTTGTGTAGCTAAAGACAAAATGATCATCGAAGTTGTCTCATTTCAGAAGTCGGATCACCAGAGGTGGTGCAGTGGATTACAAAAGGGGCCACTATTTGCCGATATCAAGGGAGGTATATGGAAGCGTAGTAGACCTTTGGGGGAGTCGGACCAAACAGTCAACCATAGTGGTCAACAACCACGGTTGGATGACCAGCCACCCTGTCTAACCTCAATCTAGTGGACACCCTTTTGAATTTTCAAATTCCTGTTACATTCGAATGATGTTTTTATTTGATAAAATATCTATGGAATTGGGACTCTTCAAATGAGATGTCCATTTGGGATATCATAATTTGGTTTTTGTACAAGTGTACATACGACATAATTGATTTGGGAGTATGTTCTACCAGAACAAGCCTTATTTGATAAGAATCTAATGGATGGATATGACATAGATACTTCGTGTCTCATTTATACTTTGGGACTCAAAAGGACAATGTGTCCTATAGACACTGTGTATCTCATGGAGGCTATGTGACTAAAAAATAAATTGTGTTTTTTAGAGATTGGGTTTATCCTGGAGATTGTGTGACTCATGGAGACTACATGTTTCATTGGAGGTAGTATATCTAGACTTTAATAATATATGAGCAGTGGGTTTATGTATTTAAAGATCTTGATTTTCAATTCCTTTAGGATATATCAACTATGTTATTTCACGTGTTGTTTACCATATGTGGTATATCTGTTGTTTTATTTCCAATGTGGTTTTTAGTTTGTGGTCTTCCTTTGAGGTTATGGTGTAAATTACTGGTTATTGTTTAACACACCACTACATGGAATTTTCCAGCACATGTCATGTATTGTGAAGATGAGAGATATACATATAGAGTTTTGGGTGGACCATGACAAGACAAAACATTATGAGTCAAGGTTGGATAATGCGTTCCTATGGTTTCGAGTAGTAGTCCCAGTACCAATGTCTATAGGTTGGACATTGTGGTTTACAGAATATTCTTTTGGTGGGCTTGTATTCTGGCCATGTTTACATCACTAAACTTTACAACTTTCTCATATTCTATTAACTGGGATATAGTGTATGCATACATTTGATTACATATCTTTTTTAAATTCCATATTTTGTGTCCTAGAGATGTGTGTGTTTGTGTGTGTAGGAAACATGGAAAATACCTCCCATTTGTGGGATATTCCTTCTGGGAGCAAGTCACCATCCCCTGACTTGTTGCTATAAGGCTTCATGTAGTCACAGAATGGGACCCATGGGGGTGGGTCATTCCATATATAATAGTGGTTTTATTCTTATTATAATTACATTCAATAATTTTAATCTAAAATGTCACAAATCATTTAGTTTTTTGTTTCATGTATAGAAATATAATATTTATTTAAGGAAAATATATATTGAAATATCATGTTGTAACATCCCCCCAACAATTAAATTATGTATTTTAATATTTAAATAACTACAAACAAAAAAAACCAAAGAATTTATCAAATATATACATGGCTTGAGACACAATTTCTAGAGATATATCAGATGTAATAACATAAGAAACATATGTTTTAATTTTTTAACAGTTTTATTCCTAACATTGAGTTGTTATTTGACCATTTATGCCATTATTTTATCATTTTTTGTATCAAAATCTACATTAGATTATCTTCATATAATATTTTTATTATAATCATAAACTAATTGATAACCTACCATAGTTTGATATGAAATTTCATTTATTTATTCCAAAAAAACCATATTGGTATCGAGAAAAAATACATTTATAAAATAATATTAAATTTATTGAAAGGAAGGGTTATGCGATATTTAAATTTAATGATCCATAACAATTCAACATAGTATACAATAAAACAAAAATTACTCATCAAAAATAATATTATTGGGATGTTGATTTGATTCCCAATGAAAATTTCCTAGATACACTATACCATAATTAAATAAGAAATCCACAAATATATAGTGGACGATATGTGTTTTTTAATTACAATGAAACATTTTAGTACTTCATATTGGATATTATTTCGCTCACTTCCTTGTTTTAGGTAGACTTTTATGCCCGTAATCCCTGTCAAACCATTGATTGGGGTATTTATTTTCATAATTACCAAACAACTTGTACATGAGAAATTTACATTTGGATGGTATAAAATTGGGGACTCTAACGCCTTCCATTAAATTATCCAACATATTCATTTCTCTTTTATTAGAATCAGATCAATCGAAACCCATACACATTTGAAAATTTTAAATTTTCATTTCTTGCATTCCCTTGGGTTCTACATTACTCATATTTTACACTGAGAAAATTGATTCATCCTTCTTTCATTATATTTAATAACTGGAATCCCATGAACCTCCATTACTACCTTTTTTGTATGATTGTGAGTTCAGTAGGACTCAAGTAGTAAATCATAAATTTAATTAGTTGGGTGAGAATAACCGCATGATTATAAACACCAATATTAATCCCATTGGTTTTCTATCTTTGAACATCAACATATTGTCCATTGTATTAATTTTTAACATGGTTTCCCCAATCAATATCCCTTCAATGAATAGGGATGTGAAATAAAAAAGTAATTATTTGAATACAATTACAAAAAAGAAAACCTCTCACCTGAAAGGAATAAATTATAAATGAAATATATACCCAAACGTAAAAATTTATAAGTTTTAATTTATTGTAATCATTTTAATTTTCTGTTTAGGTTTCCAAAAGAAACTGTAAATTTGTTTTCAATTCATTTATAATGGTTCATATAGAGAATGTTATTAACCAAATCATATCCCTCAGTAGTTTCTATCTATGAGTTCTATGTTAGGATCACTCAACATAAACCCATTGAATATCATGTTACAACTCGATCAATCATTTTATGCGTTATTACCTATTATTGAATCTATGCTATTACTAAATCCACATTCTCATATTTCTTTTTTCATGTAAATGTATGGAAACCAACCTAATAAATTTTTTTATAAATTTATATGTTGTTTTCATACATTTATAAATATCTTTTAATCTTATTACATGTATTTTAATATATGTTTTCTTATCATATTCTCTTAATAAATTATATATTCCCAAAAAATAAAAAAACTCACCTCTAATACATACTATAACAACCTTTTAGAAGAATATGTCCATTTGAAATCTTTTCAATAATATAAAAATTAAATATCAAAAACTAAACCCAAACTCTCTATTATGAAAGTTTTAGTTTCATTATGGATCATATACATAAGAAAATAATTTTATGATACTTATGAATAGTTCTCCAAAATCTGACCACATTAGAGTCCCTTCTAGTCTTCATAAACATTACACCAATAATATTAACTTGGGGGATAGATACATAAGAAATTGATGATATAAAATTCTTTGTAATGGTAAACACAAAGAATAACAATAAATTATCATAATGGAGAATATAATGAGGATATGGGAATGTTCATGATTTATAAAGAAGCCATTCCCATCAAAGAATATAAACTAATCCTTGAGTCATAGTATGATACTTGGCATAACACAATTCAAGTGTCCAGTTATTGGGGAAACACTAGTCATTAAACATTATCCTTGAGAGTATAATATATGGAAAATAATATAAATAAGAGTGCGGCATAAATTTTGGAATAAGAAAACATAAAAATTTGAATAGTTATTAACATCAATTATTTCCCTACACAATATTATTAGATAATTTTAACCATATTATACCCCCACACAACCTTAAAAGAATAACTCAACTACAATTATACATCTTAAAAACCTTGAATGTATAGCTTCACAACAATTATAAGACCAAAAAATATGTGAGCATATATTAACTATAATTATACCTATGAAAACATTGTGTTTATTTATTAACAACAGTTGTACCAATGCACAAACTTCTCATCGTATATTTACAATAATTACACACATGAACCACCTTATGAGAATATATAAGAAGAAATTTTATCAATGCAAATAATCATTATCTCATGATATAAAAAAAATTCACCAATACATTGGAAGGTGACATATGACACCACCCATCAATCATACATACATATATGTTCCACTTCAAATCAATAATTCATTATATCATAAATAATTAATGAACAAAAATGGTTTTCATAAGATTTTTAAACAGAACCTCAAAAAATTGACCATAAAAATGTAAACGTGGGATGCCCAAAATAAATTTACCCTAAACGTGTATATAATGAGACTATTTAGATTTTTTTCATAAAAAACTAACTTGATTGAAATAATACATTAACATATATTGTAAAATGATAATGTAAGCATAAATTCTTTTTCATATATTTCATCTTAAATTTTAATAAGTAATAAAGTTACGAGTCTCTTTAGAAATTCATTTTATAAAATGTATCTTTAGATAAATTTAAAATGAATTTTGAAAATAATTATATGGAAATATATTTAAATATTTAAAACATAAAAAATATAAAAAAGCTTCCAAAATGTGAGGTGATAAATTTTTAGAATCGTTTTTAAAAAAATTGATTCTTAAAAAAACGGATCCTGGAAAAGACAGAAGGGTTTAAAAAATGAAAATTGAACACATTGGAAAACACTTAATTTTGAAAATACTAAGAAGATATTCTTTAAAGTAAAAAAATGTTATCAAAATTAATATGTGTGGGATGGGAATACGATTTTTTATAGAAGGATGGAAAACCTTTTATAATATTTTAAAATAACATGTTTGAAAAACTATATCATCATAAGATTAAAAATATAGCCTTTTGAAACATGGAGTGGGAAATTTTGAAGGTCACATTGGATAAAACACAATTAGGTTCCCAGTAATAATATAGAGAATTTATGTGAATGGAATATATGTATAAGGATGGGAAACTATCATTAAAGGGGAAGAAAATTATTTACATAAATGATATAATTTTTTAGGAACAAAATCATCAAGGTAAAAAAATTAATTATAATATAATTATAATATGAGGGGAATAGAAAGTACCAAAAAATATAATATCAGAGTTTAAGAAAAAAAACTAGGAATAAATAATCTTAATAATAAGATTTCTCACTCAATGAACACAATATAGTTATCAATGACCCTTAATAACATGGTATACTTTAAATGAAAACCCATATAAGTAATTAAACTGATATAGATCATCCAACCCCATGAATTATGTGTATATTTAAAAATTAAATAACTTTAAATTCATCACATTATTTCAAATATTCTATTTTTCACAGTAAAAAATATGTCCTAATAAATTTAATTTCAGACCGGGAGAAACATTCCTTGATTCATGAAATCTACAAATGTGCTTTAATCTCCAATATAAAATAAATAACAATCATAAAAAATGTATGAAATTTATTTGGATAGATATCATTTTATAAGAATGACTTATAACTATTATATACATCAATATTATTTAGTTATTTTCATTTTTCGATATTGGGTGTTAGTAATCATGATCATTTTGAAAATTCTTTGTAATAGAGATTTTTAAATTCATTATTTTTGAAAATTCCATCATCCCCATATCATAAAAGGTACTCGAATTAATTATTTATAATTATTTTTGTTGACATAAATTAATTCTTTGGTAATCTAGGTTACAATATTTAAATATGAAATTTACTATAGGTTTGTTTCAATGATTTTTAATGATTTTTTTGTAAAATTAATGATTTGATTCTTTACAATACCATTATATAACCAAAAAAAATTTATTAACATATTTAGATCAAAAAATACAAGGTATCTTGTTTTTATATTCATAAATTATTACTCCCTATAACTGAAACAACCTATAATTACCTGATTTATACTAAGGATTCTTATTTTATACGTTATGAGAATCATTTTTGTTTGGACTATTAGAGAATTTAAAAATTATCTTAAATAAAAAATTGAAATCATACAATATATACCATTTTTTTAAAAAATTTGTGATTTTATATTAAATACATGGTTAATGAAAAACATGTTTCATTATTAGAATATGAATTTTGATAGAATAAATACAGATATTTCTATACTTCCAACTCATCCTTATGTTGTATGAAAAACATCAGAAAACATGAGATGGGTGAAAAAAATTAGAAATAGGAATAAATAGAAATAAAAATCATTAGGAAATTTTAAATTCATAAAAACTATTATGATAATTTTCCTTTTCTCATACAAAACATTGAGGATAAAATAATCACATAATCTTGAAATAATATTTTTTTCGAAAACATCGTTTTAAAATAATTCATTAGAAATCATAAAAACATTTATCATTCATGAATGTTTATTTAAAAAACCTAAAATATTTTACTTGAAAACAAACCTTCTACCCATAGGAAATGTCATAAACTTGGCTAGGCTACCATCCAACTTGACACATGACTCGTCTTGTGGCATGGCCTGAAGGTCATTATTGATCCCCACAGTCTGGATATTATTCCCGAAGAATCATGGAACTCTTTTGAGAATGGTTTATTCTAATATAAGGATAAAAAATTTAACAATTAATTACAAAAGTCATAACAAAAATCCACCAAAAAAGACAAAAGGGAGGAATAAAAGGATGAATTAGGCCTTTAACAATCACAATCCGAACCATAACAGCCAAAATGGTGGGATTAATTGGTTGAAAAAAAACCTCCATGGGATATTTGGGTCCACACCACTACAAACACATATTGAATATTGAACTACTAATAATAGAAACCATTTTTACCTCTATAAAAGGTATTTTCATTACCTATGTCAGACAGAACATGGTCTACATACACTCGATAGTGTATATAGGGTATATTATATCATTATAACTAGTATATCACCCAAAGGATCTATATAATTATATTAAAATCTAAATAATTTTTTATAAAATAATGTTAAAAGTAATTTTAAATTGTAATAAATATATATTTTATTATGAAAAATAACACTAAAAAGAAAATTTAGAACATTTAAAGATATAATTTATGATTTATGGGAAATCCTTATGAATTGGGTCAATTAGGTCATAGGATCCCCATACCTCCTGTATTAATCAATATAGTCTATTCTCATTAATGATCCACTAGATAGATCTTTGAAAAAGTTACAGTGGTCCCAAAAACATCATCATTTGTTTAGTTAGTTTTTTACTATTAACAGTTTGAGGATCCCATGTCATTACCATGTCGACTCAACAAACATATCCATCCATAGAATCCATCCAAGATACAGAGGGTTAGAAACTCATATACCCCATTTTAATATAAATAAAAATACATTTTAAATCAGATTTACAATTTTCCAAATCTACACAAATGTGAATCTACTATTAAAAATAGAACCCCATTCATATACCTTAAAAAGACACCAAAACATTTTAAAACAAAATTATTGCCCAAAAACACAATTTTGAATCAATTTAAAAATAAAATAATGCATAATAAATTAATAAATTCATTTAATGGAATATAAAATCAAATATTTTAATTTTAATTAAATAAATATTGCTAGAAACTACAAGCCACACAAAGAGAATGTCTATAGGAATAAAGAACACACACAAACTATCAAGATCAAACCCAAAATAATGATTTTGAACTGGTTCTATGTCAAAAAAATTTATATAAAGGACAAATAAATGTAGAATATATTTGAGACCAAGAGTTGGGATGATGATAATGGAAGAAGAACATAGATGAGGATTTCTTGATGACTGAAGCTCAAAAACCACAAAAAAATTCAACAAAGAAGGAGTGGTAGAGGATGAGGGTTGTACCTATGGATGGATAGGGTAAAATGGGGTGAGGGTGTGGGTATGAGGGTTAATCCCAAGGATGTGTATAATTGTAATCTAAAATTTTTAAATAATCCCATAGCCCGTAAGGTCTTCCCATCAATGTGAAAATAGTGTGTCACCTCTGTCGGAGAAGAGGGGTACAATGTATGATTAACATTGCGGTTAGAACACTCATGGTCCAATACATGTGGCCTATATAGTTCCACCATATAGGTCAAATAATAATCAATGGGTGGGTAAATTCCTATGAGCCTAGTCATTCAGTCTCAATAGTTTCATTTCCTAGGTTTCATGGTTAGAATTGGGTTATCGCATGCTCATGCACTTAGTTGTGCAACCTAAAAAGGGACGTTATCATTGCCAAATAGTTATCACTAGGTTGGCACATGGTTCCTCTAATCATAAAACAACAACGAGACTCTTTCTTTCCCCCCACAAAAAATGACATTTTTATTCAAAAACATGTGGGAGAACCATAAAACACAAGTAAACCGAAAAATAAATGATAAAATACCCCAAAAGTGGACCCAAAATTTAAAAATTCACTCCACCATGAAAAATAACCACCCTTTTAAATTAAAAATGTAGTTAGATCAAGTAATATGTGAGGTTAGGTCTCTTCCAACCAATTCAACCATTCCTAATTTCCTATATAATCACTATCATGCTTCTAATAGTTCCATGCCAACAGAATATATTTCCCCCAAAAACATTTTTCCGGTATTCTACAATTTTTAATGGTTGATCGATCATGAAATGATTGTGTTCAACCCCGCAATCTTCCCAATTAAATATATGATATTGGTCTAGTTTATAATTGTTCAATTTTTATTCTTGGAACATGTCATCAATCGTTTTCAATGAGGAATAAAAACCCATGTGGTACGCCACCTTAAAGAATATTTTGGTATTTTTGAATGGTTTTACATACCTCTCTATAAGCATCCATATCATACTAATAAAATGATGACCCATGTGTAGTATCACCTTTATAAACACATGTTCACCTACTGAGAACTCCACAAATCAACATTAGAGATAAGAATAGAACATAAGCCTTATTATTACTTTTAACAACCATTTTGTGATAACCCAAAATTTATTAGATATATCCTATAAAATGATTCTCCCCAGTAATGAATTATATTCTACTTCCATCCAATTCAAAGGAGAATGAGCTAGAAGACCATAAATTTCATCTATAGTAGATATTCTGATTATGGTTTTGAAACTATTATTTTAGAAAAATTTCACCAACTTGAGATAGTTTTCTCATGAGCCTCTAAAATAAAAAATGAATCCACTAATAATATATTATACAATCTAAATTTTCCATTCATTATTACCATAATTTTTGGGTTGGTATTGCATACATAACTTTACTTATTAACCCATTTTCATTTAAGTGAATTCCCATAATTGAGAGGTAAAATGGGGTTCTGTTATTCAAGATGATAGCTAAGAGAACACCATTAATACTCATGACCTCCTATACATACCATCTTTCCAATTATTCCAACTAAGTAGAATCATTGATTTGGATGAGATGGGAAGATTTGGTCATGTGATAAATGGCCACCCAGTTCTAGTCCCTTTCTCAGGTTATACAAGGTAACCCAATAATGAAATCTAAGGAGACATAATCCCATTTAAATGTACTAATTGTGAATGGATGATTTAGACCAATGTGTATATGTTTCTCTATTTTAATTTGTTGACACAAATATCAAATATAGATATATTCATATATATCAATCCTTATAACTAGCCACAAAAACCAGCAATGCATGTATTAAAATATCTCTATGTCCCCATGATTATTGGACCACTGATATTTGTGGCTATCCATCCTCACCACCTTCTATAGATACAACAACCCCATGAAATGACCCATGATGTATAGAATCCCTTCATATAATATCAAACAACCATTAGAAACCACACCACCATTAAAAATATAATATAATTCTACAATATCATTTTTATACTATTATTCCCAGTTGAGTTTTAGAAGATAGGGGTTCAATTGAATTCTATCTTGGAATATAACTCTATTAGGATCCTTTTCTTCTAGATGCATCTAAGAAAGAAGTTCCAACATTTCAACCCATCAATAGACTCATTTAAATCCAAGATATTAATGTACCTAATTGATGCATTATAAACCACATTGCATTTTATTTATCCATAGAAAATATCAAATCCAACCCTATATATATACATGATCAATCCACGCTACCTCAACTTTAGATCCTTCTAGATGAATATGCACGACAAGGCTTTGTGGTTAGACTAGACCATGAATTTTTTCATAAATAGTTAGCGATGACAAGATTTAAAATTATTAATCACCGATTCTTACATGAGATTCATGGTGGGGTAATTTTTTTCACATGTATGGAGATGTAATGAGACACACACCAACATTTGGTCACCTTACAATAGAACACATCCAACACCTATCCCAGAAGAATCAAAATAAACCATACCCCTTTAAAGTATCACCTAAAATCAATTTAGGGGTCGTGGTCAACTATATCTCGATATCTTCAATAGATTTCTAGCATTATGGGATCCTGTAGATCCTTACCCCTTTCTAAATAAGCATTTTAATCAATAAATAAATTCCTATGTAATCCTTGAAAACCCACAAGTCTTATCATACTAGGCCTAATAAGCTCTTAATGGTAAAGATATTCCATTGATGTTCCCAAGAAATCAATACCATGATTTTGTCCCGATCAACCAAAACCCAATTATAAGAGATTACATACCCAAAAAATTTGACCTCTTAAATCCTTAAAATACTTAATGAGAGTTTTTCATAGAGACAGTTATCCCTTTGTGTACTTAGAATAATACTCTGATGACAAATGTTCTTCTCTACTATCTCTTTGTTGAATAGTTTTTCATCCACAAACACAAGGAAAAATAAAACCAGTTATTTTTGAAATTCCCAGCTTATATGGGAAATGAAACCCACAAGATCATATTATAACCAAAATGACATAAAAAATTACATAAAATGACCTTACATGTGTAGAAAAGTATTTTGGGAAATTTCAGATTCTTTTAATATGACATGATGATACCTAGAGAATTGATAGATCTTACAACACCAACATTTTAATTATTGATGATTAAAGAGTTTATCAGTGTTGGATAAGGGATATATATTCTTCATTGATACCATGTTCAAATTTTGGTAATCTTTACCTAAGAAGTGAGATCCGTAAAACTTTTTTGATAATAGCACTGGTGAAGCCTATGAAAAGATTCATGGTAGAAAAAATCCTTTTTATTCCAAATATTCTAGATGTATCATTAATTTCATAAATCTAGTGGATACATATATTAATAGGTGAATGTTACCAACTAGTTATTTCACTTAAAAGGTTAACTCTGCATCCCGTTATGGAGAGATACCAAAGAAATCCTCTGGAAACACCTCTAGTAACTCATACACCATTCAATCCAACCCATTCTAATAAACCATCACATTTTATTCCATCATATAAGTAAAGAAAAGAAATAATGTATTGCTAAATACAAAATTGGATGTCGAGATCATCCTGATCATAGATCCCATCCACTTTGGAAAATCCTAGAACTCTCATCACGCTCCATGAAAATAACCCATCATTGATAACAGTCAATATAATAATTGAATTTCAACATCCATTACATTCCCTTGATCACCTCAATGAGGTCCATTTCTGGAATAATAAAAACTCATTCCATATTTACCTATTACATGTAAATAGCTTATTATGTATAGTTATAACCATATTCTTTCCACTATCTAGTATTAGTACCTTACTCAATGGTGTAGGGAATAAGTTCCACCAAATGGTTAAATTTGTCCACTAGCGAGAAGAGATGATTGAATTAGAATAACATGTACAGATAAAGAAACATTTATTTATAAAGAAATAAAAATAAAGCCTCAAACATTTGTAGGACCCTCATTTCATTCCACAAGTGTCTGATCCATTTCATGAATGCCCCTTATCTCTATATGATCATGGGGGTAACTAATAACTTGTGGTGTTTTCATAAGCTGAATATTCCTATAAGAATATTAATCTTTCCACCATGAAAACCAATATGTGATCCCATAGCACTATATGGATAGGACTAATCTATATTTCCCCTATAAGCAGAAGATATTTCAATACTATGATATGGGGAAAATTTTTAGAAAAAAATATATAAATTAACCATGTTTCCAAAATGATAGAATCTCAATGGTGTATCAAAAAATAAATCCTTTTGTCTATAGGGGTTCCACATAGATGTTGAATGACTGGCCCACCATAGACAATTTGTTACGAAGGCATACAGGATGGATTTCTAAGGGTATTATCTCTGATAGGGCAACCCCAAACTGTCCCAAAGCTGGAAATTTCTAGAAAAAATACATATTGGCCTTCCTAGAAATTTTCAACCATTTGGGATTGATCAACCACATCAGCATATGTCTTCAATTTGAACAATAATATATGAGATTTAATGTTCATCCCAAAACCCGTTTCAAATTACAGAGTCTTAAACTACTCATTATTAGATTCCATGATAGAGAAAAAGACACACTCAAAATAAAATTGGCATATACTAGCATGGATATTTCTCCCTGATTAAGGTCTAGAAACTACTGGTTCATATCAAGTGTTAGAGTCTGTAGTGAATATTTCCCCTTAAATACTATCTTGAATTCCTTCCAACGCATTTTTTTATTCATTCATTCTTGAACTATTGACATTCACCACCTACAACTAGGCCCTTCAAACATAAATGTTTCACATTTAAATTTATAAACATTAGGAGTCCAAAAGAACCCAACGACCCTCTCAATTTTCTCAATCTAAATCTATAAAAATAATATCAATCCATACATCCCCAGGAGAAAGTGGATAATTATACATTAAATTTTTAGAAATATATTTTTCTAGATATGGTTAAGCTTACTTTAAATGGGGAAGACCAGATCCCACTCCATGGAGTAATGCATGGACCACCTGAACTACTACCTGAACTAACAATTTATGATCTTGTATTGGAAAAATCCCTTATGGATCATTCTGTGGCTTCATAGTATGTTTCTATAGATCCATGATACTAAAAAATAAACATAATGAAAGAAAAAAAGTATTTAAATTTAATTACTTCAGAAAAATATGGATTTAAAACCACAACAATAATATTTCCTAATTAAACCACGTGTGGCATCCATGGTTTCCATGCCCAGTTTTAATCATGTTCACTACCCCTATTTGAGGAGTTAACAAATATGAATCCTCTCATGGACACACAAGGACCATTATGATCTTTTTGAACTAGAACCCATTCTAACAAAAAAAACCATTAGTTCTTGAAATTCCATTATCTTTTCAATAATAAAATCCCAATGTTTGTAATCCAATATAAGGGAAAATCCTTCTCTAATACTTCTTTTTCATCAACTAGTTCGAGATGTTTTCCAACTAGAATTGACTCATGGCATGGCTGAAAGGGAATTCCCAATCACCATGGGATTAAAACTAGTTCCCAAATATCATGGAACTCCCATGGGAATTATTTTTCCTAATATTAGAATAACCAAAATTAAGTTGTAATTACATAACGAATAACCAAAATAAACCACAAAATATAAAAGAAAATATTACAAGAGAGAATTGGGAATTTAAAAATTACAACTGAAAAAAAAAATTACAAAAGGGGGAGGAGATAAATTGGATTAAAAAAACCTCAATGGGGAATGTGGGATAACACCACCATTCTACCACAACTAACACCATCCAAAATAGTAATACTAAAAGGATAAATCATTTTCACCACCATGAATGGACTTCCCTTTATCAAAGTCAGACAAAACATGGTCTATATACAAATGAGGGGGTATGTATAGTGTGATCTCACTTTCCTTATTGGATATCGCAAAATGATTCCATGAAATGAAATGAAATTATAAGTTAAATATGTAGTTTTAAAATAAATATAGCATGTTTTTTAAATTTTTTTAAAAAATCATTATCTTATTATGAAATAAATTCATAAAAATGATAATTTAGAATAAGTAATTATTTAATTTAAAAACTATAGGTAATCACTAAAAATTTTGTCAACTAGGTCCTAGGATCTTCATAACATAGTGATAAATCCATGTAGTCTATTCTAATGGAAAATATACTAGATATTTCTACTAAAAATATCTAGTTGTCCCAAAATCAACAAAAACTCATTTAGCGGTCTTTGTAGCATAATATTATCCATGATCCTAGGTAATTTCACTACAAACTCTACTAGAATACGAGTCTATAACCACTATTCGAGATTCCTAGGGTTCCCAACTAATCTATAACATGTTCACATAAAAAAACACATAATAATATCATTTTACGGAATCCACACATGAGATAAATTCCCATTTACAAAGGAGAAAACATATTTTTTCTGTAAACTAACAACAACACCTTTGAGGACCACATTTACACTATAGTGACCAGACCTGAAAGGGTGTGGTCTGCCAATACCCCAAGGCCACCTCCAATATGAAATGGGATGTTGAATAGTGCCATGTATGCATATCACACATATCAGAGAGATTATCCCAAAGTACCTACACACACATGCATCTCCAAGCCCATATAATGATTAAATATAAAAAATTATAATAATTAATTCATACATATTTAATCACATAATTAGATTATAACATAGTATACTGAAATTATAAGAATTGGACATATAAAAGCCCTCCCAAAATAGGAAAATATTTTTTGACCTACTCAGAAGGAGGCGACTGCTGTGAAATACAAAACTTATATACACCTCATTCTATCTAGATTAGTTGTGCTACACATGATCTTGGTTTCCCATGGAATTTGTAAAATAGTTTTTTTCACATAATAAGTGGCATGTGTGTGTAGATCCCATACAAGGGTTAGTATAACAATACCTATAAGAAAACCATGAAATCACTAAGAAAAATGCATCAAGAGTTGTCAACCCATCAAAAATAATTATTTCAAACAATATATGAGACCAAATTATAACCATGTATATCCCAAATATATTCATTAACAACTCAGATCTACCAAATTATTTAAAATACAACCGTCAATAAGTTCACTATGAGGTTTCAAGGTAATTCATGTCTAGGAGATCTCACCCCTTGAGACCTTATATCCCTAATGGAAATAATCTATGAGATATCACTCATCAGGTAACATAAATCCAATGGCACATCCCCTCCAACGAAGAAGTCTTTCTTGTCATGTAGGAGCCAGTCCTTAATCAATAAATCCTCTAAATAAACTCATCCCATAGGTCAAAATCCTCAATTTTAAATAGTATGTAACAAAATGTTTATTGATAGGGTTTATCAATGATACACACTCTATCAAACTAACACACCATTAGAAGGATCAAATATTGTTAAATGGATAGGGGTTCAATTCTCAAGGATCATATGGGGAAACCATAATCTATTAGAAATATCCTTCTAGATGGGGTATCGATGCCCATGTAGTATTAGTAACATCAATCCCATAACATGGAATATAGAAACATAAGGGATATATTTGGGACTCTCTAAGGGATAATTGCTCCAAGAAGCTGATGGTCAATTGAAGTGTATAGATATAACTCGATCTAGAATATGTTAACTCACCCACACTACACTGATAATCAAGAACTATCATTGGGGACATTCTCCATAATGTTAAGGGGATTCTATACCAAAATATCATATGAATCGATCAAGATAACACACTCATCAAAAAAATTTCCAATAGAATCTCACAAAAGCTAATGAAGAAGTTTATCTAAGATGAAATTGGAATATAACATATCTAAAAAGTTGTATAGGTTGTGTCATGGGGGTTTCTTGAAGTGTCTAATATTTCCTGTTATTTTTTTGTCCCTCACTCCCATGTAATTAATTTCAAAAAATTGTATTTCTGTCCATTAAGGGTTCATTTCGTGTAGGTGTTGATATACGACTTAGTTTGTGGCCTAATTGTCCCCATGTAAATTCCTATATACAAAACATATATCCTACCACACATTGATTGTAGATCCCCATGATCTCCATATCATGTACTCCTTGTACACTACACACCTTCATAGATGGTATATTTGAAATGTGGCATGCTCCACACATTGTTTATCTTTACCCAGTATCATGGAAGTGTACCACATATACACAATAAGATGGTCATCTATTAGTAACATGGAATGTTACATGTTTCACATAGTGTGTGATACTTCTCACTATATGGAAAACCTAGCATTGTGAAGAAGGTAATACATGGTGTTTTTTCATTGGACTACTGTTCATGTAGACTAATTATTTACAGAACCCATAGAATACTTTATCACCATCTGATTTCAATATCACCATTACTAATTCTACTTTGGGAACTAAAATCAAGTTCTACAAAGTCCCATAATTTCCCTCTCTCCAAATTCATACCACGTTGGAAGCGTGGTAAACACACATGGTTACATGTTTCTTCTATTGTAGACCAAATCCAAGAACACCATTACAAATCCATCCATGGATCCAGAACCATCATTATATATCACAACTATGACTTCAAAACTCAATACCAAACCCTCATTTGTGATATTTTTTTCCATTGACTAAATAAGCAACAAACATTCACATAGTAGTCATGATATCATTGGAAAAAAGAAAATTCCAATTAAAAACATATTTATACTGGGGAGAGGAAACCGAAAACAATAAATAGGAGTAATGAGACTCATACATTGTTCATTTTCATCCCCAATCTTTTATCATGGTAAGGAGTAAGAAAATGGTATAAATATAATTTAATAAAAAAATAATAATTATCCAGAAATCCACAAATAATCCCATATCCAAAAAATGATTCATCAAAAAATTTGTCCACTAGTTGATTGATTTTCATTCATAATGAGATAATAATGTTGGATAAATCACTAAAAACATTCTACTTTGTTTATATCCCTCAATGAAAAACAGAATTCACACGTCCTTATCATTGAATAGATCCACAAGCCATATTGGAACATGATCCTTGATCTGATGTCATATTCCAATGATCCACCAACAGATCCTCTTCAATGGGTTTTATAAAATCAATAGGTTTATGTGGATAACCATAGGTATTAGGAATAATGATGTTTAAATTTCAATTATAGGTCACTGTTTCGAAATAAATAAATAAATAAAATCAATTCTTTCATTTTATTGTTTGTGATCATGATAACACATTACAAAGACACCCAACTTCAACCTGGATTAGTAATTTAATAGGATAAAATCTACGTGTGGAACTAAATGGTGGTATTATATTTATAATCCAAGACCCCAGTTATAAATTATTCATCTTTTTGATGAAACAACTATGCATGTAATTTTAATATATTTAATATATAAATAATATAAATTTTGGGCTCACCAGGCCCTAGAATCTTGTGCCTTTTAGAAAATGGAAGATGAAATATTCTTATAAATACTCAAAATTATTTTATGAGAAAATTAAGAAAATAAATTGTTCCTTTGATCAAGGATTTTCATTCCTAAAAGGAACAAACTAAAAAATAAGGATGGGATACTAAATAATTAGTTGGGTCTCTCACTAGAATAAAAAAATCCTAAGAATTCATATTTTGTCGAAATACATGCACCAACATCAAAAAATACACCCTGAAGATTCTTTATCTAATGTTTTATATCATGACGTACTATATGAAAATCAAACTCTACACTCATGGTCTAGCTTTCCTAATATGATATCATATAAAGAGGAATGAATATCAATCCTTAGATATAAAATGTGGAGAATACTAAGAAACCAAAACTAAAATGGTTACACGGTTTATATAAACACAACCTTGATAACCAAAAACAATAGAAGGAAAAAAATAATGACCAATGGACCCCATTGATAGATTAACATCCTAGCTAAAACTCTTGATATCCATATCCCTACATCATCTTTTTGTATAGTACTCTGGACATTTTTTGGTGATCCTCATCCACCCCAGGATGAACTACATCACCACAATCATCCCTAACAACGAAACTAAGACACAAGATCTATCACCCATTAGATCTGAACACTATGTTAGTGATAAGAAAAGTCACTCATACATGACCTGAAATTGGTTCCCTGTCGATGTTGGAGTGGTATTAACTATGATATAAAAACTCCAATGATGGTATATAATCATCATAGTTTTGAAAAAATGTACATGCACTCTAAAATCATATTCACGAAAACACGAATGGTCCACCATTACAAGAAAGATAACTAGGCTAAAGCGTTGTGCTCAACTGAAACTGAGTCCCCAATTATTTTCTACCTCCTCTACCAAATCATTTTATTTTGTAATAATCATGGTATTCAATGATATTCCTAGAATTCCAAAAATCTGAACTACCGCGTGTACACACATGTGTCTCAAAATATCAATAATGTTCCACTGGTCATCACCCATAGAAAAGAAAATTAATATTTTTTTTGACATGAAAACTTGTTGTAAATCCCTTGGCTTCCCAAATATTTATATGATATATTGGTACATACTCACCTCCCCCAGATGTACTAATAAGGGATAATATCCTCTTATCACAATTTGAATGGTGTCATCATCTTCCCATGAAAAATGACTAAAATATTCACACCTACAAAAAACCATAAGTAACATTTCTAGTGGATATCTACTGACACTATATCACACAATCAATATCATTGAGGCTTACCTCCCATTATCTCTAAATAAGCGTATGGGTGGAATCTATCTACGAGGGTTAAAATAGACCAACCTCAAAAGTACCACATATTACATCTCATACTCCAGAAACACATGGATTTCATCTAAAAAGGAAAAATAAGAATTGATATAAGAAGGGATAAGGGCCCATTCCATAAGTCTCAGGATTTTTATTTGGATTAATACTCACCAAATGGTATCACTCTATACACAAAAAACTATATTGGTTATATAATTCCCCTTCTGGTATATCCTACTAAAAAGATTATGTTATAACTTATATGAGGTGATCTATGAGAACCACTTTGTGCCAAATTACTGGTCCAATAAAATAATGATTCTTGGGTGTGGATACTCATATATAGGTCAAATTATTCAAATGACACCTATTAACACCGAAACACAACCAGCCATCTACCTCATATGTGAAAAAACATGTCTTCTCTTAAAACATAGCAATTCTTATGATTCCCCTTCCCTATAAAATCCTCTTACTACACCTCCTACTGTCACAGCTTCATGGGGTTATTTGATTTGTTAATGCAGATATTGGGTTATCCCGAGTGCAATTCCAGGAAGAAAAATTTTATTAAGCAAGAGGAAAACCCAGAACATCCCCAAGAGAAATTATATCATCATCTTACATCTTGAAAGGAATCTAAAATATCCATTCATGATCGAGTTTAAGGGTTACACCTTCCAAAATAAAAGGATGTGTATCTAACCTTTAATGAATGATATCATATTTATTTTCTTGGGGTCACTCCTTCTAAAAGGAGGAAAACTCCACCCCAGCAAGATAAAGGCACCACCACACCCATTGGTGGAAAAAATTGAGAATGGATCTTAGAAAATCATTACATACTGTAAAAAACATTGTATGTTCCCATCTCCACGATGATGTGATTGCACGTGAATCTCTTTATCTCCTCCCATAGTTAGGTCACATTTATAATAGTAGTGTATAATCAAAAATCCTTTGAATAAGAGACTCAAATAAAATGGTAATGAAAAAAATGATCTAGTGGTATCAATATATCTCTAAAATGTGATTTTCTAAGGGATTAGTGGCTCTTTAGTATTTTTATAAACTGAAACTAGGGAAATGAATAAACATGTGTTTTATAGAAAAAAACTCCAATCCTTTACAGGATCATAATTTTATGAAATCATTATTTCCCATTCCCACATTTCTACCACAACCAATTCTTGATCTAATATATTAGTACATATAAAAATTCCACATGCAGACAATTTAAGGGAACTCATCAACCTTGTATTAACACTGCCGCTTTGGGAAAAACAATCTTGTTGATACCGTTATGGATCAACTCTATAAAATGAATCATAGAAGGATAATTTTACATCATTTATTCATGTCCAATGTCAATACAAATAACTTTAACATGAGGTTAGATCAATTCCCCACACCCCATAAAAATATCATGATAAAATGTGAAAAATCGTTTCTTTTACTTGTTTCTACTAGTACTACAAAAATGCGTAGAATCAACATTGATCGTACCTAGAATCACTCATGGATCCTCAAGGTAAAGAAACCCCTAGAACATATAATTATAAAAGAATAAAATCATTAGTGTCTCAAATATGGAGTGTTACACATGGGGGTGGTTGTGGTAGCTTCATACCATTTTTTTATCCACCTTTTTCTACTCCCATATATCCTCCATCGGTCATACGGCCTCAAAGACCTCCTTATTTGAGCTACTACCTCTACATAGGTGGTTCATCGACTACTTATTTGACTAAAAAACAATGTAAATGTTATTCCTATATGAGATATCTTCACCCATCTCAATAATAGAAAATTATATACCTTGTAGAATAGATATTCCATGAAGGTATCCATCGAAACATCCTTTTCAGGACTTTTGTTTCACTCCTACAATCATTATGGCCTTCTATGCTGGATTCCCTATAGATCCCTACCTTGAAATTTCATGATACATGCGTGAACCCTAAAACTCATCATCCTTCACTAAAAGAGTCATCAATGACTCACTCTGACATGTTGGATCTACCTGAACAACTAAATGTGGCTCTACAAACTGATCAATAGGAGAAAGTTCCACACACTGACCTTCAAGATGAAAGAGTTCCTCATAATTAACCACCTTTAGGGATTTACCATCAATAATTGGGTTGAAATATTAACCATACTAAAAATAGTCATTGGATGTCATCCTGAATACATCCATAAAGTGCACAAGACATACCAAAATCAATGAGTATATCTTGTGAGATTACACTAGAAGGACATGGAAACCACATGTAATTACTTTATGATGCATGAACCAAAATTTTATCTAAAATTTATTCCAATATATACCTATCCAAAAAGAATGTTTTTAGAGTCCCACATAGTGGATATGTCATCCACCACATGGATACAAGATTCCATGAACATAATTCCAAACTTGAAACCCCTAACACTATTTCTCTAAGGAAAAACCCAATATAATTGACTCCAATATTAGGATGGAAATCATGTGGGACCATCATATTATCCTAGGATGTTTCATAACATTTAAGGATGGGTATTACCCCTGATAAAACTATATCACATCTAGACCCGGTAGGGCATGACCCATAACTACCAAAAACACACCTTCAATAGGCATGGGGCTGGTGACCAACCGCATGAATATAAAAACTCTATTTTGTTCTTTTAGATATGGATCCATTAAAATTTTATTTAAAATATTATTGAGGGTCACTTCAGTAATAAATCATAAATGAATCCATTAGGCTGGTTGGTTTGTATTTGGAAGGATTTTTGGAAGGGGTAATGGTACATTGTGACATTCCAAATACACTACATTTATTTTAATATATGGTTTTTATCAAATATGTGACATGTATTGACCTGTATACACACTTTTGGGGAGTTTGATGGGTTTTTTCATGGAAAGTAAAAATCCAATAATTACATGTCGTGTCAATCTTACACATATTATAAATGACTTGGGTCATTTTTTTAATGGGGCATGGGCCTCTTAACTTTAATTGAAGCCCACCCCCTCATTTTCCATTCCATGTTAAATCCTAGGTAATGGAATGAAACAATGAAATTATTATCACACATGATTATTTCATTGACCATGATTGCATATGGTTTAAATGTAATGATAATAAGGTTCTTATTACTTTATAATACTTCTAAATTTATAACAATGGTCAAACATTAGACAACCTTTGATCCCCAAGGGAATTCTTTATGTACTCAAATGTTACCATTCTGATTCATTGAGTCAATTCTCATTGGATATTACCATCAAAGAATCTATTCTATTGTATTAGATGATTCCTCCTTTGTGTATCATTGATTCACAATAAATATTTTCCATATATTATAATGTTTGTGATAAACATCATGGATTCATTTTGATGACTTATTATGCACAACGACTTGGATTCACCCCATTGGGAACAATCAGGATTATCCTGACATTACTATGGATGAGCTCTATAGACCCGGTCAGACTCATTTTATATGGATTTAATTGGGTGTACCCCTGGGATCACACTCAACCCCCTTATAGCTAGGCTTCATGGGAAACTATTATGAGTTTGCTCGAACCTTGAGGTCAATGATACATTGGTTTCACTTTTGATCCTTTGGTGTTAATGTTTATTTTATGGCACTATTGATAACTATTATACATTATCTCCTTATGATAAATTGAAGAATAATTAATTCAATGGATACATATTTAGAGACATTACTAGTTGCGGATGAAAGAGGTATGGGTAGTTTATTTTTAATTATTTATTTTTATTTAAATGCATATTGTACTTTTTATATCACAAAATTTACTTTTGGAGAAATTATTTTCGATCCTATTAGAGATTTTTCCCACACCCTATCTTGGATGTAATTGGTACCAGGGAATATCGTATGATCAAAAGTGTGGACAAGGGTAGGTTTATTTCTTTGGATAGGAAAATTTCTTACATTCGGATGATTAGTGGGTTGGGAAATGACCAAGACAGAGCTTAGAGTTATTTGGTTAGTTTTTTCATATTTTTTCTTCTTTTTTATATCATGTATTACATTGTATTCCTATTGTCATGTATGTCTAGTTTTGTTATTATAGGGAAATTCCACCATCATTTTTTATATGATATAATTTACACATATTGAGTTGATGATTCTTAATTATATAGATGATTATTCTTATTTATACATCTTGTTTTTATATATTTCGTTTTCTTACTTGTCTAGATATATCATTGTTATTCTACACAATTTCGTCAGGGAAAAGTTTACACAAATTCACACCCTAGGCCCTCGCTGTTGGTCGGTTGCCTATGGTGTACTGTTAAGCACACTTGATTCCATTTGTCGAAATAGTTTTGGTAACTCAAGAGTGAACCACATCTTGGATGTCACAAGGTTGTTCAAAGTATTTTTTCCTATTTTTATTTTCAGAAAACTTATACTTGATATTAGAAATATTATAGAAGTAGGTTATATGCCATTCATGGGAGTAGCAATAACATGTTTGTTATAAATATCAGCTTGATGGTAAATGTGATTTTTTACACTTTTCCAATTATAGTTGATATACTTTCATCATTCGGTGATGTACATGAGTTCGGATAAAAGTAATTATTTATAGATAAATTAACTTGTACTATTATGGTAAGGATATTTTCTACATGCATCATTATATATACCCAGTATTCACATTCTATGTACATACCATGCCATATAGTTGAATTTCACTACATCCATTTTCTTTATTTCCAATGATTGTTGAATGTGAATTGGTTATTATATATTCTTATGATACAAAAAATCATTTACAGTGAAATAGATTTTGTTTTAAAAAAAGGATCCATCAAACTATTTATTTTTCCAAATATAGATTGAGGGTGGAATCATAAATAGTATATTTTTTATCATGTAATCTATGCAACACTGGTTACATGAGAGGGAACATGACTCGGATATCATGACTACCCATTTTAATTTTAAGGTTTATGGAACAAATAAAATGGAAAGGGTAATTAATTGATATAGATAAAACATATATTACTCATTACATTCAGATACATAACTTAAGGGGAGTTCATTAAAAATAAATTTGTTTCTATATCAATTATAAAGTGTATGTTACTTTATTAGCTGGAAATGACTATCCATTTAACAGAACCATTAATTGTGTATAAAATAACATAAAAACATAAAATGAAAGATATAAAATTTGAAAGAAATGGTTTCCAATATATTAAGATGTTATTTCCAATTCAAATAGAATTTCCCACATTAAATTGAAATTGACCTTCCATATATCAGAACCCCTATAAATTAAACATTAACATAAACCAATACCTTTTCCTTATAAGTGGATATTTTTGGTAGTAAACCTTGGTTAATGAACTTATTTTTATTTTTTTAATTTCCATTATTGGTAATATATTATTCTAAATATTATTCATAGGAGTATCATTGAAATTTCAAGACACAATCGACCATGAAATCCTTGATCTCTATTCCAGGAGGGTTGCGACGACCATACTCCAAAGATAGTGGGCCCTGAGATAGAAATATTACCACTAAGAGATCCACATGATGTACCAATTACTATCCTCAAATGTGACAATGAAACTCAACTTCTAGAGAGTTTTCTATATTTGATACAATCCATGTATGGTCCTCCTTTACCTACAACTATGAAATCTGACCAGACTATTGAGTTCCAGTAGCATCATCCTTCTATATTCTTTGGGGATGGTGGTCCTTTGGGTTTTGATTATTTTTTACAAGCCGTTATTTATATATTTAATAATCTGGAATAACCTCGAGATAGAGAGGCCAATATTTCCCCATCATGATGTGTGATTCCACTAATCTTTGGTGGTATTTGATTATCCATGTTGGTCTTCATCAGTGAATTTTCTATGAAGAGTTATAGACTTCCTTATATGATAAATTTTTTCCATTTATATTGAAATATAATCGTTCTAGATATCTCTTACTTAGGGATTAGGTGGTAATGTCCTTCATGAAATATTCATCATGAGTTATAGAGTTTCAATGTTACTCACCAGTTATTTCTAGTGATGATATTTCATGAGAGTGATGTGTTGAGGATGGGCTCACGTGTTGCAATATCATGTAGGTCATGGTATTTATCATATCAAACTTTTCTGAGATCATGAAATATGTTCAAATCACTATGTGAAACAAGATTGGTGATGAATATTCTAGGAATATAGGTTTAGTGTTGAGACAAGGTAACAATTTTTACAGTATAATGAAGTGTAGCCCGAGATTTCTAATCATAGAATTGGGGGCCATATTATCAGAAATAGAAGCTCCAATATTTGAAATCATTATGTATGTCAAGAGAACGTGACACCTTAGTGTGATATATAATGACTTGAATGCTATGATTGTGGTCAGATGGGTTATCTTCAAATGTTTTTCCCTACATTTATTCTTATTACTTATATAATTGTACTTGTTATAGCACCATCTCGATGAGTGGGAATCAGATATGTTGAATTAAGAATGAAGATGAAGTCCCACCAGTTGAACAGGATAAGAATGTGGTTGTTGTTAGTGTATCTAGTCTACTAATTATTAGAATTAACTGAGAAAAACTACTCAGGGTTGTCCAGCTATAGCTCAAGGTCATTGATCGGGATAGTTGAATTCATTCTAGGTAATAACTAATGATCATAGACCATGTCCATATGTTATATTAAGTACTATTATATTACCCTCTACTATCATATCTACTTTATTAAATACATTTTCTTCTCAATCATTTTTTCTCTTTTTCGACAGTAGAATTTATCGGGCTACAAATTCTATGCATTTGTTGGGTGATGACCTTGGGAAAACAATTGGGAGTATGATCATAAGGTATATTCCAATGCAATGATTCTCCCCTAAAGGTGTGATTTAATCATTTTTTGGGAATTTTTCATCATTGCGATGAAAGGTTTGAATTACATTCTTAGGATGGACTGGCTGGTCCTCTATCTTGCCTATGTGGAGTTTTATCTTCGTAGGGTTTTGTTTACATCAAAAAAGGTATCAATTATCTTCACAAGGATGAGGGAAATATATAGGATAGTAGAGCTACACCAGAGCACCATGGGCTGGGTAGAGTGACATCCCATATATCTGGAATTTTTCTATTGGATCAAGGATTATTCAAGGATAAATTTCTTTTTCTGTTAGAACATTTCAGAGATTCTTTTCCTGGTGATTTTTCAAACCTACCACAAGATAGAGTGGTATAGTTTATGATCATGAAAATTCCAAAATCTACACTAGTATCTATTCCTCCATAGTGGATGTCAAATACTAAGATTTAGGAGCTTGATATACAGTTTGAGGATTAATAATGTAATGGTTTTGTCTTACTTGACAGTTCATTTTAGGGTTCACCCCTATATTTTTTCAAGAAGGTGGATGGGAAACATAGTTCATGAATCCATTACTAGTGGTTGACCTAAGAAGTGTTTAAGAACCACTATCCATTTCTGTGGATATATTAAATCAGATACCAACTATTATGAGATATGATGTTCTCTAAGATGGGCACGAGATCAGGGTACCATCAAGTGGGATTTAGGCCTTCAAATATGCCATTTATGGATTTATGAAGTCTGCATGGTCTGTATTAGAATATATATTTGTTGTTCATTATTATTAATTCACCTTCCATTCCAATGGGATTGATGAATATGGATTTCTACCCCTATCTACATTCCTTTTTTGGTTTTTTTGAATACATCATTGGGCATTCAGATACTCTAAATATCCATGAAATAATATGATATACCTTTGAATACATTAAGATATCACCTATTAAATTTCAATATCACTGAGTTCTACTTCTAAATTTACAAATTTCACTTCTTGGTTCATATTATATAGGGATTAGGATTTCCCATTGACCCATAGTAGTAGGTTGGTTTTGTTTCCAAGGGTATTCCCAATAATAAGTTTTATATATGAGTTTTATTTTAGAATAAAGTATATTACATGACATTAATTAAGGAATTTAATTTACATGAAAACTTATTACTAGTCTAAAACTAATGGTGTGATTTTATTTTGATCTAAATCATTTGAGAAGAACTTTCATGAGCTTAATATAAGGCTTACTTTTGCACTGATTCTGATTCCACCAAAGTGTTGAAGATGTTATATAGTGTTCTATGATGAATCAATAATCGAGATGGGTGAAATACTGAGATATATTTATAGGGTCATTATGTACAGTTCTCATCATTTTATACCTCATGTTAATTATTACCTGATGCATGATCTTGAAAAATCACTAGTTGTTCATGATTTTCATTGATATATATGTTAACTGATGGAAGAGAACATTGTGGTGTCTACAAAGCAAAAGATCCTAAAATACATCTCTACCAAATGTTAATTGAATATATTAGATTGAATATGGTTGTAATACCTTCAAAAATTTGACTTTAATATTTAAATTATGACTAGAAAGTTAAATATGGTAGCTGATGCACTGAGATAGAAAACTCCGTAACCAGATATTCAAGAAGCTAGTGGGGATTGGAAATTAATTTCCCTTATTTATAATATGAATATGCAGTATCAATAGAATTAGGAGTGGAATTTTCTTACATATTTAATATTTTTAATCACTAGTAGATTGTGTAAAGAGAATGTAGTTCTTAGATCCTGACTGTATGGTTCTATGAGAATGTATTTCTGGTGAGTACCCATATCTTGATTGGTGTATTGATAGAGATGTCATCTTATATGTAAATCTTTGTATCTAATTTAATAAATAAATATGACAGGAACTGTTGTGATAGTCCAATATTTCTCATTGGGAAATCCATCATGGTATCTATAAAATTTATAGACATATGCACCACAAGAATTGGTGTTATGGGATGAAATTTCCAATCAGAGGACTGATCACTAGGTGATCCACCTATCAGTCGGTGATGGAAGAGAACCAATGGATGATTGTATTTTTATAACTGTTACTTGTCATGAGATTGAAATGGTATGACAACATGATGGAATATTTTATTGTCTTACTGAGGTCTCCTTGATGTTGTGATGTGGTATGGGTAGTCAGGGATCATCTAATGATGGTATCCATATTTTTCCTATCTAATAAAAATTCTTAGTTGAATAACTGGGAAGAATATATTTACCTGGTATCATATTCTTACAAGGTTTCCCTGATAGTATTATTTGATATTGGGACACTCATTTGACAATTAGGTTCTAGTAGGGGTTACAGAGAGCTTTGTGTATATAGGTACATTGGAGCACATCATTACTCTCTTAGATTGATGGATAGTTGGAAAAAGCTATACAAGTTTATGTGAACATGCTTCAATAATGTGATATTGATTTCAACATTCTTTGGGAGAAACATATACCCCTTGTAATATTTCACTACAATAATTTCTTTCTGTAAACAATTCATATAGATCTGCATGATTCCTTATATTATACGATGTTCCCTTCAACTCTATGTTGGATAGTTGTTGGATTTTCATTGTTAATAGGCCCTCATCTCGTATTAGAGACTTTGGAGTCGGTGAAGTTACTCAGAATGTGTATGTCTACTATGCAGTGTAGATAGATATTGTGTGCAAATCATTGTCAGTGGTCTTTAGAGTTCGGGGTAAGGGATATTGTTTTCTTGAGGGTATCGTACATAATTATGAATTGATAGATACAAAGGTAAGGGAATTCATTGCCTCATTTTTTCTATCTATTTGAGATCTCGGATAGGGTTGGGTCGATAAATTATCCATTCCTTTTACCTCAATAAAACTCTTCCATGTATTTAATCTTCCATGTTTCCAAAATTCACCATTATCATGATAACCCATCTTATAGTCTTGATATCAAGGATATAGAGTTGGTTGTTGATGTTTATTTTCCGAATTATCCCATAAGAATCATTGATAATAACACAAAGGTTCTCTAAGGATTGTATGTCCCTTCAGTATGGTTGTTATGGAAGCACGACTATGTGTAGGATGACACGTGAGTGTGGGAGGCCAACGTATGTGCACATGGGTCGGATTTATTATTAAAAAACGTTCTACCACCCTTGGACGGAAAACTCATGGATGATTTCATTAAAGTGTGAAGATTGTAATAAATATGTTTTTTCTATTAGGTAGAGATCCTTTTTATTTTTTTCTAATTTTTTTTGAAGTTCACTTCATTCTTAATCAATAAACCAGACCTTTAGATTTCTTGGTCTGACATTTAAAGGGATTTTTTAGGGATGGATAGAATCTGGCTATAGGCCTAATACACACCGTCTATTAAAATACAAGGTGTGTATCCAATGCAAGACATATATTGGATATTCCAATTAAATTTCATTGTTTTTTATTTTTTTCCATAGAAAGTAAAAAAACAAACATTATAATGATTTTAATGTTTACACATTAGATAAATGCCTAGGGGTTCTTAATGGAGTAATGTAATCCTATTTGGGAAAAAATATCACCCCTCCACACTCTTTTATCTATCTCACAGAAGTGTTCAACAAAAAGAACTCCACTTTGATCCTAATGGTGGTATTTGATCCTATATCTCTATCCAAACTCTGATTCAATATTTGTATATGATGTTGGATAGCCACTTGTATGCTCTCCACTACTTGATCACCATTTATCATTTTTCATTCTATCACTAACCATATTTTGGAGCAAGAGAATATGTTATACTTTTAGCGTGTTCACCATTTTTTCAATTTTATTTGGTTATATGACAACTTATGTGATCATACTAGATGTGGAATCAATTGTTGTCACTATTTTGGTGTTCTACTATTTATCCCTTAATTTGTCACCATCTAAAAATTATTTCAATTGTGTGCATGATAGTTTAATTTGGTATTTATTATTAAATTCATCTACCTGAATTAGAATTTGAAATATTTTATTTTATAGCCTTTCTAGTATTACATAGCATCCTTGGTATTTCAGACCTCAATGCTAACCACTCCATGTACGGTTTGTCCTTTTTTATTCACTTAATGACCCATGTTGGATCCTTATGTTGTATCGTTTGGGTCCTTTTAACTAGACCATTAATATCTTATGCGTACCTTTATAATCAATATATCTTTAATTTCATGCTATAGAATGTATATTTTTATAGATATCTATTTTCCAATTTAAATTATTAAAATTTGAATTGATATTGGTTTTATGTTCTTAATTCACCTTGTTATACTTAATAAAAGTTAAATGAATGAACATATTAAATAATTACAAATTGAAATGTTATTATTTTCATGTCCTTGATTAAGCTTTTCATGTTAAATGAAATGTAATAGAATAGACATATTAAATGATTATCTGGAATGAATATTTCATTTCCCATGATTTCATATGATATAAATAGAATGATTATATGTTTCCTATTTCTTTGGAACATTAGTATATTTAATGGAATGGTTGAATTAAGATGTCCTAGGATTGTTGAGAGAATTCCTTAATCACTTTGAGGTATCCATACTAATTCAGTGTGATGATTTCCAAGGGAGATACCCACCATAAATCTAGTATTTTTTAATTATGTGATTGACTCAGTGTAGTGATGATTATTTCCTTCACATATTCTCTAAATATTATAATACCTTGGATACCCTCATGGGATTCAACATTGAGTTTGTAAATAGATGGATTAATTGATTCACTCCATTAGGCCCAATAAATATTTGCCTCATATTACTATGTATGAGCTCCAAGGACATGGTTATACACATTTACAATGTAATGACATGGTTATACCCCTAGAATTACGCTCAGAGCTGATATAGTTAGACTATATGTGACACTATTAAGATTTGGCTTGATCCATGAGGTCAAGGATTTATTCGATACACATTGGATAGGATTTTGTTATTATTCCTTAACGATAATGATGATACATGTCATAAATGATACAATTATTATAAACTACATCCTAACTAATATTATAAACAAATATTCATATCCATTACCAGTTGAGGCAGAATCAGATATGAGTTTTTTATTATAACAACATTTCATTTATATACCTTCCCACTATCCAGTTTATATGTAAAGAATTTATTCACATAGAAATCATCGAGGGTTTCTTACTAAGATTTATCTCACACCGAATTTTGTCCCCCATTTGAACCCATGTAGATTATATGATCGAATATTAGGACAAGAGTAAGCATCCCGCTTTGGAAACCCGAATTTCATTAATTTGGATAGGAGTTGGTTATTAGATGATCGAGCTAGATCTAGGATTGTTTTGATACTGTTTTCTTATTTTCGATTATTTTGTATGTGATTTGTTTCACAATATACCTACTATAATGTTTGTTTTATTGACATTTTGAAGAGACATGCCATCATCATTTATTATATGATCTGTTTTATAGTTTTTATTTGATTGTTATATATTACACAGATTATTATTCTTATTTTTGTGGCATGTTAATGATATTTGTATTTACCTTACTTTTAATGTTACATCGCCACTATGATCCACTATGACCAAAGGGAATAGTCTCCCCACTGTCACACCCAAGGACATCGCTGATATTCTATAGGAATTGGCATATAGGGATTCAAAATTGTGGCCATGTAGAATACTAGGTTCCATTACATAAGTGTGAACCTAGTTCGAGACATTACTAATAATGCATATTATGCCTATGAAAGAAAATATACTAATGTACCTATACACACGAATAGATATCCAAGAGAATATATTACTGAAATATAAAAAAACTAATAATAATGCATGATTTCATCACCGATCCCATAATCTGAGTATGATTTATTGTATAGGAAATCATAAAAAGAGTCCAAATACAATTCCACTAAAAAACTAAAAGTTAATGCCTAAGATATTCAAATAGTGGTACTAATGTTAAATAAAAATAAGGTATACACCATGTTCTGTCTATCCCAAACAAAGATCCACCTACTCCTATACCTCTTTGTACTCCATGAAAAGGTCCTTCATTTTCATAATTCCTGAAATGTCCTAAAAAAGTCCTTGTATAGGAGATTATACCAATATATAGTAGGAAAACCAAAAATTACCAAGCATGAATCATCAAGATTAGACCTCTCATAAAACACAGTTATGTTAAAAATTGATATGAGGCATCGCATTAACAAGATATACTCATTAAATGACTCAGATTTTAAAGAGGAATCAACCACTTACAACCATAAGTATGTTTCGAGGTTTCCTGGTAACTCTCATCTGGGAGATGACACTCTATAAAACATAGAATCCCAGACGGAACTAATCTAAGAGATATAACTCATTTGGTATTTATAAATAGTTTGATCATCCCCAACATCCTAGAATTAAGGAAAATTTGGGGGGAACTACTCCCAAAGATAAAATTCCACAAATGAAACTCATCTCTAAGGTCACAATTTGCAGGTCCAACCCACAAGAAACAAAACTGTTTTTGAGAAGGTTCATCCGAGAAACACACTCCATCGGACTAATACATCATTTGTAATATTACAACTTGGTACATATTTAGGGGTTCAATGCCAAGGACATACTGGGGGGACACCTTACCAAATTGGAAATTTCCTCTTATATAGGGGATCAATTCGTATGATGTATTGGTCATTCAAATTTGGAAAACCCTCTATAATGAAACAATAAGAAAATTAGGATATCTATAATGCTCATAGAGGGATGAATGATCCATTATACTAAAGGTATGTTGATGGAGATAGAGATAAATAACTCCAAAGAAAGGAAACTCTCACACACATCACTATTAATTACAAATCTACCCAAGGTTCACCCTTTATTATAGGGATGGGATGTTTCACTGAACCCTGATAGTAATGGACCATGGGAACATACACAAATAATACTGGTCAAAGGAAGATCTCATAGGCTCACAATTTGGCTGATTTGTAAATAAAGTGGAATCTAACCTATCATAAAATATTTACATGATGTTTCCTCTACATTACATGATATGTTACAAAAATAATATCACAACTCATTGGTCTCACTCACACTTCATTCTTTTCAAAAATAGAATGAAAAGTCTATGAAGGGTATATGATCTGTAGGTGTTGACTAGTTAAACAATATGTTTCTTTTTTGATTTTGAATTACATTTTTAATTACATTGCATGTAACCATCAAAACATGGTGTGTTGGTGTACATGGTCCCCTGGGCGTGTACTCACTATAAATGAAAAGCTATCTGCCTTGGTGTACACGGTTTATTTCATTTCCCACAAAGTGTGTAATGCTACCTGACCACCTCATTGTAACCCCCCTAGTACACACTAAGCTGGTTGAATAAGAGTAAAATAAAATGGGATACACATCACATGGTTAGTGACACATATTTCTATGTGGAAAACCTAGATTAATCTATAATGTATTTTATAACGTGTGTTCATTTGAAAACAAAAGATGTTTTATATTTCTTAACAGAACCCCCAAAAGACCCATGTGACCTTCAATTTTTCTATCGCTATCACCAATTATAACCATGGAACTCACATTTTGTAGAACAATGTCCCATAGTATGCTAATTTATGAATTATAGAAACCATTAATGCTTTATAAACCTGTGTAATCATATGTTTCCACAACAGCATGAAAAATCCACGAATACAACTCATTATCCAACCTTGGATCAAATTTCATTGTCATACACCACAACTATGAGAACATATATCCATCCTAACCCTATTTTAAAGATCAATTTCACTAAAGATTGAATGTATAATTATTGTTCACTAGGTAATAGTCAAAAAAGAAAATTCCATAGATTCATTTTTATTTAATAAGAAATAGAAACCAAAAAAGTAAGGAACAAACCTTGGCCTTTATTTAATTTTTACATTGATCCATTTTCAATGAAAGGAAAAACAAATAGGTGTAAACTTCAATGAACAAAAAAATAACTATTATCCCCAAATCTAGAAAGTAAACACATACTCGAAAAATGATAGATCCATGAATCATTATATTTAATTGATTCATTCCATTCCTGGGATAAAAAATGTGGATAATTACTTAAAAAATACAACCACAATTTGGATATCTCACTAATAAAGAATGATCATAAAAAATTTTCTTTGATGACATCTGGAATCTCCGTTGGTAATTGATCCTTGATCAGATCTTGATATGAGGTCTTCTGGAAATGATCCTCCAACAGATACCCAAAAATATATCTAGTTATACAGATAAAACTAGTTAATAAGAATATCATTTTTATAATTGATAATTCTAGTTTTCTACACATAAATAAAATGGTAATTTAATTTAATTAAATTAATTTATTATTTTTTACCATTATGTCACATTACTGAAGTATCCAGTTCCAAAATAGATTTTATTGAACCTAGGGTAAACCCCATTCTCTAAAATCTATGGTGGTCTCAGATTTCTGGTATAAGGATCTATTAATGAGTAATTACACTTCTTACAAAACTATGCATGTATGTCATTAATATATTTAAATTGTTATAAATATCAATTTCCGGCTCAATGAACCTAAGTATCAGGTTTGTTCTTATCACCTGACATCAGAAATATTTCTATAAATACTCCATATTATATACGGAAAACGTAATACATTACATACACCAAAATAAAAAATTATAAAACAAATTTATTATTAAAATAAACTACATTAAAATCATTAATTAATGTATTCGAATTTAACCACCCACCTTTTACTTCATATCCCCCACAATGGGTTGGAAACAACAAGATACACCATGACAAGACCCTGATGGATGGAGAAAACATAGATAATATCAATATCCAACCCAAATAAATGATATTGAACCCATTATAAGTCAATAAAATTTATGTATAAATGAGAACCCAATGATGAAAATGGATAAGACTAAGAATATCTGTGATAATAAAGGAAGAAGAACATAAATGAGTATTTGATAAAGATCAAATCTCAAAACAACCCACAATTAATCCTAGAGGGAGTGTAGGATGAGGATGGGATCCCATTGGGTTAGAAAGGGTTGAACGAGGAGAGGAATATGGGAAAGGGGGTTACACTTTTGGAGGAATATAATTGGAATATCATTTTTTATGAATCAAGCAGGCCACAAAGTTCGACCGCATGGTTTGCAACCCTGTGTGAAATTTTGAGGAAAATTTATCTTAGTGGAGGTTTAGGCGACACATTTTACTTAAAGGGGTATACTCATGTGATTATAGATGTTCAGCTTAGATAGATCTACTTTTTGGGTCACACGATTAGATCTAGTATAGAGAATTCCAATGAACCTACCTGTACAGTCTAAAAAATTCTGCTATCTATGTTTTACTGCTATCGTTGGGTGAGTTATCACCTATATACAAAGAAATTTGTCATAGTGAATTCAATTGTTTGGGATTCATGATTATCTCAAGGGTTTTTAAAAGTTTCCCCTAACATGTTCTCAACCATGTGGCTCCATTTGTCTTATAAAAAGTGAAAGTTTTCTTTTAAAAAAACCAAATATATATATATAACACAATTACTAACATATATAAATAATAAAATTACTCAAAATAACACCACTTATACGACAAAATATCAAAAAAATATTTTCAATAAATAATAATTTTATTATATTTTCAAATAAAAATGATTCCATATAACCATCCGAAAATAAAACATGAAATTTATCCTGGGACAAAAACACAAATAATTCATTGGATAATAAGAAACTAGTTTCATAATAATGGATTTCATAATTCATAAAATTATAATCACACCATCAACACATTATTCCATGGAATCCTAAACAAGCCATCAAATCCTCATGCAATGACATAGAAAATAATTAGGATAGCTTATACTAAATAGCTTGGATAGTATGCATCATGAGAACTAACTTTAAATCATGGAGTTATAATGGGCCACTCTAATATATATATTAGTCTAATGCATTAATTATATGAATGAAATGAATAACAATTAAAGAATAATTAATTAAAAAAATTTCAAAAAATTCTTCTGAAATGTTAATATTTTACACAGGTAATGAATAGAACAATAAGTTGATAATAAATATAGAGAAACGATTTCGATGTTATCATTAGTGTATATCACTAGTAAATAATAATAACAATAAAATTATGGTCAAATAGAAACGAATACCTACAAAATATCCTTTTAGATGTCCTTTGAAAACATGAAACAAATAACCATTTATTTTGATAAAATTTTAATTAAAAATTTCAATAATATTGAGAAAATATATTTTTTATATAAATAACTATGGAAAAATAAATGATGCTCAAATTAAATAATTGTTATTATTTCAGGAAAACATGATATTGTAGTATATGTTAAAAGATAACTTTGAATCAGCACTATTATAAAATTATAAAAACTGAGTCATATAAAAAACATTTCAAAATATTAATTTCAATCATTTTTAATGAATACTATGTAGTTGAAAAGGTCCTTGAAATTTATTCAATATAATTTTGTAATTATTTTATGAACATATAAAAGGAGGATAAATATTATGATAGGAAAACATTAAAACATTTTTCTAAAGAAAAATCCCTTTTGATATTAGTATCTTTTCAATTAAAAGAACATTAAATTATGGAAGTTAAAAAAAATTAGAATAATTTATTTTTAGAAATTAATGTAAAAATTTATAGATATGAAATTATATATTCCATGAAAAGGAAAATAGGAAGTGAAGATTTCATAATTCCTAAATAATTTATGTTTATCTAAGATATCCATTATCTCATATCATGATTAGTTTAGTATGTTCTCCGAATCCTAAATAGTAATACTATATTAGATTTCTTATTACATAATAAAATATTTAATTTTTAATTAATTATAATTATTATTTTTGTTTATTTAATTACTAAAACTTAAATAGTTATTTACTTAGTTAAATTTGCATCAGATATTTTGAGGGAGTCTTCATCCAAATCCCAAATCATCATAAGTAGGTTGACCAAGGTAAAATAATTTATTGTCCCATAATCTCCATAATATTAATAATGACATAATTATTATTTTATAATAATTAATTAAAAGGTATAAAAATTCATTAATGTAAGACATGGAAAAAACACATCACTTCATGGAGGTGGTAGTCCACATGTACACCCGAGTACCATTATCATTTTTTAATGGGTGTACGGGTAAGAAATTAAATAAATTATATTTAATGAAGAACTATATTTTTTTCATTAATATAATATTTTTTAATTAAATCATTCATAATATCCATCCTCATCTAGTGTTTATGGAAAAAAATACATATATTTATGGAGCACATAGTCCCAACCTATGTAAAAGCGATGTATTAATTTCCCATTTAATTGAAAAGGAGATTAATAAGGATTTTTATGTCATCAAAATAAAATTTAATTATAAGAAATATATTTATATTATTATATCATTGTGGTTTTTATACAATTGAAGGAGGTAAAAAAATGTAAGAACTAGATTAAGAGTTACCACACTTCTTTGAAAATCCTAAATTGGCTTACACCATAAGCCCTCTTAGGATGGTCATAGTGGAATAAAAAATTACCCATGAAGTGTATATTGATTATATATAATTTTTTTTGTATTTTATGTCAGATGTAAATTTTAAATAATGTTTGAGGATGAAATGATAGTTGGATCCCTTTTATAAGTGTGGTTGGTGGAAATAATGTAAATAATTTAAAATATTAAAATATAATATGTATCTACTCAGGATAAAATGACCCAATGTTTCATATAAAAATATTTAAGGACACAAATGTCACAATATTTTTGTGAAATTAATTATTTGCATGTTTTTATGTTATTTTAAACCTTATCTTTGGGAATAACACTTTCGCCATCCCCCCATTTTTGTAAAAATTATAATAAAATTATCACTATTTAAGAGTAATTAATATAATTATATAAAATTTAACCGTTAGATAAGTGAATCATGAATAATAGTATCAATAATTTTACATTTACATGAGTCAATATAGGATATTTTTTACTTTCTTATGAATTATAAATAATTTTCAAGCATTAAATACCATTTAAGGTTTTTTCTAGATTATTCACATATTTCTACATTAAACCCATTAAAAAGTCATGGGATTCAAATCTAAAATATCTAACCATAACATATAAATTATAATAATCCATTAAATTAATGGGTCTAAAAATTTCCTCCGAAATAAATTTCTATAAATGTTTTTAAAATAATTAATTTGACTTCTTTACACCTTAGACAAGTAATGTGTCAACATATTGAAATAATTAAGTGAAAAAATTATATTCCTAAAATTTAAAAATAAATACATTAATAAAATGAACTATTGATATTCAAAAAATAAATTTGAATAAATTATACCTCAATTTTTCTTGATAAATACATATATTAGAAATTAATAGATATAGATAGTGTGCCATTTTTTAATTTTTTAACTTATAATATAATTATGTTCCAAATCAAATTAAATTTGATAAAATGAAATATTTTTGATTTTAGTAAGGTATTCTTGAATTAAACCCACAAAATAACAAAAATTTATGTTATGGGTTAATTTTCAAACTTTATCACATATTTTTTTCATTAATTATCATGTTTTACTCATTAACATGTTAATAAACGTTTACAATGATTATTATTCATTAGGGAAAAAAATAAATATTTTCCATTAACCAAATTTTTAAATCCAGAATCCAAAGAAGAAATTAGTTTTTTATCATTAAATATTTATAATTAGATTGACACAATTTAATTTAAGTTCATTAAACACAATTTATTTTTTTTAAATGAGTTTTTATGTATAAAACAATTTACACTATATCATGTATATTGATGATTCTAATGGAATTAATTAGAATATGTGTAATAAAATATATATAATTTTACATTAATAATAAGAACAAAATATAATGGGTCTTTTAAATTACATTATATAATGAAAACAACAGACAATTTTTAAAAAATGATATTTTTCACTATTCACTCAAAAATTAATTATTTCGACTGATTTAAAAAAAATCTTTTCTAATCTAATTTTGTAATTATTATATAAAATAATATAAATATTTTTTAAAAAATTATTATTTTTATTTAAATTAATTATAATATCCACACACCCAAAATTCAATAAAAATATTTTAGAATTATAAAATGATTATATGCTCATTCCCTTCCGAATAAAAATAATTAAATTTATGATTATAAATTAATTTAAATATATAATCTTCTTAAATCATTATAATAAATTAAAAAAATTTGTTAGTTTATTCTATTATGATAAAAATACATTGTAAAAATAAATTTTTTTTGAACCATGTCTCATTTACCTTATTAAGATTTTATCTTCATTTCCCACCAATTGATAATAAAATTTAGTTTTACTAGTAATTTTATTAATGGAAGAATTTGAAAATATATTTCATAATTTTTTTATTCTTATAAATTCTCGCCAAACCAATACAAAGGTTATAATATTTATATTTAAAGAATTATATTTCATTTTTTTGTAGTTGGTGGTCTAGAACCAACTACTTTGTACATTATTCATTAAATAAAAACCTTATCACATCTTGATTATTCTTCTGCATGACATGTCATGTGATAATGTCCTAAGGACAGCTATTGCATTAAAGGGTCGTAGCGGATCCATGCTATGATGAGAACCCGGAAGTGCCATAACACTGTTCTTGAATGTTTGTTCTATGGCCGGATGATATTATTTGAGGGACACAAATAATACAGGTCATTAGGGGTGAGGACTCATAAAACTTTGAGGCACCTTCTCATGGTGTGCGCCCTTGGTAACATCCGGGATGATATTATGAGAACGAGACCCGCCAGTAGGAAATCCACATTTCATAGTGTCATTGGATGTTACTATCTACGGACGTGTGTATTTTTCCTTAGACTTTATGATTATTATTAATGGGTATTACAACTCACGTACTTAGATGTATTGACTAAAACAGTGACGACACACTGTTCGCAGCAAGGTAGGATACGTTGGGTGTGTCATGAGTAATACTGCATTAATATATAATGTGAGAAAGGATTTGTCCCTTCCGTTCCATAATGGAAGTAGATATCTCAGGCCCTTTGATAGAATTGATATAGCCTAAATAAATCCATGGACATGGTAAGGTATGGGCAAGTTCAATTCCAGGAAGTCAAAGAAATAATAATCATGCACATGGGTTGATGGAACTAGCATGCAACCCACTTGATTGGAGATATCGAGACAAAGGGATTATATTACACGGTAAGAGTTCGTAGGAAGTGACATGTCATTATGGTGTTAACATATTTCTCTATGGGTGCCTTGGCATGTTGCTAGACACTAACCTTGGACTTTAGGTAGGCTCAGCTTAATACCACTGAGAAAGAGGCCTAGAGGGTCACACACTAAGTGTGTCTATGTATCTCAGTTAAATATTAATTTAACAAGTTAAACAAATATTATTCCCGACTGTGGTTTAATAATTATTTAAGGATGTCTGATCGCATTTATTTTGACACTAGTTATTCGAGAGAATATATTGTGGACGAAATAATATATTTATTAGCGAGTAATGAAGTAACATTTATTTAAGAAATAAATTGTCATTACTCAAGGTCTAATAAATGTGGTGGAGAAAAATGGAAAATAAAAGTACACGCCATGTATATTTAATATACATGCCTTGTATTTTTATGGAAAACAAGTACAGGCCATGTATTATTTATTACACGCCGTGTAGTTTTTCCAGTTGGGATATTGAGGATTTAATATTGTTTTATTAAATGACATTTATTATAATCAGTATGGGTGCATGTCAAGGAATTAATAATTCAACATGGGGGGTTTTCAATAAGAGTTAATGAAATAAATTAAACGCGTAACATTTTATTTATTGTCATAACTCTATTAACATCAAACCCGATTATAAATATCCTCGCAACCCCAACATTTTAAATAGCCATTGTTGTGGACAACAGATTTGGGAATACTCTCATGCCAAGATAGAATTCGCTTTCCACCAAGAACGCCCTCAGGTTACGAGAGCAAGATCCTCCACCGGATCAAGGCGGTCGAAGGTAGACATCGCAAGCGAAGGTTCATCCGCGCTAGTACCCATAGATCAATTCGGCGATGTCCGGAGATATGTGACACACGTGTGGATCACCGCTAGAGGAATCCTCCATTTGGATTCTACGACGCAACGACGGATCACCAAATCGTGGTCAGGCACATCAACGAAGAAATAATTCCAATGAGGTAATTCTTATGAATTACTTAAATTAATTATAATCAACATATGATGATCCTCCTCAAGGGTTCTGAGGCTCTTCTTTTCTTTTCGTTCTTCATTATATTCCGATGATTCGGCGTTTTATATAGTGACGGATCTCAGATTGAACGTTGTTTAACTTTAAAATTAATGTTGGGCTAACCCGCCAAGGCGCTTCCGCTGCGCCCGGATCCTACAAGTGGTATCAGAGGGGTCATATCGTCAAATATAATTATTTAGTTTTTCGTTGGTAATTTACGCATTTAATAATTTAGTTATTTCAATTCATGTTTAATCGTTTTGTAAATCTGATGATCGAGATTTATTCCTCCTCCCTTATTTCTCATTCACCTCACAGAAACGATTTTTTATTTTAATTTTGATTAATATAAAATAGAGGAACTTATTCGGAGGATCCAAACGTTTCTGGCCGTATAACACTAGAATACACAATGTGTATTCAAAAGTACACGTCGTGTTGTCTAGGTTCAATGCATTGACTGATCCTCCAAACTAGGTTGTGTATTGGATTCTTTCTAAGAATTTAAGACACCATGTGTTGACACGAAACATGTGGCACACGGTTTCCAGAATACACGCTGTGTGGTCCAATGAACACGGCATGTAGTCCCTTCGGGTCAGGGTTGGGTCGTGTACTCCGTACATGGCATGCCCGGCTGGAAACCGTGTAACGCGGAAACTACACGGCGTGTGTCCCACTGTACACGCCGTGTACTCCGAAAATTTCCGAAGTACATTAACACGCCCTATCCCCAGGTGTTTACTTTGAATAGACGGTGAACAAAAGTACACGCTGTGTAGTCGGAACTACACACCGTGTACTCACCCAAATTATGCAGATTTATTAAAATTTATTATTATATTATACAAACCCTTGAGACGTGTACCATGGTGCAGGCGTAAAGCTGGGCCCAACACGTGATAGGTGTTTTATATATATGTGTTTAATTTAACATCTGCGTAATAAATGGGAATTTCCCGCATTGCATCCAAGGAACAAGTTACGTACAAGGATAATTTTAAATGAATTTATTTGTTTAAAAATATGATGGATGAGAATCTCAATGAAATTCAGAAAAGGGATTTAAGATAAAAGGATTGATTAATTAATGAAAATTAACTGATTCGAGCGTGATTTATCTTAAACAAGAATGATTAAATAATTGAATGCTAGTTTTATTTATTCATAAATATCGTTAGATGTATGGATGATCGTGATCTAGACCAAGACCTTTGTATGTGAATGGTTTCTTTTAATTTATTTATTTAAATTAAATTTGTTGGCCTTTGAGCCATCTCCTCATTAATATATAGGGCCTACGCACCCAAGGATTCTTTTATGTAAAACCCCCTTTTACCCCTCACCTGCGTGTGATATAAATGCAAATGTAATGGATGGAGCTCCCAAGCTAGTGGAGACAGCTCAATTCAGGAGCCAAGGTGAAACCAATCCAAGGAGATACAAAGGTGGACAGGTGGAAAGCTGTAAAAACAGACCCGAAAGTTTCAAGGTGTTTCTACCCTAGGTCTTGGGTTAGTTTATCAACCGTTAGATAAATTAACCAATATAAAATATCATGATCATGCCATTTATTTTATTTCTGTTAGTTTCATGGTTTATTTATTGTGGTGTGTTGTCATGATCACACAATTAATGAATTAAACGAGCATGCAAGATGGAACTAAAATAAAACCGGCTTATACGTAAATATTATCTTAGACATGGTTAATCACTTATGTATATCCCACTTAATATTAACAAACATGTAATCAAAGATAATAAAATGGAAATTTACGTATAAGGATAAAATCCCTAAAAATAAATATTAAGTCGGCATAGCCTTCCATAATCTTGGTTAGAATAGAACCATAGTTCAAAGTGCTTGACCAACCCTAGTTGTGGTGCTTTCAATTATCATGGAATTCTAATTCAAGGTTTTGGGTTGACTTGACTTGGTTCGCATCATGGGTTGACTGCCACAACAGGACTTGGTGTGACCAAGAGGTAAAGGTTAAGGAAATCCAAAAAGGATTTCAAGATTGGGGAGTCCACTCAGCGGATCAAGGAGCTGCGAGTTAATGCAATTGGCATTTGGAATGCCTACCTAAAACCATTCAAGTTTCTTGACCAACCCTTGTTGGGGTAATGCTAAGGGAAATATGGATCTTTTCCACTAGAATATTCATGCAACCGAATATTCTGAAGTCAATGATGAGGGCTATTGGATTTCGATAAAATTGTGGGAGTCTAATAAGTATTAATTTTTTAATTTGTCTAAATTGTTGAAATAAAGTACTAAACCTTTCCTCATCTTAATTTGTAGAAATTTCATGAAAATGACTTAAATCATATCATTGTGCACCATACTCAAAAAAGAAAACATTCTCACCGGCACAAATTTCCAAGAGTGGAAGAGGCGTTTACGCATCGTCCTTCACCACAAAAGGATATTATATGTGCTAGAAGATCCTATTTCAGTTGTGCCTAGGAAAGAGGCTAGTGATGAGGAATTATCTCTCTACATGAAACACATGGATGATACCACAGATGTCCAGTGTTTCATGCTATTGGCCATGTCTAACAAGCTCTTGAAGCAACATGAAAATATCGACGTGTATAGCATGATGTCTCACCATAAAGATCTCTACCAACAGAAGGCGAGAAAAGAGAGGTATGAGATCTCCAATGCTTTGTTTACCAGGAATCTTAGAGATTCTGTGCCAGCTGGGCCTCTTGTAGTCAATCTTAATGGCTACATTGAACGCCTGAACATCTTAGGGATTAATTTCCCGGATGAGTTGTGTACAGATATCATCCTATCATCACTGCCCAAGACCTTCTCTAGCTTCATTGTCAACTATAACATGAGCGGCAATGAGAGGAGTCTATCAGAGCTTCTGACCTTGATTCGCTAGGTAGATAAGGACATGGGGCGTGACAAACCCGAGGTCCGTATGGTGAATAAGAAATAGAAGACAAGGAAAAGGGTCCAAAGACTTATAAAAGGTCTGAAGCCACCGAGTACCATATCTCCAATAAGGGGAAGATCCAGAGGCAGGTCAAGGAACGGGAGGCAGTGTGTTTTGCATGTGGCAAGTAGGGCCACTGGAAGAGGAATTGCACCCAGAAGCGTGGGGATGCTAAATGTGTGTTTGTTATTGAGTGCAATCTATCTATTTCTACACATTGGGTATTAGATACAGCTTGTGGGGCTCACATATGTATTCATATTTAGGAACCAAGTAGATTTAGAAAGATTGCCAGAGGAGAGGTGGATCTTCGAGATACCAATGGTGCAAGGCTGGCTGCGTTGCCTATTGGCGACTACCACCTCTCATTGCCGACTGGGATGATTTTTGTTTTAAATAACTGTTATTATGTGCCTGGTGTTACCAAGAAGATAATTTCTGTATCTTGTTTGGATATGGAAGGATTTTTTTTCAAATTTGGAAATAAGGGTTGTCTCTTTTATAAGAACAACATATGTTATGGTATGGCACATTTAAATAATGGTATGTATGTGTTGAATTACGAAAACCAAGTGTTGGAAATCGATAACGAAAAAAACTCACATGACTCATACACCACCCAGTTATGGCATCACCGCCTTGGTCATGTGAACGAGAAGCATTTGAAAAAGCTCTGCCAAGATGGCTATTTAGAATCTACTGAGCTAAAACCACTTGATATATTTCATGCTTGTTTACAAGGAAAAATGACCAAGCTGCTTTTTGGTGGACAAGGTGAAAGGGAAACAGAGCTTCTAGGATTAGTACACATGGATGTGTGTGGACCATTTCCAGTAGAGGGTAGAGGTGGATATTCTTACTTCATTTCTTTTACTGATGATTTGAGTAGATATGGCTATGTCTACTTAATGAAGTATAATTTAGAGTCCTTAGAGAAATTTAAGGAATTCAAGAATTAAGTAGAGAATCATCTTGGTAAGAAGATACGGAAGCTTCGATCAAAACGAGGTGGAGAATATCTGAACCAAGTGTTCATTGATATTCTACGGGAGTCAGGGATCCTATCTCAGCTCACTCCTCCTTATACACCACAGTGGAATGATGTTAGTGAAAGGAGGAACTGCACCATGTTGGACATGGTGAATTCGATGATGATTCATGCAGATCATCCATTATCCTTTTGGGGATATGCATTAAAAACTGTAGCATACACATTAAACTGAGTACCAACTAAGGTGGAAAATGGAATTCCATCCGAGTTATGGAGTGGAAGGAAACCCACTTTGTCACACACACGTGTATGGGGATGTGAGGCATTTGTTAAGGCCTTCTCAGGCAACAAACAAGAACCCAGGGGCACAAAGTGTATCTTTATAGGATATCCCATGGAAACGAAAGGATATTACCTATATAACCCTCAAGACAAGAAAGTGAGTGTTGCGAGACAAGCTGTCATTCTTGAGAGGGATCAAATCCTCAAGAAGTATAGTGGGAGAAATATTGACTTCGACGATGTTGATGCTCAAGATAAACAGGAGTTGGTACAGGAACAAGTTCCACAAGTCCCCGTGGAAGAGGTTCCAAAAACACAAGTACTGCGTAGGAGCTCAAGAGAGGTAAGGGAACCAGAGATATTTGGTTTCCTAGTCACCGAGGATGGTGAATCATTATTGTTGGACAATGATGAACCTCTATCCTACAAGGAAGCAGTAGAAATCTCAGAAGATGCAAGATGGCTAGAATCTATGAATTCTGAGATGGATTCCATGTATCAGAACCAAGTTTGGGTTCTGGTCGATGATCCTATTGATGTAAAGCATGTTGGATGCAAATGGGTATTCAAAATAATGATAGACATGGAAGGTCAAGTTAGCACCTATAAAGAATGGCTAGTGGCTAAAGGATTCAGAAAGCATCAATGAATTGACTGTGATGAAACCTTCTCGTCAGTTTCCATGTTTAAATCCATAAGAATCATACATGCCATAGCAGCTTACCATGACTATGAGATTTGAAAGATGGATGTCAAAACAACATTCCTTAACGAGAACCTTCAGGAAGATGTCTATATGACAGAAACAGAAGGTTTTGTGACACCAGGTGAATCCAAACGAGTTTGCAAGTTGCAGAAATCCATTTATGGATTGAAGAAAGCTTCCAGGTCATGGAACATTCGATTTGATTAAGCCATAAAGTAATTTGGTTTCATTAAGAATGAATGTGAGCCATGTGGTTATATACAGTTTAATGGGAATGGGGTCATCATCGTAGTGGTATATGTTGATGACATATTGCTTATTGGAAATGACGTACCAGCCTTACAGTTAGTTAGGGACTGGTTGAACAAGTGTTTCTCCATGAAGGACTTAGGATAAGCAGCCTACATTCTAGGGATCAAGATCATTCGTGATAGATCCAAGAGGATTCTCGGACTAAGTCAGGGTACATACATTGACCAGATACTAAAGTGATTTAATATGGAAAAATCCAAGAGGGGATTGGTTCTAGTGTCACATGGAATACATCTTTCTAAAAAAATGTGCCCCCAGACACAACAAGAGAATGATTGGATGAGTAAGATCCCATACGCTTCCTCTATAGGATCCATCATGTATGCCATGTTATGTACCAGGCTTGAGGTTTCCAATGCACTGAGCATGGTAGGCATATATCAAGAATATCCCGGAGAACAACATTGGAATACTGTTAAGACTATCCTTTAGTATTTGAGAATAACTAAGGATATGTTCCTAGTGTATGGAGGAGATGAGGAGCTTGCCATCAGAGGGTTTGCTGATGCTGGTTTTCAAATAGATCAGAATGATCTGATGTCGCAATATGGATATGTTTTCTGTCTCAATGGAGGAGCTGTGAGCTGGAAGTGTTCAATGAAGCCAGTTGTCACCGATTCTACAGTGGAGTCGAGTATATAGCTGCTTCTGATGCATCCAAAGAAGCGGTCTGGATTTGGAACATTGTCCAAGAGCGTGATGTGGTGCCTAGCTATAAAGATCCCATTACATTGTATTGTGATAATACTGCAGTGGCGACTATTGCAAAAAAACCATGGTCACATCAACGGAAAAAGCACATACTCCGGAAGTATCACCTCTTGAGGGATTTCTATCAAAGGGGTGATGTTGCAGTGTGTAGAGTGTCCATGGAAGAGAACGTGGTGAACCCCATGACTAAAGGCCTATCATACCAGAATCATGAATATCATGTGAGAGATAGCGGGTTAAAGGTTTTTAGCAGTTGGCTCTAGTCCAAGTGGGAGTCTGTTGGAGTTGGTGGTCTAGAACCAACTAATTTCTACTTTATTCATTAAATAAAAACCTTATCACATCTTGATTGTTCTTCTTCATGACATGTCATGTAATAATGTGTTAAGGACAGCTGTGGCATTAAAGGGTCGTAGCGGATCCCTGGTATTATGAGAACCCGGAAGTGACATAACACTGTTCTTGAATGTATGTTCTATGACCGGATGATATTATTTTAGGGACACAAATAATACAGGTCATTAGGGGTAAGGACTCATAAAACATTGAGTCACCTTCTCACGGTGTGCGCCCTTGGTAATATCAAGGAGGATATTATGAGAACGAGACCCGCCAGTAGGAAATCCACATTTCATAGTGTCATTGGTTGTTTCTATCTGCAGTCGTGTGTATTGGTCCGTAGAATTTAAGATTATTATTAATGGGTATTACAAATCTCGCACTTAGATGAATTGACAGAAACTGTGACGACACACTATTCGCAGCGAGGTAAGATACGTTGGGTGAATCACGAGTTGTACCGCATTAATAAATAATGCGGGAAAGGATTTTTCCATTCCGTTCCATAACGAAAGTAGATATCTCAGGCCCTTTGATTGAATTGATATAGCCTAAATAAATCCATGGCCATTCTAAGGTATGGGAAAGTTAAATTCCTTGAAGTCAAAGAAAGAATAATCAAGCACATGGGTTGATGGCACTAGCATGCAACCCGCTTAATTGGAGATTTCGAGACAAAGGGATTATATTACACGGTAAGTGTTCATAGGAAGTGACACGTCATGGAAGCGTTAACTTCTTTCTCTATGGGTGCCTTGGCGTGTTTTCAGACACTAACCTTGGACTTTAGGCAGGCTCAGCCTAATGGTACCGAGAAAGAGGCCTAGAGTGTCACACACTAAGTGTGTCCATGTATCACAGTTAAATATTAATTTAACAAGTTAAATAAATATTTTTCCTGAATGTGGTTTAATAATTATTTAAGGATGTCTGATCGCATTTATTTTGACACTAGTTATTCGAGAGAATATATTTTGGATGAAATAATATATTCATTAGCGAGTAATGCAGTTACATTTATTTAAGAAATAAATAGTAATTACTCAAGGACTAATAAATGTGGTGGAGAAAAATGGAAAATAAAAGTACACGCCATGTATATTAAATATACACGCCCTGTAGTTTTATGGAAAACAAGTACAAGCCGTGTATTAATTATTACACGCCGTGTAGTTTTTCCAGTTGGGATTTTGAGAATTTAATGTTGTTTTATTAAATGATATTTATTATAATCAGCGTGGGCGCATGTCAAGGAATTAATAATTCAACATGGGGGTTTTCAATAAGAGTTAATGAAATAAATAAAACGCGTAATGCATTTATTTATTGTCATAAATCTATTAACCTCAAACCCGATTATAAATATCCTCGCAACCCCAAAATTTTAAAGAGCCATTGTTGTGCACAACAGATTTTGAAATACACTCAAGCCAAGAGATAATTCACTTTCCACCAAGAATGCCCTCAAGTTACGAGAGCAAGATAATCCACCGGATCACGGTGGTCAAAGACGGACATTGCAAGTGAAGGTTCTTCCGCGCTAGCACCCAGAGATCCCTTCGGCGACGACCGGAGATACGTGACACACGTGTGGATCACCTCTAGAGGAATCCAACACTTGTATTCTACGATGCAACGATAGATCACCGAATCTTGACCAGACACATCAATGAAGAAATAATTCCAATGAGATAATTCTTATGCATTAATTAAATTAATTATAATCAACATATGATGATCCTCCTCAAGGGTTACAGGACTCTTCTTTTTCTTTTAATTCTTCGTTATATTCCAAATATTCGTCGTTTTATATCGTTACGGATCTCGGATTGAACGTTGTTTAATGTTAAAATTAATGTTGGGCTAACCCACCAACGTGCTTCCGCTACGCCCGGAACCTACAATTTTTATATCATGGTTTGTTTTTTGTCGTTGTTTTATATATTAGACGCACTCGAATATATTACATAATGAAAATAAAAATTAAAATATTGAGGTGTTACAGTATTCCCACTGTAAGAAATTTCCATCCTAACAATTTTAACTCTCGTTTGGTAAAAGTATAAAATAAATTATTAAAATTAATTACAGAGAGTGGATGATAAAGCATATGATGATGAAAGTAAAAAATTGATTTAAAAAAAAGAATTTTGAAATCCCACTTCATAAAAATTGAAAATAAAAAAACTGTTGATAAGAGGATAACATAAATATGAAGGTCATCATGAATAAAACATATTCGGGTTCTCAAATTAGTAGATCATTGGAAGGAAGTGATAATATCGACATGTAGGAGATAAATAACAATAAATTGATAATAGAGAGTGGTAGATAACATGATCATGAGAATGTTAATAACCAAAAACCCAAAACATAATAAGTGATAAATAATACCTTTAATCTGTCATAAATAATGTAAATTGGATAACATTTTTAATTCAATATCAAGTTATAATAGTCGATGTATTCTCTTACTATCATGATAGAAATCATAAAAAAAAATTTATTTTTAACTTATATTTATTTTATATGAAAAATTTAAACCATTTGTTGTGCTACGATTAATTCCCACTACTATTTAAAATTGTACTCCAAGAGATGATTAATAAAAATAATGTCTTATAGAACTAAAATCAAAATTTATATTTTAACGGATCATAATATATGAAAATGATAATTTATATTTCCTTCTACCTTTTGACATGAACAAAACCAAAATATTTTTATGAAGATATGATAAAATATTATACGAATAAACCTCTATATTATGAAATCAGGAATTAATCCCTATGTCCCCAACAATAAAACCCAATGTCCATCTTTAATCATTCTATAAATAGATGACCTTAAATTTTTTCAAAATATATCTGAAAAAAATAAAAAAACTAAATTTATAAATATTTGAAGACATATTATTCAAATATAAACATACTATTAAAATGTAAATTACATAAGTAACTCTTAAATTCAAAAATAAAAAATGTATAAATAAAATTAATATAATCACTGAAATATTATAATGTCTTACATAAATATAATTATTCATTTTAAATAAAAAAACCTATAATATTACAAAATATAATCCACCCTTTATTCCAAAAAAATACTATATTCACAAAATGAAATTATCCATTTAACATAATAATATTATGTTCAAAATAAAGTGAACTTATTCAAAAATTTCGTTAATCACTTATTCATCAAATTAATTTTCAATCTTATTGTAATATATTCTATAGAAAATATGATCCAAAATTTTAACAATCCTTTTCTCTAAATTATCCAAAAATATCATAACCTGAAATATTTCATTAACCAAAAATATGATCAAAATCTCTCAAATTATGTCCCTAAAATTAAAACTCACTCAACCTCAAGTAACCAATTAAAATAAGCACATACTAATCCTAAGAGTTTTATTATTCTAACATTCATCCAAATTATCCTTATTCAATTTAAAATCACATTAGATAAAACCTAAAAGGTTGTATCTACTAATTTAATCTATAATCTACATTAGACTAACCATAACATGTTGGTATCTAAAACGCATTAAACATACTCATCTGATTCACCCAAACCTCTAAATTTATCTAAAAATTACCTTTCATAGAAACTATAATTTCAAATTACATACACAACACATGATTAAATAATTTATATCAAGGAATACAATTGGTTATATTTATAGGATCCTTTATTTTTATTATTTTAGACAATTTTGAAAAATAATATATAAAAAATAGAAAACATTCACAAAATATAAATTTTTCTAAAAAATTTAGAATATAAACTTTACACTCTTGCATTTTTCAAAACCCATTCACTTATTTTTGGATGAATCCCAGTAGAGGAAAGGCAGACTTTTTTATTTTCCCTATTCTTCATAATGACCTATGAAAAACCTATAAAGGCATGGGATGAGAGAAAAACACATTATAAGGTTTATAAATATAAATGGAACTCTTTAATTCATTTGAAATTCATTAAATCTTATAAGTTTGTTTTCATTTTCTCATATAAAACATTGAGAATAAAATAATCATTACCCACGAAATCAATAATTGTCCCATAGATTTCCATAAAACATTTCTTAATGATGAATAAATAAATAACCATAATTCATGATATTTTCTTAAAAATCATGATATTTTATCAATGAAAACAGACTTTTTACCTATAAAAGATTGAAAACAATATTTTAAATCAAATTCATTTTCATATATAATTAAATAATAATATTTCATAAAAACCATCATGAAATTGAAAATCAATATTTTCTTGTAAATATTATATGTAGTCACATGAATAATAATATCTAATTTCACAATAATGGGATGAAAAATATTGGATGTCACAATCCTTTTATCATGTACTTATCCAAAACATTACGAACATGTCATCATGGCCACATGCTAAGACATCAAAAATAATTGGACATGCATAATCATGATATCCAACCTACAGTTTTTCATAATACCTTTGGATACATTGAGGGGATATAATAAACCCTTCAAATAACATTATAAATCCAATTAATTTGTCATATTAATGATATTAAATTCAATATAATTCATGATCCATATGAAATTTCATATTTTAAAACAACCATATGAAATGTTGACATTTTACTGTGTAAATAAGAGATAAAAATTATCATAATACATTCAAATAAATAAAGTGTATGGTATAATTATAGTATATCCCTTGTAAATAATATTAATCATCAATGATTCTTTTGGTATGTAAAATTACCATAAAATGATATTTTAAACATTTTATTGAAAACATTAGAAAAATATTCTTTTCTTTTGATAATATTTCATATAATATTTTTATAAATGTTGATAAAATTATTTTATTTGAAGATAAATTTGGAATATAATAAAATAATATACAAATATAATATTGGTAAAAATGGGGGTAAAATTTTTTCATATCTTATAAATTAATGAAAACATTATTTTCACACATTTCTAAAAAATAAAAATTTTGTTTTATATAAAGCATTTGAAAATATTCCTTTTATAAAATCTTAACAAAAGTAATAAATATTTTAAAATTACCACTACAAATATTTTTAACATAAATTGTAAAATTATTTAATTATTTAATGATCATGGATAATGAACTGAAATATTTTGCAAGAAAAAACATAAGAATATTTATTAAAGGAAAATTTATTAAGACATTAGTGACTTTAGAATGAAAGGGAAATTGAAGGGGGAAACATGAAAATGATCTATAAACAACATAAATTTTGTTAAATTAATTATAAAATACATACATAGCATATTATATAGACTATGAAACCAAAAAATTTGTTAAAATGGAAGAATTTGCATAAAAAGGATGTTGAGATGAGAAATATCTTACTATTTATCCTGAATTGTTAATATATTATATAATTGATTAATAATAATGTTTTTTTAGTTTATATACATAGTTATTAACCTATTAAAATTTTATTATATTCTAATTTTTTTTTGTTTCATTTATTTCAATGAATCTTGATGTTATTAAATAATTTATGTTTAGCATATGTATTTTGGGGACATTTGATTCATAATACAAAAACAAACAAGGTATGTTGAACATGGAAAAAGTGTTTATGGTTATATAACCCCATAATTTTAATATTTAAATAATTATCATTTTAATAAAACAAATATAATGTTAAAATCTTAAATCAAAGGCATCCATGAAAAATGAATCATATCGCTTCATGGTGGTAGTAGTCTACATGTACACACAAGCAATGTAATCATTTTTTAACTGGTGGAAGGGAAAGAAGGTAATAATATATCATATTTCGGAAATAATATTCATGTCATGTATATAATTTATATTCATTGAATCAATCATGACATCATTTTCGAGAAATGATGAAAAATGTAAGACATCACTTTGTGGAGGTGGTAGTCTAGACATACCCAAAAGTGATGTATTCTTTTCCAACGGGAAAAAGATGGAAAAGAAAAAGGAGTATCCCATCATCATAATAAAATGTTCATATATAAAATATACTAATTTAATTATGTCATCATTTTATGAAGGAAATTATATTTGCTAGAAAGGGATAAAATGAATAAACTTGGTTAATAGTAAGACCTCATCTTTAAAAATCCAACTTTAGTGTTCACCTAATGCCTTCTAAGGATGTTATTTGGAAATGAAAAATCTAATAAAAGTGTATATGTAATATATAAATTTATTTCATTAGATATGGTATGAGATAAATTTTATATTAAGTATTATTAAAAGAGTATTTACAGTTCTCGTTTATAGGGTAGGTGTGTTTCAGTCTAGTATGTACTTAAAATATTAATATAAAATATATCTCTAATTCATTTTAATGGATAAAAAGTGACATATATTATATTATAATGATTATATGTTTTATATATGTTAAAAAAAAAATTTATTATAGTTTTTTCATCATTTAAACCTTATCGTTCGGTTTTACCCCTTCTTTAATCTCCATTAATAATAATTATGGTCAAAAATCACTGTTTATGTATCAAGAAAGTAATTTAAAAAAGGAAAACTGGATCATGAATGATGAGGTCAAAATTTTCCCACACACCATAGTCAATATATTATTTGTATTATATTATAATGAATACAAAATATTTTTTAATCATTAATTACCTTTTTCGGTTATTCTCAAAACCATGCACATATCATGACTTTAATGGGAAAAAGATAATAATGGAATTATAATATAAAATATTTAAACATATATTATAAATTCAAATTATTCAAATAATTCCTGTAAAATCATAATTCATTCAATATAAATTACTAATAATGTTTTTTGAAATCATTTTTTTGGTTTCTAAATATCTCATACAAGCGATGTGTCATTGTAGTGGAATTTTTAGTTAAAAGAATATGATCAATAAAATTGGTAAATAAATTAATATAATAAAATAAATATTCATATTAAAAATAAACATTTTTAAAAATTCATATCTTATTTTTGTACCGACAAAAATATATTAGAGATATTAAAAGAGAGTGACTTTCTGTATGCAATTCTATAAAAATAAAATAATATAAATGTCATAATCATAGTAATGTGGATGAAAGATTACGTATTTTTAATTTTTTTATGGTTACAGTTGAGTTCAAACCATACAATATAATAAATTTAGGCTTGGGGTTCATTTTTCCCTTATCACATTTATTTATCCTTAATTAACTAGTTTTACCCTTTATTGTAGTGATAAAATTTTCTATGATTACTAGTGATTAGGGAAAAAATGAAATTAAAATATTTAGAAAATTTTATCCACCACATTCCAAATATGAATTTTTTTAAAAAATAAATATTTTATATGTAGAATAAATAAATTTTAATACAAGTGTTAAAAATCAAATGCTAAACCCTTTTTTTAGAAATGTGCTTTTAATCATAAAAATGGTTTCTCAGTTCTAATTCTTATATAATTAATTTGAATATTTTTTTAAAATTTGTTCATATTTTAAATTAAACCAAAATAAAAAATATATTTGGACATAAAAATTACATTCTATAAACGAAATAAAAGATGGTTTTTCAAAAACTAGCTTTTTCGGTTATTCAGTCAAAATTTAATATTGAAAAAAAATCATAATAATTCATCATAATATTATCATGAAATCATTGTTTATAAAATTATGACAATTTTATAAAATAAAATTTCAAAATTTTTCGTAAAATATTTTTATTATCAGTGCAAAAAATCTAAAAACCCATTTGTGATAAAAATGTATTTTTAAGCATAAAATGACTTCATTCACAAAAAACGTAATAAATCTATATAAATGAATTTTAATTAATTAAATTGATTATATAATATAATTATTTCATTATATTAATTTGTCAAATTATATTAACTTGATCTTTTATGATAAAAATACGTTGCACGCAAGGAAATAAATTTATGAAAAACATATCATTTAAAATTAAAAAAAATATCTTCATTTCCAACCAATTTATAAATTTTTTAAATATTTTTCTCATTATATTAAAGGAAAAATTATAAAAATATATTATAATATAATTATTTCTATCTATATCCTCTAAACCAATAACTATTTTATAACTATCATATTTAATTAATTAAATATTTATATTATATCACAGCTCTTTTATGATTGGTGTTGTTCATACCATACACTATAAAATTTATTACATAAATAATATATTATAAAATAATTGGGTTTTACCTACATGAAACTATTTTACATCATTGTTCATTTATGTGGTCAGAACAACCCATACATAGACATACCATATATAATGGATGAGTATGATTTTCAAAGTTGATTATTTTGGAATAATATCATTAATAACGAATCATAATAAAATTATTTATATATTTTTAATTATTGGAATCAGTTTTTATTACTTATTAATAATTAATTACGAGACTATATGAAAATTTAGATATGTTACTTTGTTGAGGCGGAAATCTGCATAACAGACAAATGTTCTTTCTAGTTTTGTTAACAGAAAAAGGAAATATGGTTAATGGTAATTTGAAAAATATATCAAAATAACTTATAATATGAATAATGAGTTCATAATAATATATTGGAAAATATATTTGAGAATGGTAAAATAGAAAATGTAGCAATGTTTGGTAGATGCTATTACTTTAGTAAAGAACTTTTTGTTTCCCATAATGGATTCCATGGAAATAAGAGACATTGAAGAAAATCCTTCTCAAATAATTATAAGGAATTAAAAAATGATTATAGGGAATGGAAATTGGGAATATTTTATAGAGGAACCAAGAATTTGGAATTAGTCTTTAATGGGGGTTGAGATTCCCTTTTATAAGTGGTGAAAATGTTATTTTTTTAAAAGCTTGGGGCCGAATCCTAATTTTTATTATTAAATCAAAGAAAAGTCCTCTTTTAACTGGGTAGAGGGAAACCCATAACATAGCCCGAAGGCCCAGTGGGCTTGTAGCCCATTACATAGTCCGTAGGCCCAAATTCGAAGGCCAATTCACATTCTGTGAATAGTAACCTGCAGCTACAATACCGCACAGTATCGCCGCCGCTACAGTACCCTGTCGCCGCTACAGTGCCCTGCCACCGCTACAGTACCACTGATGAACAGTGTCGCCGCAGCTACAATACTGCTACAGTACTGCTACAGTAATGTTTGTTCAATGTAAAAATCACTAAAATAATTGAAATCATATTTTTAATATGTTTATCCTTTTACCAAAATCGTAAAACCCATTTACACTTTTTGGATATTACTATAGTAATAGGTTTTCACCTATGTAATTTAACATTAATAAAAAAATAAAAAAATATTTATTACAAAACATTTAACATATAATATCAAATTTGAAATACATTTCATAATATTCAAATTATAAACATAAGGAAAATAAATTTCAAAATAATTAATGTATAATGTATTAAAAACAATTTTTGATTAAAAATGTCACATATGTACTCAAATACCAAATAGTGGGTATTAAAATAATATTATGATTTGAAAATATATATTATATCTTATGAATTTTTTTTTAATGAAATTGGTCACCTATGTTTTACTTTATGCATATATCCTAGAGATGTCATTAAATTCAGTTTATTTAAAAAAATACATATATTTCACTATTCATATAAAAATAAATCATTCCAAAAAATTATAAAAAACGTAAAAATATTATGTTTTTCATTTTATATTCAAAAATATTTTTTTTATCTAATTCAAATTATAATATTTTTATATTTAGTTTTTATATTAAATTACTCAATAAAAAGACAATAGTTTTTTTATTAAAAATGATCTTATAGACTATTATATGATCTTGATATTATTCTCTATAAATTTTTTATTTTAAATTATTAAATATTCTATATTATCATAATAATCATTTAATATTGGTTGATTTAATTTATTAACACTTTAGGTAGTTATTTTTTAAATTACTATCCATTTTAATGATATTATTCAATTGTCTTCTAAAAGTAAAGATTTATAATTGATTTCTATATTTTTATTTTATAAGGAATTAATTCATTGTATAAATTCATTTATTAATGTTCATATAATATTTCATGTATTTATTTAGTTTGATATTGTGTATAGAGCAAGATAGTATTTATTAATGTAAACTACATAGTGAAATCTAGTGTCCTTATACTAGTTCCTACACTAAAGACCATCATAAAAGAAAAAAAAATATCTCTAAACAAATGTTTCAATATACAACCCCACAAAGACAAAACATTCTTTTTCAGTGATATTATAACTGACCCAAAATTACTACCTTAAATAAGCTACAGTTTGTAGACTAACAGCACGGGTGTGAAAATGAATATATATATATATAAGGAATAAAAATTTCTTAGAACAAGAATATTGAAGTGATCGACTAATAAATACCAAAATAAAATATATAATTAATCACAAAAAATAGGCGAATATTATTTAAAATGTATGAAAATTATTACAACACTATAAAATATGACAACTCCAAAATTCAGTAATGAGAAATCTAAAATCTACCAAATTAAAAACAGGGACCCCACTAATATCAACCAACCACCAATACAGAAGTATGTAAGATCTAACATAATCTTCAACACCATCTAAAAAATATTGAAAATTTTATAATTATGTTGTGGTACGTATAATATAAACATGATAGTTTTCTCCCAAATAAATATCATGTCAATGTAGAAGAAGTATACTAAGTATTCAATAAAATAATAATGAATCTAACACAACATACCATATCAGTTCATACAAAATCCCATATCGATATAAAGCATACTCTCTAAAATTAATGTATAGTAATAACCCTTGAAAATTTAGAAACATAGGTAACACACACCCTCTTTCATTTCCAAACTAGTCACCATGACACCCTTAAAATCGATGAACTATTACTCTTATCCCCTCTCATGTCCACATACCAGATCATTACATAAGTTACCCCTCATTGTACACCAACTAAAATCATGAATTTCTCATACTATAACTATAACGACCCATACATTACATACATTGTTATTACTTCAAAATTAAATCACACTTATTACAACATATAACAAAACAATGAAATGACCGTATATGTATAGTGTCTTTAGAAACTGGGAAACATAAACAACTAGTTCATAAATCATATACAATATCTCCCTTTTATTTTATCATATCTAGAGTCCCTTTTGACATATATTACATAATACCCTTTTTCCTGACTCTGGTGAAAAGAAAACAAACAAAAGGGTTAGGTCAATTTCTCAGAAAGGGTGAACAAAAGGAAATATCAATAATATCATATTCGGAAGAACATAACATTTTTAAAATCATAACCTGTAAAAGAGATAAAAATTTCATAACATGGAATAAATCATGCTAGTGAAATGTAATCCCAATAATCATATCATAAAGCATGAAACTTTTTGGCATACACACATAATCATAGAAAATCATTTCTTAGTAGTCAAGACTCATTTCCAAGACTATCATAGCAGACAAAGTCTATTTCGGAACTGAGTTCACTCCTCATTTCAGTCATGTATCACTAAACCAGATTAACCTGCTTTTCCAGCCATGTCTATCTCATGAGATATAAACTTTTAACCAATGCATTGGAGGGAGATATAGGTCCCACTGATCTCATAATGAAACCATTATTATGTGTTCCATAAAATCATAAATCATATATCATATCATAACCCATGTAATAAAATTTGGATTTTTAAACATCATGGAATCATAACATAATCCATATTAGATAAGAGGAATTCATAAAAAATCATCCATCATAACATAATCAATGTAAAAAAATGATAAAAATAAAACCCTTTATTATCTTAAATGGAAAATAATTTTGATAAATCACTTGAACTCTATTCTTGAGGAAAATATCCTTTCTACTTCAAAATCATTTTTCATTTCATAACATGTCATACAATTTTAAACAAAAAGAAGTTAATTAAAAATAAACATTAAATATTGTAAAGGAAGATTCATGGAAATAATGTTCTATGAGATCATAAAAATCCATTCATGCAGTATAATTTAAAAAAACATTCTTCTCGTACATTGGCCGGAAAAGTCAAAAAGTACCTTTTACTAAAACGACAAAAGATTCCTTTATTATCATTTACTAAAAACTAAAAAATGTGTAAAATTGGATATAAAAAATTTTATGAAGGTAGAAATAATATTACATATTGAGGAAACATGGATGTGGATGATAAATATTCCCCAGTAAATTCTGAAGTATTAACAATCTCGGATAAAATGAGATTGAGAGATTTTTCCTTACCTCAGGTCTGATATGCTTCATACATATCCTAACCTCATATATAATGATTTAAATAATGTCATAGACTTATTATATAATCATATTCATTGTTTTGATATCATATATGGTCATATTCTTATCTTCTTATTAGTAATATTTCATTGTTACTTGTTATTCGGGTGTTCATTGCTTTATGTTCTTATGTGTGTTTTGTCGAATAAATTCTTATTATTATTTTTAGGTTATAGATAAATAATTTACATAATGGTATTAGTATAATATATATCATATTTATTGATTCAATTCATTTATATAATCATTATTCAATGAATATCATGTAGAACAAGTCGCATCACTTCGTGGAGACGGTTGGTCGTACGTATCCACGAGTGATGATATCATTCCAATGTTTGTGGAATTGTATGAAAGTGAATGATAGAATATCTAGGAATTAGTATCATGTCATAATAACCACATATAGTTATTCATTACACCATTCTTCCCATCCATGTAAGGTGGTGTTGGAAAAACAGATTACAGCACAGCGTGGAGACGGTATTCCGTATGTACGCACGCGCTGTGATTTTGTTTTTTGTAGGATGGATAGAAGGTAAAATAGGTTTGTTTCATATTTATAATAAAATATCAGTATATTATTTATACTGATGTTATTACTTTGTTATTAAACAATAGAATAATAAGAAGTAGAAGAAGAAATTTATTTGAATGAATTTGTAAAGGGTATTACCTCTTCTTTGACGCTCCTCTTCTGAACCTCCTCTTAGGGCACTAAATATAGTCTTTAAAGAAGACTGGAACCTCTATTTTGTTTCTAAGGATGTTTATAAGGGAAATGGGTAGGGTTTTTCTGAGCTTGATGACTCAAAATTGTGTAAAGTGGAGAGGGAGGAGGTTCCCTTTTATAAGGGAGGGGAGGGGAACCTTAGGAAAAACATAAAATAGTATTTTATAATAAAGTAATATTCTATTTATAATAGCTCCATATTTGTTTATTTCTAAGCTAATGTGGGGATGGGTCGAAATCCTCTCAACCAATAGGTTTTAGACAAGTTTATGTTACTATTTTAACTTTATCATTTAGATTTATCTCTAAGTTAAATAATATAACTTTTACCATGTTTTCTTGTTTTCTTACACTATAGGGTTAATAAACACAATATAACAAGGCAAACAAACCCCAAGTGGTTAATTATTAATATATATATCTTTATCTAAGTCATTTGGTTTAAAAATAGATATTTAGGAATAGAATAACAATTTATAATATAATATTGGTTTTAATAACTATTTTATGTCCATCTTGACACTATTTGGTAATTGATTATTTTGAAAATTATAACAGCTTTATTAGTTCCTAAACATTTAATTAAATCAATACTAACAACTCATATTAACCTAGAAAATTAGTATAATTGATAAAAATTCTCAAATTAGATTTATTTGAGTATTTATAATATCAATTATGTTAATATTTCATTAATAAGGTAATTACTGCATCATCATTGTGTCATAATTAAATTTAATTATTTAATGACTAAAAATTATAAATAAAATACCATTATATACGAAATACTATTATCTTTATAATAAATATTTATAATCTAATTTATCTTATGTATACCCCTATATTAAAATGTTTTAGTTATTAAACATTGATTTTAACTCTTTGAACTCTTCTTTAAATAAAATAATAATAATTGTACTAATCTAATCCAGGTGGTCCTAAAGGGTAATATTTTCTTCCTAAGTATGTTTTTGGTCGAATTAAACTTTTCCAATAGAATTTGGACATGTGGTAGGGTAATAATAATATCATTTTTACCCTTAATTAACTTATTTACTTTTAACCGTGGTAAATAAAAGTATAAAGTTACTACTAACCAAAAATTATTTTTATCTTATTGAACCACATTTTACTCCTTGATATTAACTGCATCTCTTGGATTTTCAAAATTCAACTCACAGATGTGGTAATATTATGTTTTATGTACAATTGAAAAAGCTCCTAGGAGGTGGGTAAAAGACAAAACAAATTTAATAAAATTTTTATATATCAATATTACTATAAAATGACTCCAATGAATTCCATTTAACTTATATAGGTATTATGTATCTATTTTGACCAAAAATAAATTGAAATAAAATAAATGAATATTAAAAAAATCGGTTTTAATTATTATCTCAGTGTTTTCACTATTCATAAAAAATTGAAAGTTTTCATAAAAACACAAAAAATTCACCCTAGGATTATTTTGTTATTGCGAATCCAAAAATGAAGTCCATTTTGAAAGATAAAATTTATAAAATTTTCAAAAAGTGGGTATTACTATTCATAACAGCTAGTTTATATAATATTTTAAAAATATATTGTTGTCTAGTGAAACTCTGTATTGGGTACAACGCAAGTAATTGAGGAAGGTTTCTCTTGCGTGTAACGTAAGTTAAGATAGTGTTGGGTGTATTGAAGGATTCCTTTGGAGATGCGTATAACATAATACAAAAAATCAAAATATTTCTCATAAAATCTCGGGTATTACAATAACTATAAACATAACTAATACTCCAATGTAATGACTATATGAAATATGAATAATGTGGGAGTAGTTAGTTATCTATTTCTACAGGATCCTAAATAATGGGGGTTTACATAGTACCCAAATCCATATGGAAGTATGTTACTATATCATACTCAGATGAGAGTATGTAGATATTGAGAACATCATGTCTTCCATTTCTAAAAGAAAAAATATATACAATGATATAGATAGACACATATAAACCAACTTATGATATGAAACATATCAATGTCACTTATAACAATCCTATTAAGAACACTTTGTTGTAATACAATTTCATTTTCACCATTAAAAAAATAATTTCCTTAAAAATCACCAAATTTTAATTTAATATGTTAAAACCTTAATATTTCTAGATAATAAAAATTTAATAGTTTAATTTATAAAATAATTACTATATTGAACCCGTACTTTAGGACAGAAATATTTATTCCATATCTTAGTACCTCGCAAATGATCTTCTATAGTTCTCTTATTTATTCAATAATTTTTTCACAAATAACATCCTTAATTTTACTAAATAGTCATCGTTACACTAATAAATCATTATCAAATTACTATATATAAATATTATTCTAAATACCTATAATAATTCAATTTGAAAAAATAATAGGATAAAAATAATATGATAATATATACCTAAATTTTTCGGTATCACTAGTAGATTTTATATTGTTTTTTAATGATTAAATCAATATCTCCAATATAAAGAAAGAATTTAATTCATGTTAATTCCACATCAACACCAATAAAAAATTAGATTTCTAATATCACTACCCTCAAATGATGCTTGAGTTATTACATCATAAAATAATTTAGTTGAGTGCTTAACTCTCCATATCCTCACAAAGACTCCAAAATGAATTTATAATATATTAGTCACATGTTAATTATCTATTGAAATAAAACAATAATAATTTTTCATTGATTTGAAATATATTGAATAAGAAAGGTTATGAAACATGTAACCTTAAATCATGTGACTAAGGCTTTATAAAATGAAAGAATATTAAATTTTCAAACATACACCAATGGATGATTATATGATTTCTAATATCTCAAAGTATTTCCCAAAATAATATTAATCCCAATATAGATATATCGGGTACATAAATATATAATTAAATTATAAAACCAATAATTATTCTCACCATAAATTTATTTTTGTATAATGGTTTCCCTGAAGGGGATTATGTCCATCTAGGGTATTATTAATATGATTGAACTTTTAAATGGTTCAAAAGTAGATGTGATGTGTTATTTTGGTTTTTTATTTTTTTTATCAATTGAAATATTTTTTTAGGAACTATAAAATCCTAAATAACATTAACACAAAATTAAATTTTTATTTTTCATATGAGGTTATGTCCATTTTTATGTTTGTAAGTTTTTATATGATGGTTGATATGTAGATCATGTCATAATAGTTTGAAACTGAAATTTATTATTCTTGAGATTTTGTGGGGGTGATAAAGTTGTTATTAAAAGAGTATGGTTTTACCATGAATTAGTTTCCCACAACATAATTATTTATTCCATGATTAAAAAAGTTTCTATTTAAAAAGTTCAATATGTTTTCAAAATATTGGAGGTTTTTGTATTATGGAGACTATCATCACAATATCATTTCAGTGGCCATTAAAAATTTGTGTTCCATTGTTTATAAATGTTTAAGAGGTCATACCATCTTTGATATGATCTATTGTGTAATTATAGTCGATATGGAGTTTTTGAAGGTAACTTTTTTTGAAACCATCCTCAACATGACACAACATACCTCTTAATTCTATAATTTTCATTATCACAACACTCAAAACATGGTCATGTAAATATTATATTTAAAGCCATGTTTCAGGTGCATTTTTAAATTTGGATTTTTGGGAGATCTATAGGATACTCGAAATTTATACTCAAAGTACCTAAATCATTTAAAGGGTTCATATAAGGTATTTATTGACAAGATATATAAAATTTTAGTAGAATATGTTGTACCCAGAATATAAATTTTGAATTGGATTATAAAGTTAAATTATTAGTGATATAGAAAGGGGTATTTTTTTAAATAGTAGTAAAGATAAAGGGAAAGAAAATTTAATTTATGTTGTTTGAAGTTTTATATGTCTAAGAGATAAATAAGAAGAAGAAATAAGCTAAGATAAAAAATGTATAGAATTTCCATCAACTCATGTCTTGAGGTTTAATAATATTAACTTAATATTTAGGGATACTCTGGTTTAAGATGAAGACTCACTTTTTATTTTTATGGATGTTCTAAGATCATTATTTTTTACAAACATTTATTGGTATTTTTTTCATTGTGATTATTATATAGATATGTAATGAAATTATATGGATTCCAAATATATTATTCACACGTTTTTTATAACTAGATCATTGTGCTAAGAGAAGAAGTAGAGTTCATGCATAATTGTAAAAAAGTGAATTTTATAGGTATAGATTGATTATTATGATTTTTATTATAAAATTTGATGATTATTTTTTAATTGTATTGAATTACATTAAAAAAGATTGGTTAATTATTAATTTAGCATGGGTTCAAGGTAAACCCAACTAATTAGAACCATTAGATTAGTGTATAATTTATTCATGGGTTTTCCAAATAATTTCAAGTATGTATCCATACTTTTAGAATTAAATACCATGTAAATTAATTATTCCTTCTATGATTTTAATTATTAAATTACTATTATATATTAAATTGTAACTTAATCAACCAGTTTAATTGGTGATGAAGTAATTATTATGATGGAATAGATAAGAAAATATTTTTGGATTCACTCCCCTCCCCACTCTTACTGAATTTTGGATGATATAGATATCTATTAGTGTATTAGTTTCAAAAAAAATTATTCTATTTGTTCTATGTATCCTATGGAGATGAGAATATATTTTAATATTTATATTTTCCATTATTATTTTTGTTTTATTGTCAAAAAAATTTGTTTAAACTACATCATATAATTTTTTTTGGACTATTAAGGGAGATAAAATATTTGATTATAAAAAATATCAAATATGGAAAGAAAAAATGTATTTATATATCATATCTTTTAGTTTTTATGTTCATAAAGTCAAAAAATGGGAATCATCTCTGTATGGTAAATGAGGTGATGACATCAGATAAAAAATGAGACCGAGATTTTTGCTCAAAATTAAATACATTCATAACCATTAGAGAAGGAACACATTCGCTTAATGGGTATTGAGATAATAAAATTCATTTGGGATGTCACTGAGAATATATTTGATGTTTATTTTAAAGTAGAGGATGAAAATTTAAAAATTTAAGAGTTAATGAATAAATAAATTTTAATAAAATAATATATATATATATATATATGTGTGTGTGTGTGTGTGTTATTGAAGAGATTTGATGATGTAATGAGCATCATTGTAGATTTGTTTCATACTCTTATTGATTATATGATATTATGAAAGGTAATTTTAATCATTCATTGAATATATTATACCAATGTATCAATACATGAACTAACATATTCTAAAAACCTTCCATTTGATAATTTTGATATAGATTTTATTCTATATATATTGAAGAATGTAAGTACATTTGAGTAGAAAATTAAATCTAATGAATAAATGTCCTCTGGTTATTTCAAATAATAAAAAATTTATAAAGAAACCAAATAGAAAGAATAGTGTTCAAGGGATGTTTAAAATGTTGAGAAATATATTGAAAAATAATTTCCATTGATCTGCACAAGTGTTTATGCAATAAATTGTTTCCAAATATGGATCTATATGAATATTTTATATTAATTGACTAAAATTTAAGGAATGGGAATCTGTTGATGATATAGTTTAATCAAGAAATTATTTAAATAATAAAACATTAAAATTAAACAATCATGGGTATCCTTTCATGGTTAGTCATATGAAATTAATAAAAATTCAAAATTATGAATTTATTTTCTATGATTGTTAGTGAAGATGGTAATCAATATGAATTAGAAGTTGAAAATCAATGTGAGTACATAATGAAGTTATTAATCACTCATTTTAATGGTGAAGTGTTTAGTATTAATGAGGAATATGATAATGACATTTTACATCAAATTGTATATTTTTATTTTTAGGTAAATACATACGGACACCTTTAGTAATAGTATGAAATACCATCATTTATGCATATCTTTCTTCTAAACCAAGTGATACAAGGTTGGAAAACTAATTATTCATAAAAATATATTAATTAATTATATTTAATGTCAGATTTCCCAAACAATTTTTATAATTCATGTTATCCATTTTTAATAAATTCATGGATCATACAGAGGGAAAATGAGATTATTTGATACCACAATTTGTTTCTTATTAGGTTGAGTAACATTGGGGGAGAATCAGTGTTACATGTTTTATGTTTCATTTAAAAATAACTTATACACCAATTAATCTCATAATCAATCCTCCTTTTAGTAACATAACCTCACCAAAATTTAATAATAAATAAATAAAATAAGGAATCCAAAATTTTACAAGGTTTATCCTCAATGTGAGAAAATACTCATTATTTTTATCTTTTATATTCCACAACAACATATTCTCCACTATAAATGATTTTTTGTGACACTAAAAAACTTATTGATCCCATAATCAGAGTCAAAATATTTTATTCTTTATTCCAAAAAAATTGGTTTGTCCATAGAAGTATAAAAAATCAATCCAAGATATGAATTAACACTTCCTTAATCTTGGTGATTGTAATGATAATTGATGTACATATTCATTCTCAATCCTTCTAGATCAATAGAAATTCATGTTTGCACTTTTTTAATAGCATAAATATTTAATAATCATGATAAAATAAATCATTATTACTTAGTATCTTTATATATTTAATGATATATTTCTTCCTCAGTCTACCAAATACTCTATAATATCGAGTTTTTACTTTAATCTTAGAGACATATCATCTTTGGTATAATTATTTATCTCACTCTGAATCATCAGAGTATCATAGTCTCAGTTCACTTATTGATAGTATTGTGTTTTTAAAATTCTCACTTGTGTTGAAGGGAATATATCATTTCTTATTCCAAATCCTACACTTTTATATACAATTAATATTATGTCAATATTATTTTTGAGTTTACATATAGAATATCCTAATGTTATAGGTGTAAGAAAAATAAATAATTAAAAAGGTATGAATTTATAGTCTGAATCTCACAAAATATCCTTAATTAGTTTTGGAGTCAAAATATTCATTATATTATTCTTTAATCATTAGATAATTTTTTCCCCGCAAGATATTTAAATATAAAATTTATCATATGTTAAATAAAATATACACTTATTAATACTTTGAAATTTGTATTCATGTATGCATGGGACCATGTATTGAGACACGGAATGGTATATGTCATCATGTAACTGTAATCATTATATGTTTATCATCGATAATAATTAATCTATGTAACTATTATATCTAATATTAGATGATCAATGCTAATATTTTTTGAGTAATATAATAATTTAAAATATTTAATTATATTTTAATTTATTTCAATCACATAATCACCATTTCATATGGTTTTACTGAAATTCACATAATGATGTATGAAAGTAACATTATGAGGTCCCTTAGATGGTATAGATTATGTACAAAAGGTTTAACAAAATTTAGGGTTTCTATAAGGTTAGTTGATCATTATTGTGCTTGTATGTTTTTTTGAAGATCTTGAACCCTTATTTTTTTATATACATTATTTAGTTTCTAGAAAACATTATGATTTTTAAAAACATCATAATGTGAAACATTACAACGTTATGATTTTTACTAATATTATATATATTTCATGAACTATACAATGGTTAACATTGTAAAACCTTAGTAACCTCTACATCAATTTTAAAATGTAGTAAAATGAAACTTTATAGTATTCATGAAGCATTGATAGTTTTGTATATACCTTTCAAATCCTAGAAAACATATTTATTACATCTAATATTTTCAATTTTAGCATCAACACTAAAATTAAAAATTTGAAACTTCTCAACTCATGTCTTCCTAGAGACTTAACCAGAACCTTATATAGAATTATAATCATCAAAAATAATTTTTTATCACCTGTTCATAAAATATTTCTAATAAAAAATATTTTAGATGATTTCTTCCCATCTATAGCTAACTTTATTCCTTTGTATCAAATCTTTAATATCCATACTCAGTGGATTTTTCCACACCCCCACCCAAACTATTGAATACAGATATTCCATGTAATACCTTATCATTATATTGAATAAAAAATCACCAATAATCACATTTATAGTCATATATCCTTAAACATATCCATCTAGATGTTCTAATACCAACAACACTCTCTTTTACCAATTTTTTAAAAAAAATTAGCTTATTATTTATCTCTTCAACATATATTTACAATGAAAAAAAACCAAATTGACAAAAAATTAAGCCTCATTATCACAAATCCATATATATAAATTAGATAAAAAATATATATTACTTTCCTCAGATTCTAAAAGGAGGATATAATAAAATCATCACAAGAAGATCTAATATTGAAACATCCCATCTATTAGAACGTATTCATTCAGATTTTTTTTGTGTTTAAGATGAAGAATTAAATTAATATTGAAAATTAGTTTACCTATTTTATTAATTGTGTTACTCATATTATATGTATCATAATCATTAAAAATAAATCAAAAAAATTAATTATATTTTTATTTTTCAGTTTTTGTATAAAAAATGAGTCTAGTTTCTCTTTGAAGAGAATTAGAATATATAATGTAGCAGAGTATACAATTGAGATTTTTGAGGACTATATAGAAAACCATTGTATTTATCAAGAATTTTTTAATCCATATATATTAAAAAAATTAGTGAAATAATATTTGTATTAGGGATATGTATTAAACAATGTTAGCAGTGTATAAAACATCACTATTTCATTAAGAGAAAATGATTGGAACAACCACTCAAGTTCCAAAAAAATGTTTATACCACAAAAATTCATTAATAAAACTGTTTATTATTATCTAAAATAAGTATCCTAAATTATGATATTTAATGTTATTTGACATTATGGATGTTTTTAGGTCCACACTATTTAATTAAAGGAAGTAAATAGAGATTGTTTCTATAGGAAAGTCATTAGAAGAAAACTTTTTCCTATAACATCAGATGATTTGGAAAGACAAAGAATGTAATAAATTTCAATGATATTAATAACCCAAAATAATAACATTATGAGATAATTTTTATGGTATTCCATGAAAAATATATATACTACAAAAATAAAATCACATTTTAACATGAATCATATCTCAATGAGATAGAAAATATGATACTAAAACTCTAATGATATATATTGCATAAGAATCAAAAGAACATGAGAGGGATAAAAATAAATTAAAATCATATCAAATGAAATATCATAATTAAAAAATATGTAATTGAATTACTCATTTTAATAAATACATGTATTTTAATATCAATCATGCCTCATGGAATTTAAAATGAGACAAATTAACCCTTATATCATTAGAAATCATTAATTCCAAAACCATTGATGGATATTACATCAAATAAGACATTACATATTTTCAATCATTATTGGATCATTATAAAAACATTAATGATCAATTAGATAGCGATTCAATCTAAAAAAATGGTTGATAATAAAAAATATGTCTCCATGAATGAAAATTGAGACAAGAAAGTAAAACTAGAAATGTAATATCAAAGGTAAGAATCATTTAATAAAGATATTACAAGGAATAATTGAATAAGAGTATAAAAATGATGAAATAAAATAAAAAATGTAAAATATTTATAATATATAAATATTTTAATCGTAATAATGTGTTTTTAACTCAATCTATGAGAATTGAGTTAGTAAAAACACAATGTTAATTCCTTCTTAGTCGAAGTTACCTCTACCTTCATGTATAACAAAAATATCAATAATAATTACCCATTTATAAAATATTATATATATATATACACTTTTTAAAACAAAATTTATATTTATTCTCTTCAATTATTTTAGTTATTTATTATTTACTTTCAATATCATGTGTAGACAACTTTTATAATTTTTAACTAGTTTCATAATAGTGTTGTCATTCTTCACTCTTATGACCTATTTCACCATTCCTAGATCATATATTGTATTTTAATTTATGATTTATAAATATATAAATTATTATAATATCATTTTATATGTGATTTACTTACAATACATGGGGATGAAATTGGCGATAAGCATGTTTCAGTTATTTCACACCAATAAAGATTGATATCTTAAATAATGAGTTCAAAATTAATGGTAACATTCCAAAATTGAAATAAAAATCCTATTTAAATATTTATATAAATATTTCATGGCATAAAATTCTCATATTTATATACTATATAAATTTATAACATTACTGAATTTGGTGGTTAAACCGAAACAAATAAGAATATACTTTGATTAGTGGATGACTATGAAGGGGTTTAGTCATAATAGAATTATAATAGAATCATAATGACCAAATTTTGTGTCTATTAGTGTGAAATATAAAAATAATAAGGAATTATAAGATTAAGATAACCAATATGATTTTATTAAATTGTAAAAAATAAAACAATTTTTTTATTTGAACACTCTTTTGGACTGCTGAATTTACAATGACTATTTAATGCTCATATAGTTAATAGATTTTATAATTTATCTTTAAAAAGCCCATTATAAATTAATTAATATAAAATTGTCAATTAAACCCATAATCATTACAATCCATGACAATTTCTGATATATGGAATGAAAATTGAAATCATTCTTTCAAAGGGGAGGTTAGACTTCACGTATGAATGGTTAATGATTTCGTTTTCTATAGAATGGGAAAATTTTATAATATGTTTTATCATAATAAAATAAAAAATTTGTTATAAATATAATAATTATATATTAATTCTAATATACATAATACACGTATTAGGTGGTTAAGGGTAACCAAACATGACGCTTCATGGAGTACCCCTGCCGAAATTTCATTCTTATTTTCGTTATGGGGAAATGGAAAAGTGGTGATAGTAACACACCATCTCTAGTAATCAAAATCCTATAGTTACTTTACTAAATTTACACAATATAATTGGGATAATTTTATAATGTATTGAATTGTTTAGTTGTCTTGTGGGTTTAGATACATAATTGATACTCAAATAACACTTCAAAATATGAAATAAAACATAAAATTATTGTGATAACACAATTATATCTTCTAGAGTATACCTGAAGTTTATCATGGATCTCTTCTTTGAATCCTAAAGAATGTAAAATATAATAAATGGTTAGATTTTTCTATTTATAAGGGAAATAATAAAATAGAATTTATCATATAGAAAATAAATAATGACTGATATATTAAAGGTAAAAAATTAAATATTCCATAGAAATAGTATTATAAAAATTAAACTAAAACCACAGATAAAATAACAACATAAATTTTAACAAATTAAAATTATATATTAAGAAACTTTTGTTTGATATCATATGTAACATTAATCACCATGAATATATGGTAATATTAAATCATGATATTTTAGGATATTAATGTTTTAAAATAAATTCAATCTCTTTGATAGCCTGTAATGCACATAACTCCTGGTTTGAATGAAACATGCTACTCAATTATTTAAAAATTGCCATTATAACATAGCCATTAATTTTTTGTGTGTAAAAATTAATGATTAAATTAATACTATTATATGGTTTACACATATAAAAAATATTCATTGTTTATCTATTACTTAGAAATAAAATATGTCCCAATAAAAATAAAAAAGAAATATTTTAAAAAACTATACTTTTCCTAAATGTTGGAATAGTCACACATCACAAAAATAATATAAAAATACTTTTATGAAATTTATATATTAAAAATATAAATTAATTTCTTAAATCTAAGCGTCAATATTATTTGATGGTGAATTTTTATGTTTTTTCTAGAAAGCATCATTTTTTTATTTTTGAAAATTCCTAAATTTTAATTTAAAATAAAATTTTCATTAAAATTATTAATAAATTTAGATTGTTTTTTATATTTTATATAAAATTAAATAATTTGAATTATATATATACTAATCCAATATTAGTTATTGGAATCATTTGTATATTTCATTTTTATTTTAAAACATTATATGTTTTGGAAAATTTTCTCGTTGAAAATAATTTCTCACCACATCTATGAAATTAAAATTAAATTAAATTTTGATACTTCTGAGAATTGAATTAGGAATAATTTATTACATATATTTATCAAAATAATTTATATTATATAATATGGGAAACATAATTTTTTGAAAAAAAATATTAAAAATAATAAAATTTATTTACCATACTTAAGGTAAAAACGGATTTACCAGGGGATAAACTATAATTATGAGGGATAATATGAAATAAAACGTGTATAGAATATATTTTTTTATATTTATAACATAACATGTCTAATTATTTTTGATAATCTATATTTTACCCATTTATGATGTTAAGAACCTCGGTACTCCTTTATTCCTTCAAAGAATTACTAGTTTTCTACTCACCTAACTTATAAATCACGACCCCTCTACTCTATTATTGACATCGTCATACCCATTTGGTTCTTCAAATCCCTATCAACATAACATCAGAAATTATATACCACTATATTAGATGCCTTTTTGGTGATTAATTATTTCTAGTAATACATTATGTATATTCATAAGGATATAGTTCTAAAGGAGGTAAAATACCTAACAATGCATTTTTTAATTTATTTTTCAATATCCTTAAAATATCGATCATTTATTATTATATAATAACAACAGTATCCCATGTATATGGTGACGATATTATTTTAATTTAATTACCAAATTTTTTTACATATTTTCATGGAGGGTAAATGATAATATCTCTTAGGTGTACAGTCAGTTACTTCCCCACAAATCGAAGTGGCATGTTTTCTATCAACACCTCTCACGGTTGGGTATGATAATTTATATAACATATATATAAGATATTTATAACATGATTATAACTCTGTAGTCATTATATAATGTCACTCGTGTGTACTTTAGTTTATTGCCTCACGAAGCTATGTAATTCGTCGTTTACTAACCATTAAATTAAAGGTGATAAGGAATGATTTAATGATTATATGTGATATACATGAAATTGTTTTGATATTGATGACATATATATACATATTTAATGATAATATATTATTGTATTTCTTACCTTCTTACTCACATTAAGATGATAGCATCATTCATGTATGTGTAGACTACCTCTTTCACGATGTCATATGACTCACTTTTAATCACCATACCATATGTATGATATATAAGAGTATCTTAAAACAAATAATTGGTTTTTATGATTATATTATAGTTTTTTGAATATAAATTGAAAATACTAAATGTTTATCAAAAATATATACATCAATTGGTCTCCGTGATTGTAATGTAGTTCATTTTTCATAATTTTATTTATTGATTGGTTTTAAAAATATAATTTATGTGTTAATATGATAATTATATTATTATTATTAAATATATGTTTAATTATTTATCTCTTATATCATATTCAAGCTACTAAATTGATTTTTTGAAACATAAACGAAATATCATCAAAACATCTAAGATAAACTTAATTTGTTAAGAAATCATATATAACATCATAATAATTGAAATAAAAAGATTAATAAATTTTGAAAATGTTCATTCATAAGTAAATAATTAAAATATTTCTATTATTAATGAAGATAAAGAATGTATCAGATGAGATGAACTCAAGGTAAGGTTTTCTCGTCTCACATTTAATTTCATGAGGCATACACCATATTCAACATTTTATATCTTCTATATAATGCATTTTTTCATGTTATAACATGAATTAATTTATATAATCAATAATTAAAGTTTAATTTAATTTTATTTCGTCATGGGGACTATAATTATAGTGTCTCAAATGATTAAAAATTTTATTTCACAGTCTCATCATTATTCGAGATTATTTTTCTATAAGACTCTAATGGGATAATTATTTGATATTTCCATCATAAAATAAATATATTTTAACTTCCTATAGTTATTGAATATATTTTTAAAGTAATAATACCTTTTTACCTTTAATTGGAAGTTAAAATGACTATGATAATTTTTTAAGAAAATTTTACTTTATTTCTATCTTCGGTCCAAAATCCTTTTCAATTTTAAAAAACTATTTTTTTTATAAAAAAAATACTTTTTTAAAATTATAAAAATGATTTATTATATAATATATTTACCCATGTATTACACTCATATGGTTTTAAAGGAATATTCATGTTGTTTTTTTAATGAGCTACTTTTATACCATTTTTACATTGAAAACATAATGTTTATTAACTTATAAGGCATGTGCGGAATTACATGTCATCATGAATTAAATTTCATTAAAGAATATATTGAATTTTTATTATAATATATTTGAAAAATACATCATAATACTCTAGAAATTATTATTTTTAACTTTATTTTCAATATAATGGATTTTACGAAAAATTTAAGAATTTTTTAGTTTTAAAATGAAAAAGTGATTTTCAAGGAAAAGTAATATTCTTCAAGGAATGTTCAAAGTGACCTTTAAAAATAATTTTCCATTGAAAAAATCATCGATTTATGTTACTTAAGGTTTAATGCGGAAATAATCCAATGTTACCATCAATATTATTTAACCATATGGTTTGTGATAAATATGTTTATAGATGTGCTATTTTGATACCATTCATTTTACTCTGTATTATTTATAATTATATTTATTGATCAAATTATTTGTTATCATTTAATATATATTTATCTGTATGAATTTTTTTGTGGAATATTTTTATACCTATTTATGAGCATTTCTTTGGACTTATTATGTAATAGGAGAATATTTTTATAGCTCATTGATGCCTCGGTATGTCTCGTGAGACAAACATGCATCATTTTTTTACTATTCCCTTATGAATTTATATAGATATCTTGTAATAAGGCCTCACATGTATTAGATATCTTATCACAAGGCCTAGATTGTGTTTTTTATATGTCCCACATTACGAATTCCATCATTTTGAAAAAAATTTATATTTTATGTGATTTTTCAATTAGTTATCATATTCATCATTGATTTTAATTATCTTAGGATTATTTATATGGAATCGTTTGATCATAAATATTTACTGCCATATTATTATTATGTTATTTATTAATTGGATTCTATTTTATTTATTTACCTTCCAATATTTATTATGAAATTTTTAATCAAATATTATGATGTGCTCTTACCCTTACTAAGAATATGATCTCACCCATTTATTATGTATTTTTTTCCTAGGATACAAGGATGTTTTTTGTGATTGATATTAATGGATAAAATAAGTGGAATAATGAAATTCTCAATTAATATTATAAAATTATTATATATTTAAATATATAATATATATGTGATGTACGTATCTAGTTCACCAATACTAATAAATCATTTTTTTCTTCAAGATGCGATTACATTCATTCTATACAAATGTAATAAAGCTACCACTAGCTCCGAGCTACTGGGGATGGGGTCAATATAGTTGGTATCATAGGAAGTTTTAGTATAATCCTTTGAAACCAGATTTAAGAAAACATTAATTATGGTATATAATCCAATAAATTCCATAAGGGATAATTATAATGGAATATCCTAAATTTCTGGTAAAGAATAGATCGTGTGGGTTTTATTAGAAAATAAATCCTATTCTAGATACTACAAGTGGATATGGTTCTCGCATAGATATACATGGGGGTACTAAATATAAAAACTTTATATTGTTCTAGATAAGGTAGTAACTTGGTGTATAATACTAGGCTATACAAGACACCATTTTAACACTTCTAAGGGATATGATTTTGTTAAATCACATTTTTAATCACAAAACATCATAATGGATATAATAATAGAAATACCCCCAAAAAATGTTTATTATTATTAGATTAGATATGAATAATTTCTTTTATTTACGTTAAATATTTCATGGGTTTTGGGATTATAAATTTGGTTTCAAGAATTATATTATCTAATATGGACTATTAAATCATTAATAAATGGTACATATTAGAAGGAATGGGAATTGTATCAATACACACAATCTTGAGATTATGAATGATCATTTCACTGTGGGTTATAAGAAAATATTTCGAAAGGAAATATATCTTGAAAACTTTCACATCATATAAGGATATAATATCATATGGAAATAAGACATAAAAATTATACAATAATTATTATGAATTTGAAGGGAAGAAATAGAAGAAGATGACGGATGAGAAAAATATAAATAAATGGATGTAAGAAAATAAAGATTCTCCTATATGTGATAATTGTTCAAAAAAATCCCTGGAACATAAAGGGAATGGGAGATTTCTATACGAGTAGATAGAAAGTCCACAAAACATATGATTAAAATGGAAATAAATGTTTTCCAATGATCATTTGTTTAATTATAAGGATATGGTTAACTCCAAAAATGAATATGCCAAGAATTAAAGGTATATACATCTAATATGACTAATGGATCATGGAAAATCTATTTACTATAACCACAGACAAATTTTATTGGTCAGTATGGTTGTGTTTAGATTAAACAGTTATTTTCATTGATTATTTTTAATTGATATCATGGTTATAAGAATTATGAAATGTATAAGGGGGGTAATACATTAATTTTTTATAAGGATTTAATTATATATGTTGAATGGTATTGATAACCAAAAAAATGACTTAGTGACAAGTTGAAATCCATTGAAAACACATGATTGAAGGAAATATAAACCATAATATGTTCTCATGGTTGAGATAATGATTTTGGGGAAAAGAGACGGTTGATATGGATTTTATAATTGGATAGTATTGACAACCTTTAAAGCGATTAATTATTTTTTTTAAAAGTGATGTATTCATTCATTAATATAGTTAAAAAAAATTTATTTGTGGAATATATACAATAATATATGTTTTATTCAAGGAATATGGAGTCATTAATGTTTTCAATATGGTTATATGGCAATTCATGTTATTGTCATTTTTCAAGAGAACACATGATAAATGTATTCACATGCTTTGAATGTGACAATTAAGAGGTACATCATGTTGTTTGGGAGGTTAATGATAAGATCACTTTCAAAATTCAGATACCTTATTTCTAATGTTATGAATCAAAAAATGTATGGTTAAAAAGATAACAATTTTTTAATTTTTTTTATATTGAAAATTGGATGAGGTTTTAGAGATATATAAATTAATTTACAATATGAACATTTATTCATTTTTGATGACATGTACAAACCTTTTCTTATAATAATAACATGTGATATATGAAATGAATTACCATTATATTATGGAAATTAGGATACATTAAAAGTAAATTTTAGTGCTTTGTGCATAAAAATATTCATTTTTGGATATTCATTTCTTAGAGTAAGCGGTGAATGGGAAATTGGTCTATACATAACCAAATGATCAAAAATTTATTCTGAAATAGAAACATATCAAGAAATTATATTTATTTATATTAATTGATAGTAAATTCATTACTCAATATTATGAAATTATATTAAAATTAAAATTTTTCATATTACCTTTCTATCAAATGAATAATATGGTCACTTAAGTCATCATATATTTATGGTTTTTAGGACTTTTACAATCCATTGATTGTTTACTTTCTTATGATCAATTACCTGTATCAATATCTATAATTATATATTCATTTCATCATTATAAAAATCCATACATTCCACTAATGTTCTCTTACTCAAAAACCTAGTTATGTGTTATTACATATGGACATTGCACACACATGTAAATATTTTTCAAAATACATATTTTAAACTATTTTTTTATGAAGTGGGTTTTCAAAAAAGGAAATTTCAAATATAAAACCCTTGAATTCTGAGTGAAGGATCAAATTGTGGGGATGGAATTAATTTTAGGCGTTGAAAAGGTAACACCCTCATATTTTAAAAGAATAATTATTTATTAGATAGTGTATATGACACACACAAAAATCATAGAGGGGAATATACCATCCTAACCCTTTATGATATATTTATATTTAAATGAATTCAATATTTTTGATAGCTCATAATACATGAAAAATATTGTTTTCATGTAATGTGATACTCTTTTATTTATAAATCACCATTATAAATTAGACATTAAATTTTTGGTTAGAAATAATATTAACTAAATAATTAAAATCATATGGTTTAAATGTTTAAAAAAACATTGGATATCTATTTATTAGAAAAAAAATAAAAATAAATAAAAATATAAAGATATGTTCTCTGGAAAACATTATTTTTTTGTAAAAGAATGTTTATTTATGGTTCATAAAAATAAGATAAAACTAATTTTCACTAATATTAGTAAATATATTTGAGAAAATTAACATCATTTTTGATATATACAATTCAGAATTATATAATGTTTTGGTTTTCGTAATTTTTTGAATGTTTCATTTTTTGATGAATAAGGAAAAATATAGAATCTTTTATGAAAATATCATTTTGTATTTAAATTATTTTTAATGTTAAATTATATATTAAAATGATATAAAAATAAAATCTGTATAATAAAATATACATTAATCCAATTTAGGTTACCATAATATTTTTCATATTGATGTTTGATATAAAAACATCAAATTTTTTTTTCGCATTTTCTCTTTGAAACCCAGCTTCTTAGAAATGTCTACAGGATGAATATCACATTAAATTATAAAACTATTCTGAATGGAATCTTAAAAAGATGATTATAACTGATAAATGAGAATAATTTATATTATCTAATTATTTCAACATAATGTATTAGAAAAATTATTTTTTAAATAGTAATACCTATTAATAGTAGTTTAGGGTAAAATGGTTTTACGAGGGGTAAACTAGAAAGATATGGTAAAAAATGACCTATAAAAAAGTCTAAAATATAATTCACGGATAAAATAAACCATATAATTCTTAATTAATTACAATAATGAATTTTGTTTCTTTTCAAGTGAAAAAAGTGCGCACACCTTCCTCCATTCGAGAATGAAAAGTCTTCCACTAACATCACTTATTAAAGGATACCATCAACCCCCACTTATACACACCATAAAAACATTTTGGATACCAAAATAAAATTTCCAAATAACATCCAATCATTCATCCCATAATCATATAATTATTGTTTGGTTATTAATCTATTCAAGGAATATGTTATTTATATTACCATAGAGGTAGTATGAGAAGACGTGAAATTCATAACAATGCATTTTTGTTTTATTTCTTCATCCACCTCCATAAAATCATCTTAATTAATGATTATAAAATATATATAATTTTTTATTATGTATAGTTCATGATATATATCTATATTCTCTACCATCAATTGAAAAATGATAGCATCGCTCATCTTTACAGTAGACTACTACCCCATATAGTGAAGTGACATGTTTTCTGTCAACAAATATCATTATATGATATGATTATAGAGATAAAATTTATATGTTATATTTATAAAATAATTATACATCTTATTCATAAGATCATATATACATTTTTTATTCCATTGGGAATAAAATATTGTCCCTCGTGTGTACAGTAGACTATCTCTTAGCAAAGTGATATGATTCGTCATTCACAAATGCTTTAAATGGAAGATTATAATGATATGATTAATTATTATATGTGATATAAATGTTATAATTATTATATTAATGTTATATTTATTATTTTAAAAATAATATATATGATTTTATTTCTAATATTTTTACTCACTGAAAGATAATAACATTGTACGAGAATGCGTGGAATATCACCTTCACAAAGCGATGTGACTCTCCATTCATAAAAAACCCACATGGATGAAATATAAATATATATATATATATAAGTATATTAAAAGAGTTAATATGTAATATATGATATTATGATAATGTTTTAAATACTAAATACTGATTACATCCCTTCCATAATCGTAATTTAAAAATGGAAAATTTTCCCATGTGTACATGCAACCTACCGTCTACATGATTTTGGTGTAGTTCATTTTTCATATCCATATTTCATGATTGGTTTTAATGGTATAATTAATGTAAAAAAATAATAAGTATTTCCTGATTATTGATATTTAATAATTTTATAATGAACCCTCTGACCATAGTCTACCTACCAATGTCATTTTTGGCAAACAATCCAAATATTATTGAAACATATGACGTAAACTAAATTGATTAGTGAATAATATATATCATGGTAGTATGTGAAATAAAAAGGAATAATAATTCGTAAAATAGTTATTAAGAAATAAAATATTTAACATATGATTTTTATTCGAGATGATAAAGAATGTACATGATAAGTCAGATAGAAGGTAAGGGTTTCTCATCAAGCATTTACTTTAATGGGATTGAAACCATATTCAACACTTACTTATTTTTGTGTTGTATATAATTATTTTTTTGTATTTTATATCTGGGATTAATTTATATTCATTTCTTATAATGTTTCAATTAATGTTATTTCTTCCATTGGGATTTTGATTCAAAATTTACAAAAGTGCTAAGGTTTTATCAAACAATCTCTTCATTATTGGGGATTATTTTTTTAAGTCCCACATTGTGGAAATATATGATATTTATATCTTAATGTACTTATATTTTCTTATAATATGGTTATTAAAGAGTTTTTTTATTTAATAGTACCATTTTTCGTCTCATTGGTTCTAAAAATAATTTAGAAAAAATATTAAATTAAATCTGAATTTATATCTCTATTTGGCATAAAATCCCTTTTAATCTAAAACCATGTTTTTTCAAATTAATTTAAAATTTATTTATCACTAAGAAACTTATTTATTAAATAAACCTTTACCCTTGATTGAATTTTTAAAAATAGTTTTTATGGATTCGTATTTTTATTTTCTGAACGAGGCACACTGATATCCTTTTAACATTGAAAAAGGAATGTTCTGATTAGCTTCTATGACATTTATATAAATACATATCATCATGAATATCATTTATTTAAAGAATAAATTTAAATTTCATAATTTTATTTACTATAAAAAAATAATTTTCTTTAAATTCATAGTTTTTAAATTTTATTTTCCATAAAATTGAATTTTATAATATTTTATGAATTTCCAATCTTCAAAATAAAAAAGGAAATTTACGATGAATTGTAATTGTTTTCAGGGAATGTAACAAGTGACCATTCAACATAATTTTCTATCTATGAATACATACCTATATGTTAATTATGATTTAATGTAGATATAGTCCAATGATACCATCCTTATTATTTTATGATATGTTTTATGATAACTTTGACCAAGAATGACTTATGTTGATACTAGTGATTTTAATCCGGATGGTTTATTATTATTTTTATTGATTAGGGAAATTTTTCAGATTTCTGAATATATTTTTTCAATATAAATGATTATGTATGTTATGTTTCACCCTTTTTTATGATTAATACATTGGACTATGTAAGTAATGGGTGAGTCCCTCTATATCCCCTCAATGAATTTGTAGGTCACATGAGATAAACAGGCTTGGGTTTTATCCAAGGCATTACACATTTATATTGACGTCTTATAAAACCTCTGTTAATATAATAGATTTCATGGAAAAATGACTCAATGGTATATTTTATATTTCAAAAACATTGATTTCCATCGTTTTGAATTTATTTATTTCTATTCCTTTTGATTTTTTATATTAGTTATAATATATAGGGTTACGATTCATGCTCATGATATTATTTAGAAGGTATTTTTTCATTATCACTAATTATTGAAATATAATGCTCAATTTATTTATTAGAAAGAATTTTCTTCCGTTATTTAACTTCCTGTATTTATTTTCCTTTATTTATTCCATGCTTTCATGTTACAGATACACATATTGAACGTCTAAGCTCGCCCATTTTTTATGTTTTTTAGTAGGATGTGAGGATGTATTTTTTGATTGATATGTAGTGATATACTAAGAGTAATAATGTAATTATCGATTAAAATTATCTATTTATTATTTTTTAAAAATATTATATAAATCATAGGTATATATCTAGTTTACCATGACTACTAAACTATTCAGTCCTTCCAGATGTGATTCCTTGTATCTTATACCAACATAATAAATAATCAATAATATCTAGGATACTAGTGATAGTGTCACTACATAAATAAAAACATGGAATACAATATCTAGTTTCAGAGTGATACATTACATAATGTTGGACATCATAATCTCATCATCATGTCCTACTTCTAAGACACCATACAGAAAAGGAAAGGAATACAACAAATACCCATACTAGTTTGTAGCATGAGATATAATGATGCATCAAGGGGATATGAAATTCCCATGCCATCATATACTATGATTAATTTATTCCTCATATGAAAGAAATGGATTTAAATTTGATGCAAAATCAACATAAACATTAATATTGAAAAACTACTATATAAATATTTTAATATTTTCCCCTGTTGATAAATAGAACAAAAATTTTATAATAAATTTAGAGTAATATAGTGAATATAATAAATAAAATATATCCATATTAAATCATATTAATCGTAAAATTATTTTGACATAGTGTAAAATACATTAAAATTGTGACATGAATATTTCATGAGGAAAATAAAATTTTCCTTTTTTAATCACATATATAATAATCTAAATATTACAAAAATATTAAGAAAGTTTTTTTCTCTAAAATTAATACTGAAATTATAAAGGAAAATAATAATCATGATGGTGGGATAATTAATTCATGTGGTGTACGGTAAGACAATTATTTTTTTCACACCTCTGGTAAAAATAACCTCATTTGAAAAATAATACAAATATTAATAATAATCATTTTCATAGAAAGTAAAAAATATGAGACATGAATTTAATAAACCATTATATAATATTAATAATATTATAGAAATTATTTTCAATTAAATATGTCCATGGATGAGAAATATTACCGATTTGATAGAAAAGATGAATGTTTTCATTAAAAACATTATATTAGTCTATTTAAGAGCCAGAGAAAGTAAAAAATGGAAATAATAATTTAGAACCCACTATAAAAAATGAGTATAAGAATTTTTTTTAATATATATATCAAAATTTTCATCTAGTGTGAACTTAATTATAAACAATCTTTAATAAGGATGAAATTATGTAATAAACCATTATATCATGTTTAAATTAACTCATCAGAGATTTTAAAATCTTTCATAATAAATTTAGATATAAATTAATTATAATAATTTACTCTATAAATCATATATTATCATATATTATCCACATATAACATTTCACCACATGGTTAATAATAATATTTATTAATCATCATCATTTCATGTGTTAACATTATCATTTTCCATGTATGTTTTGATTCATAAGTTAGGATACTTGCATCTTAGTCCTAGTTAAATCATAACTAATATTATAATACTTATATAAAAAACATATATATTCATGATATAGATATTTATATTAATATATGAAATATGGATATCAAAAATTAATCACATCACTTCGTAGAGGTGGTAGTCCACATGTACACTTGATTAACATTATCATTTTTCAACATGAAGAAAGGTAAGAAGTTAAATGTTATATTATAAATACAAAATAATATTTATTATTTATAATATCGTATATATTCATTAGTTATATATTTATTACTATAAATTTAATGTGGATATGAAAAACTCATTACACAACTTCATAAAGACGGTAAGTCATACATACATCTAAGAAATATTTTCCTTTTTCATATGATGAAAATTATGAGTAGAATGGTTTCCTAATTATCATAATAACATATAATTATATTTTTTACAGTATATTAATTATATTATTAATAGATCAATTGAATTTTTAATGTATAATAATAAAGAAACATTTTGAGAATTTGTAAAGATGATTACATCTTCATTGAGATACCTCCTTTAGTTTTCACATTGAATATTCATAATATTATATTAGTATTAGAAAAGAATCAATAAATAAGTAAAGTAATATAAAATTACTTTTTGGTAGTTTTTGGATGATATATAGTGATAAAATTTTGTGAATAGATAAAGAGAAATGATTCAATTTTATAAGTGATGGGATGGACACACATAGAATTTAAAAAAAATATTTAAATAATATAAAGTAAATTTATTATGAATGTGGAACAAAATGTACAATAATAAAAATATAAGGCATCATATTTAATAAATATCTTGAAAAATATCATTTAAATAATTTTATGTGTAATTGTTTCCCTTATCTCTTACCTTAACAACCCCTGATAAACCCATTTTAACCCTCACTATGGAAACAATGTTTTCCTTTTCATTTTAACCATTATGGAAAAAATTAGGAAAAACTTGTCACCTAATATTAAGTATTATGAATCACATTATATAATTAGTTTTATACGATTCATTTATATAATTGGAGGAAACTAATTATCATAAATGTTATAAAAATTCAATGAAAACTATTTTTAGAAAAATGTTTTAAAGTATAAAAATGATTTTTCAAAAAGAATAAAATTTTGACTATAAGGGAAAACATTTTATAATGTTAATTTAAAGAAGAATAATATTTATTTTAGAAAAAACCAAAACTAAAACTAACCATTTATATTCCAGATTGAAAGCGAAGAACAGAAAATAATTTTTATTTAATGACAAACATTACTATATTTTAAAAAATGTTAGTCATATATTTGAATGCTCCAAATTATATTTTTATAATAATAAAATTACATATTAAATATATATAATTTCTAGTAAACTATTTATTTATCATTAAATTACCTGTTATATCATTATAATCAAATAAAAGTGATAGTTTCTCAAAAAATGTACTTTTCACTACTCACCAAAAAATAAAATATTTCTATAAAATAAAAAATATTAAACTTATGATACATTTGAGATGAAAAATTAAAAAATTATACTAACTTAAAAAAATTAATTTTTAATGATTTTATAATTTATTTTTTCATCTAATTATTTTAATAATGTTATATAAAATGCATAATTATTTCATTAAAGATAAAGGATTACATTCTATAATTTAATATTGGTAGTTACATTCCCCCCCTCCTTCAAAAATTTTATCTTCGTAATTTTGTTAATAAAAACTCAAGAATATATGTGTGTTTTTTTAATTATAACATCTTTAGGTTCCCAGAATGACACTTCATTCTTATGTTTTCTCTAATTATACATTTTCACCTAAGTCTTATGATCCATCAACACATGATCTATGGGGTAAATAATATTAATTGGATCTTTATTGGGGGATAAAATATTTTGTAATATGAATTTACTCAGTGGTTATAAAAATTATTTGTTCTAGAATGTAATTCCATAATAAATATATAGGTAAAACATCATAAAATTTTGATAGGTTTTGTGACATGTTCAAATGGTAATCCACAAATAATATTATTTATAGAATTCCAAATGGATCTATGTAACTAAGAATTATTTTTTATTCACTTACAAATATTATAACACCTTTCTTTGGATATACACTCATGAAAACATTATATCCCACTTAAATTTTAAAATTCAACCTTCAGTTATAAGAATAATTTTTTTTTAAAATTTATATTACTTCATAGTATTCTAAATACTCATCACATTCACTATTATCTCCACAATAAGATAGAAGAAAATAATCTTACTTTCACTAATATTGTCCTAATAAATTATACTATGACACCGATTTCTGTACAATGCATCATATATTTTCATTTTCATACTATAATCGATTCAATTATTATATGTTAAATCAAATAATGGAAAACAGTAATCCCATATACCATGAATTCCATGTTAGAATGACCTCAACATATCTTATTATTATTCAAAAGACCATTCATGATACCCATCATTTTGAGGATGATAGGAGGTTCTCAAATGTAGCTTGGCATCATGATCCTTCTAAATATCTCCTATAATTTACATGTAAAACAATTATCATTGTTAATTATAATATATAGAGAATCCTAATAACGTCTTAAATTTGATTTATATAGATTCATACAAGGAACTCATGAGGTAGAACCTCCTTTACATCGGGGAAATGTATGATCTTGGTATGGTGGTAAACAAACCCCATATTGAATATTTTTTCTATGAGTATTTTAAAATCGTGTGGTAAATTCCATGGTAATATACTCCCATTTTTAAAAATAAAAAAGTATAGGTTTCATGAATTCTTTAGGATGTTTTCTTTCAAACATTTCCTATTTAAGAACCATGAAACAAGATATATAGTCTTCAATTTCATGTTTCATTTAATCACACCAAAAACATTCATTAAATTATTGATACATTTGTTTTGAAACTAATATGTATAGTGAATTTTAAGAAATGTGATTCTTCTAGTACTTCACTTTTAATATTACGTATGGATTGAACAAAAATATTCTTTCTAATTTTCAAAATGCAGTCTCTATATATGAAGTCAATAAGCATACCCTCATTCTTGGATTGTTTTTCAATATTATAATTATCATGATTTGAACTTTTTATTTTTTCTAATAAGGATAGGTTGATATTAAATTGGAATTGATGAGATTTTTCCCTATTAATAATGTTTAAAATATACAACATTACTAAATGAATTAATATAAGAGCCTTTAGAATCCTTATTTTAGTCAGAACTCCTGGATATTTCCTACTCCTGGAATCAATTACCTTATTTTCCTTCCCATGGTGGTAGTGTATTAGGAAATCATAATCCTTGAGTAGTACTAGCTAAATCCATTTCCTCATGTTGAGCTCATTCAGTGAGAAGTTGAATTTAAATATTTTCTAGTCTATATATATTTGACATCATTCACCATAAAGATAATACCTCAATATATTCAATGAAAATCTTATGGTTACCATCCAAAATAATGGGTTGAATAATTCTGTTCAAGGATCATTTATTCCATTGATGTCAAAGAAAATACAATATCATTTTGCATAAGGAAACAACCAAGTCCTTTCATTTAAAAATCACAATTTATAAAAAATCCATCCCTTCCTGATAATAAATTAAATATCAAGGAATTAAAAAATCTCTTAGTTATTTTTAAAATACATTCATTGCATTCTTTTGACCATATGAAAAAACCATTTTTACATCAACTTTGTTAATGAGATATAAAATTGAGAAAACATATCAACAAATTGTAGACAGTAGGATACTAATCTATGGAAACTACATACGTCATTAATATGCATTGGCGTTTTAATTATATCACTTCCATTATATTTAATGTATCAATAGATATTCCATCATTATAGATAATATGACAAATAAAAAAACATTATAAAACATAAATTTTTATTTTCTAAATTTTTCATACATCTCCTTTTCTCTAACAACATTTAAAAGGATTCATCAATAGATCTTATAAACAACATATATTTTATAGTATATCAAGATATACTAAATAAATACCAGAATGAAATTATATTGAATTATATGTTTATCATATCCATATTAATAGATGGTTTAATGGTCATTAAAGAGGGAATTACAAGATCTTTGTAATGAATATACCTCATTCAAAATGTCATATTTGCAATATAAAAATAATATAATAGTTTTATTAAAAAATAATTGTACCTGTGGGAAATTATGTTCAAAATCATTGTAACACGAGGGAATATCCTATTATGATATCAATGAAACAAGGGGTAAGGGAGGTAGTACTTGTAAATTGATTGCACATAAAATCTATAATGGGACTTAAAGCCATAAAAATTGGTACCTTTGTTCCCTTCATGTTATGTGTTGAAATGTTCCATTTTATTTTTCATCATATCCTTGAATCTATGAATCTGATATTATATGGGTGAAGGAGTAAAAATATATACTTTATGAGAGTTTTGGATAACTATTAAATTAGTTTCAACTAATTCTAGGTTAATGATGTTTTCTTGATAGAGCTTCCGACCATTGACCGTTGATCAATCCTTCATTATAAGAGAGTATATAAGAAAATAATAATTAGTAAATGATATTATCACTAAAAACATTGTAATATATTACATCTATACTTATAGATGGTTATACATTGAATGAAAATCAATTGTTGAAAATTATAGGGCTCCTTGAAGTGGAACAAATAATTCATTAATGTTGGTAGAGAATAAATGTTTATTATATCAATGAAATTAATTTCCATGTAATTGATGCATAACCTCATAGTATCAAATTTGTTTATTACCAAAAGACTAGGGGCCCACCATGGTAAAGCACTAGTGAATATAAATCCCTTATCAGAAAACTTATTTCTTTATTTCATTACTTCCATGATTCCACTGTGTCCATCTCATTGGGAATATTAGATATAGCTTTTTCACCAGTTGATGATCATTTTACAACCAATTTTCCATTTTTAAAGTCACTCCACTTAGGTACCTCTGTTTGAGATCCATTAACACTTATAATATCCATATAGTGATGTATTTCAATGAAATATAACATAATATCTACATTGACAACACATTAGAGTGTTCTTATATAATTGTCCTAAAATTAAATACCATTAAATATTAATTAAGATGGTTATTTAATGTATATGTATCAGTATATACATATTATTAAAAGAAATGGTGCATAACATTACAATATGCCTCAATAATGAGAAATTAACACTATGTCCCTTACCTCATGCTTTCTATTATTTGAACATATATTAACCACCTTTATAATATTTTTAATAATGTTATTAAATTATATGATAAACATTATCAATTTTATAATATCAAATTTGATCCTCCTTTATCATTTTATCACCCATTTTTTTAATTTTTTATTATTAGCATTTTATCATGTGTCTATGGTATAATTTTTTGCTAACTGTTTAGAAATAAAAGATACAATAATTGAACATAATATATTATTAATTTATATCTAGAATAATTCTAATTTCAAAAATATCTTCTTTACAAAGTATTTATATAATTATAAACACTCTAAAAATTAGGTCATGGAAGATAAATTACATCTTTTCATGGAGACGTTAGTCCGTTGTACAGACGACTGACATAATCATATTTTAAAAAAGATAAAAAATATGATGTTTTATGGGTTATAATAATTATAAAATATTATTCATACCATAAATAATATATTAGATAATTATAAAAATTTTCTCACCTTTTAGATGTTTTTATTGAAAACCAATCACATAAGGTGACGAGGTGGTCGTCCACCACACGGAGGATCTGTGATTTTGTTTCCCATTTGATTGAAGTGGATATGGGTAAATATTATGAAATAAAAATTTAAAATATCAATATATGGTAGCAAATTTAGTTTTATATTGGATTTTTTTAGAAAAAAATTTTAAGGTGGGAAAAAAATAAACACAATGAATTAACTTTGTTAAGACAATTACCTAGTCTAAGAAAAACTTCTTTCGGATCTCCTCTGAATGACCATAGGGATGGTATTTTGGTCATAATGGAAGCCCTATAATATTTATAAGGATTATTAAAAGATATTGTTTCAGGTTTTTGTATATACAATGGGGATTATGAGGTGTGAATAAGTGAATGGAGGGAGTACCGTTTTATTAGTGGGGAAAGGGTACCTCCTTTGAAATAACAATGAAATGTCTCAAAGGAATCCAAAATGAATAATTCATTAAGATAAAAAAAATCCAAATAACATTAGGTAAAATATTGGGATATTATATGGTGGAAATATTTTCATTAAATAATATTTAACTTGTTTTTATGTCATTTTAAACCCTTAACTTGTTGGTTTAACGCCTTAGTAAACACTGTTTTTCCATAACCATGGTAATTAGTTTTCACTATTTTCACTGTTCATTTTCGTAAAAAACTAGGATGAATATATTAAATAAAATAATATATTAAGATTAAAATTTTGAAATATATTTTTTCCAAATTCAATTTATTTAAGTGGTATAATCAACTGTAATTTGTTTGCCACATATATGATAAAATAATGGATTTTCAATGAAATTTTTTATATGTTTGGAATTTTTTAATAATATAATTCAATATTAAGTTCATTGAAATGAAATATTTCATATTAATTATAAAATATGTAGAGTAATTTTTCAGGAAAAGTTTTAAATTATTATTGAACTTCATAAATAATTTAAATAAAATTGCATTTTTCCAATAAAAATGATTATTGTCCAATATTCATCGAAAAATAAAACCATTCAATAAAATCCAAATAATTCCCCCTATGTTAGTTTTTATATTATTATTTCAAATATAATTTTATTTTTATAATATAAATTTTCTCAATGTGTAAAAAATTAATTTTATAATAATGTCTCAAGAACTGACTAAATAATTATCTTTAAAAATAAATTCTTAGAAAGAATTTCTTCTTCTATAAAATGAATCTAATTATATTTATAATCAATATATCTCCATTGAATTTAGTTTATACAAGTTTAAAAATAAATTTTTAATAATATGTTAAGTACTATTCATAAACTCCAATATAATAGCTAGGTTATAATGGTAAATTTTAAATTATCTTTTAATAGTGTTATTTTATTAACCCCAGTGTTGTGTGCATAAGAAGCTATCAAATAAATAGAATTATATTAAATGTATATAATAAATAAATTTTAATGGTGTTACATGATACATATGAGTATTTTACATTAATATATTTATAATAAACTAATATTTATTTTACATGGGGATCGAACATGTATGATGAAATTTGATACTTATGGTAAATGTTTTTGTCTCAATTTCTCATTTATGGAAAATATGTTCTGTTATGAAACTATATAATTGTATAATGAGTATATATTAAACCATTTACATTTTATATATTGAATATATTGAATATAATGATATTTAAATTTTATTATGATTTTATTTTATAATGATGCCTACAATTCAAAGGTTACCGATGTGGTAAAGGTTTGACATTACAACCTCACTATTTATCAAAACTATTTTTAATTTAGACACAGACGGTGAAATATCATCATCTACTTCTCATAAAATTCATTAATTTTCTTATCCTGTTGTTATTTCTTGAGAATACATTTTCTCTTTATTTTCTAATCTTTAAGTACTCAAGATTCCACAATGAATTTTTTTAATGAAAACTGCCATTATTTTTCACTTCGATCAAAAAAACCATTTTTTATCATATACATGTTTTAAAAAAATTGACATTACTTTTATGATTTTTTAAATAAATTTTTATAATTTTTTATTTATATCAAAAAATTAAAATTAATCATGATGTAGTATTTTAAAATAAAGTACCATTTGATTTTTACAGAGAATATGAAATGATTATTTTTTTTAAACATGTGTGATATGAATTGAATTTTCGTCCATCATGAACACTCAATATTTTAAATAATCCGTTATAATATTCAAATTTTATTTTGAATGAAAATTATGTTCCCAATTTTTTCTTATATTTTAGTTTTAAAACGTCTTTTTACAATGAGTAAATGTAATTTTCCTTAAGAAATATTTTTAATGATATTTAAAAATTACATTATAAGAATCCAAATTTATTTACATAGAAAACTATTTTAATAATGTTATTTGATTTTTTTGTTTTGAAATGTAATTTTCAATGTTTAATGGCTATTTTTATCAAGAAATTTTCCATGTGGACTTTCAAAATAATTTTCCATATAAAATTACATCTATTGATGGTACCTATTATTATCTATGGATATGATCAAAGGATAAAATTATTATTATTTCTATGAATTGTATATGTTTATGATTACATGATTTTTATGGAACCCATTATTCATCCATGGGTTATTCAATGATAAAATACTTATGAACCCTCCTTTTTTCCATTTTTTTGATATGATTAAATGATAAAATGATTATGAAACATGTCTCATTTCCATAGGTTATTCTATGATGAAATTTTTTAGGAAACAATTTCTTTTCATGAGTTTTAATATGATTAATTTTTTATGATATTATGTAACATATATGATAATAGTTATATGAAATGTGAGATGTGTATCTCCATATTAATCATTAGGTAAATATTGATATCACAAGAGATAAATAAGACATGAATGGGGAGTGAAATAAAAAATTAGTTAGGGTGTTTTTCAACTATGAAAGTATTAGGAGTGAACCGTGACTAAATGAAATTTTTTATACTGAACCTATTTCACTATGATTGTTTTGTAAATGAGACCTAAATATAATTGAAATTATTTTATATTCTTATGTGTATTCAAATAATATATACCGTATACCAATTCAAGGATCTCAAGGATAATGTTTTTTGATTTCGTTATGATTCATGCCTTATGACCCGCCAATATTTATGCCATGACTCATTTTTTTGATATATGAAATGTAGGGAACTTTTTTGAAATTTTAATCTCATTAACTCGTAAAGAAAATCTCTTTATATTCTAATGTAGTAATTGTTATCTCTATTATTTAACCTTACTAAAAATTTAATCACACCATTTAATATTTTTTTCATCCCTAGTTTATGAAGAATGGTTTTATGTATGACAAGTATAAAAAGGGTGAATGATATAATGAAATTTTTGGGTGGATATGAATTTCACCTATGAACCAATTTTTTTGGTTTCCCATTTTCCAAAAGAACATGATGTAAAAAATTCAGGCTGAGAACATTATATAATGTAATGAATATTAATCTATTAAAATGTAATATATATGTATGAAAATTATGGTCACTATATCCCCCTCCATGACATCAACTACAGTTCCAATGTAATGGTTTTTTGTGACTCAAAGAATTTATTTCATGGGGAACTATTACACCAACACTAGATGTTGAACAAGGGGTATCAAGGCTCGGTCACTCCTTTTCATTCATAATCAGATACTTTTGAAAATTTGGTAGATATGTTCAGGACTCTACCCCCATAGTTGGGTGTCGACACCCAATTGGTAAGGATTTCAATCCCTAAAGCTAAAGCATACAAGGTCCCAATGTACCCTGACAAATACTAATATATGATTTATTAATTGAATTCATTTTTGTAGATTAGTTTTGGTTTAATATTTTCCCTTATTAGAATCCCTTCCCTCTACCTCAACATTAAATCTTGGGGAGATGGAAGAATTTTACCTAGAACTCACAAATGAGGAGAAACATATATTCAAGTATAAAACGTAAAAATGTATACCTTTACAAGAGGATATTGAATCATTTATACATAGGTATGGTCATGTGGATCTCGTCACCTAGGTTGGATGCCGCTTTATCCCAAAGCGGTGTATTTCTCATGATTGTACAAACATCTAGGGACTTTTATAATAGGATGTATTCACCACTTCCTCCAGTGGATTCCTATCAAATCACGTCATTGGAGTATGGTTTTCCCTTCATGTTTTATTAAGACGGGTATAAAATCATTCATTAAGCCGAACATACTAATCAGCTTCAGGTATATTTCTGGCAACATGTGATTCTGAGCTCCCCCATACGTGAATTTCTAAAAGATAAATATATACAAAATATCTTATAAATTTTTTTGGAGACTTCAAACTACAATTAGTACTTTTAATTTGATTATCTATGAAGATGTGTTCATCTTCATACCCTTTGTAAACATTTCCCAATTGTTTATCTCATCAGGAATCTAATGGCTCAGCATCCAAATTCTTATGGATAATAAAAGAGACTGTGGAAAGTGCGTTATGAAAGTCTTGTGGTATAATTCAAAATTATATTATAGTAATATCACAATATTAATATCAAAGTATACGGGTATTATGATGAATTTATGTTTTTCCCGATATTGGAAAGACCAGAGACCCCTAAGGTTGGGCCCTATGGCTTTGTTGGTGACTCTTAACCATATATCATTTCCATAGTGAATATTATCATGGTCAATAACCCAATAAATGAAAAGTGTGATGCTAGAAATGAGGTGCATAGGGAGATTGTTTAACAACATTACACAGATGTAGGCATTTATCGGTGGTTTAAACCGATATTAAATCATTTACGAGCAGTTTTGAAAAGTCGTCACAAGATCATCGACAATCATTTAGCTGCATTTTTTCCAAAATGCTGAGAAACAATTTAGCAGTTGTTTTTTAAAATAGGGGAATAATATTTCATGGGATTAATGCAATGGTAAGTCCTTTCATGGCATTTTATTTATTTATTTATTTTGTTTTAGTATTTTATTTCTCATAATTAATTAATATTATTTTTTATTTAACATAATTTATTTATTTTCTTTTCTTTTCTATTAATTAATTTATTTTTTTATATTACTATTTTCATAATTAATATAAATTATTGTTTTATTTTTTTTAATATTAATAATTGATTTTATTATTTTATTATTTTATTACACTCATGATTAATTTAATTTAATAATTTATTATATATATTAATAATTTATTTTATTATTTACTAATATATTTATTATATATTATATATTATTTATAATCTAATATTAATTATCATATGCATAGAAATACGATATATAGAAATTATATGTTGTCTGAAATTGGAACTTATTTCTTCTTGGTTATTTATCGAAGACTTTACCACTCTAGTGGCCTCTTTATATGTTGAATAAATAAAATTCAAATACATATATATATTGAATGAAAAAAATATTACATAACAACTACATACAAACTAAATAATTAATAATTAATAATACATAATTGATAATTGATAGTTAATATGGAATAATTGGTATTTCATAATTAATAATTAATAAATAATAATTAGAAATTAGAAATTATTATTTAATAGATATTAAATAAAATATAAATGAATAATAAATATATATATTATGGTACTAAATAATATATAATATATATGTAATATGTAATATGTAATATAAATGTAATGTATAAATAATAATTTAATTAAAAGTTATTAATATTTGATAAAGAAATAAAATATTTATAAATAAAAAAATTAATAAATAATATTTAATTTTAAATTTCATATAATTAAGTTAAAAATGAATATATAATAAAAAAGTAATAACAATCTGTGAATAATAAAATAATTAAAAATTAAAAATAAAATAACAATTAAATAAAGAAAAAATATCTGTGTATCTTCTAATGTTGGAATTTTTCTGCCTACGAGCCAACATTTGAAGAAGCCACGACTCGTTCAGCGGTATACCTCCCTCAAATCATCCTCTTAATTCCCCGACCAACTAACCTCAACCCTCCCGCATATCCCTTCCTCGGCGTCTAGTGTTTCAGCTATTCTGTATCCCTTTGAAGTTGATCCTCCTCTTCTCCCCATCATGAATTTCTTCTCCCTTATCTACTATTTCTGCTAATCCTCTATTATTCCATCCTCATGGTCCATCGCTTGCAGCTTCATCATTCTTCCCAATCTTGGATTTTCACTACATTTCCAACCAATCAACCTACCTCATCCGGACTTTCGTATCCCCAATCTACGGTTTATGTGGCTCCTCCAACACTCCTTCCTCCCATGCCTCCCCATCATGACTTCCATCTCCCCAATCTCAGGTTTCCGATGCTCCTCCATTTTTCTATCCTTGCGGTCTATCTTCATCAATTTTTTCAGTCTTCCCAAACTAGGGTTTCCACAGCTTCTCCAATTACCAACATTACTTCCTTAGGATTACCCAATCCTGCATTACCATTGCTTCTCCATACGTTCTATGCCGTAAATCTTCTCTATTATATCTCCACAGACTAAAGCTTCAACTCTTTCATGCTCGGTGACCTTCATGTTCGCCTCCCACTACTCCTCCATCGTCTAATGCCTTCTCCTCCTTCCTCTATCATTGCATCCTGGTTACTAATGATAACCTCATCCTCTATAATCTCCTTTGATTACTGTTAAATCATCCACCATATACATATCCTCCATTTCTAATCTACTCATATCTTTCACTGTTCACTGCATTCCATCTCCCCATCTCCAGAACTCGAGAATATAAACTCGAATCTCCGTTCACGACTCCTGCCTGTGGAACTCGTGCCTCCTCATCCCTATTCACTACCCTTCATCTCCCTCTCTCCATTCACCGACCTTCTCTTAGTTCACTCTTTCTCTGCATAAGGATTGTTATTCTTCAAACATTCTTCAATTTTTTTAATCTCTTCTATTAAATTTTTAGTACTTCCATTTGATTGCAATTTTTTTCATAAGTCATTACATTATTTATATTCTTTTAATTAATCTCTTACAAGAACTATTTCTTTTTTATTATATGATAATATTTATTCACCAATTCACTTTTTATGGTCTTACAATTGTTTGTTCGAGCACATCAATACGTCTTGCAGTTTAGTTATTCATAATTGACATTATTCCGTGGATAGTATATACATAAATATTTATGTTTCCCTCTTCTAGATTTTATATACTCATCATTAATGATTTGTATAATTCTATTTCATTACATGGGTAATGTAATTTATATTTCTGTTAAAAATAATATATGTTTTATAATCATCAGTTTTCCACTACCATCAGTTTTTTCAATTATATTACTTCTACTTTCTAGTATTCTATAATCATAGTTCATTGATTCATCATAGATTATGTGTTTTCAGGTGACAAGAATCATTAGTTTATTCTCTACATAAGGACTATTATTCTTCAAACATTCTTTAGTTTTTTAATCTCTTCTGTTAAATTTTTAGTACTTATAGTTGATTACAAATTTTTCTTATGTCATTACAGTACATCTATTATTTTAATTCGTTAATTTGAACAACTATTTCTATTTCATTCGGTGATAATATTTATTCACATATTCCTTTTTTAAGGGTTCACACATGATTGTTCAAGCACATCAAAATGTGTTGTAGTTTAGTTTTTTATAGAAGACTTCATTTAGTAGACTATATATATATAAATATTTCAAAGGAACTACTTTTTTATTGGAATTTTTTTTGGGCATTCTCACACTCCATTTCACTAGTTGATGCAGTCACATATAATCTAGTTGGTTGGGTTTGATGAAAAATTAACGTATCCTACTCTACCCCCACCTACTCAAACTCCCCATCCTATGGCTACACCAACTCATTCTACTCTATCTTCACATGTGGATGGTGAGTTTATATCATCACTGTATTTATTGCATAGGGTCCAACCGTGAAGAAGAAGAGACGATGGTTGTCCGTGTTTCCCTATTGTTTGGATTTACTCATATTCTTTGATTGTGCTCTTAATTTTCATGTTTTACTTTTTTTTCCTATCAATACAATTGATTTTTGATGATTTCATGATCGTCCATATTTTAAGTGGGTTTCGTAAGAAATTAGATCCATGGTTTCTGTCACATCTTTATTTTGTTGTCCTAATCGAATTAACCAAGCTTTTATGGACACATAAGGGGTTCTCCTCACTCTACATCCCAATCCAACGCTGACCCACAGATTTAATGTATCATGGTGATGCTGGTGTTGTTAAAATTTTGAAAACTAATGCGGGATTTGTTTCTTCTTACATTTACTTCTTGTAGGAAGACATATCTTTCTTATGAGTCATCAACAAGAGAATTAAATGTAAATACTAAATCCATTATATTATTTATCAGGTTCTGGATCTATTTATTTATACGTTTTCAGAAGAAAACCATTTAAAAATCTGGTCAATGATTCATGTCACACACTAAGAACATTTATTTAAATGTCAAGCAAGATTCTTTGGCAGGGTAGATTATTAAAGTGAGTTTGAAAGTGGCTTTATCTTCAGAAATTGAAATAATTCATGAAGATCCTACAGTTAAATAATCCCAAAGCCGGAGGTTTGTGATTTTGAATAGCATTGTGCAAAAGTTCCACAGCTATAACGATAAAGTGAATGAGCACTACAATTATTATAAATTTTTTGTTTTTTAACCTATAATTTACTATATTTTTAGGTATTTCCGGATCATTAGTGCACGCCTCATAATTGGTATGTTTGAGATTTTCTTCCACTGTCATCATGATTTGAATGAATCTGTTATTTATAGCATATTCATGTTATTGTTGCAGGTTATTGTATCCCATGAAAATTTTGTACTGGTTATTGGTGGTATGTGTTTAATACTTTTAATTATCGATATTTCCTCAAATTGAGTGCATTGTAGGTATGTATTCTTTATTTTATCTAATAATTATTCATACTATCCTCCCTGATTTAATTTCATTTAAAAATTGATTTACTGAAGCATTAATTGTATACATCTCCTATTATGGTGCCCCATTTCACACTACCCATAATCTGCTCGGCTGTTGTTTCTTCAACTGTCACTCTTAGAAAAGTTCTTATTTATTTCCTCATTGCATCAAAGTCATCTGTACTATTAGGGAAGTAAATCTAATTTAATTCATATTTGTGATTATTAGTGCCATTAGTGTATATTTAATATATATTTCATTTCTGTCCTTATATTTTTCAGAGATTACATTCACAACAGACATATTATTTGGGTTTCGAACTAAAATTATATATACTCTGATCGTATTAATGCATAACTTTATTATGTTAAACTACTTGAAAATTATATAAAAATATAAACAATACAAACACTCAAGAACCATTGTCATGTATTGAGGTAAGGCCTCGAAAAAGAAAACTCAGAAAATAATGCAAAACATGTTGTGTTATCTCAATTTTGTCCACCTTAAAATGTTTTGTTTTTTTTCATTCTACAAATGTAAATATTCACTATAATTTCACTTTTACCATATTTCAATGTCTTCAAAATATTATTCCATTTATACCAACATATTCATGATGCACTCTAAGAGGATCCCATATTCTTTATCACCTAGAGCCAGCGATGGTATCTTCAATTTACAATGTTGAATACAATTTTCACTCTAATGTGATGATCATCTCTTTCCATCAACCATTGTATGCTGAAATTTATCTATATGTAATTTTAAATTTTAACATGATATTTTCGATTATTTATGTTTTTGGAAGTAGTTCATGAGTTTTATCTTTGTTTTCAAATTTTTTAATTGATTATGTTCATTGAGTTGGAATATAACAAATTGTGATATGTGATTATTAATTTTATGTATCATTGTCATGTTATTAATATTGGGATTTCAATGAAGCATGAATTATATACATGAATGTCAAGCTTTATGATCAAGGAACTTGGACTAATGAGAACAACTCACTCTTGAGTTTCATGTAATCTGGTTGGTGTACTCCTCCACTTATTTTAGATTAATATCACTCTACTATACAAAGCCTTAATTAAATAGGAATAGTGGAAATCATATCAATCAACCATTATTATTTCTCTAAATCTAATTCTGATATGACTATATTTTTGAATGGTGATGCCCAGGAATTAGATACTATTGAAAAATGAGTGGGAGGATCTTTTTGGCTTGATTATTTCCACCTAAAGTACCTAGAGAAGTGTCCTGAAAATAGATTGAGTTATGTGATTGAGAATAAGTTCGACACATCAATTTCTACCTATCCATTTAAATTATCTTATTTATTTTAATTTTTCATCCTATTGTTAAACTTTAATGTATTTATTTATTTGATTATTATTCTGAATCACATGCCAATCTATTATATAATCTCCCCCAAATCTTAACACCATACTTCTTCCTTCACCATTTTACCCAAATAGAACAGGTTTGTTGTAAACAATAATCAACTGAACCAGTTTATTGTTTTGTGTGGATTTTAAATTAGTTATGTATATTAAATTTTAAATTAAAATAGTTCAGTATGTAAATTTCATGTTTTTTATTCTTGCCATTATTTTTAATTTTCTATTTTATAACATATATTTTACTATATTTTCAGGTATTTTCAGAACCTTGGTGCACAACTCATAGTTGTTACGTTTGAGATTATCTTCCATTGTCATCATGATTTGAATGAATTTTTTATTTAGATAGGATTCAAGTTATTGTTGAATGTTATTGTATCCTGTGAAAACATTTGAACCGGTTATTGGTGGCTATGTGCTTAATACTACTAATTATCAATACAACCTCAGATTGAGTGCATAGTAGGTTAATGTTTGATATGTATTCATAGAGACATGTTTTATTATACTATTTTTATTTATTTTAGTAGACCAGATTCCCAAATACCAAAAGCTCTAAAAATGTAAACTAATTAAATAATAGAGAACTCTCATATCCTCTTTCTGAAACTGTATACCAAGTTTTCATATTTTCATGCCAAGAATAATTATTTCATGTCATAAATGGAAATCCTTTCAATTGGATGGAAATTCAAACCATTCACAATTGTTATAGGGATATTATTAATTTCAAAGTGACTTTCCACTAGATAGTTATATGATTTAAATAGTAATCATTGATTGGATGACCGATATTTCTTTAAGCTATTATCATTCACCTTGATACTAATACATTTTTCAGGGTTGAAGTACATGTATACATCATTAGTAGGTGTTTTATGTATTTATGCAACATTAGTATGTTTTTGTCTTTTATGGGCATGTTCTACACATTTTGATTGTTTCCCCATAACCAAACAACTCTATTTTATACAGTACCTTCTTAAGGTGCAGTTGCAACTAAGGTACAAGGGATGTAACCAAGATAAGTGCATCAAATTAGATCATTGATGCTCCATACAACATATAAAAAGAAAGAAATGTTTATAGATAACCACACTATGGACATACTGGTTCTATATGTGTTCAAAAATCATTACTATCTTTCTACATCTTAATGCATGGATCAGGAGGTTTTGAAGCAGATTTTAGTTTCACCCTTTCTTACAGCCACTATATGTGTTCATATACATTATTGTCTTCCTATTAAATGACCATCATTGGGGTGATCATCTTCTCAACTGCATTTTCTTGGTCTGTGATTTTTCTACATGGAGATACTGGTTCTATATGATTTCAACAATAATTACTATCTTACTAACACTTAATGCATGGATCAGGAGGTTTTGAAGCAGATTTTACTTTCACCCTTTCTTACAGCCTCTATATGTGTTCACATACATTACTTTCTTCCTACCTATTTATGTGTTCAGCTCAATTTTCATGATTTTTGATGATTTTTTAAACATCAACCCTATGAAATATGATGATTCTATAAACATACACCCTAGGGATGGCATGAGAAGCAACATATATATGGACATGTTAGTTTTACTTAACGATTGGTATACCTAATTTTTTTCATATATATTAATTTTTTTTTCAGGAAACTGGGGAATGCAGCTATTTTGAACAGATGAAATTCCATCCTTTTTAATATAAAAGCACACATTAATCATTTGGTAATCTATAAATTCTAATATTATGTAAATGCCATCCTTTTTGAACAAATGAAATTCCATCCTTTCAGGTAGTGGTATAAGGTTGTTATGCTTTATAGTTTCGTTATATTTATGGATTTCTTTGGGTTTTCAGGTTACTATTATGTGTTCCCTCTCTTGAAGTACTTTATATTGATGTCTCTTAGATCCTCTCAATGGAATATCCATGTTCCTGGTTGTCCTCACATATTTTCTGATCTATTATGAAAAAATTGAGTTGGGGTTAATCAATGGTTTTATCTGATACAAGTATATGTTTTCAAAAAGCCTTAATATCTTCCTTCCTCTTTTAATGTAGGGATTAAGATGTTTTGAAGCATATTTGAGTTTCAATTTTTCTTAAATCCTCTATATGTGATCAAATATATTACATTTCTCATACCTCTTTATGTGTTCATATTAATTTTCATGATTTTCATGATTCTGTAAACATCCACCCTATGAAATATGATGATTCTGTAAACAGGCACCCTAGGGATGGCATGAGAAGCAACATATATATAGACATATGAGTTTTACTTAACGATTGGTATGCCTAATTTTTGGCATATATGTTATTATTTATATATATTTTTGCATGAAATCTGTGGATGCATCTGTTTTGAAAAAAGAAAATTCCATCATTTTTAATATATAACACACCAATCATTAGGTATTCTGTAAATTATACTCACTTCCACATATATCTATAAAATGGTGATCATTTTCATGCTTAATTTTGATCATCCTTTTGGAACCATGCATATTTTGTATATGGACATTCTTTTGTAAGACAGACTATTATTTCATATATGATAGAATGATTTAAATTTATCTTTCATATAATAATTCTTAGTAGAATATACAATGGATTAACTTGGACATTTGGTTAGACAATGCTTATTTTTTTGATTGTTAGGTTTCCCCTAGGGGAATATGAAGTCTTTTTGTTGATGAAGTAAAGACCTACAATTTATGGAAGAGAAGAAAAAGTGGATGTTGCAATGTGATTTTCTTTATAGAGTTTTTCTGGGCTTTCTAAGTCATACAGTGACTCTTTTTCCTCATTATATGATGGTTTATTTTATGTCATGTTTTTATCCTCTTTCAATTACATAATGGTTCGAGAACATCATCTGTCATGTTATCAATTTATCTTGAATCTACAATTTTTTTTCTAGGGTGTTGGTAGGGAAATATTCTCATTTATTTTATCATTGTTTTAGACAATTCATTTTTTATTAAGTACTTTCCTCTCAGAAATAGTGAGCTTCAAATGGGTGTTGTGCAGCCTATGGTTGCCGGTTTTCATTATAGGACTCAAAAGGTATATTTCATCATCTTTTATTTGGGATTATAATAAATTATTTTATGTTAACATTCATTTTTTATTCTATAAATTAAGGTATTCTTATTTTAAAAATTTTTATGCACAAAAATCATCGAGGCATTTGATGTTTTATATTTGTATAGTTACATAATTGATCGATGGAATTAATACTAATAATGTATGTTTCGAAATTTAATTGTCCATTTGAATGTTCTATTCATTCATGTCCAAGGGAATATTATGCTGTTTATAGTCATGTTGTATAATAATTCTTTCATGTTCTTTTCATAATATCTCACTGACATTAATTCTAATGTATATTTCATTCATGTTCATTTTTAATGTACTCTTCTAATTACTGTCCATTTTTTGTTTTTATTCATGTATTTTAATTTGGATCCTTATTTTGTTTTCTACATCATGATCTATTTTTTTCATAATTATTTTATGTTTTCCTTGAAGTTAATTTTTTTTCAAGTGTTCTTTTTCATTTCAATTTTATGTTTTCTACTATATTCAAATGTCAATTTTAATGTATGTTTTCTTTTTTCTTTTATACTCTCCCATATGATTTCTATGTTTTCAAATAATTTTATCTTTCTTCTATATTATCCTATATGTTTTCATCATATTCTCCGTCATGCATTTTTATGGTATATTTTTTACAATGATGGTATAATTATTTTTTCCTTATATATTCTCATATATTCTCCAATATGATTTCAATATTCTCAAACATATTCTCCTATGTTATTTTCTATTACTTATTTTCTAATATTTTCAATTCTTTATATTTTTTCCAATTATAGTTCAATATTAATCATCACTACTTTTTTTCAATATATTCAATATTCATGTTCTTTATGAACTTTGAAATATAGTTTTGTCTTCTTAAAAATAAGCATTGAACATAATGTCGTGAAAACGCACGGGTATGTACTATTTAAGCAAAAAATAGTCAACTAAAAAATAGATAATAAAATTTCAAGTAAGAATAAATACATAATAAATAAAAAATTATGAATAAATTAATAAATATAAATTAATAAATTAATAGAAAAAACTTATACATTAAAATTAAATTAATATTATATTAAAATATATTAATTAATGTATAATAATTAATTAATAAATACTAAGTTCTAAATAATAATTAAATAATTATAATAATAATAAATAAATAAATAGATAAAAAATACACATTAATCATATAAATAAGATATAAATAATAAAAAATCAATAATAATTAATAAATTATAGATAAATACTAAATTTAAAATAAAAAATAGATATACAATAGATTAATAATAATTAAATAAATAATACAATTATAAAATAATAAATAATAGTTAATAAATAATGAATAATAAATAATATATAGAGACCTGGTTTTTTCTTTTTAAGACATTAGAATATTTCTTTATATATTTCCAGAGCAAGGCATTGAGAAGACCTGTGATTCCAAGCCCATTGTGTTGTGATTTAATTTTAAAAAAATGTTAAAAATATTTTATATATGTCATTTGTGTATCTTCATAATGAAAATGGGATATATATTTAACGATTGCTCTTATTTGATATCTAATACCACGATTGAGTTTAGAAATAGGTGTTCGCCATTGGTGTGACATAAAATGATATGGTGTGGGGCGTTCCGACCCTTCGCTCGAATGCGGTAAAATAAGTGGATTAATTAACTATTAAATTAATTAATTAATTCCATTTAAACCTAAATGGTATATTAAAAATATATCATTATTATAGAATCACTATGGGTTGCCTCATAATTCTGAAATCGTCAGCCAAGATCGCATTTATTCTTCATCTGGTGGATCATCTCAGACAATGACGAAACACCAGATCTAATTAGATTAAGAGGCAATGAGTGGAACTATTCCCCTCAGATTATTGGCTGACACATTCTTCCTCAATGATCGATCCGTGATTGAGGTAAGACTCATCAATTTGGTTTTTTCTCCCTTGAATAAATATATTGTGTATATTTATTATTGCCCTTTGATCCAAGCCCCTTTACAACCTCTTCAAGTTCCCATGTACAGAAATTAGGTTCTTTTCATTTGTTTCTAATCTATAACTTTTATTCTTGATCTATAATCCAGGAATAATTTTCCTTAATCATTTGAAATTTTTTTGTGCTTTTCTCACCTCATTTATATACTGTCATCCCTGGTTGGATCCTCATGGTCTTAGTTAAAAATAATTTGGAGGTACCGAGCTCGATTGATTCCAAAAATTCATGAGGGATCAATGAAATAATAAAGGTTTGACATGCCGTGTATATATTCCTGATCATCGTGCAGTGATGATGATTAATTCAAGGTTTAAACATCAGGATCACAATGAAAGGAGGTGCATCAGTGTGACAAACGAATTTAAAAAACAAAAAACATCACTAGAGATTATATCCAGAGAATGGTGGGAAAGATCCATAAATCATTGCTAGATCTATGAGTGTCTGATATAGTCAATGATGGATCTATGATGGTATAAAAAAATTCGAGGAGAACAGATGAATCTGGGATTTCTAGGAAAATAATGACTACAAACAATGTTCCATGACGATCACATGACATTTACCCCCACATAGAAATGTTGCTAGTGTTTCAGGAAAATTATGGATGACCCTGTGTGTAGTACCCCTCACATGACAGGCACCCCTTCCATTGTTGGACAACCCATTTGATGAATGACACATGCAATAGGTTGGGTGGATGTAAATATCCATGTACACATCTGTGTGCTCGAGTACATGTACACGCCCTGTAGGATACAGCTCACAGCTGGATAGCTTGGAATGATTGTATAGTACACCTGAAGAACATGTAATTTTACTTGTAAATGGAGTCACGTGTTGTCCAGGGACACATATAGGATGGGAAGTGGTACCACATACCATTTGGGTCCCATCATACATTGTGTACACATTGGTCCCTATTTAGGAATAATTAGTGTTCTATATCTCCATCGTTTGAACTCATATTTTTCCATTGACTAATATGTAATGCCTATTTTTTTATGTAGAACAAATGGTTCACTCGGTTATGGATTTCAATATAGGATGTGAAATGATCCGGGCATCGAACATTATTAGATGATGATCTATTGTGGTAGTGATTGGGTGAGATCACCAAAGGTTTCTTTCTGAGTGGTACACTTCTACTGGCATGACATGGATCCATAAAGACATAGAGTGGAACCCGCAATATGAGATGGTATAGGTCATCATCATTCTAATTGGAACACTCCAACATGTTAGGGCTTGAGTTATCAATGAACTAGAGTGGAACCATCCAGATAATATAAAAATGGGTCCCAACCACTAATGTGGGACCCTCCTATCTACAATGGTAATGGGTCCTCCATAGACTTTTAGATTGGAACCCGCTGGATGGGCTATGTATGGGTCCTCCTCCATCAGAGTTTAATTCTCATGTTGGAGAGGGAATGGGTCCTCCATTGGTTATTTGAGTGGAACCCTCTTGTTATTCCATGACATGTGTCTTATACATAGAAATTTTTCCTCCTTGACTATGCATCATAGTGATGAGAATTGGTTGGACATTTCTTTCGACTCATTAGTAATAGGTATGATTTACCCAACTATGAATCATTTTTGAAACGAAACCAAAACCATGTGCGTGAGTTAGTGATTACAAAAGGAGATAATGTCAATTTTTGGTGAATTACTACCTTATAATTGTGTGCACGGGGAAGATGCATGGGATTCTAGGTATCATTGTTGGAATTTTAGAACTATTGGATACTCTTCTTCTTAGGATGAGATATCATATGGGGATCCCCTTACTGTCTCCTTTATTCTTCATTTTATTGAGAATATATATATATATATATATACCTTTCTTCTCTATCCACACTATATATTTTCATACTCTCCTTCCAAGAGAGGAGAAGACACACATGGTATACCACATAATTTTCGAGTTTAGTTTATCTTGATTGTATGAGCCTACTCTCTATCTATAGGTGAAAAATTTGTATGGGTTGTCCATATACTCTCCATTCTTAACCCCTTGTATTTGTATGAGCTTAATTTCACTCTTGGGTTGGGTTAAACTACACTCTTTCATTGTATCTTCTTCTATCTACTATATTCCTCTCTTATTATACCTTTTACTAACCCCCTTCATTTTAGGGTTTTCCAACTGGGTATTTGTATACCAAACCATCCATGGGCTTTTCCCACAAATGTTATGTTTTATGAAGATGATGAAAAGGTTGACTATTACTACACAAGAGATTAGGAATATTGGGTTATTGTACCATTTGAAGTGGTCGTATCTTGGGATTTAAGAGTTGGTCTCCCCCAATAGTTTACACCTTCCACTTTTCAATCAAGTTGGGACACATTTTAGGTTAGGAGTGAATTTTTCTCCTTTAAATTTCAGTGTAAACTACCATATTTTTTTATTTTAGAAAGATTCATGCAGTCTTGCTTTACTTTATAGAAGTGTTTCATCTTTTATTCTATTCCTCTGGACTTTTTCATTTTGTTGGTTGTATGAATATATAGAAATTTTTATGAAAAGTCCTATGTGAGTTAGTTATTCTATCATCACTTGTTTCCACCCCCTGGACTATGGGGGTGGGCATGGGGTAATTGTAGATCAATCTATATCTTGGGTCAGATCATGATAGATTGGTATTTGATAAATTGCATTCCATCGGAAATTGTTCAGATGTTTCCCCTTAATATGATTTGGTTTAGATTTAGGGAAATACAGTCAATGTTTCTCAGGTGAGTCACATAGGTCAGAGAGCCTAGTGGTGGTGTGGTTACCGATGTATCCATTCACCATGACCTTGACTACCTACCTGTTGACTCAACATGCTGAGAGATTTTTTGTGGGGATCATGGTATATGCATCATATAGGATTGATTCTTTGACAATCTTTATTGATTCATCCCCCCATTTGAGCATATCTATATATATGATCATCTTACCATGATACTCCTTGATAATTTTTTGGATTCCACTATGATTATATCTAGCCATGATACCAATACTGGTTCATTAAGATGAACTTATGAATGATGATGCCTCCATTCAGGTTCCATCCTATGACCCCTTCCACTAGGTGGTAATGTGGAAGAACCTCCCTTATCAAGCATAGAATTGTTCCAGATGATTAGGATGAATACATGCACAAGATTAGTTCACTCTATGAGTTAAATCATCAGATACACTACAGTTTTCATGTTGATCCAGATCCTCATTTCAGTAGATGATTTTATAGAGTTATTGAACTGAATCCTTAGGCTTTTTTAGACCCTAAATGATTTGGTGGTTGTTATGTAATCTAGAATTTTCCATGGAAATTTGGGCACTAGTAGTGATTTATTATGTAAATTCACGATGAGTCAACCCTCTAATTGAATAATGTCAATTAGATTCTTCATGCGTATTAATACACTCTTATTTTCACTCTTTCCATATCTAGTATCTTTTGGAGCTACAACAAGGATGGATTATAGAGTATAGGAATATGGTGAGTCTTAGAAACCTTATATGCTATTCCCTTTACATGATCTGGTATGGCTACATCTGAGCACAAATGATTGAGAAGGTACTCATCAAGGGAGATCTGATCCAGTATTATACCATTTTACAACCCCACCAATGTCAAGCTGCTGGAGAGGGAACTGGTGATAAGTATATTTCTTTCAGAGGGATGTCAAATATAGATAGTTGTTAGTGGGAACCACATACTTATGTTTGATGAAGTACCTAGAAGATTTCACTGTTCTTGGTCAGAGGTGGGGTAGAAGAATAGATCATACCATTTAGGGATGATGATTTACTTATCATAGGAAAGGTCACATGGAACAAGGATATTCAACCAGTCATGTTGGGCATCATAGTCCTATATCTCATGGACTGCCATGGATGAGGAAACTTTATGAGTAGGTATATCATATTCATGGATAGGTTATACCATAGGGAGGTAGAGTTGATATAAGAGAATTAGGAGTTATGGGTCGTGGACACCTCTATGAGATCCTTCCACCACAACAATGAAAAGGTGGCCTATGTTAGGATTTGGATGCCAAAGGTCGGGGTCACGTATGTCTTTAGGAATTCGATGCTTTTGACCCCACAACACACGAGATGATTTCAGTTATGTTCTATGTGTTTTCTAATCATTCATCAGTAATTCTTGATATAGGTTTCATTCATTCATTTATAACTATACTCTTTTTTCAATATCTAGATCTCCCAATTCATGTACTAGAACAACAACTTCATCTTGATGATCCAACAGGGGACACTTCTTCTTTATCTTTTATTCTTCAGTTGTGCGAACTATCTCTTAGTTAATAGTGGTTCATGTCGGATCTTTATTCATCAATATGAAACCCTATGTCATCAACTTGGGTATGGATTGGCTATCCATGGTCTGAGCCAAGATTGAATTTCATCAAAGAGAATTTAGAAGCCTATGCCCGGATGGGACATGATTCTTTTTTCTGGTGAAATAGATATCATGGTATTACTAGTGGATTCTTGGAGAGTGGGGCACATCCCCTATAAGTATGTGAATATGGACCAAGGTGCAGTAGCCTCATCTAAAATCTAGATTACATTAATTGTGGAGGATTACATGGATGTCTTCAATGAGGATGTTCTGGGACTAATAGTGAGGAAGGAGACAATGTTTTTCATCAACATTCATTATAGGACCACCCTGATTTACATTTTGTCATTTCAAATAGAACATACCAAGATCTAGGGAACGTTGTTGTAGTTATATTACATTCCTGAGAAAGGATTCGTTAGACCGATTATCTCTCCCTATGAAACTCCAGTCATGTTTGAAAAAAGGCAGATGTGAGCTTATGAATTTTTGTAGATTATAATCAGCTAAACTACACTTTGATAACGAAAATTATCCCTTTACATGTATTTATGACCTCTTTGATCAGTTTTCAGGTTCAATATGGTTGTCAAAGAACAATCTTTGGTTTGTCTACCACCAGTTGAGGGATCTCAATGATGATAATCCAAATTTGCCTTTTTGATATTGTTAGGGACACTATAAGTTCATAGGGTTTCCCTTTGATGTGATGAATTCACCATAGATTTGTTTTTCTTGTATTAAAATTATTTTCCTATCCTAATTTAACCTTTTGTTGTTATCTTTATTGATGACATGTGTTTCTACTCTGCAATAGATGTGGATCATGGAGAGCACCTGAGGATGGTCCTATACTTTCATCAAGAGAACTAGTTTTATTAGAAACTATTGATGTACTGATTTTAGAAACATGACATTAACTTTATAGTGAATTATATTTATGAGAATTATTTATTCATGGATCTAAGGAATATCAAATCAATTATTTCCTAGGATATACTCATGAACGTTTCAGAGGTGTGAAAATTTCATGGCTTGGTGGGGTACCATAGGTGGTTTCTATAAGAATTTTCCATAATCATATCCACTTTGACAACCTTGACATATAATGGGTAGTAATTTACCTAGTCTAAGGAGTGATAGAGGTCCTTTGAGGAGTTGAGGGAAAGGCAGACGAGTGCTGCAATGTTGAGAATTAAAGAGGATGAAATTGAATTAATAGTGTATGGTGATGCCTTAGCAAATGGATATGGTTGATTGTTGATGGAACATCATGTAGTTATCACATAAGGGTGCAGGTATTTAATACCCGATGAAAAAAATACACAAATAATGTACTGAATTTAGAAGTAGTAGTATTCACCCTGAGGTTCTCAAGAAACTACCTTTTGAGAGATCTCTTTAGAGTTTACTCAGAACACCAAATTCTCTGATACTTCATCATTTCGAGATACATAAACCTGAGAAAAAGATGATAGTGGGACTTCTTATAGGATTATGACTTTTATATAGTCTATATATAAGAAGAGAACAACACTAAAGAAACATCCATTGGTAGGAAGTCCCATTTCACGAAATGTTGGATGTTTCAATGTAGTTATATTCCCTATTGTAAATCCTGGTTGAGCAGGAGGGTAAAACTTTTCTTCAGTCAATGTTGATCACTCTTTCACTTCAGGAGTAAATTAGAGTGTATCCACCGATTGATTGAAACTGTGATGTTTTAATTGATCATATGACTATAAGAAACACACAATATAGATATTCTAATGGTTGGAATCACGTATTCGTATTCCAGTGGTGAAAAATGGTTCTGATCATGATCTGCGAGGACGGGATGCAATAATTCCACACATCTCCACTAGATGTACATCTCGGAATGGGGTTGATTTATATATTGCATCACTATTATTTTGGGTGGTCCGATATGACATGAAACGTAACTGAGTTCATCTCTTTGTGTGTTACCTATCAGCAAGTAAAGGTTACACACCTTGTTCTACATGGTTTGTTGAATTCCATTGATATCTCTAGATTGAAGTGTGATGGAATATCCCTGAATAAGTCATAGGGATTCCGAGAATAGTGAAGGGTCATGACATCATCTGGATGATAGTTTACCAACTCATGATGTCGGTACACTTCCTTGTAATTAGGGTGAAAATTATGGGGACAGATTGGGGTAACTATATATATATGGGAGATCTTTCTCTTTCATTGGGTACATACAATGATTTTCTCTGATCATAACAAATTGTTTACATCACGTTAATGAATAGTCCTTGATGCAGAATTTGGAACCCATATAAGGCGGAGTATAACCATTCACCCTAAGAGCTAGGGGAACACCAAGCACACTATCCCAATGTTAGAGAAAAAGTTGTGGAATTGCATGTTAAACTTCATTTTAAGCTTGCAGGATAAATTCACCCTGGTTGATATTGCATATAATAGAAGATTTTACACTACCACTAGCATGAATCCTTTTTAGGACATATATTGGAGACCCTAAAGGTCACCCTTGTATCAGACTAATATTTATGAGGCATCTCTTACAAGCACAGATATGGTGTAGCAGATAATAGAGATAGTCCATATTATCCACAAAAGGATAAAAAACCATATCAGAAATAAATATTTGAAAATAACATTTTCAGGACCTCAGAGTTTGAGAAGGGAGACTAAATTTTCTTGAGAAACTCCTCATGATGAGGATTGCATAGGATTGTTTGGGAAGGCAAGATATCCATGAGATTCATTAGGCTATTTGAGATCATTCATAGGGTTACTAAGGTTTATTAAAACATAACCGACACCCATAGCTGGAGATGATGCATGATTTCATCCATGTGTAATGGATAAGGAGATACCTGCATGATAATATGCACATCATTGATTGGGGTGAACTGTACATCGATGATGAAGCATCCTACATGGAGTACCCGATGCTTATCAGGAATTGGTAGCTAAAGACAACGAATGGTTAGACCATCCCATTAGATTCCATCTTTTGGCATCACAAAAACATATAGGAGAGTTCTTAGGATTGGGATAGCTAGATTTGAGCTCAGTATACCGATATATATTAATGGTTTTTCATTTCATGGATTAAAACCATGAATGATGAAATTATGTAGATACTCAATGATTTCTTTTAATAATTCAATATATATATATATATATCCATATTTAGGACCTGATATTCCATGCAATTCCAAGGCCCAATATTTCAAAAATTAGTTTTTTAAAGTATTAAATATATTTAAAATATTTCATGAACCCTTATTTGTAGATAAAATGGGATAACTGTTAAATAGTATCTTGGATTATAAATATAATCCCATGATTGATTCTATATTTTGGTGATTACCCTATCCCAAAAATAAAATGAGTTGGTGCGAAGTGTGCAGACCCTTCTCTCATAAGTGGTCCATTTAGTGGATTAATTAATTATGAAATTAATTAATTGACTGATATTTATATTAAATGGTTATTTTATAAATAAATCATTATGGGAGAATCACCTTCTATAGACTCATAATTCTTATATTCTTAGTTAATCTCTCATTATTTTTTCCACTAGTAAATCATCTCAAATGACGATAGAAATCCAGATTTAATTAGGTCAAGATATAATGAACATATCAGTTTTCTCAAGATTATTGGTGAGAACATTCTTCATCAATGATCGATCATTGATCGAGTTAGGATGCGTCAATTAGAGTATTTCACCATTTATTAAATCTATTGAGTTGATTTATTGTGGTTTTTTGATTTGCGCCCCTTTGCAACCTCTCCAAGTGACCATGTATAGACATTAATTTTTCTTCCTTTGTTTTCTAATCAAAAATTCCCCTTCATGATCAATTCTCCAATAATACTTATCATTGATCAATTTAACTTTGTTCTTATGATTTTCCTTGCACCTTTTTTCACCTTCATCGCTAGTTATATCCTTGTGGTCCCCTATCAACCTTTCTAGGAGGTATCGATCTTGATCAGATCCGAGAATTCACAATGGATCAATGGAACAAGAATGGTTTGATGTGTTCAGAATATATATGTTATAAGTAGGAGGATAGGTTGATTGATTCATTTTTTAAACATCAATATCATGATGAACAAATGTGTGACGGCATTCATAATGAAAAAACCCTAAAAACTTCACCAGAGCCAATTTTCAATGAATGGAAAACAATATCCACAAATAAAAACCGGATCCACAATTTTTTAACTGGGTTAAGGTGGCATGTACAATAGTTTTAATACATTGAAGAAGAAAATAATGATATGTTATTTATGTGAAATTCTGGACTACATGTCATGTTCTAGAATGAATACATGATGTGTATCCCCTTAGTGGGGGAACTAGGTTTTTAGAAAAATTAATGAGTACACAGTGTGTACTACCCCTTACATTCCTTGTACCCCTTCCATATAATGAAAACAAATATGGTAGATCACACATGATGAAATCCATATAGATGTATATGGCCAGTTACATGGATATGTATAAGAGTACACAGATACGGCCAGTAGGACATGGCTCAGTTTTAGGTATCCAGGACATGTCGTGTATTCCACCAACATGGAATGTATTGCTATATAGACATGGATGTGTGTGTTGGAAAGTGATGTAAATATTATTTTAATTATGACAACATGTTTTTTGGGTCCCCTCAAATTCCTTGTATCCCTTATTTCATTTTCAATAAACCAAAAAGTTTTATTTATCTATTTTTAACATGCATTTTGGCCTATGAGTAGCCTATGATGAGTGTTTTTTCATATATATAACATGATGGTGTAATCAGTTGTTTCTTTCAAAATATTATATAAAATTTTCCTTGAATTGAACCTTATTAGGTGATGCCTTATGGTGGTACTGATTGAGGGAGATCACCAGAGGTTTCATTGCGAGTGGAGCCCTCCAACTATGTAGGGAATGAGTCCTTGATGAATTAGAGTGGAAACTGTCCCACCGGGTGGGGCATGTGTCCTCAACATTCTATGCGGAACTCTCCGATGGTGTATGGAATGGGTCCTCAATGACATAGAGTGGAACCCTCCATCCAGGTTGGTCATGTATCCTCAACCACTATATCGGAACCTTATTAGCTGCCTAGGACATGGGACATCAACCAACTTGTATTTTAGAACACTACATTTGGGATGGGAATTGATCCTCTGTCATCAGAGTAGAAACCTCTTGTTGAGTCAGGCATAGTTCCTATATTGTAAAATCAAAGTGGATACCTCCTATGAGAGTAGGGTATGGTTCTTCAAAATAGATTGTATTCCCCTTTAACAGTGTGGAATAGTGATAATAAGTGGTTTCACATAGCTTTGGACCCATGAGGAAGATGGATTCTTTCCCTACCGAGAAACATTGTCAATGTGTGACCAAAACCATGTATGAAATTCAGTTCTTCCAAAATGATATATGGTCAAGGTGTGGTGAATGAGTTTCCTATACTTGTGTATTTTGGGAAGATTCATGTAATGTTGGCCTTAATTATTGGACATTCTATCTTTTGGGTACTCTTCTTCTTGGTATGATCTGTGAGATGGAGATCCCCTTACACTCTTATTGGGAATATTTTGACTGAGCATATATATACCTTCCATCTGTATCCATAGCCTAGATTTGTATACTCTCATTCCGATATAGGTGATGATGCATGTGGTATGCCAGAAGATTTCTGTGGATAACTTTTTATGGTTGGATTAGTTTATTGTACTGCTATAAGTGGAAAGGATCGATGGGTAGTTCATATACTCCTTATGATTAACTCCTTGGGGTTTGAAAAGCAAACATTCACTCGTGGTTTGGGTTGAGATGTACACTTTAATTGTACCTTATTCTATTTAGTTTTTTCATATTCAATTATATCTCTTACTGCTCCCCCTTCATCTTTATGGGTGTCCTACTATGTATTATTGTACTGACCCATGCATGGTTTATTCCCACACATTTTATGTCTTATGTAGATAATGAATAGGTAGACCATGACTATATATGATCTTAGGGATATTGGGGGTTTAGAAATTGTACGGTGGTCATAGATTTGGATTCAAGAGATGATCTTTCTCAACTATTTACTCATTCATATATTTGGTCAGGTTGGGGAAAAAATCTGGTTTGTTTTGTAATTTTTCCTATTACTTCTCTATATACATTGACATCCTTTGGTACGATCTAGAGGTTCATTCATGCTTGGTTTAATTTATAGCAGTGTTTTGTCTATTTTTCTCTCCCTATATGCATTTTCCTTGAGTTCATTGTATTTGTATGTAATGGTTTTTCGGAAAGCGCCTCCCTAATTTGTTATGCCTTTGACACTTGTTGCCACCCCTGGCCTATGGATACAGGCTTGGGGTAGTCATAGCTTGAGCCCCGGTGAAACATCTCGATCCTGGATTCCCGAAGCTAGTGCATTATTTTATTAAGGTGGCTTGATTATAATTAATAACATTCAAAATGATACTTCGGTTTAGTAGTTTTAGAAATATATAATACATACATGATACCTGTAATACATTGGGAGGAAAAAATAAAACATGATACATAATAATATTAAATAAAATTCATCCTTGAACACTTATGTAATTATTTATTCTTAATAAAATGGGAAGGAAACATAATAAGGGTGACCTCAAATTCTAATAATGGTTATGTATATTGGAAGAAATAATTCATCAATTATAATAAATGTAAATCTAAATCCCTGATATCACATAACATTCAAATGACTAGATAAGGGAAAATCAATATGGAAAGGTACGAAATTAAAAAAACAAGACATTTAATCAATGAACAAAAAATGAAATGCATCTATATATAAGTCAACACTAAATATAATTGATAAAAAAGATAAAAAAAATTTCCTAATTTAACATTGGACAACATGTATCTATCACAAGAACAACTATATAATCAACATCTTTTCTCAACAGAATTTATACTATTCTTATTTGGCCAAATAATTCATCACATGAGACGACTGATTCATCAAGGGGCTATTTATAAAAAAGACCCACCCATTTTTGTCAGTCCAAATAACTAACCATATTTAAAATAATCTATTTAAGTATTCGTAAATGTTCATTATAATCAAATGTCTATATTGAATAAAGGATATATATTTATCAATAATTATCCAGTAAATTAAACTACTGTCAAATTAAAGAACATACGTAAAATGATATATGGATTAGGAAATAATAATATAAATCTTATAAACATATGGATATTCAAGTATATTACCAACATAAAATGATTAAAATAAATTATTGTTTGAAGAAAAAGATAATAATACAAAAATTAAGGGGTTTTGAAATATTATCATTAAAAACATTTTTTAAGGGAATATTCTTTAAACATTCCAAAGTGTCACATACCACTATGAAACATTTAAATCATAATCCCCATGAAGTAATAATGTTAAATGATACTTATAATTTCATGAGAGTAAAGAATATTCTAGATATAACATGTCAAATGAAACTATATAAACCAGGTAAAATGAATTGGTGCATACTGACAGATAAGTCTTAATGGAATATAAATTGATATGAAACTCCTTACCTTAATATAACTTCGATGTTTTGTGGTATTTTTAATATTATATATTGGCTTAAAATAGGTTAATAACATTTACTAGAACCATATTAATGTTTATAATAACATATATTAACATTTAATAATATTTTATTAACCATTTGTTAACAGTCTTTAATTATTTTATGTATTTTTGGTGTTAATTACCTTGTTTTCTCATGTATGTTTTGACTTTTCATGTGTCGGTACTATTACATATATCATGATTTAATAAAATAAAAAATTTAAACCATGATTTAATTATTATATATATTAAACACATATTTATTCATAATTTTTCATAACATTTGGAGACACGAAATGAAGTGCAGCGTTCAAGGAGATGGTAGGTCGTAAGTACACATGAACACAACTTTCATATCTTTATTTTATTAAATGGATGAAATTTAAATGATACCTATGTAGATTATAATTCATGTAACATATCTATGTTTTTTTATGATTCATATTTTTAGTAAAACCACTCTTTATATGTTCTATGTATAGTGTGAACGAATCACATCGCTTTGAGGGGACAATAGTCCACACTTCCACAAATAATGTAATAATATTTACAATAAATCGAAAGTTAAAGGGTATTTTCGATTAAGAAATTAAAAATTCATAAATAATTTATAAATATACTATTTAAAATATATAAATATTCTTTCGGTGATAATTTTCAACCATTAATGGTAGTAAAGGAGAAATGAACAATCGTATTTTTGTGAGGCGATAGTTTATTATACATAGAAACAATATGATTGATACCCATTAAATTGAAGTGTGTGTAAGTGTTGGTATAACACCTATAAAAAAATCCTATCAAATTTATTATAATTTTTTTGTATAATCATATAATAATTAGATTTTATGGGTGGATAAAGAAAATAGAACTTGAGAGCTTAAGGGAAGATGTTGCCTCTTAATTGGGTAACTCAATTTTGTTTACACCAAATGATTCATTGGATTTAATCCCAATCAAATTGAGTCTTATAGGTTGAGGGGATGTTTTTTAAGATCTATTCAGGTATATATTGGTTGATCCCAACTGTCTCTAGAGGTGTGAGGAAGTGGTAGGAGAGGATTCCTTTTTATAGTGGAGGAGGAGTGACACACTTGTAATATTTTAACAATGGAATCCCATAAACGTTTTTCAAATATGAAGGATAAAAATAATGTTCCCAACTAAATCGAAGGGATTATGTGGTAAAATAAAGGAATAAAATGGATATTCGACATACTTTCATGTCATTTTTCTCCGTAATATTAAGGTTTAGTCCCTTATTAAGCTTAATTTTACCTTAATCATAATTACTAATTTTAATTACATTCACTTAGAATTTTGGTCAAAAATAATTTGAAGTTATTAAGAATTATATATTATTATTATTTCATATATTGGATCCATTTTTATAAATTTTAATCATAGATGTGGAAAAAATTAACTTAAATTTAATCTCGCAAATGAGACGACAACATTGTTCTTTAAAGTAAAAACATTAAAATGTTTACTATATTTTAATATTCAATTTCTGAGTGAAAAATATTCTAATAAAAAAATTGTATTAATTAATAAATATATTATATAAATAAAATTTAACATTGATTTAAAATGTAATTTAACCATATAAATTAATTATTTGAAAAACCTGTTTTGAATTTAATTTCATTATTTTTCACTAATCATTAATAAATGAAACCTCATAGAAAAATAGAAAAAAATAGTCTATCCTAACTTTTATGTTTATATTTAAAATATTTAATTTATTTCTATATATATAATTTATAAAATTTTCAATAATTTCTTTCAAAATTAATTCTCCATTAAAAGTTGGTAAAATTGGCTTAAAAAAATATATTTTCTGTGTAATGTTGAGTTCATTCTGATTTTATTTATATAAAATATATTGGTTTATTGTAAAAAATATCATATTGAATAATATATATATATATATATTATAATTATATAACTCAATAATTTTAATAAATTTAATTTATTTTCGTAAAACATCATTTTGGCCATTAAAATATTTCTCTATAAAAATATTAATTTATATTCAATTGGTTGTTATATTCATTTCTAATTAATTTGTAACCAATGTATTCATTTCATAATTTTGTAAATAGTTTATTTTCATAGTTTAGTTACAACTATTCATAACCACAAATTTAATAGATAGGTTATGTGTTATTATATTAAATATTAACATTTAATAATATATTATTGATCGGTCAAACATGGTCTTGCGTGTAACACAAACCATTGAAGAAGGTTTCTCTTGCATATAACACATTCTAGCTCATATTTTAGTTCATTGTAATATATATAATATATCGAATCAATTGAAAATAGTAAATATATTATATATAATAGAGATATTATATTCCATAACCTGATTGGTGATGCATGTAATACACGTTATCAGAAAGAATGTTCTTGCATTAGAATTATGGGGTGTTACATTCTCCCCACAATAATTAAATTATGTCCTCATAATTTAAACATTATATCAATAACCAAGGGACTAATATTTTAAAATTAACAATTGTTGAAATACCCACTTTGTAAAAGGTTTAATATCACATCCTTTTAATAAGAGTGAATGGAAAGTACAATGGTTACCTAACTAGGTTCCCTTGTAGGATAACATATGTGGGAGATGGAAAATGGATACATTAGAAAAATACAACAATCATTTTATGTTGGAGAGTTCTAGAGTACATGTTTAGATGAATGTTATATACCACCATACCATAATCCTTACTTATGGATAAACATCATTGATATCTTTAAAAATGATGATAATAGGGAAACATTTTTTATTCAAAACCCTTTTTTAGGCTTTTTGAATTTATATACTATATAATAAAATAACTAAATATAAGTTTCTATAAACATAATTAATTTCATTTTACTACAACTTTAGATATTTTCACATTATCTTTTTGCAAATGATGCATGAAAATTTTATGTAACAAGTTACTCTCTAAAATCTCATCCAAATATTAGCTTAAAAAATTTTATAAATGGTTACCTTTTCTAAAATCATATGATCATATATATTGGAATTACGTCACTAAATTTCCAAAATGTATATATCAATATCCTTCAAAAAAATGAATTAGCTATTAATTTTTATATTAAAAAATATTTTAATAACTTCATCCTATATCCTCTTGAAATATAGTAATAATGGGAATCACCATAAAACCGTATTTTAAACATTAATTCTCCTGTATTAATTACAATTGAAACATGTTATTAGATATATTCCATAAATCCAAAAGTGTGGTAAACTAAATCCATGATTCCAAACCCACTTTTCGATAAGTAATTAATCAGTTCGAAGGTATTCCACACTTATCCAATTCAATCATTTCCTCATCATTATCTCATCATCCAGAACATACTAAGGGATTTCTTTCACTAAATTAGGTGTTTTTAGAAATTTTTAACATTCTTCTTAATAACTATTCTTGGTACCATTTATAATTTTATCTCAAATCCTTAATGAAAAGCTACTACAGCATGATCCTTACATATTTCATAAATCATATAATGATAACAACATTAACCAAAAATGTTTAAAGAATATTTAATAGATCCAAATATAGAAGTTCATTAATCATTCCAGTTAAGTTGTGTTCAAAACATATAATTGTCCTTGATCCCATTTCTTCTTCAAATGTATATTCTCTTAACATTTGAGTCAATCATTTATGTAGTTGTCAATATCCATGTATTTGTAACAGTGAATAATATTATTTTTATTCTTCCCATTGTCTTATTTTTCATGGTGACCATTTTCTTCAATATTATAACAAACTCCAATTTCATTTAAGTGATTCCCAGTGTGATTTATTTAATAGATCTCACACAATGGAAATTTCTCAATCATCTTCTTTTTATTTGATTAATTCAATTTTTCTTGTTTTTTAGAAGACCACTTATTATCTTGGTTCCCTTTTAATATATAGGATATTAAGAATTACTTTTCCATGTTTATGGAACAAAATATAATTTACTCATATGATGAAAAATTATGATAAACTAGTTCCCCTTAGAGAATTGGATTAAGAAAATATAAAAATTGGTTGAACTTTCACTCCATGTTGTGCATATAATCAGAAAAATTCCTGGATTACCATGTGGAGGTAGCTATATAATCATCAACTCTCTCTCTTTTCCTTTTTCTTTATGTTATGGAACATACACTTCATTTCAATTAGTTTATCACAATGGAAGTATTTATTGGAGAATTTAGCCTTAAAATTCTTCCATTCCATGAGTTTTATTTCTTATTCCTCCCTAGTATTATGGAGGAAATACCATTATGGATCAACATCACCGTAGATATAGTACACTATAAGTTAAATGTTCTTTTTCACAAAATCCTAATTTCATAAATATACTCTCCAATGGATTAATCCATTTCTCAGATAAAATTATATTAGTATCCCCACTAAGTGATTGGATCTCATAAAGAGCTCCAATATAATAGATTCTCGATGTGGAACAAGATGATCTATTCAAGCAGGGTTAGTTTTAATTATATAGTTAAGTTTCCCTAATATTCTTATAATTTTCCCCATTTGAATACTAGATATATTAGATTCCTCAGAATGGAAATATCTACATTTCTCAGGAGTATTAACATAATTCATCCTTCTAGTTGGAATTTCTAAAAAATATAATATACTAGATTAAATCATGAAATTATCAAATTTTAATATTTCTAAATATGGTATAGCACAAAACATTAATTTATTCATTAAGAATCCTAGAATAATGAACCATTTTTTACATTGGGGTAATCTGTAATTTCAAATCCCTAATAATGGTAGGTAAATAAAATATGAATCATCTTAATTGTATCCCATATAATGGTCAAACCAAAGGCATAAAAAGACAATTTTGGTATACCTGGCTATATTGGGTCAGGCCTGAAACCCCTTTTATGAGTTGTTACTTCTAGGTACATTTTTTTCAGAACCACATCCACATGTTTTATCTAAAGAGGGATATATTTCTGGGAATACCCACATAATTTCTACCTTTAAAATTTTTAGGATGTTCTTATATACTTATCCTCAACGTCTATCATAGAGTAATGTTCCTCAATCTACGTTTTATAAATCTTCATTCCAAGGTGGCTTCTAAACATCCTCTGATACAAATTGTAACACCCCAACCCCAGAATCCCAGGTCCTTTGATTTTTTATATTAAATTGGAATGATTAAAATGAATTAATTCCTAAACGTCCAATTAGTTTAGTAAAATTGTAATGGAAAAATACATTCATGATAACCCTAATAACTTGTAAAAATTAAATAAAGCATCATACATAATAAAATTAAACAAATTTTATCCTTAAACGCTTATTCAAATATTTATTCTTAATAACATTTATATGTGTAATATAATAAATGTGATATAAAATTCTCAGTAAGGGTATATAAAATGGAAGAATTAATGAATCAATGAGAATAAATGGGAATTTAAAAAACTAATATCACATTCCATTCAAATAACTAGATAAAGAAAAATCAATATCTCAAGGTGAAAAACTAAAAACACATTCCATTTAATCTATGAAAAAAATGAAATGAATCCATAGATATATCGATGAAGAATATCATGAATCAAATTGATAATGAAATTGAATGAAATTATTTAATATTTTAAACCATGTTTCTGGCACACCAACCATTATACCATTGGGATAAATTCTCTTTATTGTTTAAACTATTCTGATTTGGCCAACTAATTTGTCTCATGAGACTAGAGATGCATTGAGGGGCTATGTATATTCGAGCTCGCCCATATCTACTAGTAAAAATAATTCATCATCTATTGAATAATTCATTAAATTAATAATAAATTTTCTTTTTCATAAAATACTATTATGGAATAAATTATATAGATATATCAATAATTACAAAGTGAATATAATTACTTACAATGTAAACACCATATGTAAAAAGATATATTTTTTAGGAAATAATATTACGATTCATATTAGAATATATATATTCGGTTAATTTTCTAAGTAAATTTATTAAAAAATGATATTGTTTCAATAGAAAGTTAACAATACTAAAAATAATTTTGATTTAAAAATAATCATTAAGAACATTTTTTGGGAGAATAATCCTTAAGCATTCAAATGTGTCTCATACCGCTTTGAATCATTTAAATAGTAATACCCCTAATAAAATAATTTTAAATGAAACATATAATATTATGGTATTTTGGAGGTTCATGATATAACATGTAAACAGGAATTATAAACACTAAATAAATGCGAATTGCTATATATTAACAAATAAGTCTCAATGGAATGTAAATTGAGATGAACATACATACCATTATCTTCGATTTTTATAAAATTTATAATCCTATAAAGTGGTTAAAAATAATTTAATAACATTTAAAAAAAACTATTCAGGACTATAATATCATATATTAACTTCTTATAATATTTCATTACTCGTTTGTTAACACTCATAAATTATTATAACTAATTCAGGTATTAATTTCCTAGTTTTTTAAAGTATGTTTTGACTTTTAATTTGTTGTAACTACTAAATACATCGTGATTTCATAATATCCAAACATTAAAAATTATTTTATTATTATATATTTTCAAAATGTATGTGTTTATAATTTTCCTTAATATTTTTATAAAAGAAATAAAGTGCACTATTAATGGAGACAGTAGGCCATAGGTACACATGAAAGTTTCTTTCATTTCATTTTTTTATTGAAAAAATGAAAAATAAATGAAAAATACTTATATTATAATTATAGTATCATTATTATATTATCTATTTTACATTGGTTTACTAAAAACATCCTGTATATGTTCCATGTATATGTGGACAAACCACATCGCTTTGAGTGGGTGGTAGTCCACACTTCGACAAATTATGTAATCATATTTACACAAAATGGAATGTATAAGGGTATGAATTATAAATAATTACATAAGAATAAAAAATAATTAATATAATATTTAAATTATATAAATAGAGTGTATTTTATAATGGTCAACTGTGAATGTTGGAAAAGGAAAAATAAACAATTATCGTTTAGTGAGGCGGTAGTTCTCAATAAACATAAACAATATATTCATTACCCATTAGATTGAAGTGTGTTTATCATCAGAAATATGATTTTATTGTGTATAATATTCATTTATACCAGAATAGAATAACTATATTTGACTAGTGTAGAATGAAAATAAAATTATAGAACTTAAGGAATGATGTTACCTCTTTATTGGGTAAATTCTTTTGGTCTTCACTAAAGGATTCCTTGAATTTCTTCATGTCCAAGGATAATATTATAGATTTAGGAGATATATTTTGAGGATATATTCAAGAATATATATTTTTTTTCTAATGTGTCTTTATATGAGTGAGGGAGTGGGAGGATGGGATCTCTTTTCATAGTGGAGGAGAAGTGGCACTCATGAAATATTTTGACAAAGGAATTCCATAAATGACCTTCACTCATCATGTGACTCCAATAATTTAACCAATTATATATAATTGATTATAGGGTCTATTTATGGCCATCTAATGGATCTTGGAAATTTTTGTACATCATTTGGTCCCTTAATATTAAAGTTTAATCCCTAAATAAGATTAATTTTACCTCTATCGTTATATTTAAGATAAGTTACATTCTATAATTTTTTACGTAAAAATATAAGTTGATATTATTATAAATACAAATTATTATGATTCCAAATACGGAATCCAATTTCCCAAATTCCTTTCACACAAGTAGATGAAATTAATATTAATTAAATCCCCTTGTTAGTATGACCACGCTTATATTTAAAGTAAAAAACAACCAAATGTTTTCTACTGTTTTATAGAAAATTCCAAATTGAAATTGATTATAATAAAATAAAATGGATTAAATGATAATAATATGATCTAATTATTCTTTAAAAACATTTTAAAATGTAATTTACCGTTAAAAATAAATTATATGGAAATGTAGTTTTGAATTGAATATTATTGTTTTCATCTATTCATTAAAAAATGAAACCTCGTAGAAAAATACAAAAAAATTACACTAATAGTATTTTTATTTCAAGATTTATATAATAAAGTTTTTTTCAATATTAAATTAATATAAGGATCAAAATTAAATTTAAAATAGTTTTTACATTAATAGGTGAAAAAGTACATTACTAGAAATATAGGTTTTTATGTGTTATATTAAGATTATTCTTATCTTATATCTATCTAATGTATTGGACGATTATAAGAAATATTTTATTGAATATATAACATATATTACATTTATACTAATCAATAAATGTAATTAATTTAATTTATTAGGGTAAAACTGCATTGTGGACATATTTCTTTTATAAAAACATTCATTTTATATTTAAGTGGTTTTTATAATGATTTATAAGTAAATTATAATAAATTAAATCATTTTATATTTGGGTAAACCAAATAAGTTTATATGTTAGTTAATACTATTTAAAAACACTGATTTAACTACTAGTTAGTTTCTTATTATATTACATAATAATATTTAATAATATATGGTTGTTCATTAAAACGTGGTCTTGTGTGTAAGGCAAGCCATCGTAAATGGTTTTTCTTGCATAAAATACACTCTAACTCAGTGTTTCATGATTTAAAATATATAGAATTTTAGTATTTTTTTTAAAAAATTAAATATAATATAAATAATCCTGATACTATATTCCTTCACGCGATTTGTGATGCATATGATATGTGATATCAAATAAAATGATCTTAGATTATAATTTCGAGGTGTTACACTTGGATTGGGTGGTGTTCTGACATAGTAAGTATATATAAATATCAATAAATATATCAAAATTTATATAAATATATATACCACACATTTTTTTACATAAATATATATAGAGACACTTAGATATGTAATTGTCTATCAATATTAATATATATATATATATAATAAAATATAAATATGCCTATATGTATTTACCCATATATGATAAAAAATATATAAACATTAAAACTAAAATATATTTACAAATGTATGTAAATATAAACAAATATTCATAAATACATATAATCATACATATATAATTGATAATAAATCCCAAAAATAGGGGAAACCATAACAATTGAAACACTATAAAATCAATAAGAATTTATATAAATTTATGAAATTAATAAGAGACACAAAATCATATGATGAAAATCTTAAAAGAAGATGAAATCTTAGAAAATTTGTTTGATATATATATATATATATTATTTTAATATTCATTAATAAAATATTGGTATATATGTATAATAATATATCTTCTTTTCAATAAACACTCATATGATTATAAAAACATTATATATATGTATATACAAATATTTAGATAGATTTACTATAAATTCATTTATATACTATAATTGGGGATGATGATATATTTATATAAAAATACATTTATATATGATGTATACAGACAATATTATTGATAGGCACACAATTACAAGTTTATATTTCTGAAATACAAAAACAAATATATATATATATATATCTATATATATGTTTTTATTCACATATATTAGAATATTCACATGAATATATTTTTATATTAATGGACACATGTTTATATAAAAACATTACTTGGATATGTATATATATACATAGTAATTATTTTTATAAGGTAAATAAAATCAATAATTTGTTTATCTTAAAATAAATTATTATTAAATATTTATTTAAATATGTTTTATAGGTTTAAAAATAGTTTTCTATGTAGATATATATTTATAAAAAATATTTATTATAATTAAATATAAGAAAATATAAAAATATTTAATTATAAAAACCCACATTATGAAAAATTATAAAACATAAAAACAATAATATCAATATGAATGTATTATAATAGAATAAAATAATTCTCCACTGAAAAGGAATATTAATACCTCTTTAAAAGTGGTTTAAATTCCATTGAATGATTAAAAATTTGGATAACATGAATAAAATATCAGTTTTTGACCATAAATTGGTTTTTACTAGCACCGAAAACATGATTGGGGAAGTCCATATTAACCATGGCATAGATCTCTTTGTAGGATTTTATTTGATATGTGGTATATCTCAAACTAATACCAAGATCAAATGTTATTTCCGTTTGAAGTTCAAGGTCGATTTATAACTTTTGATAAAACTATAATAAATTTAATTCTTTTAATTATGAAAAAAATTAATTCTAATGTAGTTTTTTATCATTTCATAATCTTCTCTTTTAATAGTTTCAAAGATAAAATAGACTACTAGATTAAAAGATATTTTCATTTAATGATGAAGTATGATTTTAAACTTTTCAAATAATTACTATATATTTCAAATTATTATAATGTAGTAATTATAAATATCTATTAATTAACAAAGTATAATTAATTAAAATTATAAATAATAAACTATTTATAATATTAAATTATTAATCATAAAACATAATCTAATTTTTAACATTTTATATTTTATTGTTTTTATTTAGCTTCTATTTTCATAAAAACTCGTTTATTTTGGGGTAGCTTACTAAATACTACCTCTATATCTTGAATAATTCTAGTAAAACAGAATAAAAAATAAATTTTTAAATTTTATAAAATTCTAAAATAAAATAAAAATTACAAAACATATAACCACATTTAGAGGTGGTTTTCAAAACATTGAGAAATCTATTTTTTATTATAGTGAGTGTGGACCAATGGTGAAAGTTAAACTAGCCTACGGGTGTTCATAATCATTATAAATGATAGGATTTAATTCATGGAAGTCTTATGGACATACAACTCGTAAAAATCAACTACTGAAACCTCAATAAAGAAAAATTAGTGTTTAAATATTTATAGTGCTCATAGTGAGAGATAATTTTTTTCTAAATTAGAATCTTGTTTTCAATGGAAATGAACCCAATAATAAAGATAAAAATTGGTTAAATTATTGATTTGTAATATTTTTTAACTCTAAAAATTAATTGATAAATGAAAAAAAAAACATTTATTAAAATATTTTATTCACATCATGCTTTAATTGAGAATCTATGCATCAGATTTAAATTTAATTTTTTAAATTATTTGTATGTAGTTATTAAATGTTTTTATATTAATGGAAATAAATATTATACAAAAATTTTACTTTTTATTTTGATTGGTATGAAATTTATTAGAGTGACTAGGAGGATCAATTATACCTAAGAGGCCTTAATCAACCACAAGTAGATGATACTCTATTGTAGATCATGCTCTCTGGTCGACTGTATAGAAAATTACACAAATTATTAGATTGAATATAAATCTCCAAAAGTGGCTACAAGTGATGATTAAGCTAATCATGGAGGAAACTATACAATGAGACTAAATCATCCAAAATAAGTGATATGGCATACCATATTGACAATTTTAAATCTTCCTCGATCAACCGTGAGACTGATTTTCCCTAAGTAATGTTCAACAAAACTAAACTTTCATTCCAATCCACTAAAAAATCATTTGATTATGGTAAAAATTATGTTAAAATGATTGAGTATAATTCTAGATTAATCCTTAATTATAATTATAAATTGTTTATTAGCAAGATTCTATATGCCCTTTCTCAAGAGGCATTGTGATAGAGCCACTACACCAGCATGCAGTAGATCCAAGACTTATCAAAATTTCAACTATGGGATCAAAAATCCAAAAACCCCCTATATAGAATAACTCAACCTAAAATCAAATAAAAATGAATTTCCATTACTTCCACCAAATTGGTAAAATGTAAAAATTACTATTCAAATGGTTGTCATCTTAGATGAGGTAGAATATACATATCATGGAAAATTGTTGAGAACAATATGAATGATTTAGGATGAACAACTTCATAAATCTCAACCACTATATGTTTCACATGGCACATGTTTTAGAATAGAGATTCAGTCCCTGATTATGATTGATGTTTTTGAAGGTGTTGAACTGTGAAAAGAAATTTTTCTAACAGGTTTCTTCCATGACTATTCAGTCCAATCATCTACTTCAAGTGTAATTCATTCATTTTGAATTTTGAATTTGAATTATTCTATATTGTGATTGAAAACTAGGCCATTAGTGGTTGATTAAAGGAGAATATATTAATTCCTTAATTAAAGAAAAATATTCCATCACATTAAATGCATCTAGATCATTTTCTCTAGATATCCTTATTCAATTTTGATAGTGTTTGTTTTAATTATTTGTTTCATTTATATTAATATTATCCCAGTTTTAAAATGAAAATAAAAAACCACTTCGATTTACTTCATTGTATGTAATGGTGAGTATTTGGTTGATCTAATAGTTATTAGAGTAACCTAATTATAAGGGAAGGTAAATGTAGATTAATATAGTGATTATTGTATTTATTTGTTCAAACTAAGAAAACCAAGAGAGATTGATTAGTGTGATTTAATTTAAACATAGAGAGACTAGTGTAATTATTGTGATTAATGATAAGATAAGATTGGGAGGATATAATAAATGGTTAGACTACTATTTTTAAGTATTATATTCAACCCAATTAAATAATTAGTTCATAAATATTGAACCTTTATAAAAATAAAACCACACTAATAATATTATCCTCTACAAATGTAAAGAAACTACCATTATAACTAAAATAAACTAGGGTTCAAAAATATGGTTTCATAGGTGCACCCCAGAAGATTACTCATTAACCGTTTATCACTTAAGGGGATGTTAGGGTTGTGTTTTTATTTTGTTTTCTCTTCATTATACACGATTTGGATACATAACGAGGACTAGTTTAAGCAACTGCTTTCATTTCGATCCAAAGGATCAACGAACTATGCTAGGATGACTCCATTCACATAAGATCACTAAATAATATGGTAAGAAATTTTTTCAATGTCCTTTTTAAAAAATCCCATGTCCTCACCTTCTCATTCCACCATGGATACATTCGGTAGTTATAATATTTTATAAAACCAAGATCAACTGAATAGGACATTGATTGAGTTATATGAGCCTAATTAAAATAATAATAATCATCTTCAATAGTCAAAAAACCCATAATACATTATTCTTGGAAATCGAATAATATGACTCTTATGAATGTTTCAAGGCTTGGTATGAGAGGATCCAAATCAAAACATTTAATATTTTTTAAATGTTTCTAGAAATTTAAAAACTATTGGAGTTTATAAAGATTAGAACTACTTAAGATGTACTCATTTTACCTTGAAAAACCTATCATGGAGTTTCTTTGGATCCTGAAACTTGGAGAATTAACCAAACAGGATGAAAAACTAATGGTTTTCCTCTATATATGTTTCCCTTCGTCACAGAGTACTGAATTGAGGATGGAAATCTATATAATCAAAAAATTATGTGGAGAATTGTTTTACATGTTTCGGGAGAGAACCATCTGGTTAAAACATCCTTCCCTGACCAACAATTGAATTCCATTACATCCTGGTATTATTCAAAATTTTATTGGTTGACAATGACTGAAACCATATGGATAGTTCCTCTAAAGTAACACTTATCAACAAATAACCTATTGAATACATACGATTGAATCATTAGATCTCAAAAAATGTTAATAAATTCTATATACCATTGATAACTAGAGCAGTAAATTAGATAAAATATTATAACTATCTATTATATGAAAATAAAATATAAGGACTAATGACTATAGATATTTAGTTTTTACTAAATAATGGTCAACAGACTAAATATTCCACCCCACCAATGCTCAATATAAATATACATTATTATGATAACATAACTAACAGATACTCTAAAATATAATAATTTTGTGATGTATTGAAAAATAATAAGTATCAGTAGAAACAGAAATCCAATAAATGATTCAATGAGTACCTAACTCGTTAGTTTTGAGCTAAAAACAAGTATCCACAATGACCTCACTACCTATAAGATTTTCAAAAAAACTTTCCTATAGTTTCAAAGGAATATGTATAAAACATTATATAAATTACTAAAAAGGGTAATATCAATAAACCAATATAATGTATTACTAATATTTCATGTGGAATATCAAAAACAAAAGTAAACTACCATCAACACTTATCGATTAACACTTCAGGTACTAAAATGATATCTTTTACAGATCATTTCTACCACTAATATATTGGTAAAACAAGCTTTGGGTAAGCTCTTTACCCATATAATTAATAGCCACAAGGGAAATGATATCCCAACTAGTTTCAAGGATATAATAAAAATCTAATATTCACTATCTAAATATATAAGTGTAAAACCTTATAAACCCAAAGAATATATCCCTAAAACAAAACTTAAAGAAGAATTATGTGTAGATATGAAAAATGTGAACAAGGAAAAGTGAAAGGAAAAAATGGAGGATTTAAATCTTCACCAAACTAATTTCCCTACTATATTAAAACCCACCCTAGAGAACTCATAAGGAAAAATTACAATGAGAATTCATGGAGGCATTTTGTGACTATAAATAAATATCCCTTTACTGGGATCAATATAGTTGATCCCAACTCATGTATTATTTTCCAATGATATATGCTACACCAAGTAGATATTGCAACGATTTGAAATGTTAAATTTAGGAAGAAATTTTTCTACGCGTATAAAACCATAAATACCTATGAAATTTCATGATCATGGGATATTCACTATTACATTTAACAAAATAGAATTCATTTTTACAAATGAATTATTTGATTTTGGAGCATATAATATTGTAATGAATTAATTTATTTTTTGTTCCCTATGGATAAGAGATCTCAAACCCAGTAGAGTTATTTTATAATTATCAAACTAATCAGTTTCATACCTTTTTTGCTTCAGAAAGGATGTCTTTGTAAGAGTAAAGTATTTTTTCCCCTACTAATTTTTAAATTCTCAATATATAATATGAAAGATATGAAAGTGGTTCCTTCCAAATTAGAGGTTGGAAATTCCTTATTACTGCTACTACTATAATAAATGTTTAATAATGAAAAATTTTCAATGGAATTGGTAGAAACTTGTCAATGTTAACATTTTATATACAATGAAAAATCCCAAAGATGAAAAATTTATGTTTACTTTGAACCAATTTGATTTTTTTTATAATAAAGATATAAATATATTTGATAACAGAATTCCAATTAGGGATGAATTTTAATGACTTAATTATTTTTGGATGAATCAATTTTTAAAAAAGTGATAATTCTGGAAAATGTTATGAGTTTTGAGGAAAGTTATTTTCATAGTTTTATAAAAATTTACCATTGACACTTCCACTATTCATGTTCATGTTGAAAACATGGAAAATTTTAAGTTAAAATCCTCATTAAAATATCTACTTGAACCAGAATTTAAATTGATCCCCAAAGACATAAAAAATTATTATATAAAGGAAAATTGTAATATTTTTGCAATAATTTAATAATATATAACACCCATTCAAGAGTTCAATGTGATAATAATCTCAAAACAAACTACTATGGCCTTACATTTTTCATTAAGATACATTTCTAATATTAATCCCAGAAATTATTTGCATCAAAATTTATTAGTGGGCGAGTTTAAACCTATGATAAATCATCATAGGAGACTTAATCTAATGATTAAAAATATTTTTCAAAAATATTTTCAAAATTCTATTAGTATTTCGAGTCATTTATTCAATATAAATCACTCAATGGGTGAGTCCTATTTAGATAGCTCCAAAAAATGGATTCCACATTGTACAAAATGAAAATAATGTGTTAAATCTGTCTAGGATACAGAATCACTTGAAGGCCTATATTTTATATAGAAAGAAGAATAATATGACATGAAATATCATATCTAATTCCATATTCTATACTATATGTTATAGAGTAAGGATGTGAAGTGTCAATGTTATTTTTTATAATGGATTCTCTAGGTATTTTTAGGATCCAATAGCTCTAGAAGACCAATAAAAGACCACATTAACATCCCTATTTGGTATGTTTTTTTATTATAGGGTGCCCCTTGGTTTATGAAATGTATCATGTACTTATAAACACATCATTTGAGGTTTATTCATAATCCTTATTTAGCTATTTTTAAGGGCATTTCATAAACATTTTATACTTTATTTTACATGATTTGTGAGTTTTGATAACAACATGAACATGTTTTAAACTAATTCATTATGAATTATTTTGTTTTAAACACTAATAATTTCTACTTCAGGGAGTACAATTGATATTATCATGGAAAAATAATATATATGATATTAATTTATATAGATAATGAAAAGGTTGACCTAATTTCCACAATACCTAGTCCACCCACTGTGAGACACATATGATCTTTTTTAGGCCATGATTAATTTTAATAGGTGAATAACTAGAAAATTAATTAAAATTACTCTACCAGTTATAAAATTGTAAAAATGTAATATGAATTTGTTTTTGATGACTCTTGAAAGATATATTTTTACAATATCAAGGAAAACATAACCACAAACCCTATAATTTGTTGGCCAAACTAAAATTTTCTTTTTTGATGTTGTGTGATTCCTCAAAAAAATAATTAAGAGATCAATTTCCCAAAAAAATAATGGATGCAGACATGTGATAGATTACCATTCATATATAACACATATATCTGAATTCAACTATTTAAAAAAGTGAAATAGATTATTTTCATTTTTTATTTCATTAGAAATATTTTGGTTTTATGTTAAAGGTAGTAAAGTGGGGGTTTTTCTAACCATGAACCACTCGGGCATCTTTTCATGAAATATATTGATAATTAAATTATAGTGCGGTAGATGGGGAAATCAAATTAATACAACATTGAAATTAAGAATAAGAATGTCTTTGACAATTTTATGAAAACCCACCTACGAATGTTATTTCACACAATATTGATATAACCACTAATACAACAAATATGGATAAATAATTACCTAGAGAGAAACTTATATAGATTCCCATATACCAAGGTATACAAACATGGTCATTTTTGTAGTCACACAAATTGTATACTCCTCTTTAATAATCAACAAGCCACTAAATTGAAATGCAGGTGAAAATTTTATTTATTAGAGTATCCTAATTTATGGAAGAGATTTAAAGGAAAAGTAATCATGTGGCGTATCCACGAAGAATAATCTAAATTGATTGTTTTTATATTTCCATAAAATGTTATGTGAATGACTTTATATTCCTCAATGAATAGTTATAAAGGTGTTAGAAGCATGTTTATTTTTCCCCTCAGTTTTTAATGGGTCCCATAAATTCTTTAAACACGACAATATTTTCAACCTTATTCTTGAATTTCCCAAAGATAGGAAATTACAAAAAAACAATGATTTTTTTATAAATTATATGTTTTATAAGGATTAGACTTTATGAAATCATTTCCTCTTTAATTTGGTTTCTTATATATCTTACAAGTATTAGACACTATTTCTAAATGGATTGATATAGAATCCACTCAAACTGATGATTCCAAAGATGATATTGAGATTATAAAATTAATTTTTTTATTGGATTTAAAGACCAAAAACTATAATAATTTATCATGGCACAATCTTCTTCAAAATTAACATGGAATCCATTAGTAGAAAGTATGGAGGGATCCGTAATACATCTACTCCATTTCACTCTTTAAAAAATAGGAATACATGGTTTCATTTAGATAAGTTAAAATGATTTTTGTTAAAATAGTTCATCCAAACAATAAAGAATACATCATAAATATTTATTATTAAATGTTGGAATACAAGTATTTCTCTAATAACCCCTTTGGGAAGTCCCCTGATAAAAACCTTTATGCAATTAATTTTTACCTTCATATTTATTTGTAGCACGAATATAACTAGGTTTTGTAAAAGGTGAACTTATAATTTTGAAACAAATAGAGAAAAAGAAACTAAAAATGATAAAACATAAGGAACAAAGAAGATATGGTTCTTAGACTCTATTTTTTTATATTGATAATTCTAGATTTTTTTTTATAGAGAATCATCTTGAAATATATTATCACACTATAGATAAAGTGTTGTTATTTTCCTCTATAATAAAAATCATTAAATATAATATTTATATTTAGTGGATATGACCTTATGTACTAACTAATCCATTTTAGTTTAGTGTAGTTTAAATAAAAGGTGATGAATCCCATCTACATTTCAGGGTGAATGGATACAAGTTGAATCACTTCTATAAGATCTTTTGGAATGAACCAATGGATGAGTCCAAAATACACCCTACTATTATTGAATGGAGGTGTAACATGTTATTTCTTTTCCTTATATAAGTATGAATACTCAATATTTACGGGTATTTCTTCATTGATATCTAAATTATGAATTTATTTTGAGGTTTGGTAGATGATAAATGATTTGGGAAAAAATTTAGGATTTTAGAACTTTCTATTTTATTAATTGTTTTTGTTCCAATTTATTTTATAATAAAAGAAAAAAACACGTCTACTCTAGAATTCAGTTTCCAGGTTTATGAATTTATTTTATATATGAAAAATTGGGCCACAATATTTTTCATACTTGAATGAAACACCATTAATTATTTAAGGGATTTAATTATTTCAGAAATTGTTCAATTTTATTATCACTAAGAAAATTATACCATCGATTACATGTATATTTTTTCTACAGAAATGGGCAATGAATTTGAAATAAATAATAATATAGTGGAACCAATTTCATAGTATAAGGAATATGGGATGATGAAATCAGACCTAGATAACGTGAACATACTGATTGGTTAATATCTTAGGGATCCTCCTAATAATTTTGGATGGATCATATGAATTAGAATAAAATTTTCTATTGGGAAATAATCCAAAAATCCTCCATAATAAATATACAAATGTGTGTGTGTGTGTTTCGTTTTCATTAAATAAAAGTTATGTTGGCATTGGAGTCAACATTCAAAGGTTTTATTTTATGCCATAAATATTTCAATTAGTCCTGGGGAATATATTTGAAATTTGGATGTTTTAGTTTTGGATTTTAACACACTCCTCAAATAATTTCTTTTCAAAAATATGTGTTAGAAACATTCAATATGTAATAAGTAGAAATGGGGTGGAAAATAATAGTGGAATTAAAAAATTGGATGAATAAGGGGTGGATGATATATCTAAATTCATTGTAGGATGTGTGAGTGAATTTTGAAAATGAACATTGGGATAGGAATCTTATTGGAGAGGGATTCAGAAATATTCCACTTATTGATTCATTATTCGATTGAAATCAAATATGTTTATAATCATAAAACTATAATTATTTCATAAATTAAATTGTTTAATTTGTATTATATTGATAAATGATGAATGATTCTATAAATTATTGATGAATATATTATTGTCTTTTCCCATGGAAAATGTACTTGGATATTGGCATGATAAATTACTTTTGAATAGAAGGGATCTATTGTATTTTCATGGAGTAGAATAACTTAAGTGTGTGGGTGATGAGAGAATAATGTTTCCTCATTTTAACCATATTTTCTATATATATTAACCAACTAATCTATGATAATATTTTTAATTGATTTATTATTGATTCATAGTAAAATATTGAACATCATTGACAAAAAACCTAAAACCTGGTTATTAATAGTTTTATTTATTTTAGGTATTTTTTTGAGAAGCCATGATATGAATAAGTATCTCAATATTTTAAGGATATGAATTATTATTTTAATGATTTTTATCTTAACTATAATAAATTCTATACTAAAAGTGTCATGATAAATTTTATATGTATGAATTTTCCATGAGTGGTCATGAGGATCTAAAGGCCATGATGTACCTCAATCAAAAGCATGTTTAGGCAACCTCATGGTCATCCATTCATTCTTATAGACCAATATGGAAATCTTGTAAATTATAATATTTACTTTTCCATTCCAATGAAGAAAAAAGTTTAATATACAATCAAATATTCTATATAACCTACCATGAGAATGAATCAACCATTAGAAGATATCCAACAGACCATGCGGAAAATTATATAATGTCTATGATTGTCTCTGAGACTGTTGTAACCGTAAGAAATGATGTGATTGACTAAAAATTCATTTCAATATCTTATAATTCTTTATCTAAAATGTTTTAAAGCCTTCTATAATGACAGAAACTATCAACAGATCATTTTTTCCTTCAAAGTGATGATTATTCTTTCACATGATTGAGAATTAATTTTCTTAAGTGACTCTGTGAAGAAGTATTTTCACCACTATGCAGTTGATCAGTGACTTATCCAAATTTCCACGACATGGATTATAAATAAAAAATTAACAAAATAATAGTAATTTACCTAAAATAATATATAAATATATTTCCACTTGTACAACCAATTTAGAACAAAAGTCAACATACTACCCAGGTGGATATTATATATGATAAAGAAGATGGTGGAGGTCAAGTTATAGTGATGAGTATGAGGATGAATATTTTTTTATTCCTAGCTTCATCAATCACATCCCATAACCAATACACATGGATGAAATTATAAAAGGAGTTTGGAATTGAATTATTAGAATTTAATAAAAGGTACAACCCCAAGAAAGTAACCCTAACCCATCCAAAAAAAGATAATTATTATATCAAATAAAGGGATACTATTATGAGAAAATCGAATGATCTAATAATGTTTCATTTTATTCATATCTGTTTTTTCATTTATCATAATTTACTTAGTTATGGATTCTTTTTAAATCTGTTTTTTACCCTATGAGAATATTTGTATTCCTTGTTGATGAATTTGTTCTAAATTGTTAAATACATCCTACAAATTGTTTTTAAGGTTATTTTTTTTCTAATAGTTGTTGTTTTCATTATTCATTTTATTTAATTTATTATTATCCTTAACTTTTATTTCCACAAACATGAAACTTATATTTCCCTTAATATTATCTCTGGTGAGTATTGGGTTCATTAATGAGACATTGAAGATATCTAATAATTATTTTAAGAGTGAATAAATGAATATAATGATTAATTTATTTTTTTTCCAATCCAAAACAAATAGTAGATGGTTATTAGTGATATTTAATTTAATTAGTGATAGAGATAATGTATTAACATAAATAATGATTCAAAACTGTTGTAGGGATATAATTAATGCTTTGACCACTATTTTTAAATGTTATATTCCACATTACTAAATCAATATTTTCTATTGCATTGAACAGATAAACTAAATAAATCATAATCATAATACTCTTCTATACAAAGGAAACTTGCATCCCACTATCAATGCTTTAAACATAGGTCAATTAATATTTTTTGATAGGTTCTTAGAGACAAGATATTCTTTAACCTATGATGTTAATTAGGAAACCCAAGAGGATTCTAGGACTATTTCATTTTTCGAGTAGCTCATGATAACTATGTATCTCAACCCAACATCACAGGATGATACTGTACCGAATTAAAAAATGTTCATGATATCCTTTGTGAAACTCTCAATAGAAATATTACAACTGATAGTCATCATTTAGTTATCTCAGGATGTTACTGGTGCTTCCACCGATCCAACCAATGACTGGAAATGGTGGTTCATCCAACCCAATACATAGTTTTTAATTAACCAGAAATCCCACTTTTTTGGATAATCATGATTTCATATTGGTAGGTTATGGTTATTCTAACTCATGTGCATAAAAAACATTTAGGGGGTAGACACATAGCATATCCCTCTTTGATGACCTAATTGGTGATCTATTCTCTCTCCATAAATAAATAAAGGAAAAATGATCTTCTATATACATTAAAATTAATTAGTCCCTGGAGTAGGTAGACTATGATCCCTCATCACCCTATTTTGAAAACATGAAATTTTCCACCTTTCTGGTATATGTGGTTTTAACAACATGAAAACATGAATTTTTTCACATTCAAAATATATGTGATTTTTTGCAGTACCATTCCCATTTTTCCTCTCAGTCTGCCATGATGTTGGAAACCCCATAGAAATAAGAGATACCAAAAAACAACTTCTTTGATCCAGATTCTGTAAGGGACCTCCTTTGTTATGGAGAAGTCATGTTTTTGTAGAAACCCTATGACATTCAAAAATAAATAAATTATTAGAAGGAAAGTATATAAGGGAAAATGATGAATAAAATAATAAAATGGAGAAATAGATCCGAAACATATAATTTTCATGGCTGTAAAAAATTATGAACATTAAGGAGATATAAAAAAATTAATATTTCTAATGTAATATAGTATGAAAATCTTTAGTGTATAGAAACTCTTGATTTAAATAAGACCATAATGAATTTTGGTGATATATTAAACCATATTTATACAATGATAAATCTTTACAGTAATTCCACTATACTATAGTAATAGTGGAATTATTTCTATGAAGTTATAGTACGTTATTAGTGTCACAATCTACAGATCTCAATAGTTCTATTTCTAAGTATATTATAATGATACGGGTGTATCTAGTTGTTATTTATATATTCTATTTTATATTATAGACCAAAATTATTGGTTCCAAATTCATTCAATGGATCATCCTATACTATTCCAATAAGTTCCCACATCGTTTATGATCCAAAACACTACCATCCTTCAATTGATCCAACATTAGGTAAATTACGCGATCACATATCCTCTTCTTCCTTATTATCCAATGGAAAATTTCCGTTCAAAAAATCAATTTCACGATGATTATTCAATAAAAAACTATTTCATTCCCTTTAATTATCACAAAAAATTATTCTATATTCTTCCACAGATTATCCATTCATCATTGAATACCAAGAGAGTCACGACACCTACTCAACATATCTATCACAATCATCTCCATAAATATTTATACCAAATTATAGGTTCTATGAATATTTTTTATTGTTAATTTTCATTCTAATATTAAGAGTCTAAAAAGGTAGAATTTAAAAAAATATTCTTCAATCAGAAATGAAACATTGGGTCTTTCACAATATGTATAACACATTAACTATCATAGTACTAATGACAACCCTGGTCATTATTTCATATTTAGACATGATTTTTTACATAAAAATTCACTTAATAGAACCCAGAATATTAAGAGGTCTATTGTATTTGGTGATAATAAACATTACATTACAACTTAAGTAAACAAATACAACATATTTATTGAAAACATTATTTACATGACCAAAACATTCTTTCGTACTTAGCATTGCATGGGATATCCACAGGATCTATATAAGAAAATTGTGATATATAAATCCTAGTAAGGGAGAAGAAAACACATAACCTGAGGAATATAATACACATATGTCAATGAAAATATCAATGGTGCATAATAGAAACATGAAAATAAAGGGATAATATATCAGGATCATCAAAACATGGAAATGTGGCATCAACTTAAATAAATACATAATTAACATAAAGGAATCCGGTAAACCTTTATCCTAACATGTTGGAAAAAATTCATATAAATGAATCATGTAAACCCATATCCCAATATGATGTATCATGATATTAAACATTACCTAATTCATAAGATTAGTATCCGGGCTCATCCTTCATGAACATTTTAATCTAAAGCATAAAGGTTCCACATAGATCATATAAAATGATTCATTAAATTTAATATTATATTCAGTGATAAATGAATATGGAATAAATACATGAAATTATACTATCAATAAGTATATGGTCATAAATTTGAGTATCCTTGAAAATGAAATGGGCATCATATTCTCTTCATGATGATTTTGTCAGGGAAATTCACTGTGCAATTTCAGTAGTAAACGGACGTGAGATAAAAATTAATTAATAAGGTTGATAAGAGATAAATGGATATCTCATAATATATAAATTGAATGGAATGTATGGGGGTTGTATATATACATTTTCCAATACAAGGAATTTGTAAATAGAATGTTTAACATAAGAATGAATCTTTAAGAACAAAGGTAAACGGAATAACACTTTTAAAAATTCAGAATGGTAACAGGTGTACATGGGATGGATTAATGAGAGGGAAAGAGGTATACTATCATAAAAACATAATATGGTGAGAATGGGGGTTCAAAAACATACCCCATAATTTGAAATTGAAAAATAAAAAGGTATAACAATTTAAGGAAACTTGAAAAAAATGAGAAAGGAATAAATCCCTTAGTTTGTTGTGTGATCCCAAAGGCTTGGGAGAGGATTAAGGGGTGCTTGGGGGTGCCTTGTAAAGAATCTAGGGACTGTAAATTCGATTTCGTAAGAGATTCAATAATTTTTACTGAAGTGAAATGGGTTCTTGGGTTGGATTATATAGGAATAGTGGGTGAATTATTTTTTATTTTGGTTTTGCACACTACACACAAAAATATTCAAAACCACAAACCATACCTTGTTTCTTTCCCATGTTTACAGAAAAGGGGTTAAGAAGCATTATTTTATATGGCCAATTTCTGAAAACATCAAAATATTATCCTTGATTATGAGTGTAGAGACCTGAATCTTGACGTACATGGACATTACATTACTTTTGCGGAATACTTAGTACATAACAAAAACACACACACAAGGATCGTAATAGTTTAGTGTCTTTGGAAACTTGGAATATATTCTTCTAATCGTGGTGAAAGATCTTCAAAATCTCCCATAATGATCTTCCTTTTTTTACCAAAAACCATTCTTTATATCCTAGGGAAAAGAAAACATAAAAGGGTGAGCTCAAATGCTTAGTAAGGGTAAACAAAAGAAATATCAATCACATCATTTTCATAAGAACATAACATTTTGGAAATCATAACCTGCAAAAGAGAGCATAATTTCATAACAAGAGATAAATCATAGTAGTGAAATGAAATCCCAATAATCATAACTTAAAACATGAAACTTTGTGGCATACACACATAATCATAGAGAATCATATCTTATTAGTCAAAACTAATTGCCAAAACTATCTTAGTGGACAAAGTCCATTTCTGAACCGAGTCGCCCTCGTTTCAGTACTGTTTCACTGAACTGGTATAACCTACCATTCCAGCCATGTCTATCTCATGAGATATAAAATCATTACCCAATTCATTGGAGGGAGATATAGCTACCACCCATCTCATAATGATACCATTCTTATGTGTGCCACAAAATCATATACCATACATCATAGCATAACCCATGTAATAAAAATGGGATTCTTAAACAACATGACATCATAAAACAATTCATATAAGATAAAGGAATTCATAAAAATATTTCCATCACAACATAATCAAATACATGTAATAATAGGGATATAAACAGAACGCGATATTATCTTAGATGGAAAACAATTTTGATAAAACACTTGAACTCCATTCTTGAGGAATATATTCATTCTACTTCAAAAACACTTTTCATTTCGTAACATGTCATAAAATTATAACTAAAAGAAGTTGATTAAAACTAAACATGAAAACTTGTAAAGTAAGCTTCTTGGAAATAATGTTTTAAAAATCCATTCATGCTGTATAAGTTAAAAAAACATTCTTCATACTTTTGTCGGAAAAGTCAAAAAGTACCTCGTATGAAAAATGACAAAATATTCCTTTTATATCCTTTAATAAAAACTCACCGAAGGGTAAAATTGGATTTAAACAATTGTAGGTGGATGGAAATAATATTACATATTGAGGAAACATGGATGTGGATGATAAAATACACCCCAGTAAATACCAAATTATAATCAATCTCGGATAAAAATGAGATTGTGATATTTCCCTTACCTTGGGTCCGATTTTCTTCGTAAGTGTCCAAACCTCCTGTATAATGATTTAAATAATGTTATTGACTTATTCATGAATCATACTCCTTGTTATGATATCATATATGGTTCACTTATTACTTTATATTACCCGTTCTTTTGTAAATTCCATGATAAACAGCGTTTTGGGTAAAATTGTTTCATTTGTCATCCGTGTTTTGACTTGTAATTATTCATATGATTACATAGATCATGATTAATTAATTCCAGAATATAAAACATGATTTATATATAATATATATGCATAACATACATATATATAATAAATCAATAAATAGAAAGAAATACACCGTTCATGGAGACGGTAGGCCGTACGTACGCATGAACGCTGTTTTCGTTTCCTTATTGAGTTGAATGGAATTAATTAGATGAAATACATATATATACACATAAATCCAGTATAATTATTATGTCATATATTTCATGATTACTTATTATATGTACTTTATAATCATTCATGAATGGTTAAAGTGGAGAATGAATCTTATCACGTCGTGGAGACGGTAGTCTGTACGTACGCACGAGCGATGATATCGTTCTCATGATCATGAGACTATATTGGAGTGTATGTATACTATTTCAGAATAAATATCACTTTAAAATACTCATATATAGTTATTATTTACACCATTATACCCATCCAAGTAAGGTGGTGGTGGAAAATAGATTTCACCACGGCGTGGAGACGGTATTCCGTACGTACGCACGCGCAGTGATTTCGTTTTCTGTAGGATGGATAGATGGTGAAATAGGGTTGTTTCATATTTATAATAACATATCAGTATATGAGTGATACAGATGTTATTAATTCATAATGAAACAACCTATGAAGAAGAATTGGAAGAAGAAATATCGATAAAAGAATCGGTAATGGACATTACCTCTTCTTTGAAGTGCCTCTTTGAGACCTCCTCTTAGGGAACTAAAATTGGTCTTTGAGGAAGACCAGAACCACTAAGATGTTACTAGGGAAGTGTAGAAGATAATTTGGAAGAGGTTTTCCGAGCATGAAGGCTCATGGTGGTGCGAGGAAGAGAGGGATGGGGTGCCCTTTTATAAGGGAGGAGAGGGGCACCTTTGGAATAACTAAAAATATTATTTTATTATAAAGCAAAATTCTGTTTTAAATAGCTCCAAATTGATTTATTTTAATGCTAAGGTGGGTATTAGTCTAAATACTCTCATCCAATAGAATTTAGACAAGTTTAGGTTCCTATTTTAACCTTATCATTTATATTTAACTTTAAGCTAGATAATTTTACTTTTACCGTGTCTTCTTGTTGTTTTACACTATAAGGTTAATAAACATAGTATATCAAGCTACACGAACCCCAATTTGTTTATTATTAATATATATAACTTTATCTACGTCATTTGGCCGAAAATTTTATTTTTAGGAATAAAATAACAATTAATAATATAATATTTGTTTTAAAAACCATTTTATGTCAATTTTGACACTATTTAGTAATTGATTTTTGTGAAAATCATAACTGAATTATTAGATCGAAAAAAGTTACTTAAATCAATACTAACATGTCATATTGACCTATAAAATTAGTGGAATTTATAAAAAGTCTGAAATTATTTTTATTTGGGTATTTATAATATCAATTATTCTAATTTTTCACTATTATGGTAAATACTGCATCATCATTGTGTCATAAATAAATTAATTTATTTAATATCTAAAAATTATAAATAAAATATTATTATGTAGGAAATATATTGATATTTCTAATTAATATTTACAATCTAATTTATCTTATGTATAACCCTATATTAAAAATGTTGTAGTAAATAATCTTTGATTTTAACTCTTTTAACTCTTCTTTAAATTAAATAATAATAAATGTCCTAATATAATACAAGTGAGCCTAAATGGTCATATTCTATTCCTAAGGTTGTTTTTGTCTGAATTACACTTGTCCAATTGAATTAGGACATGTGTTAGGGTAATAATAATATCATTTTTACCCTTAATTACCCTATTTACTTATAACCGTGGTAAAAAAAAGTAAAAAGTTACTATTCACCAAAAAATTATTTTCATCTCATTGAACCACATTTTACTTACTGACATCAACCGTGTCTCTCGGATTTTTGAAATTCCACTCACAGAAGCGGTAATATTATGTTTTATGAAAAATTCATTTTTTTAACTACCACTTAGTGACTTCACTATTCATCAAAAAAATGAATGTTTCTAGAAAAATACCAAAAAATACGCCTAAGCTATATTTGATATTATGAACTCAAAAATGATTTCTATTTGACGAAATTCAAAACATATTAGTTGAATTAATTAATTTAAAAATTAATTCCCATTGTCAAAACAAATAGCCTATTTTTAATAGATAATAACCATCAAAAGATTGACACTTCTTTATGACTGGTTTAAATGTGAAATTACATCCAATGACCATCATTGTAAAAATATATTCTAAATATACTTTAAAACCACTCAAATTAATAATTTATCACTATTAATTATTTCGATTAAAAAAGTTGTTTTTAATTATAATTTAGTAATTTTCACTATTAATCAGAATATGAAAGTTATCCGAAAAGTACCAAAATTTCAACTTAGGCTAAATTCGATACTCCGAATCCAAAAATGAAGTCCATTTTTAGAGCTAAAATTTCTAAAATTTTAAAAGGTGGTTATTACTGTTCATAACGGATAGTTTTAATAATATTTTAATAGCATATCGTTGTTTAGTAAAACTCGGTATTGCGTACGACGCAAGCTATCGAGGAAGGTCGCGATTGCGTGTAATGCAAGGCAAGTCAAGGATGCATGTTGTGAAAGCTCTATTTGGTGTAGCGTACAACATAAGACATTAATGAAAAGAATATTTTTCATAAAATCTTGGGGTGTTACAATGAGGATGTGAGTGACACCTTTAGGGAATGAATTTATAATCATAAAATATTTTACACATTTTTTGGGATTCAATAAGGCTTTATAAAATAAATAAAACTATCTCAAATCATATTATTTTTTTGGTAAAACCTATATTTGGATGATAATACCCATTATAGTATTTATGACATTATTTTGGGGTCATTATGATTTCATAAAACATATATTTTATTTATACAGTATTTAATTTTTACCCAAAAAATCAATTGTCTCATAAAGTTTTGAAAAATTCACTGTTGGATATTTTTAATTTCCTGATTCCAAAAATAATATTAATTTTATGTAATTAATTTTCTAAATAATTGTATTATGACATTTAAAATGAAAACCGACATTTATTTAAAATTCATGGTTTTGAAAAAACAGATTTTAAACCTTAATAAAAATTACATTTAACATCATAAAAAGTTTATACTCATTTATTATTTATTGTTGTAATGTCATAATAATATTTTATTAAGATATTATTTATTTAAACTTTTCATTAACTCGTTAAAATAAGTTATTTAGAAATACATTTTCTCTTCCATCGAATAACAATGTAACTCTTTTAAAACTGATGACCTAATCATTTATAGATAAATAATTGATGTAATCAGTATTTATTAGAATTGTTTAAATAAAATTAATAAAAAATCCTTAATGTATCTATTTCCCATAATTACCATTTATACATGAAAAATCAATTTATTAAATTCTTCATTTTTTATGAAATACTATTCTCATAAAGTAATTGGTGGAATGAGAATTTTATTTATAAAAATGGATTACACAAAAAATAAATAATAGTTTATTATATAACACCATATAAAATCTTCCTAATACCAAAGGTTTCCTATGTTGACATACTCTTGTAGTGGCTCAAGTAAAACCATCTGTGTTGTAATCTCTATTAGCATGTAATTCTCTTATAAGAGGTTTTGTTCAAGAATAATAGTTGAAGCTCATCTTGGGCATGGTCCAGAGTGATGCCCAAAGACACTACCTCCATTCCGAGCTCTGATAAATTAGCTTTGTTCATCCTGAGTCTACTGGATGATTAGATCCTTTCCTTTTTCAATGTCGAAATGATTTCTTAAAAAAATTTATATTTTTATCAGTAGTGTGATCATTGTTCAGTGGATATATTATTAACGGTGATGATACTTAATAGTCATTTAAACAAAATAAAAAAATAGTGCTTGTTTTTTCTATATCCATAGGATATTAAAATAAGGGGAATTTTATTCATAAATCATTGGGTCATTATAACCATCCCCCCTTATGAAATTTCACCCTTTAAATTTTAATTCACCACACTAAAACAAATGAGGGTAACCCTTTCTCATTTAGTCCTCCTATTCCCATGATTCTTCTTCAAACATGTTGTTTCTCTACCACACTTTGACGAGAGGCATTGTCTATTTTTTTGTTCTTTTTCCATATGACCCGAAATATTCACAAAATTCATTTCATAAGAGAATATATTCTTCAATGGTACCACAAATGGATTGAGTACGTGTGACGGGTCAGGTTTGTACTTCCTCAAGAGTGATACATGGAAAAAATCATGTACTTGAGACAGGTTTGGTGCAAGATATAGTAGATAGTCCACTGCTCTAATGCGATCAAGGATGTAAAAAGTGTCCATGTACCTTGACTAAGAATTACCTTCTTTCCAAATCTCATCACTCTCTTCCATGAAGATATAAGAGGAAAACCATATCTCCAACATAAAACTCTTGGTCTCATAGATGGTTGTTAGCAAAGCCATTTTTCGACCCTGAGCATCGCTGATATGATTATGGATGATCATAACCATCTCCATAATTTCATATTTCATATCTAGACCTATAATTTTTCATTCCCCAACTTCATCCCATCATTTTGTTGTTTTTCACCTTCTTTAAATAATGGAATTCATTAGGATCCATTAGTATTTTTGAGTTGAAACTTTTGTTGTAAGAGAACTCTACCAAATGAAGATATCTATCCCATCCTCCTTTAAAGTCCATCGAACATTCTCTCAATTTCTCATTAAGTGTCTGGATAGTCTGTTTAGATAGGCCATTAGTTTGAGGATGATAAGTTGTACTAAAGTTCTTCTCTACATTTAGAGTGTGTTGGAGTCTCTTCCCGAACATAGATGTGAATCTTGGATCTCGATCAGATAAAATTGGTAGTTGTACACCTTGCAGCCTAACCATTTATCTGATGTTTATCCTTTCCATTTGATCTAATGATAAATCCTCTCAAATTGCAATGATGTGTTCAGTATTTGTAAGAGGTTTCACTACAACCTAGATAGCATTGTTTGATATTGAAGTCTTCAGAAGTCCGGTGACAAAGTCCAAGGTAATATTATCTCATTTTCATGTTTTTATGGGTAATGGCTACATCATTCCCTTAGAATCATACCTATAAGCCTTCACATGATCTAATACTAGGCATCTTGATGTATATTTAGTGATCTCCTTCTTCATGTTAGCATAACAAAAATACTCTCCGAGATCCCGATCCACCTTTGTGTTTCCTGGGTGAATAGATAAATTAAAAATATGTGCATCATCAAAATGTTATTTCATTAACCCAAAATTTTATGGAACACATTGTATTGACCCAAATCTCAAAATTCCTTCATCATTCACATTGATCTCTAAGAATTTGTCTTTTAGGATATTTTCTACTTTCCTCTGAATTCCCACATCATCCCATTGAGAATCCATTAACCTCTCTAGAAGAGACGTTTTAGCAATAATTTGTGAGAGGATTGATGATATTCCTTATTTTATGATTATTATGTTCAAACTATTTAATTATATCAATATTTTATCCTTCTCAATTCTTATCAATGAAATAGATGATGGATCTTTTCTACATTGATTGTCTGCCACTTTATTCGCTATCCTAGGATGGTAGTGAATTGAGTTGTCATAGTCTATGATCAGGTCTGTCCATCTTAATTGAAACATATTAAACTCTTTATATGTGAATATATAATTTAGGATTTTTTTTATCTATATATATTTCCCACATTTCCCTAATGAGGTAATTTTCCATATTTCAAAATATAAGACCACAACTACCAACTCCAAATCAAGTGTGGGATAATTATTATCATTAATTTTAAACTTCCAGGAGACATAGATGATGAATTTTCCATTATACATCAACACACATACCACACCCATCTTTAATGCATCGCTGAAGATTAGGAAAATATCCCACCATTTGTGTAGTGTGAGCATAGGGGAATTGATAAGCCTCGTCTTCAACCCCTTGAAGCTCTGTTTGCATTCATCATTCCAAGAAAACATGACACCCTTCAGAGTTTTCTTGGTATGAGTGTATGAAATTTGTGAGAGATTTCTCACAAATCCGCGATAGTATTCAGGTAACCCAATGAATCTATGGATATCCATCAAAGATATTGGCATTGATCATCCCTTAATAAATTTTGTCTTGGAGGGATCCATAGATATCGCATTTATTGTGATGATATTACTAGAGAATGATACTTCCTTTAACCTGAACTCACACTTATTATACTTTTCATAGAGCTTATCCTTTCAAAAGTTCACTAGTACCGTGCTTAGATTCTCCTCATTGTCCTCCTTGATTTTTGAGTATATTATAATATCTTATATAATGACTACCATAAATATCTCAAGGTAATATCTAATGATTATATTTATTATGTCCATGAATATTACTAGAAAATTAGTGAGTCTGAAAGGTATTACTATGAATTAATAGTTCTCATACCTTGTAAGAAAAAATGTATTGGGGATATCCTCCTCAATTAGCCTCGTTTATACCCTGGTCTCAATTCCACTATAGAGAATTATTCTTCTCCATGTATCTTATTGAACAAGTCATCAATTCGTGGAAAAGGATACTTATTCAATATCATTATTTTTTTGAGCTCACAATAATCAATTCAAATGTGTATTTACCCATTCTTATTCTTCACAAAGAGGATGGTTGCACCCCATTACTAAGAACTTGGTAATATAAACCCTTTATCCAGATTCTATTGTAGTTTTTTGTTTTTCTCCTCAAGCACCACAAAATTCATTCTCAACAGATTGTTGGATATAGTCAATTCCCTAGGTATATGATCAATCAAGAATTAAAAATCTCTTCGAGGAGGAAGACCAGGTAATTCATTAAAAATCACATCACTGATTCCCTCAAAATAATCATATCTTTGAGGAAGGTTCCTTCCTTTGACTCGATCATCTGAATAAGATATGCATTCTCATAGGTAATTAATATCCATACTTGAGTTGATGGTGCTAAATAATTTTCATCCACCTCATTGCACTTGAATTGAATTAGAATTCAATTCCCAATATAGAGAGTTATTTACCACACATCACATATCAATGTTGGATCTATATAGGGAAATCCTATCCAAGCCATGAATTTAATCAAATTCCACCCAGGGAAGAATGGTGAGTTTATTATGGATGTTATATCCAAAAAGTTTGATAGGGGAGGAGTAATATTCAAGGGATTCAATAATTTCCCCATTTTATGTTTTCATCAACATCTCTTCTTCCATTCATTATGGTGTTATTTGGATTTTTCTATAAAACATTTGGGATATAAATGAATGCATAGAACTAGAATCAAAATGTATGTTCACAATTATTGAATGAATTGCATGAAATCCTATCACCACTTTATTTTAGGAATCGATTTCATGGTAGTGATGGAAAAGTCTCACTTTTTCTACCTTGAAGGTTATTGGATGCCACCGAAAACTGATGGATTAGGGATCTATTTCACAAAGTTCCATGGTTCTTTGTTGTTTTAATAATGAACAATGTATTGAGGATCGAATGAAGAATTCATTTCCTCTGTCACAATAGCAGGTTTTTTCTTTTTGGAAATCGCTGGCTCAGATCCCATCCATCCCACACTTAAATCATTTCCTCGTACCTTCATGTAATTTCTAGGGTGATTCCTTTCACCCCTTTAGATTGTGGGGTACTGAAATTTTTTATCACGGTTGGATTTATCCATCAAACCACAAGAATTAAATTCCATGTTCCACTTCTAATCTCCATGATACCCCTGAGTTTCGCCAATCACCATATTGACTTTCATGGAACATCAGACCATATCCTCATAGTTGTCAATGTTTTAGATCGTCATGTCTTTCTGTATACAATTTTTTAGCCAACTAAAGATGTAGTCCACCTTGAATTTGGGGGTAACAGTGAAACCTGAGGTGTATCATACATGTTTAGTGAAGATTTTCTCATATTACACCAACAGATTCATCATCATTTTTCTTGGGAGCAAGGAAATTTATTTCCATCTTAAGACGGAGGGTGTGGTGAAATTATTTATCAAAAAATATTTTCTAGAAATACTTCCATACAATATCCTATATATCTTACTCAGGATTCATATTATTTAATCAATTTGTACCACTAATCATATTCACCATCAATATTATAAGAATACAGAAGAACCTTTTCTTGTTAGGAACATTAAATGATGGAGAATATCTTCTTAATGGAGTCAATCCATTATTCGGTAATTAAGGGATCTGATGTTCCATTTAATGTATAAGTCCTTTATATCTTAATTCTCTGGATTATGAATTTTTCATTCTTGGGGGGGGGGGGGATTGACATCTCTCTTGAACATGTATCTATTAAAAACATGACTTAACTAAGAGAGTATCATGACAAATTTTTTGATTACCACTACAATCAGATTGGGCATATCATTAGAATATTCATCACGTTGATCTTCACATCGGTTGTTATCTAGATTCCCCCTATTACTATCCATTTCCTTAAATAAAAGAAAATTTAAGTTTCTATATTTTATAATATTGTTCACATAAATGTAAATCCAATGAAAAATGGATAACTTATTAATTAAATTTATTTCCTTAACTTATGAATTTATAGGCTTTAATCTATGTTATCTATGGTCTATTTCATAAAGTATATTATTATGGGTTTTTTGGTTTTTTTTGTTCAATAATAATTGTTTTTAGTATGATTATAAAATTACCAAATAATATCACTCAGGTGTGTCGAACTAGGAGTGCAGAATGACCCATTGTTGTGAACCAGTTCCCATTTGATTCTATCTCAAAGTGGTGTTTTCGTGTTTTACCCATAGAAACATTTGTGTGAGAATCACCTCAAATTGTTTGTATCCAAACACAAATGTATTTTATTTATACACTACTTAATCTATGCTAATAAAAATTTAGTGATTATATTCATGTACTCAGTCTTATCACTATGGATTTCACAAGTGCTTTCTAATCCTTATCATAAAAATAACTAACCATATCCCTCTAATACCACCTATAACAACCCATGTCTTTATTTCATATTCAGACCAGATTTATTATATAAGAATTCAATTATTACAAAACATATAATCTATAGGACTAGTGTATTTGGTGATTAAGAAAATTATATGAAAACATAATACATAAAATACAACATCGTTATTGAAAACTATTTTTACTTGACCACAACATTTCTTCATACTTAGCATTGCATGGGATAACCTGAGGAAATACATAAGAAATGGGTGAGATTTAAAGAGAAATTAGGGAGTAAAAAAATACATAACATAAAGAATAAAATACATCTATGTAAATATACATGTCAGTATAGAAAAAGAGGAACACGAAAATAAAGTATGATATAACATGATCATCATAACATGGAAATGTGGAAACAACTTAAAACACTACATCATTAATATAATGGAATCTGGTAAACCACTATCCCAAAATGAAGGGAAAAGGACCTACAAAGAAATACGGTAAACCTTTATCCCAACATGACATATCATGATAATAAAAACTACCCAATTCATTGGGGTTCTTTTGGGGCGCAACATTCTTGATCATTTTAATTTCATGCTTAAGTGGTCCACATAGATTATATCACATAGATTCATTCGACATAATCTATTATTCCATGATAAATGAATGTGTATAAATACATGAAAGTTTATAATAAATATTTATATTTTTATAATGGTTAATACCTTTTATTGATAAATGGGCATGGTATTCACTGCACAATAATTTCAGCATGGAAAATCACGGTGTAATTTTTTACAGCCTAACAGTGTGACCTAAAAATTCATAAAAATTGTTCGTGGGAGGGAATGGGGTATCTCAACATATATAAATGAAATTTAAATTATGGTTTAATATAAATTCATGTCCCAAAAATTTATTTTGGATGTAGAATACGTAACATAATAAATATCCTTGAAGAAAGAGGAGAAATGAAATAACACTTATGAAATTTTAGCATGGTAACTGGTGTACATTGGAATGATTAATGGGAGATAAAGAGGTGTACCATCATAAAATAATAATAATGGAAGCATGGGGGAGGATATAAAACATATTCAATCATTTATAATCTAAAAATAAAAAGGTATAACAATATGAGTAAACATGGAAAAAATGAGAATGGAAAGAATCCCATATATGGATGTGTGGTCCCAATGGATTGGGAGAGGATTTTTGGGAGAATGGGTGTGCCTTGGAAGGACTCCAGGGAGTGTAGAGAATAGTTTGGATGATATTCATGGAGTTTTATTTAAATTGAAAGGGTTCGTTGGTGGGATTATGTTGGAAAAGAGGGGGAATTCATTATTATTTAGGTTATGGACAATACACAATAAAATATTCAAAACCACAAACCATCTATTAGTTTTTTCCCATGGTCTCTACCAATGGGTATACTATGAAATTATTTTATAAGGAAAATTTAAAATGAAATTAATATATTAGACATACATATATGAAGGTGAGTCACACCCTCAAAGAAAATAATTTTAAATTCTCAAAATATATTAAACATTTTAGAGGATTCAGTAAGGATTTATAAAATAAGTAAAATTATTATAAAATAAAATTATTATAATGAATACAATATTTTAGTCTTTGAATGTATATTATATTATTTATTACATCATTTTTTGGTCATTATGATGTCATAAAACAAATATTTTATATATATGGTATTTAATTTTTACCCAAAAATTTGAATGTCTCAGAAAGTTTTTCAAAATTTACCATTGGATATTTTCTACATCACGGTTCAAAAAATAATTTTCATTTTATCTAAATAATTTTCTAAATATGTGAATTTTCAATTTTAAAATGAAAACTTACATTTATTGAAAATTCATGTGTTTTGACAAAAATTGTTTTCAAACAATAATAAAAATTACATTTTAATTCAAAAAAATATATACTCATTTATTATTAATAAAATTAATTTGATATTAATATTTTATTAAAATATTAATTATTTCAAAAATCCTGTAATTCATTAATACAAATTCTTAAAAATTTCACTTTCTATTTTATCATGTAAAAATATAACTCTTATTAAATTGATTACCTAATCATTTATATATAAATAATTGATAAAATCATAATTTTTACGAACTTTTTTTATCAAATTATTATTAATAAAAATATAATGTATATAATTTCATAAATATTATTTTTACCTAAAAAATAAATTTTCCAAATTTTTCATTTTTATAAGAAACACAATTCTCATAAAGGAATTGGTTGAATAAGACATTTTTTATATAAATGGATTACACAATTAGAAACTAATAACTTTTTACAAAACCTCTTATAAAACTCACATAAGACATCATGTTAAGGTGTGTGATGGTGACAAAATTTTGGGGCATCTCAGATCACATCACTCAGGTGGTAATCTCTATTAACATGAACTTATCTTGTAGGCGATTCTGGTCAATGTAAATGTTCTGAAGTTCATCTTGGTCTTAGTCAAGATAGAATCTTAGTGATGCTACCCCCATTCTGATCTTTGTAAAATGATCATCAAATGCCCCGAGTATACTAGATGTGGGTATCCTCTCCTTTGTCTATTTCAAAAGAAGTTTTTTAAAAATCTTATATTTATATCAATTTTGTGAAAACTGTTCAATGCCTATATTATAAAAAGTGATGATACATAACAGAAATTTAACCCCAATAATAATGAAAAAGATTGCATGTGTTTTATATATACATAATACATTAATAGAAATGAAATTTTATTCATAAATGATTGGGTTGTTATATTACAGTACATTTTCCTCTAGCTTTCTATACATATCATCTAATAAGTTCTTCCAAAGTATCTCCATAATATCTTCTCTTACAACAATATTTTTTTTTTACATGGTAGATAATGCCACCAAATTCCGTAATTTAGATATCCAACCCATTTTAGTTCCTCCATATGTAAACTTGTAGAATATGGTGGTCTTTAGTGATTTAAACATCAGCATTATTGTCAGAATCCACACACCCCTATAATATCCTTTCTCAAATCATAGATATACATCCTTAATTCCCTTTATATACCACAATATCAACTTCTCATATTCCTAATTCCTAATTTTAGGTTATTTCATGTATCATCTCATAAATTTCAATGTTTGAGAAATATCATGTCAAGTACAAACCATAGCATAAACCAATCTTCAAACAACTGATCCATAAGGATTCATAATAATTTACTAAAAATCACAAATATTGGGTGATTTTACTTTTTATAATCTAAAATGGCTAGCCATGGGAATAGAAAAACATTTTTATCTAACATATTAAATATTATCATAACCATTCCAACGTAGTATGTATGTTGTAACCTAAAACATCCAACTGTGAAATCTCTCATATTCTAGATCCTGAAAATCTTACTAGCTTCTCATATACAAAACATCTTGAACTCCACAACTAAATTCCATTTTATCTCCACAATAATGTACATAACTGATTCTACAATTATCATTTTTTCCATATATTGAAGAAAAGTAGTGTATATGTTACTAAATAACTTAAAATATCTTCACTGATCCATTTTTAATGATTTTATTTCACATTTTCTCATGAAATAATTGAAATTCATATTCTAAAACATAGGTTTCTGATTTGACAAATATAATGTTGTACAAGGATTTCACACCAGGTATTCCTTCCCTAGATCTATATATCCATATGGATTATACATATAAATTGTCTCATATACATCTCCACATACTAAATAATTATTTACATAAAGTTAAAAAGGATGTAAATCCACTAATTATGTATTAATATGAACCACTTTGATGGGGTTCATCATCACTACAGATGAGAAAATTTCAACAAAATCAACATCATCCTTCAGTTGAAATTCATTCACCACTATAATATCTATTTACCTAATCTCCACGATACAAATTTATTCAATAGATCTATCACTTATTATGGAAATGTTTTCTTCATTTTCATTTTCATCAAACTCCTATTTAATTAACCCCTTTAACAACATTTCCTCCTCAAATAATGTTAGATATTCACCATTTGTCTATAAGAAACCATTGCATGGAAGAATAATACCACTAATTAGGTGATTTAATCCTTATTTTTTTCAACAAATCAATTTGAAGTGTGGGATACACTCATTCTAGCATCAAATTTTTTTGGTAATCTTTTATTTTACCCTTTCTCCTTACATTATGATTCTTTATTCCCACCATCATTTTCAAAAACATGACTACTCTTATAATTAAAACCCTCATTGAATGTCATGTTATTGTGATTAGAAAACATCTTGTTCATAACATTATATAAGTGATAACCAGAATCCTAATCACTATAGCCAATAAATAAGCATGATTATAACATAGAATCAATATTATTCATTACATTAGCATCTATATGTATAAATTCCAAACCACAAAATACTCATAATTGATAGATATGTAACATATTTCTTAAATAGAGACTCTAATTTATAGATTCTCACATTATTACAAATGGTCACCTATTCTTCACTTATAATATTATATTCATATCCTCATCCTAGAAGGTCTTGGGTAATAACCCTTAGTGAAACATTAGATTATTTTCATGTTCATTCAATGTCTTCTTTTTCCTTTCAGTCACACAATTCTATTTTAGTAAACTTATAATATTATTTTCCTACATAATTACATAATTATCATAGAATTATCTAGTCTCTTTACTTCCTAACTCTCCTCTATTTTTAGATTTCATTTATTTTATATTTGATAGTAAATCATATCCCACTTTTGTATTTCACTTCCAAAACATGGTAATTACATAAAATTTTATATTAAGAAAATATACCCTTACCATCATTTTTCATTCACTAATTAATGTCACATAATATAGTGACCCAACAAGGGAATGCACCAATGAATGAAACAATACATTAGTGTCCACCAGGGCATGCTTCTTTTCCAATGGTGTAATGCCTCCTTTTTTTACGATGGATTCTTTTTCTTTCCAGATATACAATATCCACAGAAAACGTATTTAAAAAATTCATCTCTAGTACAATTTCATTTATTTCTAGGACTATTATACAATTCTCAATCAAGTTTCATATCCTATAATTCTAAATGTGTGTGTCCCCAATAGATTATTTTATGACATTAAAGTATTTGAAATTTTTTACTATATTGTATAGAGTTTTAGTATTTAATATTTATGTTATCACCATACCTCCCTCAGTAATTTTCCATTAACAAAATTTGAACATTGTGATAAATTATGAATCATCTAGTTACCTAATAGAATATAATCATTCTCAATCCAACAATATATTTTACATTCACTATCATGTGAAGACATCCAATGTTGGTTTTTATTTAGGAATCACCTTTTCCTACAATCTACAAGCGTTTATCATAATTATGATATACTTATACCAAAATTATAGAATTATAATTATTCAAATAATCCTTATCAAATTTTTAAAGAATGATACATATTATTATAGAAAAAAGACATAATAGGGTTATCCACACTGATTATTAATACATCATCAATTCCTTCAGCTTTTATGTTTGTTGTGTTGTTTTTCTGTGAAAATTATTTTTATCTCCACTAAATTTTGATGTGTCCTTTATTCATAAAATTTTAGTAGTAATGATTGGAACCTTTTAACTTATTTATCTCTTTCTATGTGATTGTAATCATCTCATGTTATTATTTAACTATGCATATCAACCAATTCATATATATAAAAATCATAGAATCATGCTGATTTTCATCTCTAAATATCCTCGCTAAGGATCAAGCATTTCACATAAATCATTTTACACTTTTTTACATCCCAAGTATTAGCTCACATTTTATATAGTATCACCACATCTATAATTTAATTAATATAGAAAAACTAATTCCCAATCCTCATCATCCAACATAATTATCACAAGTAAAATTCTATAGTTATGGTATTGAATTTGATGATGTGATCCATAACCATATTCCTTTAAATCATCATTATATTTAGTATTCATCACATAAGGTACACTTTATTCAATGTATATGAGTTCACATAACTATTAATGAGATATTTCTTCAACAAATACTGAATCTTCTCCTATATGAAGCTAATCAACATTTTCATCCAATGTAAGGACCCTAACTCTAAGATCCTATCAATCCAGTAGCTCTCACTTAATCTTATCCATCTCTAATGGTATGCCACCTATAAATTGATGTGATTATTTATTAGATAAATGGAATGATAACTTTTTGTACCCTAGTAATAGAGATCATATATATTGATGTAATTTTTTTCACCTCTCATTCCCCCATATTCATCATTTAATTTGAGAAATATAACCACAATATTTTAATCTCTGGATCTAATAACTATTTTTTGTATAAATACCATGTTACTATAGAATCACAAGGTGAAAAACAAAAACCATTTTTTTATAATAAGGGTAAAATGGAGTGAAGAAAACAATATGAATAACATCACAATCATATAATTTATATAGTTTTGAAAAAATCCTCACAACAATGAGTTTTTTATTCATGCATTGGCTCCAAGACATGGTACATCATGGTGTTGTGGAATTGGGAGATCATATGAAACGAGTCATATGAATCCTTTTCACTTAAAATGTCATCATAGATAATGGGTATTGGAATTAATTTTCGACATATTTATACAAATGTTGAATGTTTATATATCTAAAATTTTATAAAAAAAATAATGGGTCTGTTTGTGCATGACTGAATCATCAAACACACTCAATAGTAAACTCACCATATCCATTGACACCTTTAGTATCACTACCTTCCAAATATTTAATTATTATCTTTTGGAAATGAATGTAAATACTAGATCCTATTATTGAGAAACTCCATTGTCCACCCTGATGAACATAATTCTCATATAATTGGGATAATTTTTTTTCACCCATCCGATTCAAGAGGAATATTCGGATGAAGATAATGATAATGAATTCATTAATTTTATAAGATTTTGGACCATTATATAGAGATTTGAGAGTAATTATGAAATCTTTCTCCACCAATCCCACATCTATGCTCTTGATGTAAGGGAATTTTCCCTCTAACGAGAACAACTCCAAGGGTGTTATCTCTAAAAAATATATATATTATCCTAATATTTTATTATATGAATTACATTTTTTTAGTGGGGTGAGAATTCATATAATTTTATTATTGTAGTTTAATTTATCCATTTAATTTTAAAGCTAATTTGTGTATCCAAAAACATTCAAGGATCAACAACAACAATCCATCTAGTAGAAAAATTTTGTAGGTACCACTGAAGTTTCTCAAGCTCATCTGGTTAGGCCCTCCATGATTCATATTATGAAGAAAACCATAGAGACAAAAAAGAATCCCCTACTCGTGGACTTATAAAATTTAATTAAAATTATCAATTTTACTGGCCAAACACTCAATCCTAATCATGCTCTTCATATTGAAGGTGATTTTTTAGACTCTCATTATAGCACCGGAGATCCCTCTAGTGTTTGAGTGTGAGGTGTCTGCATTATATGATTTCCACTTATAAGAACCTCTTCATGGGTAATACCAGAACTTCACATTCTTATTTGAGGATGATGATGGATAAGTCATATAAGTCCTCATATACCCTCTCTTTGTCATTAGAATGTTCAACTGGTTATGTCCACAAATTTTTTGTGGTCATAAGATCTCTGATCCATATCATCCTAACCCAAACATTATTTATTCTAGGAAACATAGATGTATATATGTACTAATATTACCTAATAATCTATGGTTATTATAAAAGTGAGTTGAATAATTTTTTAAATATTCAGCGAAAGGCACAATTCAGTTATCTGGTTTCCAAAAAAATGCATGGTTGTATCATAAGACACAACCTTCAATGAATGAATGGAAAGGCCCTGGATCCATCAACATGTGGTTTTGTAATCATATCATATCAATGTTTCCTTATGTACTCACATAATGGTTTATTTGGTGTGATCCATGGTGTTGGAAATCAATTTGACTCATATGAATCACATTACCTTCATGTAGAGTATTACAAAAATAAAGGAATGAAACCCCATGTTCAAGGAGATTAGTGTGATAATACTCCTAATAATTTGATATCCACCTCGATGGAATAATGGGATGAACAAAAGGGTATTTTTATACGTCTATTCCACTATCTAGAAATAACAAACCTAGAACTCATGCACAAGGATTGTTCCCATGAAAATGGATTTCAATCATATCGCATCTTACTAAAATGATGGAAAACATCCTCTAAATACAAAAAATCACACTTCCATCTCATACCATAGAATTATTCTAAGGTCATATAATCAATTTATATGATTTACCAGATAACTAGATTGAGCCACTATAAGTCAACCAAGACACAGTTATTGAACATCATTAGTATATATCTCATAATATAAAACATTTAATTGGATCCATAGACTCCATAATCCTAGTATATATAGAACTATAATACTCATTATATAATAAAAAATATCTGCCTCTTTCAATGGGGAATGATTCCAAATCAGAATGACCTTTTTTACGATGTTTTATCCTCCTTATAATCTACATGATTCTCATGAAGAGTACTTGGAAGAAGTCACTCCTTTATTTGAAAGTGGAATTTTCACCCCCTTAAATGAGCCACTTCATTTGAACCTTGATACAAAGGAAAATCATAGGATAAAATTAATCAAAACCATCATTCCCATAATGAATAGTATCAGGACATCACCTTTTTGAAGTATTATGAAGCCATCATTTTATGCAACTACAAATAGGTGTCCTAGATTGATCACCATTTAATTTCCCATGACTTTTTCCTTTCCAATGTCCACCATGGTTTTAAATAGCCTCCAAGGAAGGTTAATCCCTCTCTTGGTATCATGGAAAAATATAAAGTTGATTATATAATCAAATACAAAATCACCATGGTGGTGTTCAGTACACTATGTTCCTATACATTGTTGTCCCTATAAAAATAAACACAAAAACATTCAGTCAATATTGACCTACAAGACCTCAACATCAAATTTTTGAATGAAAAATTCCATATCCTGGTTTTATAGTTTCTAATTAATGAAACCACAAGATTCCAATCCATTACCTTCATTGAAATACATTCTAACAAAAAAAAATTTCTATTCCCCCATATATGAAGAAAAAAACTTATTTAGAGAAAACCAAGGATCTTATCACTACTAAGTGAAGTCTTTACTATTATGAAAAACTAGAGTAACCACCCATTTTTTCATACATAATATCATAAATCCACACTTCCCCCCATAATAATGATAGTGAAATATTAGATAAATGATTTAGTGGTAATATAAAACGAAATCCACCTCTATCTTTATTTTTTTGAGAAATATTTAGATATGTTTCATCCCCATCATCAGAATATAAACCCCTTAATGAGTGAATTCATGGTCATCATTGATAAATTCATTATATTTATTTCTGATAAAGAGATATTGAAATTGACCCAATGAATATCATGGACATCATAAAAATTTCACCACCACATGATCTAAGATAGTTGTGAGTATTTTAAGGATCTCATAATTATTATTATTATTTGTTTTTTTAAATCTAGAGGGAAAATGTATTCTATGTTCCAAGATAATGGAGAACAATGTTTTATATCAGGGAGAAATTTAATGCCCTATTATATTTGATGATATCAAGCAATATCTACTATATCCAAAAAATATGATGCCTTCTTTATGAGATAAACATTTATTCCCATGTGTGAGAGACCTATAATAATCCATTAAAAGTAGAATCATAAAATAGAGTCATCCCTTGAGTGTAAATAGAATTTCCAATAAAATCATAGTCAAATGATTCATTACACCAAGACTAAGTACTCTCATATTGGGAAATGATCCCTTTCCTTGGTCTTCATTGTCTATAATATGCATAACTATATATGAACCATGATATATAATTGACATATTACAATGATCAGTTAAATTAAATTATCAAACATACCATAATATCTATATAAATAGTGTAAAATGTACTTATCCAGTATAAAAACATAAGATTTATCCCCATAATATTATCAAGGGTCAATCACTAACATATTCTCTTTCCACACACCCAAATCTAGAATTTCATCCCATAGAGGTCACATTTCCAAATGAATAAATTCATTCCATCAATGTGGAAACTCTATTCTAGAAGAATCACTTTTATAATGTGTCCTTATGTATTAGTTGGAATGGGATGAACAACACTAATCTCAATTATTATGGACTTGTATTTGACTTAATAGTTCCATTAAAGGATCTCATGTGCAACCCTTTCCCCCAAATAAAAGAATGTATCATCAATAAGTCTATTATTGGTCTCAAGATATCCCTTGAGATTGAGGTCCCACAACTTCATATGAAAGGAAACTCTAAGCTAGAAATTAAGTATATCACTTGTGAATACATTATCATGAAAAATGAATCATTCCTTTTCTCAATCACACCGATTATTTGATAGAAAAAATTCATTTTGAGATATGGGTGACTCATGTCTCATAATCTCATAATGATCATGGAGATGTTCTGTAACAATTCATTACATCCCATATTAAGTTAAACAAGGGAATTTTGGTCATCAATATAGTTCATTGAAAAGTGACTACTCCCACCATCTTTTATGAAAAGAACATTTTAGTGAACTACCACACCATAAGATGTTCTAATATAGGGAGAAAATTCAATGTGATAAAAGAAGATACTGATTGAAAAAAAATAATATCATTGATTACCACCAATAAGAACACATCAATTAACTAGAGTAGATTAAGAACAAATCCATCATCGATTCAATGAACAACATTCTCTTTGAATACCCCAACATAGATAATATCATATATATACATATATTAAATGGGATACTTCTCAATTTCATTCTATTAATTTAAATTAATAAATTTTTCATGTTTTTTATATTGGGGAATGTGGAGTTTAATAGATATGACTGAAAATTTCCCATCAGATTCAATGATTTAGCTATTTATGGAAAACCATGGTTTAAAGCTGCATAGGATTCACTAAATTGACTCATATATTATAGGTCCACAAGCACATTATTTATAAACATCCAATTATTCTCAACACTATTATGTATTCTTGTCCCATTGTTTTTTTGGTTATTTCTAGTGTGGATCCATACCCTCCAAAAATATCACGATAGTTTAGGTTCATCCTTACAAACCATTATATCATCCCAATGTTATCTAAAACCATACTCTTGACAAAGTTAATTAAATATTCTATAATAGTGTTTGTGAAATCCCATATCATTCAATGATTCAGTATCCCACACAACATTCTCATAGATAATGGAATAAAATTATGTATGACAAAGATAAATAAGGTCTATAAAAAATATTCTATATAACCACACACATTTCTTACATGGGTAGGTGAATATAAATATTTGGTAATTCTAAAAAATCCACTCTAACATTAGATATAATATTATTCATTAATATTGGATGATGTGGCATGACAATATCTTCAATTCTATAGGGATATATTATATGATGATTTGAACATCCATCAAGACGGCTCGTTATTCCACAATATATTCAATTAATTTAGTTCTACAAATAATGGTCCATCTATTATCACATTGAAAACATTTATACATTTTTTTCAAATTAGATAAAATATTCCATTTTTTTCTGACCAATATGGAATCCTTTTTGAAAAAGATTCAATGTATGACCCAATATTAATGTCCAACAACATATAGTGTCTCGATGATTATGCAAGAAGTTTATCATCCACTCATTATTACATTGTAATCTTTTTTTGGAATTAAGGGAAAAAAATAATACCATGTGGAAAACCCTTGAAGCTATATCCTATATGGGAATAACCCTCTTCCATTCCCAAGATTTACTCCAATGATGTGTAAACATGGATGAAGAGTGTATCACCAATCCCACCAATGAATTCTTTATAAGAAAGTACTTTTCATAAATTATTTTAATGGTCAATAAAACCTTATTACAATAATATAAACTATATTGTATATATCACTATGTATGACTATAAAATGTTAGGAATTGGTACTCATTATAGAATAAAAAACTACATGGAACACCAGTAATCGTCACATGAATTTAAATTGATTTAATTACATCCTGACTACATGATGTTAAAATAAATATTCAAATTATACTCTATATGAATTGAAACTTCATGGAACTAGAATTTATCCCATGAACCTAAACTACATGGCACAATGGTTCTCATCACATGACCATAAACTGAAAAGAAATTCCATGTTCCAATTGTAAGATCTTAAACTTTGTATCATGTAATACTCACTCTATGTGGTAATATTCATGAACAAAATCCTCATTGATTGATGTTGAACTGCATAATCAGGTCCATTCCACATGATTATTAACTTATTATATATGGTCATAATTGCATTACAAATATCTGTATGGCGTCAAGGTTATATTGTGTGATCTTAGTCTAAGAATCATATCCTCCCCACTCTATGATGTTAAAAATATATTTAATTTCGTTTTACATGATATAAAATTGAGATACCTAGGTCCTACTTTCATGACCATAAATTCCATTTCTAACAAATTTCAATATGATTCATGAATAATATAACAAAATCATCATACTTTACCTAGGGAAAATAAAATACTTTGTTGGTCATCAACATAACTATTATTTCAAAAATTACATGTTTCTTGATTCCCATTATATAGGATATTTATTGATTTTAACATCCCCAACCAAATGCCTAACTAAGAATCCCCCAGGGTGCACACTTTTTTGTGATGATCAATACTCATATCTCAGGTAATTTTTGCGACCTAACATTATAATGGAACTTCTCTTAGGCGATATGGTTGATGTTTTTTGAACATTAAACCGGATAGCCACCTATGGTCTATGAATAATGACCACAAAACGTTTGTGAAAGTTGTGATGGAATATATAATTTTTTCATTAGAATTCCCAATTCATTTCAATTATAAATTACCCTTCTCAATTTAGATATTCATTACTCCCTCAGTCCAAAAGCCATGTCCCCAAATAGAAGGAATCTATCCCCATGATTATCACTTCACCCTATCTCTTTGGATTCACACACATTTTATCACTTATATATTACCCTAAATTATACAAAAATTGATCACACATGTTTCTAAAAACTGGACTGAACCCTCTTCTCATGTCTCTCATTGGATTGAATCTCGCCTATACTACTATATATCTTTGATGAGGACAATTAATTGAGATGTATCATCAAAAGTGTTGAACACTTCTTGAACATCATTTTCAATTTTCCATCACACATTTTTTCTTCCAAGATATGAATCTTTTACAACCTTTCAGGTAGAAATGCATTCCCCATTAGTGATGATAGAAAACATCAAAGTCCTCCATCCCTTAAGGGTACACATCAAGGAGAATTCATCGCAACCACATGATAGGTATCATGTTTTAGATATATGGTCAGTGGTTGAACCAAATTATTTACCCCATAATTGATGTTTTGGTAGTGGAAACTATGTTTTGTACATTGTAATCTGTTATCCTCCTCCCATTTTCACTCTATTTGTTTTTCAAATCCTTTAAGTTGTGATTTTCATTGAGTATATCTTCCTCTCTTCTAGTAGAATCAAATCCTCAAAGTGTTAACTCAACATGCATAATTGGATGTCTGTAGAGAAAACCAATCATGTACTATTTTCACTAAGCTAGATTCCCTCTTTATTGGTCACATCGTATGGTTGATGTAACATACTGACCTCAACCCATTATCTCATGTGTTTCTCTCTCATAAGACATGGATGATCTAATTTTTCTACTTGATTTCCACAAAAATCATGACTCACGTGTTATTTTTTGTTTTAATTGCTATTTTCCAACATAATAAGGGAATGTCATGTTCTCAATTAGGAAATGGTATCTCCATACATGTCTCATGATTTTAAACAGAATGGTCTTCATCTTGGATGCATTATATTAAAAATCATCACAATATATGAATCATATCCTTAAACTATATTTATAACCTTATGAGGTTTTCTTTGAAACACTAGGCTCTCAATTCATGGTGGGGTTTTATTTACCTTTCATATTTCAAAGAGTATATTTCTCCATTTTTTTCAAGGATATATGACCATAAATAATTGAAATACACAATTCGTCCTCATTGAACTACATTAAACTACATTTTCAATATCCTTGACATATGATGTTGAATAGCATTGTATATTCCCCATTACATGACTTGAAACTATCTGACATTATTGATCCTTGACCGTAAGAACACCCACATAGTCATGTTGTTGGTCTCCCACCACACCCCCATGTATAACTATATTTGTCTTGATTATGATATTAGGGGATATCTAGTGATTCCCATACCCCTAATCATTGGCCCAAAAAAATACATTATCTCAACTTCCCACATTCTACTCTCAGTGATGAGACTTCTATTGGTCCCTAAGAGGTTCTAGTTTCCCCAAATTTCCTCATTGAAGAACCCATCATTTTTTTCTAATTTTATTATAATGATTAAAATATTTGTGTAAGCTCTCTAAGTTAGAAATACATTTGGATTGATACTCATAACACACAATACATAGTGATGTCTGGATCTCCTATCTGGAGGTCAGCCATATTTCCTCCAATTACATCTTTCATGACTTAGTTCGTGATACCCCTTTTGTTAGTTTTACCTTTCCCACTAAAAATTATGGGAATTTCATAATCTATGAGATAAGGTCAATTTTTTATTACATTAAATGTATGCCTCATCATCCATGAATCACAATGTTAAACTATGTCCAAACTTTAATAAAGTCCATATATATCAACTATATTCCATTCCATTCACATCAGGTTTACCTGATTTTGTGCTTTTTATATCATCTAAAATGGCCCTTATTAGTTAATTAATCACGATATTTATTTGAATACATCAACACTAGAGATGGTTCATAATTATCATTATGATTTTATATCATATTGGTTTTACCTTTTCCCACATATTCAATTCCTCATGATTATAAACATTGTGTGTACCTTCCATAGGTCCTTTAAAACAAAATATGGATATGATGTTCATGAAAAGGTTTTCACCTACCCATTACTATTTAGGTTACCAAGGTTTCCACATTTTGAGTTTTATGATACTAAACTTGTGTAAACCTCTTGTAAAACCACCATGATCATAAACAATGTGCACTAATTTCTATGTTTTCCTATAATGAAATTGTTTCATCGATTAAAATAATGTTTTCCACACTCCTCCTCCATGTAGACCACATCACCCATGGTCTAGAAATCATGCACACAAACTATGCACTTCTACCTTCGAGGTGTATAGAAAAAATAATGTTTTATCACATTTTAGTCCTAGTTATGTAAGCTTTAAAGGGTATTTAAAAAAAGAAAACACATAATCCCGGATCAATGAAATTTAATTATGAACCTTAGTCCATACCATATAACCTTAAAGTACATTCCATTTCACTTGTGGTTTTATACATTATCATTTGGAAACCCATATAAAATACATTTTTCCACTAGTCGGTGATACATAGGCTACCAAAACACCCTTGGTATGAGATATATAGATCCCAAACTTGTATCATCTCATTTCCTGAACAATTAGAGCTTAAACTAGTAGAAACCCATGCTATAAATTCTATGAAATTAAACATGGAATAATTTACCTATAGGAATTAGACCCTGTAATTTACACTCAAATCCCATTCCTTGGGTATACTCCTATCCATTCCATGAAATGATTCTAACTCTAAAGGGAACATAGTGATGTCGGGAAACCTTGTCCTAGACCTAATAAAAAAAATATTCCCAAATAAATCCTAGAAAATAGTATTATCCTTTAACTCATACCTATCCCCCATGCTCACCCACCTATATGTTGATTGCCTATTTTTTGTGAATGAGCCCGGTCTATACACGATATTCTATGGAGTTACATTGTGATGATGAGGCCATACAAAAATCATGTCAGGCCACCTACATCCCTTCCTTAAAGATCATCTATACAGTTCACCAAAATCTCCTGTAGATGAGTGAGATCATTAAAAAGATTTTTTCGAACCATGAAATATAGTGGATTGATTGTTTTTTTGGGATATATAGTCGTTACTAGATCTCCTATCATGAGATCAGTCACGGATTGTCAATATCTCCCATCACTTCATTCTATGTGACTCCATAGTCATGTCATAGATTACCACATAGTGCTAGGATGAAGCTACCATCCAAGTGAGTGAAACTAATTCCATGACCCTAAGTATTAAACCATATTTGATACATTTGGACCTTAAACTATATGTACCTTCAGGAAAACATCTTGTGTAAACATCATGATTTTCAATTCATGTTTGGTTATATTTTATTATGATGGATATATTGTCTCCATTTTTTTATAATCACTGGGAATATCAATTCTATCACCCACTTGTTAAAATAATATGTCATTAAAACATATCCTAATGGTATTAATAGATAATAAATAAGATACCCAAGGAAATTGGTATAATGTATTTTCATGTTGATACCCCCAAAAGGGAAACCTTTGTAAAATCGAAACCTTTATTCTCTAAAACATCCTATTACAAAACATGGGTGAAACATAGAGAATGAATGGAAGAGGTACAAATACAATGTGGAATATCATATAGACCTAGAAAATTCTCATCTAGGTTTATTAATCCCATTGGTCTATTAAAAATATAGAGTATATATAATCACTTCAATTCCTTCATACTTACCAATATGAATTTAAAATTCCTAACATCTCATTCTCCCATTATAATTTGAATCATAATGATACTATTCCTAGATATATGACCTTAAAAGGCATAACCCTTATCTGAGTCTCATGAAATTAAACTAGGAATACTCTAGTAAAATCTATACAATCTTAAATTTCAGCAACCCCTAGTCCATGTCTTCATGAACAGAAATGGAAAATCTATATAATAAAATCTATGAAAACAGAAATATTTATACCCCCTTTATAAATGTATTGAAAACATAAACTATGCAACCATAAACTACGAAACTTTATATATATTTATAATATCCCTATTGCATAATTATTGAATCTTATTATCAGGTCTTTTTTGGTTGGAATTTTACTCTATCCCACATTCTGACATTCCTTACACCTTTCCTACTATTCCCCATAGATATGATTAATATATAACTGAATAACCTTAACAGTGATCAAACTCCTAATTTGGAATCCATTTATTTTAAAAACACAATTTGTGTCCCCTAATTGAGATTTTAATATATATCCCTGATTTGTGAATTAATTCTCATAAAGAGATGAGATATTTCTCTAATGGACAACCACATATCTATAATACATACAAGAGAGGAACCATTCATGAAACCTATGAATATAAAATCTTACGGTAATGGAAATGAGTTCCAAAGTATATCCTCTCATACTAGGTACACATCACAGAGGAAGAATTCACTATGGTAATGTGATGTTATACATGTTTCAAACTATTTCATTGGTCATCCTCAAACCATATTCCCCTATATATCGATTCAAGATCATAGAGGCACAACTTATATTTACCAACATTCCCATTGCTCAAAAATAATTATAGCAAACATGTAGTTTCCATCCCAAATGAATCATACACATTGATAGAATGATCGAAACTCTTAGAGTTGTGAAAACCCAATTCCATCATCCTCCTGGGTTTCCCTCATTTTGTCCAATGAAATATTACAACCTTATCTAGTACCCCACTATATAATATTGTCACATCATTGGATTTTATTTTATTATCTCCTGTTTCTTTCAACAAGTATAACACATGTGGATTTATATATGTTTTTTTATTATTTTCATACTAAAATGATTCAGAAGAAAAATAAATGATATTGTAACAAAAATATACTATTATTACATTAACATATGATGATATTCATCCATAGATTATAGTATGATATTTTTATAAAAATAACCCCTATTATAATGCTTATGTTATTTACTTTTTGATTTTGTTCCACTACTTCCAAGATGATTCAATAGATTGTTAATTCCTAGAAAAATCAACCATTTCCTCATTTTCACGTAGAAATTACTCATCCAACCACACATCAATATTATCTTGTTTAGCCCTATACCCTACTACTCGGGACATTGAATGTGTCAATTTGGACTTCGAAGGTTTGAATTTTAACACTAGCGGACTATTAGTCTTTTCATTGGAAGATACAGTGGCCTATATTTTATACTTATATTCTTCAAACATGGTGATCCCTTGATTGTCCTTATGATGATATATTAGCGGTGTCAAAAATACTACAACTCTAAATTCTCTTGCTCAGCCATGAAATCTGGATCCTATAAATATAATGAAATAATAATTAAATCCACATATACCTAGGAACACCTTTAAATTGAAAAGATATTTCATATATTCTCTCACCTATCCAAATGAAATGAAGGTGGTGATGTTTCAAACATTCATTCAATTCGTTATCAACATCATTTGTGTTTGTTGGTTTTTAAACACCTAATGTTTTTATGAATATGTTTTATTAATTAATTAAATTTCTCTAATGGCTCATGTTGCATGATACACCAATTTAATATTTAATTATATAAAATTCCTTTTTTACTTTTAGATTAAGTGAGACACTAATTTTCCTCATGTTATAAAAAATTTTTGAGTTTCCTTAATTGATAAAATTACACTCAAGACAATGCTTTAGCGAGCAACAGTATACTATTAATATTATTATTAAATTGTCGTCTACTTTTAATTGGAATGGATAGAATGAATTTGATTAATTAAATAATAAAAATATGGTTTATTAATGTCTAAAAATTAACAATTAGGTAACCAATTAATTATAAATTAATGTAATAACTATTTAAAAATAATTAGACTACATTTCTAAAAAATTATTTTTCTTATATCAAACATGTTTTATATCAATAAATTACAAAACAAACTTTTGATGAGTAATTTTAAATAAATATATATATATATTATATTCAATAATATATTTAACATTCATATGATGTTTTCTCTAGATAAAGAGAATAAACCAATTTTTATGCATAAAATATGTATTTTTCTAAAAGGCACTTTTATCAAATTTTAATAGAGAAATTATTTTAAAAATATTTTTTTCAAAATGTTTTAAATTATATTTGAAAAAATAAACATCACATTTGAAATCATATCCTCAAAATTATCATAGGTTTATTTTTCGTTACTTTCCTGAAACATTTCATTTTTTATGAATACTGAACAATATATAATTTTAATTGAAAATTGTCTCTTACTATAATTTATATATAGTGATATTTTTTTAATTATTTATAAAGTAAATTTAACTCAATTTTTAATATATTAGTCTAATTCAGTTCATCAGAACTAATTTCACAATGAAATTGGATTTAAAAACATTGTAAACATGAAATCTTATTCTCTTTAAAACCCCTCTCTCTCAACACATCTATAATATTAATTTAAAATTTATTTCTAGCACTACTATTATTCTAATTTGTAAAATTTTTATTAAATATTTATAATCTAAATAATTTATAATTTTTGAAACGTGAAACTTAATTTTTGTTTAAAATTTTTAGTGAAAATAGTTAAAAATATTTATACTGATTATGGTAAAAATATAATTACTTAGTCGTTAAACATATGAGATATGGTGTAAACAAACCCCAAAACTAATCCAACCCCCATTAAATTGACATATTTTTTCCATATTATGTCTAAATATATATTTTGATCCATTTTTAATAATTTGTAAATATGAAAAACACTTGTGGAATTCTCTCTTTCCAAACATTATAGTTTTTACACTCTCCTCCCTTATAAAAGGCAACCCAATATATGCCGCAATTCACTCATATATAGAAAATTTCATTGCCTAAATAGGACCAAATCACTTCCCAAATTTTTTCTCCTAATACATTGATCCTGAATTTGTTGAGAAGGATAACCAAGGAAAGACTTTTCTAGTAACCAAATGGTGATACCTAAAGAATAGGTAACATTCATTAATGAACGTTTTTAATTTACTTATTCCTCAAAAGAATTAAATTATTTTTATTTAATGATTATATAATAACATTATTATCATCAAAATACTTATATTAATGTTATATTTAGGTTATACACAACAAAAACACACACTTTCATCAAATTGGTTACAAAATAAGTGTTTGTACGTATGACGTACTACCGCCACACAAACATATGTCATTCATTTTTATATTACCACCTATCATTATCGAGAGTGATGATAGAAATTATATTTATATATTATATAAATTTATGATGTTTATGATGTTATTTTGATTTTTAAAATTTCATATCACACATTCTATCATGGTTTCTACTTTGTGGAATAGGATAACGTTGTAACTATGTACGGCGGACTACCACCGCACGAAATGATTTGATTCAATCATTATTTACATGGAATGTAATAAGGATTTTTTTATTATAATTATATGTTAAATATGAAATAAAAGTTATTCTACAACAATAACCTATTATATAATTTTTTTCTTTCTATCAAACATGAAATAATAACATCGTTCATGGGTAAGTATAGCCTATGGTCTCCATGAATGGTGTTATTCATTTCTTATTTCTATCTTTTATAGATTATAATAAATATATATATAATGAATATATATATTATATTTATATCATTTTTATCATTATATAGATGATTAAATTATTATCTATGGTTGATTACTAAGAATAACAAGTATAAACATGTAAGAAAAACAAAGCTGTTATTACTTAAAACGTAATGTTTACTTGGAATTGTTAATAAACTAGTAGTATAATGTCATAATTAAATAATATATGGAATTATATATATGAATTTATTTCTTTAAAAAATTTAAAATAATCTTATATTTATTATACATGGGGTTTTAATTATCAAAGTGATTCAATACTTAAGGTATGCAAATTTCCATCTCACTTTTAATATCTATGAGACACATTCCATGTTCACGACCTATTTCTTGAATGTGGTGTGTATAATACCCATGGATATATTTTATTATTCTTATACTGAGAATTATTTGTATTTAAATATCAATGATAGGATATATCATTCATGGGGTTGTGGTTTCAAAGTTACAAAAATAATAAGTAATTTTTTTCTCAATTTTTCTTCACTGAGAAGAATATTATGTTATGAATATATATTATTTTATGAGGTCTATATATTTTCCATTAGACATATTATATCATAAATCTAATTATTTTCATGTTATTTAAATATTAATTTAATGTTGTCATTTTTATTTGGATAATGAATAAAAGTTGTTGAAGTGGTAATTGTTTCTTAATATAGCTTCATTGCTCTTCAGGAATGATTATGATTATGCTTTCATTGATGAAATAAGATGGTATATGGGAAGTCATATCAAGCCTAAAACAAGAGGGTGCACCATAGTTCATCCCAATAATGAAGCAGGTGAATTGATGATTATAAAATTCATATAATTCTGTGAATATATTGGTAGGTAGCCTTGACATAATATTTTCTACGCTTATTTGTATGAAATAAATTCCATGTCTTATTTCATTATTATACTCTCATTGATTGTGTTAATTCATTGTCTTATGATTCATATGTTATGTTCATACAATATTAATTACATGATTCATGATTATTATCTTTAATATCCAGGGAATTCTTTTCAAACTTCATTCTCATTTTCTCATATCCTTATACTTTTTTTATACTTATGTATCTACTTTGTTTACCCTTCGTGAGAATTTAGGATAACATTTTTTTATTTTTCAACTCCTTATGTTATGAAGAAATGTTTTAATTATGAGTACTAATGGGGAAGATCATTATAGGAGATGTCTAATATCTTTCAACAAATTAGAATAATTTGATCCATGTCTCCAAATGCACTAAAATATTATGGTCCTTAAGAGTTTGTTTTCATAATGTAATAAATATTAATCAAAATATTTTTAATTCCCATAAATGATAATCATAGGTCACTATAGGTGGTATCAAATGAAATATTTTGTTATCCTTGGGATAGTAAGATGAGAAACCATTAGTGGGACCCCCAGTGATATTTCATATGAATTTATTAGTGATGTCTACAAGGATATGTCTATGTATTATTCAATGTTTAGGAAAATGTCCTATAATTATTTTAAATTATTGAAAGTCAAGTTTCTAATAAGTCACATCCATTTTTTGGTAATATAAGGGTCGTTACTCTATCATATATTTTCATTGGGTTAAGAACCCTAAAAACACCATATTGAGATATAGTGGATTAAGAACGGGTGCATGACAATGACTGATGTGGCACAACTGGTTTGAAATTATCAGGGGATTTTCATTAGAAATATCTAAAATCATTAAGAACCATTATGAAGGGTTTAAATATATGATGACTATGAATAACCTATGATAACCATAAGGTTTCATATATTAAAAATCATGGTGTCATAACATAGACATCCTATAAGTTTTCTTTCATGATTACGTAGTTCCCCAAAATGATTAGTGTTTCTCCCACTATGATTTTGGAATTAGTAGATGGATGAAAACCACTGAAACAATGTTAATGATGAGTTTGATGAAAATGATAATGATTATCATCAAATGAATCAAATTATATATGACATGGAATGAAAATTATTGTTGATATTCTCTAGAATTTTTCTCAGGTTATGAATCATGTTGATCATAAAAAATTGCAAAAGAGGCAAAGCTGTTCTGTTCTATCCTTAATGAGTCAACACCCACTGTATTATAGTGGTTCCAATAATCCATTTGTTTTTTAGTATTGTATTAGTACCACGCAAAAGATATTTTTATTTATTTAGTGTTCAGAGCATGAAAATGTAATTTTGGTTATTTATTAACTGAAAGGTGAAGCATATTAGTGGTGAACACTAATTTAGGAAACTAGGGAAAAATAAAAAATTGAATCAATTGAATGTGATTAGATTAAGTGTACACTGTTTAGTAATTACTTCTATCATATTCAATAAAAAATATATATAGGGAATCCCTTGTGCTTATGAAACATCATGTTGATTTTATTTCTACCTATGAATATAATTTTACAAGAATTTAAAGGTATGATTTTGGGAAAATCATAATCCCTAAAAGGAAAATCGATTTATTATGTTTTGGTATGAAAACAAGACATAGAATGGACACAGATATAATATAGTTTATTATCTATACTGAATTTGTTCATTTTAATTAAAAGGTTGAGATGTAAATTTAAATTCTCACTATTCTTATTCTTTTGATAATAAAAGGAATTTCTTCTTTCAGGAATAAAACAAATGGTTAAAATAAATTCCAAGCATCTATATGGAAAAAATGTGGAAATAAGCACTCATCTTAATTCTAGAATGGGAACAGATGGATTTAGAAGTTTGGAATGGAAGCTCATCGATTATGACTGCCAAGGTGATTTAAAGAAGGCATCTAAGTATTTTAATAATATAGACGCTCAAAAAAAAACCTCTAACACTTTATTGTTCCATAAAAATAGTCTCAGAATTATGATAATATCTTCCCCAATCCAAGGGTTAATGTGGACGATATGCCGCAAAAACCACTGAATTAAAAGGAAAAACGTAAATCTTATGTTGTAGAAATGGTTGAATTAAATCATGATGAATATTTCAGGGTTATCGTCCTCTATTAAATAGTTACTTTCATACTAGATTTCATATGAATAATCCCTATAATAATCTTATTGTGAAATGCAATGTGATTACTTCCCTCTATATGAATCTTGTAATAATAAAATCATATTTAATATAATATCAATACAAGGATATACCCTTTCTCTAATGATTTTTTTATAAAAAATAAGATATTATATATGGGATAAAGGGTGACTCATCTTTTGGAAGTGTATATGTCTAAAATTATAATTTACTTCAAAGCTATGGATACCAGTATTGGTTTATAATTGTTAGGTGTATTATATGTTCAAAGTCAATGACACCCATTTTGCGGTTTTATGTTTCGTGAATTTATCAAGATTAATCATATTTTACGATACATTGATAAAAGTACACTTCGTTGGTTTGGTTAATCTTTTAGTGAAGATGTTATTTAAGGAATAGTACCTTTACACATTGAGGTCGTAATATTAAAGGTTCTTAAAAAAGTACGGTTTTGTCTTTTCAATATTGTTTAAGTAATTAAGGGTTGTTGTTAATAACCATACAAATCCAACAAACTATATCTCTATCAAAGAAAACATCCCTTGTGTACTTCATTTCTAGTTATACATTATGGTAGTAGAAAGGTTTCATAGATTAACACATTCAATTTTATCTAATTAGGATATAAATTTTACCTTTAATTTTTGGAAAATATTTTGGTATGATCTTGATACCAAGTTAAGTCTCAACATTGAAAATCCTTTTTAGACCAATGGTCAATCAAATAGAAAAAATCAAACACAAGAGGATATGATAAGATTTTATTCAATTTTTTTTAAAGGAGGTTGGGATCATAAGTTCCTCTCTTTTAGATTATTTATAATAATATATTTCACTTGAGTATTTGGATGAATCCTTATAAATCCCATTATACGTACTTGAATAAAGATACAAAAAAATATATCGGGGCTTGAACAAGAAAATTATATAAAAGAGAAGGTTAGAGAAATTCAATAATATGTATGAACTGCATAATGTTGAAAAAAATATTGTGCTAAAAATCATCGATGTGATCTTGAAATTATAGTTGTAAATAAGATCATTTTATTAATTAATTTGTGGAATAAAGAAGGGAAAATTTTCCCCTAGGTATATTGGACACATTAAAATTCTTTATCATATCAGGATAGTTGTTTCTCATTTGGATCTCCCACCAAACCACTCCCATGTTCATGATGTGTTCCATTTATCACTCCTAAATAAGTACATACCTAATCAATGACATGTACTAAAATCATATTTCATGCTAATGGAATATGATATTTCCTGTGAGGAACAACTGGTAGAGATTCTGGATCAAATAAGAAGTGTACTAAGAAATGAGACCACTCACCTGGTCAATCTTTTGTGGTGAAACCACCAGATTATAGGTATTTGTGGAAACTTGAGTACATAATGAGTTATTGATACAAAATTAATGTTTATTTATGTTAAAATTAATTTAATGGGGGTATAATTAACACATCGAGTTTTTATGAATTATTTGGTTTCTAACATATTTAATAACATGAAGGATTCTATTGCATGGTACACCAACTTATGTTTGTTTTATAAGATACCAAAATTTTATATTTTGGGACATATAACACTTCTTTTGGATTAAGTTTTATATAATACGGATTTCCATTGACATCTTGCATTACACACATGACAAATCATTACTCAACTATAATATACTATTAATATTTCTATTTAATTATTTTTTCCTAGCCATTAGCATGGAGAGAATGAATATAATTAATTAAATTATATAAATATGTTTAATTATTTCTTACAAAAATAATTCTTTGATAAATAAATAATTATAATTGAAAGTAAGTGATATTTGAAAGTAAATAAATTCATTTTTTAAGAAACTATTATTCCATGTACAAACAAGTTTTATCTCAATAAATCAAACAAACCACATTTTATGAGTGGTTTTAGTGAATCACTTATATAAGTATATAATTCATTCAACTATCTTACATTCAACTTCTGTGTTTTCTAAACAAGAAGAATAATTTTGATTTTATGCATAAAAATATGTTCCTTTCTAAAAGGTATATTTACAACATTTTAAAGGAAAAATTATTTTAAATATAAATTTGGAAAATATTATAAATAATATTTTTAAAAATAAATTTATTTTATAAATGCTACTGAAAAAAATTATATTAGGGTGAGTTTTATTATTTTTATTATAAGTATCATTTCTTATTAATTGTGAAAAATACTGAATTTGAATTGGAAATTGCATGAACACTTAATTTGGTAAAAAAAATTATATTTTAAACTATTTTTAAATTATAATTAGTTAAATTTTACATATATTACTATAATTTATCGCATTTTAATTATTTTCACGTTAAAATTAGATATAAAACAATGTATGCTTTTGAACTTTTTCCCTTTAAACAATAGCTCTCTCGACATGTTTATGGGATTATTATTAAAATCATTTATTTCAATTATTTTATTTGAAATCAATAAAATGTATTAATAACATATAATTAGAGTCATATTAAATTCATAATAAGGCCAATTTAATTTTTAACCAATAATTTTATTGGAATAAGTTCAAATTAATTACAATGAACAACGTGAAAATAATATTACTTAATGGTTAATCATTGAATATGTGGTGTAAAAATGAACCGAAACATGTCGAAAACCCATTAAATTGCCTAATTTAGACATTTTAATGTATAATTTTCTAATTTCATCCATTTTTGACACTTTTTTCATATAAAAAATGTATTTTTAATTCTCTCATTCAAAACATATCATGATTTCTACTCACTACCATTATAAAAGTATTACCCCACTATTAACACCTATCAAGTCCATTGGCTCAAAAAATCAATGTAAACATATATTCTCAACATCCATCACCTCATTTTATAATCCTTACTTTTGGAATAAATTTATCCATTGATTTCCTTTGGTGGAAACCAAAAGGAGATACTGAAAATGAGGTAATGTTCATCGACAAACATTTTTGTTTTATTTCATAGTCGAACCACGTCAATTATAATTATATCATGGATAAATAAAAACATATGTATAATCCATATACTTATATTTTTCTTATTTCATTTTTATTACCTATAACCACACACGCATCCCTCAAACGGGTTACAAAATCATCGTGCATGCGTACATCATAATACCATCATGTGAATCAATGTTATTCATTTTTCTATTACAACCTATCAAGGTTTTTAATAATTATGTAAATTAAAGATATATATATATATATATTTATATTTATAATTTTTATTAATTTAGGATTATTATAAAAATAGTTTAACAAACATACATTAATGCTCCCATTTTTTGATAATATGTCAACGTTCTTCGTGTCTACAACGAACTATCATCTCACAAAGTGATGTTATTCGTTCATGATTTTCATGGGATTTATTAAATATATTTTTAATATAATGGCATTATTTATGTGGCATAAAAATTAATCTATAATTATAAAATATCATAAAATATTCTTTTATTTAATATTTCATACGTACGTACAGTCTATCGCCTCAATTAATTGTGTCTTTCATTTAATATTTCTATATTTCAACAATAAGTATAAAAACATATATAAATAATTTATATTTTATATTCAAATCATGGATATCATTTTTTTATATGATGAAATAATTATTTAAAAATGATGACTGAGATCAACAAGACAAAACATATATGAAAAACAAAGCAGTTATTACCTGAAACATAACTTTAACATGGAGTTTTTAATAATCATGTAATATAAAGTCATAATTAAAAAAATATAGAATAATATATATATTAATATTTTTATATTAATGGTTTATAATAAACATATATTTATTTTACACGTGTTTTTAATGTGTATGACCAGATTTAGGACGTAAGGTAAGGGAATTTATGTCACACTTTTATTTTCTATAAGACCTAAGCGATGTAAAAAAACTATTTCCAATATATGGTGTTTATAATACCAATTTATATAATTTATTGTTATTAATTCACTAATTTTTGGTATTTAATAATACATTTTAGGTACTCTCTTTCATGGGGTTAAATTTTCAATGCTACTAAAATTTTAAGGAAATTTTGTCTCAATTTTCCTTCCATGAGACACATGTCATTTTATGGACCAATATTACTTTAGGAGGTGTATATATATATCCTCTAACAAGATAAATCATTAATGTATGAATATTTATGATATTTTATCATTCATAAAATATTATCCTTTATTTGGGATTTTTATTTAGAGTTGCCAATGTTTAAAAATTCTATTGCCATAATCTCATAATATATCGAGATTTTTATAGGATTATGATTCCATTTATTATATATTATGTTCTAAAAATAAATAAAATATCTTTTCTATTCATATCCTATGTTTATTAATTATATCTTCATGTAATTTTACAACGTTTCACTCTATATTAGTTCATTTAATTATGTATTTTTTGAGAAATGCTTACCATATTTATCTCTTCGGTTGGAAATCGGTTATATTCTAAAACAATGCTTTTTAAAAAATATAAAAATGATTTAAATTATATTTTAATATTTATTTTACATAAAAGGATTTGGAAGTGTTTTATGTTTTATAGAGTGTTTTAAATAATTTTCAAATCATCCTTTATATGTTTTCATGGATAGTTTCAATGAAAAAGGTTTTCCAAATGTTTTATATTTTAAATAGAATTTTAAAAATCAGAAAGGATATTTCTACTAAGAAGTATTTTTAATACATATTTCATAATTAGTTTCCATTTAAGATGTTATCTATTACTCTTACATATTCCTTATTGGGAATATGATCCAATAATACCTTCTATATTATTACTCTGAAAGGTTTATTTTTTGATGGTATGATGTTTATGAAACCTATTTCTCTTCTATTGGTTATATCATGGTAAACTTCTTATTAAAATATGTCATTTTAATGGTTTATTCTAGGGTGAAATTATTATTGAACCTATCTAGTTTCTATATGTTATGATATTATTATATTGTTTTATACCCATTTCATTCCATGAGTTATTATACTAGGAAGTTTTGATGATACCAATCTCATTTCATGGGTTATGATATTTTGAATTTGTATAATCTTTTGGAAAACATATTTATTGTTCCATTATGTGATGTGTGGGACCTATATCTCCCTCTAATGTATTGGGTAGTGATAAATGTTCTATGAGCTCAAATGGTGAATTAGTGGTCTTATAAATCCCTCAAAATAGGGTACACGAGTGGCCACCCCAATCCTAAAACCATAGGGAACATGTTAGGTCATCCCATGAAAAAAATAAGAGGGTACACAGGTGGTCATCCAAAGCCTGAATAATGTACATGTGTGATTATCTCAAGCCGAACATTTAATTAATTTATTGGTAGGTATCCATGACATAATATTTTTTAATCTTATTTGTTATCCACAAATTCTATGACTTATACAACTATTATACATGCTTGGATCATGATCATTGATTATCTTTTGTTTTATGTGTTATAAAAATATGATCTTTAATCCATGATTCATGGTTTTTATGTTTTAAATGTAGGGTATACTTTTTAGCTGTTACGATCACATTCCCATAACCTTATTCTCATTTTATGTTTACATACTTTCCTTTATTAATGTTAATGAGCATCTCATTTCACCCTTTATTATGTTACATTTCCATAGATTATGAGGACTAGTTTTATATAGGATTACCAAATGGGAATATATTTTTGTGATATATTGAAGATCTTTAACCAAATTAAAGGAATATGTTCTATGTGTCAAAGGTCACTAAACTAATATGGTCATTAAATGTTTGTTTAGATAATGTAATAAATATTCATCTAAAAATATTTAATATTAATGCATGAGAATCCTATATAACAATTGGTTTCCTAGAACCGACTATTATTTGTACATTGATTAACATTACATTTAAACAATTTTTTACATATAAGTGAATTTTGCATAGCATAATTGTGTTCATACTATGGAATTCATTATTTACACTTATATTTCATTAGATTACATATCATTTCAAAAAATTGTAGTAGTTAATAACTATAATTAGAACCTTGATATACTATGACATTAATTTCAATATATGTCTTATATTCTAGATATATCAAATCAGTGGGACATAAATAATGTATGAAAATTCGAGTTGGGGGCTCATAATAGTTGATACTTCTTCTCTTGAATTTCACACTTGGTTATATCGAGTAGATGAGATCAGTAGATATGAACCTATAATATGAAGACCACATGTTTTGGGTGTCATTAGTTGTTCCAATCTATGATCATGTTTATTAATCTCCTACCATGTGATAATTATCAATGTGTACCATTTTATTGTATAAATTGATGCAATGAAAAATCATGTCAATGAAGTCATTATGAGGTATCTTTTGTTGGGTGAATCATTTGTTTATAGAAATGGATGAATGATCAAAATATTATTTATCACTTCTGAGTTGAGTATGGGATGTCGTATAGGATTAGGTTGACTAGGATGTCAGTAACATCATTAATTTCTTGGTCATGGTACAAGAATGTAAGTCATCCTAGTAAGGTAATGTCATATATAAATCAATAGAAGAATAATGATGCGAGTGTGTGTTTGAAATTATGATATATCTTGAGATAAAGTTATTATAATACATAAAACATGTTCATAAGAGATCTTAAGATAAATGAATTTGTTTGTCTCCTTAGTTGACCTAACTGGTTTGTATACTCTGCAATTGGTATGTGATTTTGACTCAATATTATGAATATAAGGACCTAGAGGGTCACAAACTACGTGTTTCTATAAGATTAACCTAATGAGATGAATGATATTTTAGTACATAGTGGACCCTACATGTCGGTGTTGGTGAATGTCATAGTGTAAAAAACTCATGTAAAAATAATTCATTTATATTGTTTAATTTTAGAATAATAATGATCAAATTAAAATTTTAAGGTATTAACAAGTCATATGATTATAAAATTGAATATGAGAAGACGTAATTTTTTAAATGAACATTGATTATTCAAGGATCATTAAATTATCAACAAAAAAGAAATCCATTTTAATGGTTCATATTTTATCACGTAACATGTCAAAGTAAAAAAAGTGACCGATTAAATTTATATAACATTTATAAAACGTTAAATTAATTCATAATTATGAGAATCACTCTAAAGTGTTGATCATAACATTTTTGGTACTAAAATAAAATTTTGTAAAATATAACCTATATATATAAGGAAATTTAATACTCATGAATAATAGTCTCCATCACTTGGTTGAATTTAATGTTCTCTCCCCAAATTGGTCAATATCTATAGATAGAATACAAATAAATAACAAGGTTATATCAATATCACATTATTCATTGAGCCTATGTTCAACACAATATTGAAGGAACATCATAAAAGACATTGATTTCCCATGCCATCACTTGGTAAATAAATTTAAAAGATCCAATAGTTATTGTTCTATTTTGGATGATATGGAGGATTCCTAGCTTGGTTCATTTAAACCATGACACACTGATAGTGACGGAATCAAATTGGTGATTTGAAATTAACAACAAAATATTTATTGGTTTTTTTGATTTTATAAATAAGGTTTAAATTTAATTTCACAAGATCCTTTATGAAATTTATGTAAGGTGTTTTTTGGATCCTATATTTTTAATATGAATCCAAACCATAACTTTTGAATTATATATCCCCTCTCTGAAGTACCTTTGGATCATTCAATTCATACCATAGAAAACATCTAATTATTTAGTGAGAAAAAATTCGTATTTTTTATTATTTATTATAAGATTTGAAAATACAGTTTTGATATAGTCCCAGTGTATCAAAAATCACAAAATTCAATTTTTATGGTCATGATATGGCCATCAAAGATCCATTATTTGGAAACATTAATTGTGAGAAGATTTTATTCACACACCCACACACACCCACACACACATATATATATATATATGAATGGGGTTGTTTTAGTATTGAGAACGATGAGTTAGGGTCTTACAATTTCCTTCTCATCATTACAGGAAACCAAAAATATTAAAAACTAATGATACTACATCTGTATATATATAACATGAGAGTAGAAAAAATCCACCCATGTAGATAAAATGTCCACCCCATTTAATCGAATAGAACACAGTCATATACACACATACATATATATACTAATTGTAATATATAATATATATACACAAAAATATTTGTTTGTGTGTGTGAGTTTTTTTCTAAAAATGGTGACTTTGTTTGGGGCATGCTATTTGCAGCAGGTCCAGATTCTGATAGAGTCAACCATCCCTATTCTTGATTGGGTTAGTCTGAATCTAAATTAATTGACCCATTAAACCCATCACATGAAATAAAATTATATTCTTACACCTTATTTACATCCAAACGGGAACTTTAAATTGTACAAAAATTACAGAAATTAAATTTTATTGTCTGGGATTTAATAAATTTATTTTTTTGTTACAGGTTATATCGATAATTAATTAAATTTACAATAAAACAATTTAAAACCATTAAAATATATTTGAGTTAAATTTCATAAATATTAATTTTATTATGAAATTTTATTTTATTTTTACAGATCATGATTTGAGACCCAACCATTCATGTTTGGTTCATTATTTATTTAATTTAAATATTATTTTTTGTGTTTTAAAATATAATAACGATTATTATTTTTATGATTTTTGTATCGTATCTCCCTCTTTAAATGTATAAGGGTATATGTGTTTAAATATTTAGTATAAAAATATTATTTTTCACCACTACTTTTTATCAACTTCATGTTTGTATACATTATAAAGAATTTAGGATTTCATAGTGAAGTTGTTTGAATAGTTAGTTAGCATAAACAAAATAAGTGAAGTGAATGTGTGTTTTGGGAATATTAATTCAATCCAGGTATTGACTTAATGAATTCCCATAGGGTCTTAGTTAATCCATTAATCTCTTGATGGATTAACCAATAATTAATGGCTTCTGGTCACATCATTATTTATTTATTTTATAATATGTATAGTTTATTAATTTTTGAATGTGTAATTATTACATGTGATCACATAGTATAATAATTAAAAGACATGCATCGATAAAATGAACATTTTTTGTGAATGTTTTTTATTTTAATCATGGTTATGTTGTGAGTGTTGTCACAAGAAATAAGAATGTGAAATAGAAAAGTATTTCACTTGCCATGTTAAATTTACAATTCCTTCAAGGACAATATTAAGTCATTAAACGTCATCCATCACATGGATTTGGAAACAACATGTTATTTTTGGTTCTCATCATCCCAATATGAGGGTGTATCCTACCACTGGAAAGATTTTTGATAGTTGAAATTTTCATCATTTATTATCTCTTATTCTTTGAAAATTACCCCATTCCTAATCCAATTTCTGGGTAAATCAGTGGTTATTATGATTTTTTTGAAAACTAAACATATCTGATAAATATATTTGAATATGGATTAAATTGATATATTCATTTTAGGAGTATTTGAGATTACATATAACATAAATAAAAATTGATGTTAATTTTGAACACTAAAAATTAAATGTACTGATTTCAATTTGGAATTAAAATTAATTAAGGGATTTTTTGAGAATTAATTCATTCATATTTCAATTAGATGAAACCTCTAGATCAAATGAAATTATTTTTGAATAATTTTTTTAATTATTTTATGTTCGATAAAATAATTTAATTATTCATGGAAATTAATTTTTTTAAAATAAATATTAATCATATAAAATGATAATTTTTGAATTGCAGGACCATGTGATACCGTCGTATCCCCTTCTACAATAAAAAACAAACCAACTACAATTTCCCAGTGCAACCATTCCATAATGAGCTACCACCAGTATAAAAACTTATAAATTTTGAGAGAAAATATATATCACCAGAATCATGTCCCTCATTCCATTCCCTTGATATTATTGTAGCACATAAAATACAATTCCTTCAACGATACAAGAAAAAAATAATTCCACTTCTTCTACGCTCCACTAATATCGCTACCTTCACCAAGATACCACAGTGTCGACATTCTACTATGTATTGTGTACAATGATACTACCACACACCCATTGTAGAAACCATACAACTTCTTTTCTTCCCACAATACAACCCTCTCACCAATACACTACTAGCCCATACCGTATTATAACTCCCCCTCCCACAGTCAACATTGAGAGAATCGAAGCTCATAATTGCTAGTGAAAACCCAATGAATATTACCCAAACACACCCATACATGATAAAACCAGAGACTCATCCTAAATCACATGAAGAAAGCCAAATTTTCAGCAACATACTATTGATGAACTTTTCAATAATGAAGACTAGGCCATGAGAATTCACATCTTCCACCTATTCAGGTGTGTGAATCCATATTGTTCAAATATCGTTCTAAAAAGAATAGATCATAGGCACCATAGAACACAGTTTCATCACCTCTTCCATACTGATGCAAAGTCACTAGTGACACCAAGATCCATAGATGAATGAAATAGTGAAGTAGTGGACCCACTATTGAAATACTCTTAGACAAAACCACATCATCCTTGGAGAAAGATGATGAGGCTAATGATAATTGATGCTCCATGCGCTATTGAATACTTATTGTGAGTCGACCACTTGATGTGAACCTACCCATGATGCCCTCTCACACCACCAAAGCATACCTAGTCATTTTCCACCATGGATAATCCTCCAAGAGGGTCTCCCACTGATGCTTTCCTACCGATACACATGAATAAAAGATGATTATGAATTTATTAGATATAAACAATATAAATGATAAAAGGCATATATATATATATGAAAAAAATTAAAAAAATATATTTAAAAATAATGTAAATAAATTGATTAATACATATATTTAATGATATAATTAAAAATATATAAATTTATTGAGGTATGTTTTTCCAAATTTAGGGAAGTTGAAAAACATCTAATTTCCCTTACACGTGCATGTAGCCTAAAACACCTATTAAATAATATCGATGACTCTTTCATGATCATAGGAAATAATTTATCTCAATAGAATCAAATGATTCATTTAGAAGCACACATGTGGAACTCACCCAAGGAAGAAGGTATTCACTGTTGATCACTGATTTTGAGATGAACAAATAAGATATGCCCATACTGACATATAAATACACACACATTCTATCTCCAACAAAGGATTATTCAGCTTTTTCTGATGGTAGTTCTTCTATATTTTTTTAGAAAGATAATCTCAAAGATCTTTATTTTAAACAAAGAAATGTTATAGGATTCTGAAAGAAAGAATTTTACATCTATCATGATGAAAGAATGGGAACAAGTCACAAGGAATATCAGTGGAATATAGATGTCCCTCTTAAAAAATCTATTATTTGAATGATAATCATCATGATAATTTTCTTCTAGATACTTGTTAGTGAGAGTTTTTTTAAATGTGTTTTTTAAAAAAAAATTGGAAAAATGTTTAGGTTAATTTATTTTTTTAAAAAATGCACTACAAAGGCGGTATCGTCGATGTTGCCTTTGTGTTGGTGTGCAAAGGCGGCATCAGGGATGCCGCCTATTGGGGTAAGTGGAAAGGCGGAAATGTCGTTTCCACCTGTCTACTAAATTAAAGAAAGTACTATTTTTTTGTTTTAAAATTTTTTATATTTATATTTATTTGTTTTTTGTTGTTTATATATATATATATATAAACAAAACATAACAAAAATAAAAATAAAAATAAAAATAAAAATAAAATTTCCCGGAAGAATTTATCCGCTATTAAAATCCAACAGTACTACCATTATAGCAGTTTGGATTCTGATAGAAGCTCTCACTGAATTCTCCCTTTTATAAGAGAGCAATCCCTGGAAATCATTAAGCATTTTCGATTTGGGATTCTGGTTCTTTATTTCCTATGCAGAACATTTTACATTTCTGATGTGTGATTCTATTTGGAGTACATGACTTTGAAAGAATATAAAATACAATATATAAGACCAACATACATGAAACATAAAACATGGATTAAACATATAATAAATAGTTGAAATCTAAAAGAGTATCCTAAAAATGATGAAAAAAAATAATTTATAAGCTTTAGAAACCACCTACTTGAAACGTTAAAAGTTTCAAGTATGTAACTTTAGATTCCTATAGAATATAAATTACAAGACAAATATAAATTAAACTTAATTCATGGATTAGACATATAAAAAATTGTTGAAAATATAAATAATTTTGTATAAAAAATTGATGGAAAAAAATTATATGTTTTCAAAGACACATACATGAAACATAAAAATGTTTCAAGCATGTGACTTTGAAAGCATATAAAATATAAATTATAAGACCGATATAAATGAAAATTAAAACATAGATTAACCATATAAAAAATGGTGGAAAATAAAAATAATTTTGAAAAAAAAATCATGAAAAATATTTTATAACCTTTCAAATTCACCTACACGAAACTTAAAAATGATTCAATTATGTGGCTTTGAAATACTATAAAATATAAACTGTAACACCGATATAATTTAATGTTAAAACATGGGTTGAACATATAAAAAATTATTAAATTATTAAATATATATTATTAAAAATTAATTATATATTAATTAATTAGTTAATGAGATATTACTAATTGTTTATTATATAAAAAGTAACCAATTAATTAGTAGTATAAATATTCAGTAGATAAAAGTTAATTAGATAATTAGTAATATAGTTTTAAATTATATTTATTCATTTTAATAATTTTTAGTAATTATTAAAAAATAATTATATGATAATTAATTAGTTAATTGGTAATAAAATTATTAATTATAGAATAGTTAATTAGTTAATTAGTTATATAATTATAAAATATCATTAATCATTATAATTATTAAATAAAATTATTTATTATAATTACTATTTATAGTTATTCATTATAATTACTAATTATAATTATTAATTATTAATAATTTAACTATTATTTGTATAATAATTAGTTACATAATTTGTAATTATTAATAATTAATTAGATAATTATTAATTAGTTAATTAGTAATATAATTATTAAATATTTAATAATTAATTTGTTATTAGTTAAATAATTTTTAATTATATAATAATTAATTAGTTAATTAGTAATATAATTATTAATTATATACTTTGTCATCAGGTAATTAGTAATTATTAATCATTAATTATATAGTAACTAATTAGATAATTAGTAGTATAATTAATAATTATATAATAGTTAATTAGTAATTTTTTTGAGAAAGATAAAGATGAGACCCTTTTTATAATTAGTTAATTAGTAATATAATTATAAATTATAATTATTTGTTATAATTATGAATTAGTATTTATTAAAAAAATTTATATATTATTTAATTATTTAATTGGTAATAAAATTAGTAATTATATAATATTTAATTAGTTAATTAGTAATATAATTATTTAGTATAATTATTAATTAGTCATTATTAAAAAAATATTATATAATAATTAATTTTGTAGTTAGTAATATAATTATTCTTTTATAATTATTCAATATAATTATTGAATGTATTTATTAATTATTAATTATTAATTACTAATATAATTATTAGTTATATAATTATTAAATATATAATAATTAGTTAGTTAATTAGTAACTATAGATAAATAAATATATAATAAATACTTAGCTAATTAGTAATATAATGTGTAAATTTGTAAGATAATTAGTTAATTAGTAATATAATTATTAATTATTTAATAATTAATTAGCTGTATGGTAATATAATTATTAATTAATTAATAATTAATTATTTAATTAGTAATATAATTATTAATTATATAATTTTCATTAGTTTTGTATTAATTAATAATGATTATTTATATAATAACTAATTAATTAATTAGTAATATAATTATTAAATATATAATAGTTAATTAGTTAATTTTTTAGAACGATGGAGGTGGGGCCCTTTTTATAATTAGTTAATTAGTAATATATTTATAAATTATAATTATTCGTTATAATTATTTATAATTTTATAGTACAAATTATTATATAATAATTAATTAGTTAATTTATAATATAATTATTAATTTTAGAATAGTTAAGTAGGTAATTAGTAATATAATTATTCATCATAATTAGTAATTTGTAATTATTAAAAATTATTATATTATAATTAATTAGTTAATTAGTAATATAATTATTCCTTATAATTATTCATTATAATTATTCATTATAATTATTCATTATAACTATTATTTATTATTTATTATTTATTATTTATTAATTAGTTAATTAATAGTATATTTATCAGTTATAATACTATTCATTGTATACTAATTTGTTAGTAAATTAGTAATTATTAATAATTAATTATTTTATAATTAATTTGTTAATTGGTAATATAATTAATTAATTTTTAATATAATTATTATTTATTTAATAATTAATTAGTTACATAGTATTATAATTATTAATTATATCAAAATTAATTAGATATTTAGTAATATAATTATTAATTATATAATTTGTTTTTAGTTAATCAGTAATAATTAATCATTAATTATAAAATATTTAATTAGTTAATTATTAGTATAATTATTAAATATATAATAGTTAATTATTTTCTTTTTTGAGAAATATGGAGTTGAGGCTCTTTTTATAATTGGATAATTAGTAATATAATTATAAATTATTATTATTCATTATAATTATTAATTAGTATTTATTAATAATTTATTATATAAAAATTAATTAATTAATTGTTAATATAACTTGTAATTAGTTAATAATTAATTAGTTTATTAGTAATATATTTATAACCTATAATTATCATTATAATTATTAAATTTTAATTATTAAAATTCATTATATTACTAATTAATTGGTTAATTATTATATAATTAATTAATAATAATTACTAATTCACTAATTAATTATTATATAATTAATTTTTAATATTATTAATTGAATAATATACTAATTTATTTTATGTTTAATCCATGTATTAACTTTAAATTATATCGGTCTTATAGATTATATTTAATAGTATTTCAATGCCACATACTTGAATCATTTTTATGTTTCAAGTAGGTGGTTTTGAAAGCTTATAAATTATTTTTCATGAATTTTTTTTATGAAATTCTTTTTATTTTCAACTATTAGTTATATATTTAATCCATGTTTTATGTTTCATATATATCGGTATTATTTTTTATATTTTATAGGCTTTCAACGTCGCATGCTTGTAACATTTTTAAGTATCATGTAGGTGCCTTTGAAAACATATAAATTATTTTCCATCAACATTTTTTACAAAATTCTTTTTATTTTCAATAATTTTGTTATATGTTTAATCAATGTATATTGTTTGGTTTATATTAGTCTTGTATTTTATATTCTATAGGATTCTAACATCAAGTACTTGAAACTTTTTAAGATTCAAGTATGTGGTTTTGAAAGCTTATAAATTATTTTTTTCCATCATTTTTTATAAAAATTATTTTTTTTAAACTTTTTTTATATGATTAATCCATGTTTTATGTTTCATTTATATTGGTCTTTATAGTTTATATTTTATAGTCTTTTAAAGTCACGTACTTGAAACAGAATCACACCTCGGAAATAAAAAATGTTTTGCGCAGGAAATGGAGAACCAAAATCCCAAATCGGAAATGCAGAATGATTTCCAGGGTTACCTCTCTTATAAAAGGGAGCCATGGGTGAGAGCTTCTGTCTGAATCCATACTTTTGTAATGGCAGTACAGCTGGATTTCAAATATTAAATGAATTCTGTGGGAAATTTTGTTTTTGTTTTTATTTGTTTTGTTTTGTTTATATATATATATAAACAAAACAAAATTAAGAATAAAAATATAAAAAAAACTAAATAGTAATTTTTTAATAGAAAGGCAGCAACGGCGTTACCGCCTTTTTCCTTAATCGGAAATGCAGCATCGACGATGCCACCTTTTCCCACTATCATAATGGAGGCATCAGTGATGCCGATTTTGAAGCATATTTTTTAAAAAATTAACCTAAAGTGTTTTCCAGAGATTTTTTTTCTTTAAAATGCATTTAAAAAAAATCCGGGTTGGTGATGATGTGGCTCATAGAAGAAATCTTGTAGAGATAGTTGACCCATTTTTCTATTATCTTCCATGAGAGATGAAATATTTTTGAACTGATGGCGTCAACAATAATAGTGGAGTCGCATTCATACCATATTTTCTTCATCAACATTGGAATGTAAGGTTCACTCTTATAATAAATCCCATCATTTCTGCTTCTTGGGCAGTGGTATGGTGGAAAGGGTCCTACAGACACTCCACTATATCACTGTTATGGTCTATAAATATATCCCCATTTCAAAAATCCCTGGGATTCCCCTCCAAGAACTAACCGTTTTTAATTTCCACCATCCCTCAAATGAGGATAACTAGAACACTTCATGCATTCCCTAGTGGTTAGAAAAGTTTCCATAAATGTTCAGTCTCCTTAGGATAGTAAAATCATGGACCAAATTGCAGCAGCACTCAGTGTGCAGCATGTGAACATTTGTATCACTGTAATGACAGCAGATGTTGCATGTTTAATGTTGAAAAGGGTCTAGGAATGAATGGAAGAATTTAAAACATTCCACATTTAATGGTGCAATTATTTACATGTTTCCTTGAGGAGAATTTTGATCTGTTTAGATGGCATGGATTCCCAAATGTGATGAAGGAACTACTACAGCGAGCCATTTCATGGTGTGTCTAGCTCAAATATTTCTTGTATCATTTTCCATAGAGATGTAGACATTTTGAAAGAAAATAATAGTTGTTATACATCCTCCAGGTGCTGGTGGGAAAGAATAATTTTTGAGCACAAGGTTATGCCAACTCTTTGTAGGTTGTCATCAACTGGAATCTTGTTAAGAGAGATCCTTCAATGTTGGTTGAAATATAAAGGAGTCATCCACTTTTTAATGAAAATTCCCATCCATTTGTAGTCTCCTTGGAATATGCGTTTTTATAAAGCCAGGGAACCCAGCAATCCAGGTGTGGATATATCCCATATGAGCATATCATCCTATCTGGTAAAATTGTGATATTCAAAAGTTAAAGTAATTTCCTCAGGTAGCATTTTTTTTTCTAGATCATCTAAATCAAGATGTTTTCATTATTTATATTTTCAAGGGCATTGATCATGTCAATGAGAGGTTCTACACCCCATTTGGAATGCCAAAAATTCATATAGGAGCTTAATTTGTCTATCCAATGGGAGTGCATGTTAATTTTTTTGAATACATTTTTTAGGACAGTACAAATTCAAGATTCCATTTAATTCAGTTTTCCTACAATAAGAATTTTCAAAAATCTAGATATTTGAAATGACAAAGAGACCTAATTCTTGTTGATTTACCTCAAAAAATACCTTGAAGATACTGATTGAATGGACTAAGATTTTGGATTCCAAGGCCACCAAAATCATGAGGAATACAACAGTTTTTCCATGGTACAGCAATGATCTTCCTTTCCATCACATTTCCAATCGAAGAAAATTTTTTCATCATATTATTAATGAATTTGATGGTACCAGAGGTTAAATTATAAACCATTAAAGAGTATACCAGCATTGAAGTTGCAACATGATTGACAAGACAAATGCATCCTACCATTGAAAGTGATTTTCCTTTCTAGGAGGCAAGTGTTCATCTAACATGGCCCACTACATTAGAAATGTATGAAGCCTGTGGCTTACCCTAGAACATGGTAACTCCAAGATATGTAATGGTTATAGAGCCTTCTGATATTTACATATCTCTAATGATAGAGCTCCTCTGTGAACATAAAAAATCTTTACCAAAGTAGATGAATGTCTTTCTCTATTTGGCCTCCTGGGAAAAAACATTTTTATAGTGGAAGAGATAATTGTTTTAATTTTTTTGAGCATTATACAATATTCCTATGTAAAAATAATGATATCATCCACAAAAAAGGATGGATGGGGAAGAGATACCTACATCAGCCCTGATAGTTGTCATTGTGTTTGTGTCCACAATATAGAGAAAATGCCTGCTAAGATAATACCTTATAATTGCAAATATAATGGCTAAGAAAGGATCCCATTGTATTAGTCACCTAGAGCACCTGATTTACCCATTTGGGGACCCATTTATAAGGTTGTAAATGTGGGTCAAGCCCAGAAGAGTAGTGATCCAGTGAATAAACCTCAAGCTGAAACCAAAACTATGGAGAACATTTCTTTTAAAGATTCAATCCATTGTGTCACTGGCCTTTCTCATTTTTAGTATGAGAGAAACATTTCCACCTCTGGTTAGATTGTGAAGGAGATTCACACACTCCGAGGCTTTGAACAAGATATGATTGATTCTCCTTCCTTTCATAAAAACCAAATTTATTCCATGAGAAGATTTCATCTGAGACTCGATCATGTCTGTTGGCATGGATTTTTGTAATAATTTTGTAAATTGTGTTTATAAGAGATACCAGCCTAAATTAACGGATGTCATTGGCATTCTCCAAATTTGGTATTAATGTAATGAATTATTCATTTAATCCCTGATTGAAATACCCCCTTAAAAAAGTGCTTGACAAGCTTACACATTTTGACCTGAATTATTTCACAATATGATTGAAAGAAGAGATTTTTAAATTCATCCAGTCCATGTGAGATTTCATTCTTGATCATGAATACTACCTCTTTAATTTCTATATCAAGATGAGATAATGTGAGAAAATAGTTTTCCTCCTCATTATAATCCTAGGAATTATGTTTTCCTTTAGCATTTCACTCTTATAGGGCCCATTGAATAACATTATATAAAAGGAGAAAATTTGATCTAATAGTTCTATCATTTCCCCCAAAAGTCTGTCACCATCTTTAAGAAGAGAATATGTTCTTTTTTCACTTCAAACACTTTGAAGAATGTTGAAATTTTTTGTGTCTGTCTCCCTCATCAATCCACATTATCCTGAAGATGTCTTCATTTATGAAATCTTTGAGCTTGATGTTGTTTTTATTTTTGGATTCCATCTCAAATTTGTTGGTAGAATCCTCGTCAAAGTTTCTCATTGTGTTTGACTCTTCAAGTTTCTGTAATGAGAATTCCAGGGCATCAATTTCATCATCGAAGAAGAAAGAGATGGATTTTCTACATTCCTTCATCTGTTTCTTGAGATTCTTGAGCATGGAAATATAGGCATGGGGGTTAGAAGCACATTCATTTAAGACCCCATATAATTGAACAATTATTGAAAAATATGAAATTTCATCCCAATAATTACTAAATCTACAAGTAAGTGGTTTCCTTTTCCCATTTTCATAAAATCTAATCAGAATGGGGTGGTCCTCATAATTGTTTTTTGGACAAAGTGACACAAGTTATTGATTTCCATTTTCTATGAAAAGCGTCATTGTCGAAGGCCCTTTTAATTATGAATTATCTCGTTCAATTTAAGTTCCTTATATACCATGTATACTTGGATATGATGAGGTTGATTTCATTATATTCTGCTTCTTCAACACATACTCTAAAATCCTTCTGGGAGATGGAACTGTACATTGGGCCCAATTTTTCATCTTCCTGTAGAAAGGATTTGAAATCAGAAATTATATTACATGGTTCAACGATGATACTGGAAAAATCCCTGATTTCAAAAATAGAGATCTCATATCTATATAACTTTTGATATCATAAACAATTGATCAGAAAATTCGCCAACTAGATAGTCAATACTAAAGGTTATAACTTGGATCTCCTCATTGAAAATGGTGGGATTTTCAACCCTACTGTGAACCAAGAGATAGAATCTATCAAATCTAGATTTGGGGTGGATAGTACCCAACCATGAGTAGCCCCTTTTGTTGAATAAAGAAGTATGGTTTATCGAAATAATATTTAACACTGTAATTCCAATAATATCATGGTTATACATGCCTGAAAGAAGCCTAAGGTATCCTTCCATGCTAGGGTTGGCTATTCCCCAATAGTTCCAACAAAATTATCCTCATTTTGGGTTGTTTTAGGTTGTTTTCCCCTTTTTTACCCATTTTCCCATTGGATTTACTAGAATCCACTACGTTAGAAGGTTTAGTCACCGGATTGGATCTTCTAGAATCTTCCTTGGTCTTTATGGGGCCAGTGGTATCCTTTTTTCAGGGGGATTAGATATTGTTTTCTTCATTGGGGCTGCCCATTGTGATTGCACATTGAAATTTTTAGGATTCTCCTTGGCATCTGGTTATTGTTGGTTCTGTTTGAGCATACCTATAGACTCTTCCCTGTTTTTTTGAGTATGAATTTCTTGTATAGATTTTGAATTCATTCGATCAGCCTCAAGTAGTTTCTCTGTATTTGTTAGAGTTAGGGGACTTAGTTTTGATGAAGAGTTCAGGGGGGTGTCCATCTATATGGTTTCTTTAATATCTGATATAACAATATCATGCATGAAATCCTCATCTTGATAAATAATAGCTATAGATACAACATCAGTTGATAAATTCTCCAGATAATTATCAAGTTCATTGTCCACTTATTAACTGATTGTAGTTGTGTTGATCGGGTTCACCAAGTTATCATGATGTTGTCCGTCTTCCTCAACCAAAGCGTCCCATGAGGAAGTGGAAGGTGATACACCAATATGTGTGGTAGGTGTATCCATTCCTCTATAGTTCATTAGGGTGTTCATCATTCCTTATGAAACTTATCTCCATGATGTGATATTAGAAGATGGCTTAACCATCTTCATTACCACTCAATAATTGTTGATTACAAGCCCTACCATCATTCTATGGTCACTAAAAAGTGTTAGGTTCTCAAATTCATATTTGATATCTAATTTATGATCATCAGTAACCAAAGATACATGTGTTGGAGGATGTATCTCCATGTTAATATCAATTAATACTCATGCATAGAGTCAGATATCATCACTTATGGTACGTTGGTCAATATTCATTGGTGTGCTAATTCCCGAGGAAAGGTAATTAATAATTTTGGGGAGCCAGTATAGCCGTGGAATCCCATGCATCAAGGTCCAAACCTGTGTCAGGTAATGTCTTCACAAAAAAAGGATTGATGTAAGAATCCCAATATGATACTCTGTGTTGGTCCCCTTCATGGTTGGCTCACCACGTAATGCATCCTCAATTAGAGGACCACACCGTTTCTTTATTTATGAGTGGTTTTAATGCATTCCAAGACCACGTGAATTAATTCATGCGATGAAAAACATTTGACACGGAGACATTATTTGACATGGATTATTTTTCTTATATAAGGAGTAAGTGAAAAGGCATTTCCATGTCACCAGCATCAACAACACCGAGAGAAAATCTCATTTGGTGATCATCATTCTTCAATAATCATCATTACTTCTCTCCATATTTGATCCACACATTTATTCATGAGTATTACTTTTGAGATCCATTCAATTTTTTGGAGAGCCTCTACCATGTTCCTATTGAATTTAGTGGATCACTCTTTCCAGACTAGGTCCTTTGGTTTTTCCGTTTTGTTTTTTCCATGTAAAAATTTCTGGTATCAACTTTATTTTCTATACATATAATTTCTGGTCTCTACATATCTGTTTTATTTTTAGGGAATGATTTAATTTCTAATGCACGTTCGCTTTTGGATTGTTTGTGCGTTCGTCGCTTTTCCATCATTCCCAACATCAGGTATTAAAGGGTTTGATTTTTTTAGTTCATATTTATAATGGAGGCCAATTATAGTCTGATGATTATTCTAAATGGTACCAACTACCATATGTGGCGATATAAAATAAAGGATCTACTTTTTTTTCAACCGAATACATCTTCCATTGTTTAGTACCCAGAAGCCAGAGAGGATGTCAGACAAATAATGATCATTCGAGCATGAGATGGTTTGGGGATTTATTGGCCAATGGGTTGAAGAAAATGTGATGAACCACATTGTCAACATCTCTCATGCCAGAACATTAGGGCAGATGCTTGAGATGACCAATGCTTCCAAGATGGTAAACAATAAATTGTTTCTTCTCATTAAAATGGATAACATGAGGTACAAAGATGTTACGTCTATTTCTGATTATTTAAGTGAATATCAAGGAATTTATTATCAGTTTTCTAGCATGGGTATCAATTTTCATGATGAGGGTTTTTATATTTTTTTCTTGACACTTTACCCGTCTCATGGTATAATTTACATGTTACTATATCCGGTTCTGCTAGTGATGGTGTTGTGACTTTTATATTTGTCTAGAATGTTGTGTTAAATGAATAAGTCATGAGACACACTCAGGAGAAATCTTCTTCAGAGGTTTTAGTCATGGAGAACAGGGGAGAGGCCAGGATTGGGGGTAGAGTTGTCGAGATAAGAGCACATGAAAGAGAAAATCTAGACCGAACCAGAGAGATTCCAAATGTCATCGTTGTGGTATGAATGGGAATGTTAAGAAGTCTCATTATCAGCTAAAAAAAAGAAAATATTGATGGAAAATCCACAGATGAAAAATGGAGATGGAGATGATCATGTCACCGATGCTATAGGTGGTGATATTGTAATTATTTAGGACTCTATTAAGATTGCATGTGATTATTCTTGGTGGGTTATTGACTGTGGTGCCTATTTTTACATGAAATCAAAGAAGGAGTTATTTACATCTTACAGTATAGGTAATTCTGGGATTTTGAACATGGGAAATGATGGCCTTGCTGACGTTGTAAGCCCCAAGACTATTTTTTTATAGACCAATATAGGAAGTAAACTGATTTTGAATAATTTTCTACATGCACCCCAGGTTCGTTTCAATATTATTTTTATCAGCATTCTTGATGATGAAGGGTTTATCATCACTTTTGATTATTTCCAATTGAATATTTCCAAGGTATCTTTGATTATTGCTTGAGGGAATAAGATATTAGGTTTTTACTTTACTAGAGATTCTATTTCTTATTATACTACTTGCGTTGATGAGTGAAGTGTTTTGTCCAAGTTGTGGCATAAGAGGCTCAGTCACATCAGTGAGAATGGTCTTGGTTTTTTGGCCAAGAGAAATCTTCTTCTACATCTGAAGAGTGTCAAATCAGACTCATGTAATCATTACATGGCTAGAAAACATAGTAGAGTGAGTTTCAGTATTCATCCTCCACACAGGAAGTCACATGTACATAAATTGGCACATTTTGACGTTTTTGGTCCTTTAAAATCTAATACCAATAGTGTCAATATTTATTTTTTACATTTATTGATGAATACTCACGAAATCACTGGATTTATGTTTTGAATTCCAAAAGTCAGGTGCTCGATGTTTTTAAGAAATTTTATGTTTCTGCTGAGCGGTAATCAGGAAAGAAATTGAAATGTATTTTCACTAACAATAGGTGAGAGTATTATGCTCTGTTTGATCAGTATTGCAGGCAGGAAGGTATTTGGCATCCAAATATACCACCCAAGACACCTCAGTTGAATGGTGTAGCTGAGTGGATGAACAGGACTTCGTTGGGAAGAGTTCGTTGTTTTCTTTCAAAAGCAATGTTTCCTGGATGTTTTTTCGGTGAGGATTTACATTCTACTTCATATATTATCAATTTATCGCCTTTAGTTGAATTGAAGATAGAAAGTCTGGACAAATTTTGGTACAACAAAATGATCAGGTATGATCACTTCAGGTTTTTGTGTTGCAAGGCTATTGTTCATGTGCATAGAGATGAGTGATACAAGATGGACGGTAAGACACACTAGTGTATTTTTATAGGCTCTAGACACAATGTGTTTGGGTACATGTTCTATGATCATGTTTTAAAGAAACTTGTCAGAATTCACGATGCAGTGTTTAAGGAGGATCAGACTATTTCAAACATTGACAAGGGAGAAAATTATTCTTCTCTGACTTCTGATGGTTTTTTTGAGTCTTGAGCCTAGTTCTGATTCACATTTACCTCATATTGTTGATTTCAATGATCTTGTTTATGTAAACAATGATTCTAATGGTAAAAACGTTGGATTTGATGTTTCCTGATGCACATTTTGTTTCTGATTATTTGGTTCCTTGGGTTATTAATGAACCCGTAGATACACTCCGCAGGTCATCTCTACATCACACTGTTTCTACTCGATATTCATCTGATGATTATGTGCTCCTCGCTAAAGGTGTAGAACCGAAATCATTTTATAAGGCAATGGAGAGTGAACATAAGGATAGATGGGTTGCTATAATAGATGATGAAGTGACACCATTGTACGACAACCACACTTTTGAGCCGGTGAAGTTATCGATAAGTAAGAGAGAATTTCAAAATCGGTGGATTTATCAGATTAAAAATGAAGAATCATGTTTTGTTCCATGTTTAAAGGTAAGGTTATTTGTAAACTGCTTCCATCCGAAGAAATGTATTGATTTGGATGAAATTTTCTGACCTATTGTCAAAATGTCTTCTATTCGGGTGGTTCATGGATTGGCTTCTAGTTTGGCTCTTCAGATTGAGAAGTTATATGTAAATAAAAATTTCCTCCATTGAGATTTAGAGGAGGAGATTTATATGGAGAATCCAGAGGGTTTTATTGAAATAGGTAAAGAAAATCATGTCTACAGGTTGAAGACGAGTTTGTATGGTTTGAAGTAAGCTCCGAGGTAGTGGTATAAGAAGTTTGAGTCTCTCATTTCTCATCAGGGATTCGGGAAGAAATATTCTGATCATTGTGTTTCTGTTAAGATATTTAATGATGATGATTTTATTAAAATACGTCTTTATATTTATGATATGCTCATTGTTGGCCATGATACTTCTTGAATTGTCCGATTGAATAAGGATCTTTGTCATTCTGTTGCGATTAAAGACTTGGGGAAAGCGCGACAGATTCTTGGCAAGATGATATCCAATGACAGGAAGGCCTGATAATTGAGGTTATCTCAAGGGATATACATTGAGAAGGTTTTTTTTTTTTGATATTTTCTATGGATAGAGAGAAAGTGGATAGTACTCCTCTTGCTTTACATTTTAAACTCAGTACCAGTCAGTCACCTTCAACTGATGAAGAGATAGAGGAGATGTAGTACATACCTTATTCATTTTCCATTGGATGTTTGATGTATGATATGGTATGTACTAGGCCTTATATAGCTCATTCAATTCGTATAGTAAGAATTTTTTTATCAAATCATGGTAAAGAGCATTGGAGTGTAGTGAAGTACATTTTTCGTCATCTTCGTGGTACATCTAATTGAGATTGTGTTTTGGAAGAGGGAAAACTATGATTAGTGTATTTAAAAATTAATATATAGAAGGATATATCAATTCATGGAAGTATACATAGGGTTATTCGATAAATTTTGTAGGGGGAGCAATATTGTGGCAGTCCTTATTAGAGAGATGTGATACATTATCTACCACAGAGTAATAATTTAATGAATCTACAATGGCGTGAAAAGAATTATTGTGGATTTAAACTTTTATTCAAGAGCTCAGTTTATATCAGGACATGTTTATTTTATTTTATTATAGTCAGAGTGCAATTTCTTGGGATAGAATTCCACTTTTCAAGGCAAGTCAAAACATATCAATGTTTGATATCATTGGATCCAAAATGTCCTTGATTCGAGACAGTTATAGATTGAGAAGATCCACTCTAATGAAAATGCTTCAGACATGTTGACCATGAGTTTACCTAGAGGAATATTTGAAACTTACAGATAGATCACAGGTTCTATGGTGATCCCTACCTGAGTTGTATGGGTTGTTTGTTGGGCACCTTCCTAGTTGGCGCACCACGTAATGCCTCCTCAATTAGAGTACCATTCAGTTTTTTTATTTATATGATGTTTTAATACGGGCCAAGACTGCATGAATTAATTCACACAGTGAAAAACATTTAAAGCTGCAACATTATATGATGTGGATTTTCTTTCCACTATAATGAGGAAACAACAAGGCATTTTAACATCACTGACATCAACAACACCTAGAGAAAATCCCACTTGGTGATCGTCTTTCTTCGATGATCATCTTTACTTCACTCCGTATTTGATCCAAACTTTTATTCTTGAGTATTACATTTGAGATCCATTCCATTTTGGGGGAGTCTCTACCATATACCTCTTGATTTTAATGGATCCCTTTTTCTGTACGAGGTCCCATGGTTTTTCCCTTTTGGGTATTCAAAGTAAAAAATTTCCACTTTCTACTTTATTTTCCGCACATATAATTTCAGGTGACTGTGCATCTATTTTATTGGGGGGGAGGATTTTATTTCCTCTACACATTTTCTTTTCAATTTTCTACACGTTCTTCACTTTCCCATATTTCCCAACAATCTGAACAACTATGGCATAAGGTTAAGGATACCAGTGCTCTAAACAGCTTTAATGTCATCTTGTATCTCTAAAATGTTATGAAAGTAAGCCTTGCCTATTGGGATGAAATGCCATTTTGGTGAACTGCAACAATGGGATATTATATTCTTCAGATAGGTATACAACCATGGCTTAACCCCCTATTCATAGGATACACAACATAACACTTATTATTTTTATACTTCCCATCATTTCTTCAGAGCATCAGGATCTGAAACCACTGCAAGTGATCCATCCCTAGATCGCATGCAGATAAGCAAATTTTTGCTCACAAAATTGTAATGGTCTGCATGGGTATCCACAAAAGAGAGTTATATTTTAGGAGTAATGAGTGAGTAAGAACCTATATCAAAACTATTTTGAGAATGCTTGAAAGGTCATTCCAATTCTAGATTGAAGGATTCAATTTCCCTTATTAATAATTTCCTTGGTTCTGATGTTCGTCTCGGTTTGTATAGATCTAGTCACATCCATTCTTCTCATTTTTTCACTATTCAATTTTAATACATGTTTATTTCTATTACAGTTTGACAATAATGTTCTCTTTATCTCCTTATTCATTAGTTTTTCATAACCGTTTTGTTGTGTTCATAACACTGTATATTAAACTCTATGAACAATGAGTACTGACCCATGTTGAATTCCTAAGGCTAGTTCACTATTTCTTGAATCCCAATTCATATAATATATGTTTTTATTTAATTTTGAGGATATAGTGGGGGTTTTATGGTATTTATGTGGAGTTCATGCACCATAATCACTCATATCATTTTGTTCTATTTTTAATTGATTCCTCATCCCTCATCCTAATCTTCTTCAATTTTGATTAAATGTGGAGAGGCGTAGAGTAAAAAATATATGATGGGATTTATTGTATTTTGATATATTTCCTATGATGATGGCTAGTTAATCAAGTGAAACTAGAGTGGAATTTAAAAATATTCTGGGGAGATTTCTGATTTTATATAGGATTTCACTATCTCAGTAATGGATAATGATGCATGACTGATATTTAGTGCATTATAAATTTTTTGAAAGAAATTTAAATGGATAATGAGAGTAATCAATGAAATAATATGGGACGGTCACATCTACACAATGTTTATTAAGTTTTATATATGTTGTTTTCAATTTATAATAAAAATCAAAGAAAAAATACAAGAACCCCTCATGCATGGAAGTTTTGAAATTTGAGAAGACAAATGAAACATACATAAGTGATTCGAAATATTGAAAATATAACCAAAGAAATCTCCATGGTAAATGATCTTTTTCATACCTATGATTCATTAAAATATTTTAATAAATTTAGAGTTTCATCTCGACTACATCTTATGAGAATCACACAATCAACATGGCACATTTTTAGAGGATAAATATTAGAGAATCTATATTAATTTTTCCATGTGTAAACATTTTTATACATATATAATTTTAAATACAAATAAATATATTAAAATACTTTATAAAACTCATGGTTTTAATGAAAATGGAATAAATCCATGTTTTACTCGAACAATCATATATGTGTTGAAATTAAACACTTAGATGTTGTGGTGGATGTGTTCGAAATATCCTTGTTAAATTTTAATAGTGTTAATATTGAATAGAGTGTAAATGAGGATAGTGGGAAAAAACATTTTGAGTATGTATTATAAGTGAAATTGACGATGTATCCTATTCACCCTCAAATTTCAGACATGTTACTTGGGGAACTTTACGAGCGATAAGAAATGTCAGCTGAGCCACTTGAGGAAGATACTATGACACTTGACACTATTCATTTAAATTATTTTAAAATTCAATTAAAATGTAATCCCATTAGTTTTTATGATACACACTCAGTAATATTGTAGTATTCATCAATGGAAGACAAATTAGATTTTAATTATTATTATCTTAGTCACATGAAAGTTGAATTCTCTTACATAAAAGTGTGTGTTAATATTGGAGGGTCATACATATTTTTGGGGTACTTCATTAGTGAATAATAATATCCACCTTAACATCATCATGAAAATAATATAGTGGGAGGTATATAATAGGTGAACAATTGGTCCATCGTGAATAGATAGATATAAGAGCTACATCAAATTAGGGTTGAAATTTTGATTTGAACTCAAGTGGTTTTGATTATTTTCAATTATAAAAATATGTTGACTCCCCTTATTGTATTTTCTAAATTTGAATTATTGGACCTTCTTATTTGGTTATGACATAATAGGATACCCCATTTATCATCCATCTATCTCGTCCTATGAATCAGATTTATACTACTAAAGGGATGGAGATGAATCACTCTGTTCAATTCGAACTCCAAGAAGTGATTCTTAGCAGCTAAACATAGAAGTGAAAGTGTGCTTTTACCCCCACAATCCCAACCCTTTAATATATTGGGACGTACCATAGTACACTCTAGCTAGGGATAGTATAACTACAACAACTCTTGGGGGGAAATGTGGTAAATATTTACCCCTCTATTTATATTTCATTATCTTAATATTTTCCTCCTATAAAAAATTCAAATGATTAATTTCTTTTTTCTATTATTATCCCTAGGAGGATATAATCTTAGGAGATTAGAATAGGTTTTCCTTAAATTTCTAGGGGAGAGCTTAACTCAAACCTATTGGGAAATATTTTCCTGGTTATACCAATCCTTTTATCATAATTTAATCACCTTATTTATTGTTCAGTTTTCTAGAAGATAAAATTATGTTGATGAAATAAATGTGGGAGTAGGGATTAAATATAATGAAAAAAATCATTTAAAAAAATTATTACATGATTTTTTAACATAAATATCTGACAAGTACATTCCAAAATATCATGAGGCCTATTGTATTTAGAATGATATGTCCATATTACATTAAATAGAACCTATAACATAGAATAATCATTTTGTATTCTCCATAGTGAGCTCTTAAAAATAATATTATATACTAATGAAACATGGGATAACATGGGGAATACATAAAAATGGGTGATCTAAAAATCCCTGAAAGGTAATAGACATGATAAGGAAAAATAAAATGATAGTCAAAGGTCTAATATGACATCATAATATAGAATCCTCATGATTAATCACATGGATTCATATCATAAAGGATGTTTTATCATAATATTATGGAATCTTAGAAAATGTGGGAACAACATATAACATGACAAAAACCCATGTCTTATCTAACTGCATAAATAATATCACATGGTGCAAAAATTAACAAATGTTTTTGGATTACTCCATAATCCCATACATGACGCCACATGAGTCTAAATCTCTAATAGATGAATTAAAGTGTTATTTGTGTGTACCAATCATAAAAGTTTCATGATATATGTGTTCCACATAAAGTAATTCAATCCTAAGTCATAACATAAAAATTACCCCTAGAATTAAAATGGGTAGCATCATCTTGTCGCGTATCATAATCAATGTAAATTTCATAATGAATGAATTTGATAAATAGACATAAATCTTGTATTACCCCTATAAAAATATTAAAATAAGTTAGGTATACTTATGAGAGACAAATAAACATTATATTTAAGACTTCCATAACATTAAAGAGATATAAAGTGAGCGAGGGAGAAAATTGTCATAACTTAAAGAGAATGATGGGTTAGAAATATCCCTTACCTCAAGTCTAATTTTTCATGTGTTATTTTTTCCTTCATAGATAAAAAAGTAATTTTAGTTATTTAATTTCATAAAAACCTTTATAATGATTATTATTTTTTTTAGTTTTTCATGTTCTGTTCAATTAATTAATCATTTTCATTCACATTAGATGTTCTGATGATGTTTAGAGCATATATTAAAAAATATTATGTTAACTAAGGTCATAGAAATTATAATTTCATCCTATAAAAAATTAAAATTATGAAATAATTATAAAATATATACGTAAATTGTACTTTTAAAACTGACCATAAAAATTGGTTGCAAAAAATGAACTATGATGCATTCAAGGATACAGTAGGTCATGTGTATTAATGAGTAAGATTTCAATTTTTTTATGATCACGATGAAAATAAGTTACATGATATTTCCAATTTCTATTATTATATTTATTTCATTAATACCATAAAATTTCTATAAACAATCTAACATATACTGTTAATGTGATTTGGAAATAAAGACGAATCACATTGATTCACGATGTGGTATTCTTCTTTACGCATGAATGACATTATCATCTATTCAATTGGTGGTATGGTATGATATTATATGATATAGTCATTTTATAGAATTATTAATATTTTGTTAATATTATATTTAAATATCAAAATTAATCCTTATTTCCTCTCATGTAAAGTGTAAGTGAAATATGATTCACATCATTTAGCGAGGCAGTAGTTCATCGTACACATGAGTGACCATATCATATTCTATATGAAATGGAAAGTAATATTGTATATGTGATGTAATAAATAAATAATAATTAGATTATTATAAATATAACATAAATATGTATACATTAAATATGTCAATTTATCTTGCAGTAAGAATAGGTGATGGAGAAAAATATTTCAGTTCGCGAGGTGGTAATTCATCATACACATGATCAATGGTTTCGTTTCCGTTGGTCGAATGAAGAGATATTTTTAGTTAATTGAAATAAAATTAAAATATTTTAGTATATTTTAAATAATTAAGATATTATAACATCTTGGTTTAATAATATTTTCAAGAGGTGTGGGAATAAACAAAATAAAACCCTCAGTAAATGTTTTCACACATCTTCTAACAACTTCTTTTGGATTGAACCAAAATCGTTTATAAGATGGATTTATGATTAAAAAGTATTATAATATGTGTTTATGGAAGTATGGAAGTTATTTGGTCAGGAATTATCAAATTTACTAGGCATTGGAAGAGTCAATTAAGGAAATATGGGGTTACATTTTATAAGTGGAGGAGAGTGCATGCATTGAATTTTTAAAGGAATGAATTCCTCCCTCATTTTTATCATGACACAATGATATAAATGAAAAATTATAGAATAGTAGAATATATAATTTCAAAATATGTCCCATAAAATATAAATTATTCAATTTTGTGTCATTTTTACCAATATCATTTTAGTTTAACCCATGAGAAACCCGTTTTAATATTAACCATAGTAAAAAAATTACATTTAAATTATTCATTATAGTCAAAATTTATATTAAACATATTTGATAATATAAATTAGTATCAATTAAAATATATATATCATTTTTCCATATTACACTAATATAATTTGTATAATTGGATGTAAAATTAAACCTACAGACGTGTTGACAAAATGAATTTTCAAGAAATGATTTTTTTAAAGAAAAAGAGATCTCATATAAAATATTGGAAATATAACCATAATTAAATTAATTTGAATAGATATTTAAAAATATATAACCTAAAAATATAATATAAATCATTCCTCCCAATGGGTTAATTTATTAATTTAATATGGAGAAACATTAAGCAGTAAAAAAATGTATTACGAAAAAAATAGTTTCATAACAAAAAAATAACATTATTCTAAAATGTAGTTTAAATATTATTCAAATATAATTAATTTTATTTCATATAAATAAATAGTACTTATGTTAAATTTTCATTAATTTAAAATTACAATTGGACTTAATTTATTAGTAATAAACAATAATTTTATAAAAATAATTATTTTTCAATATTCATTGAAAATATATATTTCCAAAAAAAACAAAAAATTATACCCTATGTGAATATCGATAAGATGATTTAATATATTATTTTCCTTTTATAATATAAAATTTCTATTTTTTTAAAAATTTTATCATAATATTTTCTCACAAAAATCAATAAAATACATTTTATGAAGAAAAAATGATTTTTCATTAAAATTTAGTGGTTGGTAAATTATGTTTTATATGTAATTTTATCTTTATTAAGAAAATAATATATATTTCATAAAGTACTTAATATTTATCAGAAAACCCAATATATTAACTTGGTTATAATGATCATAAATAATCACGATTTGCATAGGAATAATGTTTCTTGTTGCATACACTGTCAAATATAAGTTTCCCTTTTAAACATTTTACGGTGTTACATTCTTCCCCCTTAACAAATTTTACCCCAAAAAAATTTAATTTATATACTAATTTGAAAACATTTAAGGGTACTTATTATTCACTACCTCTATTGGTTCTCATATTTCTTCCTCGATCTTTTGGTTTCACCATAATGAATTTACCACGTGGGTTTTCTTTTATCGTAAAACATTCTCTATTATCTATGATATTCAATGACTACACCTTTTAAAAAATGAATTTCTCTAATGATACCACCACCTGATTCACTACATGTGAGGGGTATTTTATATACTTCTTAAAAAGGGATAAATGGAACACTTCATGTGTAACAACTAAGGTACATATAAAATAATTAACTTTAATCTTTATTTCCCACATCTGTGTTTTGAATTTCAATAATCTGATATACACGGTTGCAATCAGTATAAAGTTTGGAGGCTGATAGGACAAAAATATTTTTTTTTGTGAATACAAACCAACCCTTGTGAATAGTGACCTACCCTTATTAATAGTAGTATGACCCTTATGAATAGTAAAACATCCAAAATAATATTAACCTTACCCATAAAGGATTAAATAAATTTTGGGCATCTTATAAGTGATAACTTGACTATAGTCAATGTATTGGTGCTTTTGTATGTCATGAATAATTAATTAAAATGAAATTTTATCTGCTTAAAATGTTATCATAAATTAACAATTCAATGTATTTTGGGTTTTAAGATAATTTTTATAATACCTTATTTAATTTTTTAAAGCACTATGAAAGGAGTTTAAATTTTTAAATCATTTTTTTCAAGATGATTATGGTTTTAATTAAAAAATAAATAAAACTTATTTAGAAAATTATTTATTAAAAATGGACTTCATTTTTTGGATTCCGCATGTCAACAAATGGTTAGGGTGATTTTTTGATATTTTTTGGAAATACTTCAATTTTCATGTGAATAGTAAAAATATAGTTTTTCACATGACCGGTAAATCTTAAATTGCATCATTCATGATATAATGTTGAAATAAAATTTATAAAAAATTATATTAAGACATGATATATTTAATTTTATAAATGGTTCCTTAAAATACAATAAAATCAATTTCCATACCTAAATATAACTTTCCAAATTCTAAAGTGATAAAGTGATTCCATAAGGTACCATTTTTTCATTCTTTTCCCTTTCCATTTAATAAATTAAATAATTAAAATTAAAAAGATGATTTAAATTATAAAAATAATTATAAAATATTAATATATGATTTATTTTTTCAAAAAACTAATATTATAATTCTATCATTTGATATACTATTTTATTTAATATTTTATTCTAAAAACACCCCCTCCTTATGTCTAAATTGCCCCTCTCCATCCCCTTGCCAAACCACACTTCTCAATCCTTGATCATTGTATAATTTTGCCCAAATTACCTCCCCAATATCCTTACCCACGTCCAATTATTTATGTTCTCACCAAAAGGCCAAAATCAAAGGCCTTAAAGAGGATCTCAAGGAGAAGAGATCATGTGGTAAGAAATCCTCTTACTTTTTCATGTGTTTCCTTTCCTTTCCTTTCTTTTTATTATAGTATCTTCCCCTAATATTATCCACGTTGAATTAATGATCTATGAATCTTTTTTATTCTGTAATTTTTCATAATCATGGTAAATTCGACATCTTTCTTCTTCTATTCTTCCACTTATTCAAGGGAAAAAAACATTATCTGTGATGTGTAGAATTACCAACAACGTAGACGATGTGATTTCAATTTTCATTAATTCCTTCATGTCTGGTCATGAAATAATTTTTATGTTTGAACCAGGTTATAATATATGTATCATGTCTCATCCATGATTTGAAAATCCATTTTTTACAAATGGTTATAATTTACAATAGAAAATGATGTCGTTATTATCAAAGAACCACTAAAATGATATAAACGAACATCATTAATGTTTTATCAATAGAATAATTCTCACATCAGAATTAAAAATGATAAATTGCATAATTATGTTTACGGGATAATTTAAATACCATTTTATTCTAATTCTATAGTTTCTTTTATAATTGATATAAAAATTCATTACAACCCGCTCTTGGAAACCCTGTAATGCACACACCCGAAACAAGGGAAATGACAAAGTATTATTAATTAATGGGACTAATAATGTAATTGAGTGACCATATAATATTTTATAAACACGAACATGTTATTTTAAAATCTTAATAACATTAATTTAACCATTATACAAGAGTTTTAAACACATTTCAAGGAATTTGAACTCAACATAAGGAATTATCTCTCTCTTGATTTTATTCAAGAATCTCTTCTATGTGGTGTCCTTTTATTTTTATTTCCAAATGATGGGGTATGTTTTATAACCTCACCTATACATCCATTATTATATATTAATTATGAGATACCCCATTCTATCTCATTAAACACTCCCATGTACACCCAATACCATGCTGAAATTTCGTAGGTGATTTTTAAACACAATTTCCATTCTGTTGGTTAACCATCACCATTAGTGACCTTTATCATGATAAGATGACTTGTGAAATTTAATTTTATGATATGATTTTGTATTATTATTATTTACATTATATAAACATATTTCATTATTTTAATCAATTATCTCTTCAATGTAATTGTCTTTATAAAGGACCTCTCTCTAAAAATCCTTTTAAATGTATCCTTTATGAAATCCAAAGACATTGTTCTTTTTTATGACATGAGTGTACTCTTCTGAATTAAAGATGTTTTATTTCCATATTATCTCCCTTATATGTTTTTATGTTTGTTTGTTAATATTATTATTTCAATACCCTTTGTGGAAATTTTATGTTCTAATAGTGGTTTTTACAAGAAAATGTTATTTTGAATTGTTAATGTTTTTTTCTAAAGGGTGTATACTAGTTATGAAATGTGGGTATATTACAAGGATAATATTTTTGTTTATTTGATCCCATTATATATGAAGATATGATAGGTTATCCCCATTATATCTCATACTATTTTTGGTTGGTCACATTATAGCTCAACATATGATCTGTGATCCCTATTATAACTCATGATATAATGGGTTGAGGGCATTATAGTTCAAGATATGACAGTTGATCCCCATTATAGCTCTACAATGCATTGAGTACTCCAAAAGTTACGTTGACCAACTTTTTAATCTAATTTTAATGGTGAATGAAATAATGATATGGTAAATGTGATCAAAGGAAATAACATGATTATTCTATGAATTCATGTTTTTTATGATATGGGATTTATTGGGTTCTTATGATATCACATGACTAACTATTTATATCATTCTATACCTTAGTGTGTTTTGTACATGTCCCATGTTTTTAAATTTTTTTCAAAGATTATAAGGATGGGTATGGGTAATAAGGGATTCATGGTGAATGTTATGAATATTTTTCAAAGAAATCATGTTTTATGTTTTTTATGTTTTAAACATTAAAATAATGGTTAATGTTTTTAATAATAGCCTATTTTTAAGAATGTGATATGTTATGTATGTAATATATGTAATCTCTCTAAAAATCTAAAACACAAAAGATCCCGAATGTGTAAAAAATTAATTTTCTTATCTAAAATCCAAGATTACATAATTTTTAAGGCTGGGTCATGATAGTTGGTGTCAAAAAGTGTTTAGATAACATTAGGGGTTAGAATGATTTAAATTGAACACCCTGTATGATTTTTAATTTATGGTTAGTTTAAAATGATTTAGAATTTGTAGGATACCTTTTTTGCTTCAACTAAATTGTGTCTATTCAGAATTCCTTTTCATAGAAGAAATAGGGAAGCTGATGTAGGAAGGTGCCAAGAGGCTGATATATGTCTGAATTTAGAGGCTTGAATGGTGGGATTCTGAACTGGGTAGTTTGTGATAGCAATGGTGCAGTTAACACAAGAAATAAATGGTGGTGGTATCCATGCTAGAGAGGATCTTGGTCTTCCATGATAGAACATGTCTTTTGTGGAGCATTTCATGAGGCTTCATCCTCTATATTTCTATAAAATTACATATCCTGTGATATCCGATGGATGGATCAATTCTATAAACAATATATTTGATTTCATGGGATGTTCAGAATTTCAAAAGGTAATACTATCCATTTATCATTTTGAAGGTGAAGTTGATCAGTGGTGGTTTCTAGTTAAGAATACGAGAGAAAAAGATGATATTGATAGTCCAGAGTGGGAATATTTTAAGAATATTTTTGGGAAAAATATTTTCCTACAACTGTTTAACTCATAATGGAGAAACAATTTTCGGAACTAAATCCTAAATATCATGAATCTATGGCGGCATATAATGAAAATTTTACATGACTAGCCAAGTACGTAGCATATTTTACTCAGAACATTGATAGTAAAATTAATAGATTTTAATATGATCTGAAACCTTTTATATAAAGGGAATTTTCTTCATGAGAATTGAAAAGCCATGAAAAAACTTGTTTGGTGTACAGAAAAATTTGAGATTGAGTTTATTGACACGTATGTTCCTCATGATGAAAAAAAGAAGCGGTCAAGTTGGAATGAAATGGGTAAAAACTCATCAAATAATTCTGGATATATGAAAATGAATTTCCCATCTTGTGAAAAGTGTGGTAAAAAGAATCCTGGATAATGTCTTGTAAATTATGGCAAGTGCTACGGATGTGGAATATTTTGGAACATGTCTTGTGAATGTGATCAAATGTGATCAGAAAAGTAATGAGAACCAATGGTGAGATTTTTTAACTATAAGTAATTGGGTCATTATGCTAATGTTTTTCTAACACTAGTCACTTAGGTAAGAAATCAACAAGATTGGATTAAAAAGGGTGTAGTAAAACTCTTTGCAACTACATCAATAGTTGATGAGCCATCAAATGAAGTGGTACCAGGAACATTATTTGTTTACTTGGATTTTTCCAAAGTCTTGTTTTATATGGGGTATATAGATTCATTCATTTCTGAGAAATCTTCATACTAATTGGAAGTTCAACCTCATGAAATGAATCTATAACTTATTGTAAAGACACCAGGAAGAAATATTATGGCAAAAACAAATTATAAAAATATGCCTATCTTTGTCGGTGGAATGCATTTACTTACCAACCTTGTTGTTTTTTCTACAGAATATTTTGATGTTATTTAAGGGATGTACTAGATTTTTGTTTATCATGAAAAGATATGTTTTAGTACTAAAGGAGTTGTTTTTCATACTGAGTTTTAGTTTTTTTACATGAATAAACCCATACCATTAATAACCTACCAAGAAGATGAAAATAAATTTAAAAGTAGGAAATGAATGATATTTTTCTCATATTGTTTAAAATAATGGAAATATTTAGATTAATGATGTTCCAATGGTAAATTAATGCCTATATGTTTTTCCTAACGATTTTCTTAGTGTATTACCTAATTTGGAAGTGGAATTTAAAATTGAATTAGTTCCTAAGTCTAAGCCAATTTCAAAAACCTTTTATCGAATGGCACAAGTGGAACTAGTTGAATTGAAAAATCAATTGGAAGAGCTACATGAGGAAGGATTTATTCTTCCTAGCACTTCCCCATGGGGTTCTCTTATTTTGTTCGTTAAAAATAAATATGGTTCCATGAAAATTTACATTGATTATAGAGCTTTAAATAACATCAAGGATAAAAAAGGATCATTTTCCTCATATTGATGAATTTTTTTATTAGCTCTAGGGTGCTTAGTATTTTCCTAGGATTGACTTGAGATACAGGTATAATCAGATAATGGTGATGAAAGATGACATTCTGAAAATGGCTTTTCATACTAGATATGGGCATCATGATTTTGTGGTTATGCCCTTTGGTTTGAAAAATGAACCTACCGTATTCAAGGATCTTATAGATAGAATATTTCATGATTACATGGATAAATTTTTGGTTGTTATTATTGATGACATTAATTTTTTCTCTAAAAGTAAATAGAGGCATGAAAAACATATAAGGTTTGTTTTTAAAACCTTAAAAGAAAATAAACTGTATGGGAAATTCTACAAGTGTGATTTTAGGATGCAAAAAATTTCATTCCTTTCTCACAATGTTTCTAATGATTGAATAACTCTTGATCCCACTAAAAAAAAATTTGTTTAAGAATGGACAAGGCCAACAAATATAAATGATATTCACAACTTCCTATTTCTGGCGGGCTATTTCCGACATTTTGTTGAAACATTTTCATGATTATCCAACCTAATGACTACATTAACATGAAAAGGTGTTATGTTCATATGGACCAAAGAATGTCATGATTGTTTTCATGAATTGAAAATAAGATTTGTGAATTATCCCCTTATAACTCTACCACCAAAAAATGGAGAGTTTGTTATCTACAGTGATGCTTCGTTGATGGTACATGGTTGTGTTTTGATGTATAATGATCAGGTAATTGCTAATGCTTCAGGTTAGATGAAACCTCATGAGTTAAATTACCCCACACATGATTTGGAACTAACATCTATGGATTTTTCATTAAAAATTTGGAGGCATCATTTATATGCATCCCAACGTGAAATATATACTGATCATAAATGTTTGAAGTACATATTCCCTCAGAAATAATTTAACATGAGGTAGAGAAGATGGATTGAACTCATAAAGGATTATTATTGCATAATAAATTACCTTCCTAGAAAGGAAAACAATGTATAATATGCCTTGACATGAAAACATCACGTATCATTAACCATGTCACAGTTGGAAAATGATCCCTTCATTAATGATTTGATGAATTTTGGCTTAGAATTTGTTGGTTAATGGAATACATCTATTTTGTTTCAGTTTTCAGTGTAGTCATCATTATGAGACAGAATCAGGAAAGAAAATAATGAAGACCATGAGCTATAGGAAAAGGTATAATTGGTTAAAATGGTTATGTTTCTAGAATTTTACCTTGATAATGATTGTGTTTTGAGATTTGGGAAAAGATTGTGTGTTCGTTGTGATCCTTAGTTGAAGAACATTTTGTTGTGTGAAGCTCACAGTTCTACATTTTCTTTTCATCTTGGAAGTACTAATATGTACATACACATTTAGGAATATTACTTGTGGGATGGAATGAAAATAGATATTGCATATTTTAAAATTAAATATTAGACATGTCAACAGGTTAAATCAGAGTGATAACTACCAATGGGGATACTTCATCCACTGCCACTGCTGGAGTGGAAATGGGAGATTAGATCCAAGGACATCATGGTGGGATTACCTAAGACTTCTCGAGTTAATAATGTGATTTGGGTTATTGTTGATCGGTTGGATAAATATATACATTTTTTTACTATTTGAGATATAATGTATTTCAATCAACTTTCTCTACTGTACCTTAAATGGATTTTCATGTTAAATTGATTTCCTTTTTACATAATTCCTAACCATGATCCAAGGTTCACTTTTTATTTTTGGAAGGTCTATCAGAAGTTATTGTGCATAGAATTGAATTTTAGTATAGCATTTCTTCCTAAATCAGATGGGAAATTAGAATGAACGATTCAAATAATAGTGGATATTCATCTAGAATATTCAATGAAATACTAGGGAAGTAGGGATCAAAATCATTCTTTATTTGAGTTTTCTTATAATAACAGTTTTCATTCCAGTATTCAGATGGAACCTTTTGAAGCATTGTATGGGAAGAGATGTCATACTCCAGCATTTTGGGGAAAATTTAGAGAAAGAAAGTATATTGGGAAAAATTTATAAGAATAAGTGGATGAAAAGGTGAAAATGATATAGCAGCACATGAGGACTGCTCAGAGTAGGAAGAAATGTTATATAGAAAATAGAAGGAAAAATTTCTCTTTTGATGTAGGTGACCATGTATTCCTTAAAATCACTCCTTGGAAAATTGTGTTGTGTTTTGGTAAGAATGGTAAGTTATGTCCATGGTTCATCGAACCTTCTAAAATCATGGTGAAAGTAGAACAAGGTGCATACCGATTAACTTTTCCTCCGAGTTTATCTCAGGTACACAATGTTTATCCTGTTTTGATGATAAGAAAGTATGTGCCAGATTCATCTAATATTTGAGTCCAAAACTAGTTCATCTAAAAGATAACATTTCATAGGAAGAGAAAAATATTCATATTTTTGATCGCAGAGAGAAATTATTGTGGAATGAGTTAATCAACCTGGTAAATGTTTTTTGGAGAAACCACATGGTTCTAGAAGCAACATCGGAATCTGAGAATGCTATGAGGGAAAGGTACTCTAACTTGTTTGGGTATGTAAATAATAATTGCAAGGACACAATTTCAAGAAGGTTGGGAGAATGTTAAAACCCATGTACATAGAAGATAATTACCTATAACCTAAATTTCCCAATTCCCTTTTTTGAATTTAAAAAATCTAACATACATGGTTGCGATTAGTAAGAAGTTTGGAGTCTGATATGAAAAAATTATTTTTTAGTAAATAGTAAGATATCATTATGAATAGTAACCAAGCATTATGAATAGCAGAATCACCCTTATAACATCCAAAATAATAGTAACCTTACCCATGACTTAGGAATCTTATAAGTGACAATTTGATAATAGTCAAAGTAATGGTTTTTTTGAAAGTCATAAATAAATAAATAAATAATTTAAAAGAAAAACTATTTTCATAAAATGTTATCATAAATTATAAAATTTATTTTTTGTGTTTTAAGATAAATTGTATAATACCTTATGTAATTTTGGAAAGCACTATGAAATCAGTTATAATTTTTAAAATATATATTTTTCAAGTAGATTATGATATAAATTAATTATTAAATTTATCAGATTTAAAAAATTATTTTATAAAAATGGACTTCATTTCTATATTCTATACGTCGAAAAATAGTTAGGGTGAATTTTTGGGATGTTTCTGAAATACTTCAATTTTCAGGTGAATACTAAAAATATAGTTTTTCACATAACTAGTATATCCTAGATTCTATCATTCATGACGTAAAAAGAACATAAACTTTATATAACATTATATCTGGCCATGATATATTTAATTTCAATAATGTTTATGCAAAAACCAATAAAATCAATTTCCAAACCTAAAAAAGTACTTTCTAAAATGTAGAGTCAAAAAGTGAATCCCTAAAGTATCATTTTCTCTTTCTTTTCACTTTCCTTTTAATGAATTAATGAATTCAAATTATAAAGATTATTTAATGGCTAAAATTAATTATATTATATTAATATATTATTTATGTTTTAACAAAACTAATATTACATGTCTAACATTTGATATATAACTTTATTTAATATTTTATTCTAAAAATACCCCCTCCTCACGTATAAATTGCACATCTCACTCCTCTTGACAAACCACACCTCTGAAGACATGAGAATTGTATAATTTCTACAAAAATACCTCCCTAATCTTCTTCCCCACGTCCAAGATCTTCTAGTCTCATCCAATGGCATAAATTAAAGTCCTTAAGAAGGATTTTAAGGCGAAGATGTCAAGAGGTAAGAAATCACCTTCCTTCATAATGTGTTTTCTTTACATTTCCTTTCCTTTTCTTATAGTCACCCCCTATACTTTTATCCAAGATGCATGAAATATATAAGATTCTTTTATATTTGGAATTTTTTCATAGCCATAGAAAATTCATTATCATTATTTTTCTCTTATTCCACTTATTCAAGTAATAAAAACAATGTTCGTGATGTGTCGAATTACCGACATCGTGGACGATGTGATTTCAATTTTCATTAATTACATCATGTCTAGTCATGAAACCATTTCTATTGTTGAACCAGGTTATAATATATGTATAATGCCTCATCCATGGTTCTGTAATCATTTCTTATATATGGTTTTCATTTATAAAACAAAATGATGTCGTTATTATCAAAGAACAACTAATATGATCTAAACAAACATCATTACTATTTTAACTAATTAATATTTATCACATTAGAATTAAAAATGACACATTCTATAATTGAATTTATGGGAAAATTTAAATACCATTTCATTCCACTTATAGAGTTTCTTTTACAACCAACAAAAAAATCCATTACAAACCACTCTTGGAAACCTTGTAATTCACGCACCTGAAACAATGGAAATAAAAAAGTATTATTAATTATGGGGTGGAATGATGTTATAATGTTACCATATAATTTGTTATAAACATGATAATGTTTTTTTAAGTCATAATAAAACAATTTTAACTATTATACATAATTTTTAAACATGTTTCATGGAAGTGGAACTTGAGGTAAGGGATTCTCTCTCTCTCATGTTTATTCAAGAATAATTTCTATATTGTGTCCTTTTATTTTTAATTCATAAATATTTGGTACATTTTACACCTAAACAAAACTTCAGTTATTATATATCGGTTTCTGACTGGTCGAGGGTTGCCTTCTGTGTTCACCTTGCCTCGAGGGAGGACTTCGTCAAAGCTTGGGTGTGGGGTGCCCGTAGGTGCGGTGCTTGGAGCTTCTCCCTGTCCAGGTGGTCGTGGGACTGCCACCAAGGGCGTGAATCTCCGTTTGAAGCGGTGTGGCTGTCGCTTCCAGGGCTTCCTCTCCCTTTTCAGAAACCGGCGATCTTGAGGGAAATCGGGAACTCTTTCGGGTCTTTTCTCTGTGTAGACGATGCCACTAAGAGGCTTGGGGCGGCGTCGTGCCCGCGGATCTGTGTGGAAATGGACTTATCGCTGAAGGGTCCCTCCTTGGTGCAACTTGAATCTAAGGAAGGGTTTTGTTGGAAACAGAAGTTATTTTACCGTCGGCCTCAACGTTTCTGTGTGCACTGTGGTCTGCATGGCCATGAGGCGGTGAGCTGCCGTCGGCGGAAGGTGGCGGTGGAGCCTCCCGGTATTGCTCTGGTATATGATCCGGGTCAGGACCCGGTGGTGTCGGGCGAAGGCGGGGTTCCGAATCCGACCGTTCAGTCTCGAGAGGTTTCAAATTTGAATTTTCGCGGAGTTGGGTTGTTGGGTTCCTCTTCTGGGGAAACGTCGTCTGACACTTCGAGGGTGCGGTCGGCTGTTACCCCTAATGTCATGGACCTCATCACTTGGTCCCCGGGTCAGGCGGTGCAAAGGTCGACACCCTCCAGCAAAAACGCAGTCCTGCCGCGCAGAGAGGTCGAGGTGCAGACTCCTTCCTTGTTGGGTAATCCGGACAGGTTTCTTTCTCCTTCTGCTTCGTCCTTTCGCTTTTCGTCGCAGCTATCTTCAAAGGTTATCCGCAATAGCCTTGTTAACAAGCTCTTGGTGTCTCATGGGCATGATATGGACTTGCTCTGTGGGAACGAGGGGGTGGACAAGGAGATTAAGACCTCGCGCTGGTCCCCGCAGAGAAAGGTGTTGCTCTCCTTGTTCCAGGGAGAACTGGACGCGGACGCTCCGCGTAGGCATTCTGGAAGACGACCCCAGACGGAGGAGCTGGATGCTCTTTCTGAGGAAGGGGTTTTGACAGCGCCTCGGGTCAACAACTTGGATGGAGCGTCGGGACCTATCACTCGCTCGAAGGCGAAAGAGAAGGGTGTGTTGGTACACTCCAATTTGGAAGCTCCAGCGGCTCTCAAATCTCGTAGATCTGTTCATTGATGTTTTCCTCTATTGTATGGAATGCTCGCGGGTTGGGGACTCAGGCTAAGCGAGCCTTCATCACTGTTGAAGTTAGAAAGGCCAAGGCTTCTCTAATTGTGATTCTTGAACCAAAGCAGGATGCTTGCAAACTTCCAGGAGTTATGAAGAAGATGGGATTTCCGAACTGCTTTCATGGTGGGCCTGTGAATTGGCAAATCTGGGTGGGTTGGAAACATACTCTATCGGTGGAGGTGCTTACTGTATCTTCCCAGTGTATAGACATGAGGATTTAAGTTGTTAGTGTGGCCTTCCTCTTTTCATTCGTGTATGCGAGCAACAGGATGATGGAAAGGCGGGAACTCTGGGCACATCTAAGTTCGGCTCAAACTGGCACGCTTCCGTGGTTTGTGGGAGGTGATTTCAATACAGTTGCAGATGTCTCTGAGAAGAGGGGAGGTAGGGGCGACGTCTTCGATGGAATGTTGGATTTCCAAGAATGCTTGCTTCACGCAGGGCTACTGGATTTAGGTTTCAAAGGGACGAAATTTACGTGGTGCAACAACCGGAAAGGTCAGAATAGGATATGGTGCCGTCTTGATAGGTGGCTCACCAACCTGCATGGAATGGATATGTTTTCAAAATCCGCAGTCACTCACCTCCCCCGTATTCTTTCGGATCATGCACCTCTTTTACTAGAAATTAATCGTGAAGCTGTGGTGGGATAGGGATTCCATTACTCCAGTGAATGGCATAAAGATGTTGGTTTCATGCAGATGGTGAGGAAATCCTGGTTATCTGAGGAGAAGGAGAAATCGTGGGGAGGTTTGTTTAACCGCCTTCGAAGACTTAAACAGAGCATCTGAAAGTGGCTTGTGGAGCAACCTAACTGGCACAACGGGGTGACTAGCTTGCAAGAGGAAGTCAACAAGCAAGAGGAGGATCTTCAGACGTCTTGGGATGAGGATACTTTTGCTCTACTCTGCGACAAAAGTGCGGTGCTATCTGAGAAGCTGTTAGAAATGGAGAGGCTCTATCTGCAATGGTTCCGAGTGCGATGGATGAGGGAGGGAGACCGTAACACTGCCTTCTTTCAGGAATGCATCAAGGAGAGGAGATATACAAAGATCAATATCAATGTAGAGGATGGAATTCTCACCTCTGATGTCTCGGTGGAAGGCAGGATTGCTCTGAAGCACTTTGAGGGTATTTGGTCAGGGGAGGCCTCTTCGGGTTTTCGTAGAGAGTCCTTTGGGGACTCTCGTTTCTTGGATGCACTTCCTGTGATGATATCTCGCTCTGAGAGCGAGTGCTTGTCCAAGATACCACAGGAGAAAGAAATTCGAGAGGCCCTGGAAATTATGCCGAAGGAGAGTGCACCAGGTCCTGACGGTTTTCTGGCATCCTTTTACAGTGCGTCCTTGGATTTCGTGGGGCCGTGCGTGGTGGAGGCCATTTGAGACTTCTTTCGAGGAGCCTCCCTGTGTAAGGGAATCTATTCTTCTAGGGTGGTGCTGGTGCCGAAGATCAAGGACCCCACGCTGGTTAGTCACTTCCGACCAATCTGCTTATGTAATGTCTCGTATAAACTTTTGGCAACATTCATCAGCAGGAGACTTGCCAACGTGATTCCTAAACTTGTCTCCGAAGAGCAGCACAGTTTCATTCAAGGAAGGGGTATCCCGGGAGCGGTAGGAATTGCTAGCGAACTGGTGCATGATCTGGAAAAAAGATCTATTGGATCTAATGTTATTTGGCATGTGGATATGAATAAAGCCTTCGACAACTTGGAATGGAACTTTATCCTTCGGGTAATGAGGGGTTTCGGGTTCCAGGAACACTTCTGTGATCTTTGCTTCAGGTGTTTTGCCTCACCTTGGATCTCTATATCTCTGCTTGGGAGGTGCTTTGGCTTCTTCAAATCTGTGAGGGGGGTTAGACAGGGAGACCCGCTATCCGCTTTTCTTTTCATACTTGCTCAGGATGCTCTCTCAAGAAATCTTAACAAAGGGATGTTAGAGGGAAGGTTGAGATCGTATTACGGTAGAAGGAACGCGACGAGGGTTTCTCACTTGATGTTTGCGGATGACATACTCCTGTTTCTGAATGGTGGGAAGAGATCTTTAAACACTCTTATGGGAATCCTGACTGAATATAGAGATCTCAGTGGGCAGTCGATCAACCCGCTGGAAAGCCACCTGTTCATTTCCAACAAATGCTCTGGGAGAAGATGCAGATCCATCCAGGAGTTTCTAGGCTGCGGACAGAGGCATCCTCCGATTATGTACCTAGGAGTTCCTCTTTCGACTCGGAGGGTTCTGAAGATCCACTTCAACGACCTTGTGGACCGCATTCTGGGGAGGATTCTCAACTGGAAGAATAAGATTCTTTCCTTCGGAGGTAGGATCATGCTCATAAACAGCGTCCTTCTGTCGATCCCCATGCACGTCTTTTCCATCATCAACCCACCGAAGGGTACGGTGGGAAAGATTGAGCATATCCTCGCGTCCTTTCTTTGGGATGCAAAGAACGAAGGGAGGTTCCACTGGGCATCCTGGGGAAGGATGGCCCGCCTGGTGGAAGAGGGTGGGGTTGGCCTCCGGGATTTCCAGGACTCTATCCGTGGACTTCAGGCAAAACTGGCATGGGAGGTGATTGTAGGAAAATCTCTTTGGGCAAGGTACTTCATTTCAAGGTATGGTGCGTGTGGTGACTTTCGCATGCATGGCGCGATGAGCTTGGCCCAGTGTATTTCCACTCATATGGAGGTTCTTCTCAGCTACTCCAGATGGGTGGTTGGACGTGGGGAGATTGGTTTTTGGACGGAGACATGGGTGGAAGAAAGGCTTTGGTATGAGGGATGCCCTCTCCCTAACATATCTTTCAGGGAAGCATGCGGGAGTTTTGATTTTATCCAGGAGAACCTTAACCCCTCCCAACTCTCCTTCTTTAATGGGGTGGTCATGAGCGATGAACCTGATCGCTGCTGCTTTACAGAGGCAGGGTCAGGGCGCTTCTGCTTGAAGGGTTTCAGAAAGATTGAGTGAAGGAGCGGTAATCAGGTGTCTGGAGGGATGACCACGTGGTGCAAAGAAATTCCAGCGAGAATGAACTTCCTAGTGTGGCGGATCCAAAACCGAGCGGTTCCCACAGAGGAAAACATCCAGAGGAAAGGGATCTCCTTGGAATCCCGCTGCTATTGTTGTGAGAACCCAAACCGGGAATCAACACTTCATCTGTTCTTCCATGGAAGATGGGATGTGTTCCTCTGGTCCCAGTTTCACCCTTTCAGGTTCGCTTCTGATGAGTGTCTCTCCGTTCGAGATCACATCGCCTCTTGGTTCACGGGCTCTGGTAGCAGAACAGAGGAGCGTTCGGCAGCCAGTATCATCCTGGTTGCTGTTTGTTGGACCATTTGGGAAGCTCGTAATCAGATACAGTTAGGAGGCAGGAAATCTATGCTTGCCTTGCTTGTCCGTATGAGGTTGGTCATTGCGGACCTTGCAGCGCTTTTCATAAAGGGCATGCAGGCGGACGTCCTGGGGAACCTTGTTCCTGGACGGTGCATGCAGAAGTTGCAGAAGGGTGAGTGGGTCAGGTGGCACCCCCCGGTCAGTGGGTTGAAATTGAACGTGGATGGTTCCTGCATGGGAGGAATCATGAGAGGCGGTGGTGTTCTACGGGATTGTTGGGGTTCGGTGCACTTGGCGTTCAGTGCCTATTACGGAACGGGATCCTCTTTGGACGCGGAGTTCAGGGCCCTTCTTTCGGGTATCACCATTTGTAGGAGGAGAGGTCTTCAGGTGTCTTATGTTGAATCTGATTCTGAGGTTCTGGTTAAATCGCTTCAGGGGGCTTGTGACATGGCTTGGAACCTGGTGTACATTTGTAGGAGATGCAAAGCAGAGACCAACCAGGGTAGGATGGTTCATCATAGTGTTCGGGAATCCAACTATGCGGCTGATGCTATGGCTCATGGGGGAAGACCGGAGGAGACCTTGATAGTATATGATAGTCTTAACTCCTTACCTCCTGAATGTGTCAATGTAATCCGGAAGGACGCTCTTGGACTTCATTTCTTTCGTCCTCCGTGATGTGTCTCTGTGGGTTTAAGATGCAATAATAAACAACAATTTTCAGCAGTTTATGTTCTAAGAGTGATTTTAATGAGAGAAGTTTATTTTGAATTGTGAATGTGTTTTTCTCAAGGGTGTATACAAGTTATAAAATGTTGGTATGTTCCATAAACATTATTTATGATGGGTTGAGCCCACTATATCTTCTGATATGATGGGTGATCCCTATTATAGATCATGATATGTTAGGTTGAGGATATTATATCTCAAGATATGATGGGTGAGCCCCAGTATCGCTCATGATATGTTGGGTTGAGCCCATTATATCTCGTGATATGACGGGTGAGCCATATTATAGATCTCGAATGCATTGGGTACTTCAGAAAAGGAAGTTAACCAAATGGTTATTACAAGTATAAGGGTGAATATAAGAATGATATGGTAAATTAATCCCAAGGTAACTACAAGATTATTCTATGCATTCTTGATTTTAATGATATGATATTTATTGGTTTTTATGTTTTCACATGACTAAAAATTTCCCTCTTTAAATCCCTTACAGAGTTTAGTACTCATCCCACATTTTTAAAGGTTTTTAATAGGATATAAGGATGGGTATGATTATGAAAGGAGTCATGATGAATGTTATGATGATTTTTCAATGAAATCATGCTTTATGTTTTAAAGTTGTATACTTTGAAAAAAAATGGATACTGTTTTAAAAATTATATAATTTGTATGAATTTGGTATGTTATGTACGTAATATATCCTAACTCCATATAAATATAAACTTGAAATGATCTTCATGTTTTAATAAATGTATTTTATTTAGAAAAATTCAATATTATATAATACTTTTTGGCCGGGTCATAAAATCATGTACTTGAGATATGATAGGATGGAGTTCTAGTTGATATGACATCATGCATATGATATTAGGGGCCATAACAAGGCCAATGTATCTAGGAATATGATTTCCATTTTTACAAACCTCTTGAATTTAATATATAGTTATATATATAGAAATATCTTATCTTCTACCTCAAACACAGGGTCTCATAAATGATAATATTCATAGCTTTTCTGTCAACTTCTTAGTGATTTCATGTGTTACTAAATGGTTGAGAAATTCTATTTCATCTTTTAGGAAAGCCCATGTCACATTATCTTAATCTATCCAAATTTATCCCATCATGTTGAAGGCTGACACTCTTTCCCATAATTTATCTCATATGTTTCCATTTGAATTCTATAATATAATATTTTGTTATATGGGAACTCCGATAGGGGAAGGTATTGACCTAAAAAGACTTGGAAATCCATTGAATAATACCTCACCATATCCTCTAGAGTTTGGACCATTCTCGTAGACAAACATTATTTCTATGGGTGATAAGAAATACTAAAACTGAGTTCTAGATCTAGTTCATGTTTAAGTACTCTTGAGAACATTAAGGTAAACCTTCTATCTTGATCATGTACAATATAGAGTAGTTCTAAATGATATTTTAGTAATTCACTTATTTATATCATATATAGTTGTCTAAGATAGTATTATTCCTTGATATTGATGAAATGTGATAGGTTTTTAATGTTATTGACTATTACCCAAATGGATTTATTATCTTTAGGTGTCTTGGTGAGTGTTATAGTGAAATCCATGGTCATGTTTTCCTATTTCTATACTGGTATGTGAAATGGTTGCATCATTCCCATGGATGTATATCATTAAACCATGACTTATTAGAAGATCATGCATCAAGACATAAATTCTACAATATTTCTATTCATGTCATCTGACTTGTTTTATTTTAAAAATTCTTATATATATTAGTTCTTCTATTATTGATAGTTTAGGATGACTTATTTTCATCATCCATATGCTCCCTCTTCATCTCTGGTCTTTATGGAACACATATCATGGCTCCAAACCATATAACTCCATCTTCAAAAATATTTCACTCTGTAATATTCCCTAATTTTTTGTATAGAACCAAATAACCAATCTATGCCTACTTGATCCTATCAATAATGGGTTTTTGATCAGTTATTTGAGTAAAGTGTGAGGAATATCCTTCTATAATTCTAATATTTTTTCATTTCATGTCTAAGAAGATTATATCCTTCTAAAATATTCATCATTGATAAAATTGGAAGATTAGTTATATTTATATCATAGTTTCCCATATTTACATTCCAATGATGGTAATGTATTGAACATTCATAGTCCATGACCAACTCTACCATCCTCACTGGAACCTATTAAACTCATTCTATATGAATATACATTTATGTGTCTTTTTATCAATATGTATTTTACACTTATCCCCATAGAGATAATGTCACCAGATATTTAACACGTAGATCATTAAATCCAACTATATGTAATTTATAGGATAGTTACTATCTAGAACTTTCAACATACATGAGTCATATGCTATCAATTTTTTATTCAACATTCATTCACACCACAAACCCTTCTACGAAGAATCACTATAAACAATAAACATTTCCCCACATGATGGTAGTGTAAGTACTAGTGAACTGATAAGCCTCTTTTTTAACTTGGTAATTCTCTCTTCAAATTCACTATTCTAGGATAAATTTAGTCCATTTTTATCTTAGTTATTGTGATTTACATTCCAGAAATTGATTTCACAAAATTTCAGTAATACATAGCTAATCCAAGGAAACTATGGATCTTCATTATAGATGCTAGTCTAGACCAGCCCTCAATTTCCATTGTATTAAAATTATCCAAAGATAACCCTATAATAGTGAAAACATTTCCCATGATTGATACTCAGTTTATCAAGAAATCACATTTTATATACTTTGCATAAATCATCTCCTTCTGAAAGATCGTTATCAAAGTTTCCAAATTCTCATCATGTTCCTATTTACTTCTGAATTAAGATAGAGTAACATCTATAAAGGCTTTGAAAAAATATAAAGGTAATCTATAAAGAATCTATTAATGTTTTCCATAAATATTATTGGGGAAATAGTTTGTTTAAAAGAAATCACTATGAACTCATTGTGTCTATACCTTGTTTTAAAGGTAGTTTTAGAAATATCCTAGTTCTTCACCCATAATTAGTGACATCCCAATTGAAGGTCCACCGTAATGAAATATTTAGATACACATAGTTGATCAAACAATTAATATATATATTTTAGTGGATAATTGTTTACTTATCATGATTTTATTGATTTCACTATTATCAATGTAGAGCCTCATTTACCAATCCCTATTATTGGTGAAGAGGACTAGTGCACTCTATGGTGAAGCACTCGAGTATATAAAACCCTTTTCATAATTCTATTTTAAATCATTCTTAATCTATTCTAAATCAATAGTGTGAATACTATAAAGATTCTTTGATATGATTATAGAACTAGTTATATGTTTGATTCAGAAGATAATCTCATAGTAAAGAGGAAGACCACAAAAACCATTAGGGAATACATCCGTATAGTCACTGAAAATGGGAATGTATTCAAACAAGAATCACTCATTTTTCTCAATAATTTTGGAATAATATTATTACTCATAAATAATTAATATCCATTCTTGAGAATAATATTTTAGGGGATTTTCATCTTTAACCATAGACATTTATAAAATCTTATGGATTCATTTGATGTTGAGAGTGATCTACAAATCTAATTTTTTTTTTGGATTTATATATTCATATCCAATCCTTGCCCAAAATAGCATAAAATATACTAAAGTAAGTAAGATAAGGTTTTTTTTGAAATATTAAATTCACAAAAAATTGACTATTGATGGATTTATATACATAGAATGAATCCATTTCTCTATTTTCTATTATAATAGATTGTGAATCCCCCATATTTTGGGGTGGTGTTTGAATAGATGTACTAAAATTGAATGATATGAAAGAATGAATAAAATCATATTAAAAAATTGTGTTCACTGTTATTGAGTACATAACGTGCATACATGTCACCATGTCATTGTAATCATTCACCTCACCCTTAGTGATATAATATGACCTTCCTTAATTACACGGAGGATTTTATTGATGATTGTCTCTAACAACACTTGGATTATGAAATGGACTTGTATAATACCCATGTTCACAGAAATTAAATCACTCTACAATTGGCAACGTGTTGATCTGAACCTTCTATTCTTCTTCCTTATTTATTGGATTATTTATTTACCTTTTGTACTAATTTTAATGATTCCCCTCTTATCCATGCTATAATAATATTCCTATTCCCCTTAGTGAATATTTGATATTCTTTATCCCTAACTTTTGGAAAGTAGATTGTTTGGTTTTCTTTCATCCATTGGTTTTCACTATTAATGTTCCCAAATAAACCTCCATTTTTAATTTTTTTTCTCTACATCCACAAGACAATTGGGAGTCAATGATCACTATATCAACATTGAGGCCACAATTGACAATATATTTATAACTATATTGGTATAGAATCACCAATAAATTTCCTGGACTCGTATTTAACCCAATAAAGAAAAATTCAACCTTAAATTCAGTGATGATAATAGAAATAGAGGCATACAATGAATGCCTTGTGTAATTCTCCTCATACTTATTGATAAACTGATCTTACATTTGTTTCAGGATGAGTTATTCCATCGTCATTTTATGATCAAGTATTTTAATAAAATATTTGTTGATAAATAATTTCGTGAACTCTTTGCATTCCATAGAGTAAATATACTCTTTGGATGACCACATATCAGCTTCTCCCTCATTGATATAAATGACTGATAACACATTATATTACTCAGCGAATTAGAGGGTGGTGAATATATTCTCAATTTATTTAATCCATTGTTTATTGATGAAGGTATATGTAACGTCCCAGGTAAATAAAAAATAAAGAATTTTCATATTTATTAATATTTACGAATTAAATATTAATTTTAATTAAAAGGTGTTTCTACGTTCGATAGTGTACTCGGTACGCAACGATGAGTTTCTTTGAAGACTTACGTTGCACACAAGTAATAAAATAATATTATTTTAATTGTTAGTTAACGAGTAGCTGTTGTACTGGCGGGAATGGGTAGAAATAACTAAAATATGAATATATATTTTTTTAAATGTTTTTACATTTACCCAATAAAAGATAAAGGCTTAAAATACGGAAAGAGTTCAATTTTAGGCATTTATACCCTAATTTTCACGAAAGGTCCACTTATCACCTTTTGACGGAGAACCGTCATTAAATATAGTTTTGATCGACCTTGTAAATTATATTGGACCAAATATAACTCTTATTTAGAATCAGGACATCAAAATTTACTTTGTGTAAATTTTTCGTACCTTTCTGATAAAGTTCTTTTTTTAATGAATAGTGTAAAATGTTGTATTTTAATTCAAAACTGCTGTTTAATATAATTTATTTATATGATTAGATTATCTTTTGAATTGGTTTTAAAGTGAAATTATAAAATATTTTTACCATTAAATCCAATAGTGGTCGTTGGAATTAATTTCACTTTGAAATCGGACTTAAACTAGTGTCAATCTTTTGATACTTATTGTTTCATAAAAACACGCTATTTGCTCTGACAGCGGGAATTAATTATTAAATTAATTAATGTGACTTATATGTTTTGAATTTTGTAAAATAGACTTCATTTTTGAATTCTTAATATCAAATATATATTAGGGTGAAATTTTGGTAATTTTCTGAAAAACTTCACTTTTTGATGAATAGTGAAACCACTTAGTGGTACTTATAAAGACTGATTTTCCGTTTAAATGAAATTTTTCCATCATTGTGTTTTGATTTTCAAAAATCCGACATGCATGGTTGTCATTAAGAAGTAAAATGTGGTTCAATGAGATTATAATAATTTTTTGTTGAATAGTAACTTATTAAGTTCTTTATAGCGATTAGAGATAATTAGTGTAGTTTATGGTAAAAATAATGTTTTAATAATATGAGATGACCTAGAAACATGTCCTACCCTCATTGGTTGTATCATGGCCGACCACTACAAGCCATGGGTCAACTTGGGGACCCCATGGAGCCACTTTGGTTGGGAAATGACATAAATAACTTTTTTTTAATGTAAAAGTAAAAATGACACAAACATGATATGTTTTACTAAAAAAAAATTTAAATGGGGTTATACAAGTCAGATTTTTCATTATAAATAGTCATTATAAATATAAAACAATTTCCTACATCATAGTATTTTTTTATAATTTTTAGACATTAAATAAATTAAATTATTTATGACATAATAATGATGCAGCGATGACATCATTATTTGACGATTTAAATAAAATGGAATGATAATGTACAATATATGAACTAAACATGTCCAAAACCAGTTGGATGGGTGTATTGCGAACCCTTATCACCTTATCCACGAATTATCTCAATGTGGGACCTTTTAAAACCGAAACACATCTTCAAATAAAGTAATATTTCTTTACTTTCCAAAAGTGCCCCTCTTCTCCTCTTATAAAAGGCCCCCAACTCTACCACCTTACACACACTCCTCAAGCCTTTTGCTAGGCCAACCCCTGCCCATTTACTCTCTCCACATCCCTCTCGTCATCCTAGAGGATTCCCTTTGGGCAGAATCCTTTCAAAGTAAGCCTTTAGGCTCAAATCAAAAGGAGTTACACTTTTAAAGGTAATTCATTCTCTCTTGTTCATTTGTTTTATTTTGCTTCTCCAACCCTCTAAAATCTTTTTATTTACTTATTTTGTAACAACACCAGTATCTTCAATATACTAGGATGTTGTTATAAGATTTATTCGAGCTACACTCTCACACAACTACATCAAATGGTTAAAGAACATACGGTTTCCGTGGATGGAGAAATTCTGCCTCCCGAAACGATGATTGTTCAATACTCATTTAACACCTTAAAAGGTGGACATTATGATGTCACTATTTTTATATATGATATATAATATGTATATTTTTTCTTTAAGCTTCTGAATTTTTCATTTTGGGCATACCTTTATGGTTCCATTATGGGTAAACACGATATCTTCATTTAAGGAAGTGCGGACTACCGCCCCCTCAAAGTGATGTGATTCGTTAATGCCATATGTGGGACGTGTAAAGTATGGATTTAAAGTTATTATATATGATGTTATACTGGAATTATAATATACCTCTATATCATTATAATTTCTTTCCATTAAAGTATGAGATATAAATGAAAGTAGCGTTCATGCGTACGTACGGCTTACCGTCTCCATGAACGGTGCATTTCATTTCTTATCCCCAAATGTAATGTACTATTAAAAGTACATGTATATAATAGATATATATAATTAATGATATATCTAAATGATGAATATAATTATGGAATTAAAATATACATACCTCTCATTTAGTTTTAATTCCATTAATATGACAATTAAATGAAAGTAGTGTTCATGCGTACGTACGGCTTACCGTCTCCATGAACGGTGCATTTCATTTCTTACCCCTAAATGATTATGTAATATTATAAATACATGTATATTATGGATATATGTGATAAATATTATATCCAAATCAGGAATTTCATTCTGGATATAAAGAACCTTTGACCACACGAACAACATGTAATTGTATGAAGTCCACTTTTGACTTAAGAACCAAATATTGAGAAAACAAACATTATTAACTTAAATGGTTACATAATGTTTATAACATGGAAATAAGTGATATAAAAGGAATAATGAACTTTAAAAAGGTTCTTAATCAAGTATAAATTAACTCAAGTTTATTATTCAGGACGTTATAGAACGATCGAGTCAAGTCGGACCCAAGGTAAGGGACTTCGTCTCAATCTCCTTTCATTGAGGCATATTTCATTTTATACACAACTTTCTTTTATACGGTGTATAAAACCCTTTGACTATTACTTTTATACAACAGGAATCTTTTTCTACGAAGCGTTTTACAAAACAATAAAAAGGAATGTTTCTTTTAACGTACGCGGCGACAACGACCTTTTCCACCGCCGCGAGTATTATTTGGCCTTTGGCTTCCTCAACAAGCCGTAATGTTTTTAAAATAAAATAAATACCATATAATCTTTTATGTATTTTGGTATTGAAAATGGTTTTGATAAAGGATTCTATTATGTCAATATATTTATGATATATTGTGATTGAAATGTGAAAATGTTACCATTCCTTTATATTGGTTTTATGTTTTATGATATTATATTGGTACTTGGACATTTTAACGGGTGGTTACGTTATAAACCATATGATGGGTGGTGCCGTGAATACCAGGACGGGTGGTTACGTTATAACCTCCAATGCATTGGGTATGGAAGTCGGCCGTATGGCTATTCCATTAAGTATGTATGGAAATTGGCTGTATGGCTATTCCATTAAGTGATATGTATGGAAGTCGACCATATGGTTATTCCACTTAAGTATGTTTATGTACGAAGTTACCTTTATATATGTTATGTGTTATTTTTATGGGTTTTATGGTAATCCTTTGGTTACAAAAAGGTAAGTAATGATACTTTATTCAGTGAAGAGTTTTTACTACTTCATGAAGGTGAAGGTATTACTTTGATAGAGTATATATGGTTTATTTGATGTTTGAAAAACTAATAGTTTTCATTCTTTCTGTATCCCTTACTGAGCTTTTTATGCTCACCAAAAGTTTTTTTTGAAATGTTTTCACAGGACTTAATGTGGAATAAGGTCAATGATGGGATCAAGGGAATGTCATCCTATATAAAACATGGAACTAGACACGTTTCTTTTTAAGAGTTTTTTTATTATGGAAACTTAGTAGAAGTGACTACTTTGTAATCTTTTGAGATGTAACAGTTATGTTCTAATTCTCTAAAACTCTAAACCTGAAAAGATCCTCAATGAAAATTATTCATTTAATTAAATATTAAGTAAGGTTTATGGCCGGGGCCTTATAGTATAAGAATATCCCCAAAATTTAGGCAGTCCATTTCACAATAAAGACTCCACTATAACATGAACATTATTATGAGGAGGAGTTTTTTCAATATGATTCATGTTATTTATCATAAGTTGATCTAGTTGAGCAAATATTACCTTGATGATCTCACGTCCAACACCCATGAGATTTGTAATATCATTGGAGAAATAATCAAATTTCCTATCATGTATTTCCTGCATGATTTTTCATATTTTCTCCCATTAACTAGAAGTGAAGCATACTGAAAATATATTAACTAATAAACATATATAAGGGAAGATTATAAATATGAGAGAAATAAAATATACATGAAATTACATACTAAATTATTAATCTCAATGATCGAAATTAGGTAATACATAGTAATTTATGTATTGTTTTTTTAACTAATTTTTTTTTTCAATTCCTTCATAATCGTACATAAAGAGTTTTTTAGTATAAAAAACATATCCTTCGTGATTGTCAAACTATGTTCATTGTAAGGCCCATTATCATATACCATGTATTGATCGAGTCTATACCAATTTAAATTTTATACAGTTAATACCCAAATGTATATTTTTTTAAGAATAACATCAACTTATAGTATCCATATAGGGATGTAATTGATTAGAAAAAACTTTTTCTATACTTCCCCAGTATTCCAGGATATCTTTATTTTTTTATTTTCATCCCAAGACTAATCCCTAGGGTTACCCATGTGCTTTCATAATCCTATCCCTAACGGATAACTAAACATTTTTTTCTAATACTAAATACAGTGACCCAATCCTTTTACAATAATTATTATATGTTTTTTAAAAATAAATAGACAATAAGAACGATCCCAAATATCATTATGCATAGTGTCTATAGAATGTTGTGTTCATATTAGATCACAAAGAACATAAAACAAGGTATATATATTTTTATCTCTATAGTGTACTCCAAATATTTCATGGTATAACCTAGGGAGAATATAAAGATAATGGTGAGCTATAAATCTCACTGAGGGAATAAACATGAACTGGGAATATGACATGTGAGTCAAAAGGATAACATGATATTAAGAAGAGTAGGATTGTGAGAAATAAAATGAAGCATAATATAAATGACATGGAATTATTAGATTGTTGAATAATAGAAGTGAAGTAACAACCTATAACCGAACATGAAAATCAGTTAAGGATAACGACCTAAAAATATCACATTGTGGACAATGTCCCCTATTGGATTAGGTTTACTATTGAATCTAATACATGATGGCTCATGAGACAAAAATATTTACCAAATAAATTGAATAACTATCTAACTGAACTCATAATAACATGTTAATGATCTCTATGTTCCACAAGATATAATTAAATAATAATAAATAACATAATAACAACCTATTTAATGAAAAATTTAACTTTAATATTGTCTCGTATCATAATCATTGTAAATTTCAAAATGAAGGAATTTGAGAAATAAAAATAAGGAACATTTTACCTAATAAATTTAAGATATAATATGTTGGGTATAAATGTGAGAGACATATATATATATATATATATATATAATTAAAAATCATTTTATAACATTAACAGGAGATAATGTGATATATAAAGATAATAGTAATAAACTAATGAGAAGAGAGGGTTAGAAATATCTGTTACCTCAAGTCTGATTTTTCAAATATGTTATTTATCTTCATGAATAAGAAAATTATGATAATTTATAACTTTATGGAGTCATTTTTATAGAATATTATTCATGTTATTTCATTTTTTATGCTATGTAGAATTACTTAATCATTTTGGTTCATGTCTGGTATTTTGTTGATGTTCGACTCATATGTACATAATCAAACTGGTATAGTGGTTCAAATAAAATATATTCTTATTTAATAATCACAAAAATTTTAATAATTAAACAATTTTCATTTATTTATATTTTTTATACATTAAAAACCCATAATATATTGACATGAAAAATGAACAATGTTAATATCATGAAGATGATAGGTTATGCATACACATGAGTACTGTTACCATTCTTCGATGATCATGATGTAAATATGGTAAGTGTTATTTTATGTTTCAATTATGATAATAATACCATAAATGTATATTTTGTTCTTCAAATAATCTAACACATTGCATCCATGTAATGATGTAAAAAAATCACATCGCTTTGGAAGGCAGTACTCCACTGTATACAAGAATGACATTATCATCTACTAAATGGATAGTAAAGTAAGAAATTATATGATATATATTTTACAAAATGATTAATATGTTATTAATATCATATATAAATATCAAATTAATACATATTAATTTATATTTAAATTGTCAGTAAAAAACCAAATTGAATATCTTCATGAGGTGGTAGTTCTCCACACACTCGAGTTTCGTTATCATATTCCTTATAGAAATAGAAGTAAGAATGTATTTAAGATATTATAATTATAAAATTATTATTTTATTATTAATATAAATTATAAAAATGAAATGCATCATTATATCCATCCATGAAAAGTAGTATATAAAATGAATTACATTAGTTGACGAGGCGTAGTCAATTGTATGCATTATCAATAGTTTCATTTTCCATTTTAGGGAGCATGACATAGTTGTAGGTAATTTACATAACATAAAAAAATATAACTAATTTGAAAAAAATAGGATATTATATCATCAGTTTTTAATAATATTTTAATAATTTGGTGGTATAGATAAAATAAAATGCTCGATTAAGAACATAACCACTTCTACAAATAACTTATTTATGTTTGAAAAAAAACCTATATAAGATGTACTAATAATAATGAAATGGATTATAGGCTTATTTGTGGAAATAGAGGAATTTATTTGTGTTGTTTTTGGATGAATGAATGGTTTTCAGATGTTTTAAGTGGACATGAGTGGGGGTGTCCTTTTATAAGTGGGGGAGAGGACACACATGAAATTTTTAAAAAGATACAATTACACCAACATTTTTCAAATTCAATAATGATCCAAATTGGAATATTTTAGAAACTTATAGGATCTAATGTCAAAACTGTACAAAGGAATATATATTAGGCATGTTTTAGGAAACTTTTAACCCTTCTCATTTTAGTTTACACCCCTATAATCCCATTTTTACCACAACCGAAGTAAATAATTTTTACCTATTTTGAGTTAAATTATGGTAAAAAATTAATTGGACCACATAATAAAATATATGTTATGATGAATAAAAATATAGAATCTATTTTTCCAATTTAAACTCATATATTCTGTATATTTTTATTGAAAAATATACCCATTAATATGTTGAAAAAATGGTTTTTCAATAAATGCCTTTATTAATGAAAAGATGATCTCATGTTAACAATAAAACAGGTAATAATAATTATGTGAATTTAAACTCATAATTATAGATATGTATTATATATTTTTAATTTGTATTATTTCTCATTAGGGGTTATTTTAATTATTAAAAAAGTATTAGCATTATGCACATTATAGGATTTTTCAGTAGAATTAGTGATTAGAGAAAAAATATTATACTAAAAAAAGTATGAAATTATTCCAATTTAATTAATTGGTAAGTAAATTTTAAATCAAATAAAAATAATAATAAGAAAGAATTTATTAAAAAGACCTGAAACATTTATAAAAATATAGATTTTCATAATTCACTAAAAAAATAATATTCTGAAAGAGAACTAAAAGATTCACCATAAGTTAATTAAAATATTCATATTTGAGAAAATATATTCATTTTATAAAATATCCTTTTTAAATAATCCAAAAATAATTGTAATATTTTATCACACACAACAATATCATTTTTTTGAATGAAAATGACATTACATTATAATTTAGTGATTAGTAAATAATAATTTATAAAAACAATTATGTTGAGTGTGAACGTTATATATATTTCATAATGTATGTAACACTATTAATAATTGAACATTTAATTTCTACGTTATATAAATACTAAATAATCGTGATTCTTTAAGGATTGGTGTCTCGTGTCACATAAGATATCGAACATAGCTTTAACTTTTAAAAATATCAAGGTGTTACATTAAACATAGTTAAAATTGGTTAAAAATGTATATTATTTAATATATTAATATTTAAAAATAAATAAATTACATTTCTTATTTTATATATGTTTTAATTAAATATTTAATTATATAAAAAGTAAAAAAAAACCCTTATTCTATTTATAATAATTATAGAAATGATTTTCTATAGTTAATGTTTTGAATTTCCAAAATATTCATCAATTTCATGGTTTTATACCATGTTTGGAAATATCTCTATAGAATTACAATAATTCATTGGTTATGAAACTATAAGACTTATATGATTTTTGAGGGAATTTTTCACCACTTTTATTGATGTTTTGTCTCTCAAATAGGAAAGATAGTGTGAGTGAAAATATTTTAATGGAATATATTTTATAACATGTCGTCACTAGAAATTTTGAACTTCGTTTGTGGATAATTATCCCATCTGAGAAAATAAACCCTTATGGAGGCACTCAATTGAACTTAATTTTAGTCCTTTTAACATGGATGGAAAAAAGAATATTTGGATCCGACAAAGGATCTCAGAGAAAATGAAAATTTAAGTGTGAGAATCCCTCTTTAAATACTAAAATTAGTTCTTTTTTATAGTTACTTATAAAATATGGCTATTAAAAATTCAAAAAAAAAATAAAACAATTAATTTATACATTTCTATTTAAAAAATAAATTCATTTAGGTAGGTTTAATATTGATCCCATAAAGGGGTAATTTAGCTCATAAAATAATTAATTTCAGTTGTATCATAAAGATAAAATGATTACTTTTATTTAAAAAATAAAGGAAATAAAAAAAGTTTAACTGCATATGTTAAAGTTTTTATTCAACATAAATCTCATTTGATATACTCTTGGACTTGAAACATTTATTGAATTGATGTTATGCAGTTGTTTGACTCATATATAGGGAAGATATTTGAAATAATGGATGATTTAATGGTTTATTTATTCTCTATCTAGTTAAATTTAAATATAGGAAAGATGGTTTTTTTATTTTTGAATGATTGAATTCATTGAAAATATTTAATTATAGTGCAATATTTGATGTTTTCGGGAGTGATGTGAGAAGAAATTTTCAACATTGTTTCTTTTATTCATTAATATTAACCCCGTTATTAATCCAATTCTTGTGTAAATAAGTGGTTTTTAGGATTTATTTGATATCTGGACTTAATTTATATATGTATTTTATTTTGGTTTCAGTTGATGTAGTCGTATTTCTATTTAATTGAGAATAAATACAATTAAAATTGAAATTGATTTGATATTTTAACTATAAAAAATAAATATTTTTAATTTGGAATTAAAATTCATTAAGGTATTTTTTAGAATTAATTTGTTCATATTTGAATTAAATTATATCCACAGATGAAATGAAATTATTTTGGAATAAATTTTTTTCAAGGAATCTAATTAGGATTTATTTTGGTTTATGATTTTTTGAAATTATATTTAAAAAAATACGGCACTATGAAATTGAAAATATTTTCAGTTACATGTCCTAGTGATAACATAACTTCATCTACTACAATTGAGAACACACCAAATACTATATCATAGTTGTAAAAGGACTTCATATCATCTTATAGAAAAACCCTATCTACAATTGAAAAATATTAATATACTCCTACCACCATATTTATTTTAATGTTCGCCAACTATCATGCTAGCACCCAACCTAACATTCTGTCAATAGTACCATAACCCACTCCCCTTATACCCCCATAATCTATTATCACCATATTAACCTAGACACCTCCAGTTCCACATTTTTCCTCCCACTGTGCACACTAATACTACCAAACACCCATGGTAGAAAAAAATTCTACCGTTCCTCCTCCCACTATATTTTCAATCAACAATTTACCCCAATCCCAAACCATGATACCTCTCCATCTCACATAGTCACCATTGTGAATATACATGCTTTTCTCCACCTATGAAAACCTAATGAAGCTTACCCATCCTCACTATCAAGGGAGAAAACTATAGGGATTGAAAACCAAATAAATCATAAAAAAAATAAATGGGTATTCAGCAAATCACTATTTCAATTCATTAAAGTTTCCATTTGGTGTGAATGTTGCATTTCATTAATGTTTCCATTTAATTTTGATATTTCAATTTATTAATGTGTAGGCATTATTTCGTCGTTTTTCGATTTCATTTATTTGGTAAGGACTATAAATTATTGTCAATAGTAGTCCAAAAAAATATGTGAAATACAAGTTTAAAATCACCATCGTGTTCTCTCCCATTTTTTGTAACATGTCCTGGCATGAATAGCAGAAAAACTGGAATCAAAGGGTTGTTCTAAGGAATTCCTAATTTTTTTAAGATAACCACCACAATACAAGTAAATTTTCTGAATTTCTCTATGGACAACTATAAAAGGTGGTGTATCTAAATTAAGGTGTAGTTCAGGTCTTCAGAATTATGGGGGATCATAACGGATGGGTATATAATACCCACTATGGTGGAATAAGTCACCTTCCCAAATAAAGAAAATACATCTCTCAAAAATAAGTTGAATAAATACAAAAAGTTATTGTTCCTTCTCTATCAATGTTTGGATGAATCAACATTTGAAAATATTGCTAAAGAAACATCAATAAAGAATGGTTTGGATACACATGGAATCTTATTCAAGGGTGTTGATAGAGTGATGTGGGTTTTTCCTCAAACAGTAAGAGAGTATTTCGAATCTGTTCACATTAAATATAGTGATAGTATCTCTCATTACTTCTCATGATTAATTTTTATTGTTACCAATTTGAAATGAAATAGTGAATATGTTTAAGAAGTTCATGTCATTGAAAATGGAATTCAATCACTCATAACCAAATTTCACCATGTTGATGAGGAAATTGATTAATCAATGTATTTGGGAAGACCAACTTCTGAACAAATGATGGGATAATTTAAATTACATTAGAAATTAATGAAAAAGAATGCATGTTAAATGATTGAGCATGACATAGACACTAATTTTACTCTAGAAGTGAAAAATTATATTAAAACTAAATGATGCAGTCATTATGAAAGAGTTATAGGGGATGGATGTAATCCAAGACCTCAAAAATGATGAAACTAAATTTTAGTAGAAGTTGTGGAAGAGGAAATGGTGGAGGTTGAATCATGTGTGGTCGTGGAAACTCAAATAACATTCAATGTAAAAATTACAAGAAATTTGGCCATTATGACTTTGAGTGTTAGAGAAAAATGGATCATGACAACTGACCCAACTTTGTTGAAGCATTTCACTATGAATAATAAGTCACTACTCTCCTCCTCATACTAGAAAAGGAATGATAATGAGAAGATGTGTTGTATCTCTACATGGTTACAAGAAACCGTATGTGTGGAAAAATATAATATTTCGGGGAACTCATAGAATAATTTCATAGCGAAGTGGGTTTTGGTGACTCATCAAAAGTATCCATGATCAGAAAAGGTAAACTGAAAATCCATAAGACGAATAGTGAGTCAAATTAAATCATTAATGTTTATAATGTTCCAATCATGAAAAATAATATCATCACTATCAGCCAAATCATTGAGAAAGGGTAGGTCACACTCATGGAAAACCATTATTTTTTTATAATAGATGATTTGAGGATACTTGTTTCTCATGTCCAAAAGGAGAATTATCACATGTTTCCATATCATATCATCACAATGGACAAGGAGTGTCACTTTGGAGATATGAAGATTAACTCATGGAGATGGAATATTCTCTTTGGGAATATCCATTTCAGTTGCCATAAACTTTTATCATCTTCAAGCATGGTTTTTGGTTTACCGATGACTAAAGATCCAAATCATGTATGTGAGGAGTGTACAATTGGTAAGAAAAAAATGAACTCCTTCCCATGTGGATCTTCCTTAAGAGAAAAGGAACCGCTTCAGTTGGTTCACATTGATATTTTCGAAACACATGAAACACCCTCACATGGAGATAATAGGTAATATATTACCCTCATAGATTCATTAAATATAAAACCATTGGTGTATTGAATCAATGAAAAATATTATTCTTTTAAAATCATTAAAATTTTCAAATCCAATGTTGAAGAAAAAAGTGGTCACAAATTCAATGAAATGAGATCTGATAAAGGTGGATAATACACTTCAAATGAATTTCATAATTTTTTAGGGAACAAGGTATCAAGAATAAATAAAATGTAGACTACATGCCATAGTAGAATAGAATTTTAGACTGATAGAACTGCCATCCTCGACATGAATAGGACCATGTTGATGGAAAAAGGGATTCCTAAGAGATTCTTAGTAGAGGCAGTTCCATGTACTGCATATTTGCTTAATCAGTATCCAACCAAGAAAATCTGAAATATGACTCCATAAGTGGTATGGAGTGGTTTCAAATTGAGTATGGTTCACTTAAGAATATTTAGGTGAGTTTCCTATGCTCATGTTCTAGAAGTAAGAATAAGAAATATTTATGACTGTGGTGAGATGTGCATCTTCATCAGCTACAATGAAGCATCTAATGCCTACAAGATCTATATTCCACTAACCAATAATGTAGTGGTGAGGACCGATGTGGTATTTATTAAGAAGGGATCATGGAGATAGAATGATGAAGAATCAAACAAAGATGTTCTAATCGAAATAGATGATCCTAAAGAAAGGCATGATCACACAGAGAAAACACCCCCAACACCTTCCATAGGCACATTTTTAGTGCACATGAGTCCAGCCGTACATTCAATCACTTCATAATTCAAACCATGATGTCAAAATTTTCCAAGCCCATTCTCATATATAACTCTTATTAATAAGAAAAACATAAGAGACATCTATAAGAAAACTGAAGGGTTAAATAATTTTTTCTTGTATGAATTCCATGAGCCCCTAATTTTTTAATATTCTATAAGGGAAGAATGTTGGAGAATTCATATGGAATAAGAAATGTATTCCATACAACAAAAAATGAAAAATTGGAGATGACTACAATTCCTAATATCCAAAAACCCATTGTCATCAAATGGGAGTACAAGATCAAGTAAAATACCAATAGCGGGATCAATCGATTCAAGGAAAGTCTCATTGAAAAGGTATATTACCAAAATTACGAGGTGGACTATGAATAATGCTTCGCTCATATTACTTGACATGACACTACAAGAGTGATTGTATCCCTTACAGACCATTATATTGGTATTACCAACCAATTAAATGTGAAATCTCCATTCATGAATGGAATTCTAGAAGAAGAGGTATAGGTTGACTAGCCTAATGGATTTTTTATGCAAGGGGAGGAAAACACGGGGTATCGACTGAAATAATACCTCTATGGGATGAAGAAATCTCCATGTTCATGGAATGCATGCATCAAAAACTATCTTCAAGAGAAAGAAATCTTTAAATTTCCATATGACCTTGTAGTTTACCTCAAGAAGAATTATCCTGGAGATATGATTATAGCATGACTTTATATTGATGATTTGTTGTTTATAGGGAAAAACTGAAATATATTTGATGAATTCAAGACGGCCATGTTTAAGGAGTTCTAGATTAATGATGTAATTCTTATTTCATTTTTTCTTGGCATAGATGTAAATAAAACACATGGAGATATCTATATATATCATAAGAATTATGCTAAGGAATTTCATGAAAAGTTCAAGATGGCCAATTGTAAACCTTTAAAAACTCATACAGCAATGGGCTTAAAACTAAAAAGATATTGAGGATGAAGAAGGATTGACATGACATTGAACACGATTTTGATTGGATGCCTATAGTACCTTACAATAACAATGGAAGATATCTTCTATAGTGTTTTCCTTCAAAGAAAGTACATGGAAGCACCAAAATAATCACATTGTCTTGCCACAAAAAGAATCTTTCATTACATCAAATGAATATTTGAATTTGGTCTTTTATATCCATACAATGATGAAAAAATGTTATATGGATACTCATAAAGGGATTGGGGAGGTGACCAAGATGAATGAAAAAGCACCAAATTATATGTATTATTTCATATAACAACTTCATTCAAATGTAATTCAAGGAAGCATAGTGTGGTTTCCATATCCCCTTGTGAAGAAGAGTATATAGTAGCATTGTCCAATTTTGTGAAGGAATTTGGTTGAGAAACATGCTAACGGAGTTGGAGAATTTTTTGGATGGATCCAATGTCATATATGTGGAATATAAGTTAGAAATAAAACTATCATAAAATTCAGTGAAACATGGGAGAAAAAACTCATTGATACCTGATATAAATTTCATTGAGATTTTGTGATGTAGAAAATGATAAAATTTGAGTATTTTTGTACTATGGAATAGGTGGATGATATTTTCACAAATTCATTAAAGACAAATGAATTCAAATATCTATGAACAATGCTCATAATGAATTCAATTTGGTTTTCAAGGGGTGTGTTCAAATTGCAAAAAAAATACCTAGTAGAAATTCAAAGATTCATTCAAATGTGGATGTTTCATTATATTAGTGTTTCTATTTAATGTGGATATTTTATTTCAATAAATTGTCTATTTAATTTATATGTTTCATTTTTTATTGTTTCACTTTCATTTATTAATATGTATGTTTCATTACATTTTAAATGCCTATAAATTATAGGCAATTGTAGTCCAAATTTTTTTTAATACAATATTGAAAGATCCTTTTTATTCTCTCCCATTTTTATTTATCACATTTCTTAGATTTTATATAAATAAACTAGATGCTTGAATAAATATTATGAAGGAATAAAAATTTCTAGGTGCTCTTCATGGAATACACATGTTAAAATAAAACCTAGACAATCTAAAGCCTTATCTTCCACTTACATGTGATGGTGCCACCATTATTTTATGATTCCATTCTATGAATACCTTATCGGAGGGACAACATAAATGAGGAGCCTCAACTCATCCTGGTTAATGAAAATTCTCCTCCAACACCTATATCAATGCTTGAATGATGTTGTTCACCTGTTGACCGACCATTTAAGAACTCTAATATTGCATCATTCCATCCCATATTAAAGAATATGAGGCTAAAGAAACCATGAATCCCAGACCCCTATTAAACACCTTCCCTAAGCCGACTATCTTATGTTCACATTTGTACACCACCCTATTTCACCACTTAATATTCCATACTTGAGTTATACCATGAGAACCACACTCCACGAGCTCGCTTGATGAAATATATTGAAAAAAAGAAAAAGAAAACTGAAAAAATATAACATATATAAAAGATAATATGAAAATATATATATATATATATAATTGAAAATAAAAAGAACATGAAAAAAAGGAAAAAATAATATACCTATATATTAAAATAAAATTTATAAATAGATGAATATATATAGATATAATTAAAAATAAATAAATTGAGGGTTTATTTTTTCTTAATTTAGTTAGTTCATGAAAAATATAATTTTCTTTTCACCCATAAAAAATTCTAGGAATTGTGTCAAAGGACCATGTGTGATCATGTGGAGGAATTTCTCTCAACATAATTGATCGCCACCTTCGTAACTACCCACATGGAGCCCATCAAAGGTAGAAGTAACTCACTACTGTGTTCTTATTTTGAGAATAATAAAGAATAAACTAATGCACCAACATATAAATTTATTCTTACTCAACCACATATGATAATTCGTCATCTGAATATTATATATATGATATGTAATTCATTCTTCATTCTAAATACATGTCTAATTATTTTATTGTTCAATTGTGATTTTCACTTCTACAATAATTATTTGGGTTTTCTCATTCTCTCTATCATGTTTATAAAATGATCTCTTAAACACCACAATAAATTTATGATGAACCGTGGTGGATTCCTAGTGTATGTCTACTATTTATTGAATCCTCATCCATATTTCCTATGTTTTATTGAATTTTTATAATACAGTGAGGGAGTTTTGGGATTGGTGATGGGATCATCCACCTTCCCAAATCACTCTTACCATTTAATTCCATTCCCAATTTATTCTTTTTACATCATCCCAATCCACTAATTATAAGATGAAATGGAGAGATTTAATGTGTGATAAATATAAGATGGAATTTAGTGGATTTATTATGGTTTTTTTGGGATCATGGATTGTTCATCAAATTAATCCATGGTTGAAGCATTATTTAATTTTCATAAGATATTTTTGAATACACATAGGTTTTCATAATCGTATTATATGATGGTGATTCCAGAGTGGTATTGATTGAATTATAAATTGGATGATAAAATTTTAAAATGATAATTAGAGCAATTAATAACTTAATATGGGACTGAAAAAATCACCATAAATTATATTTTTTCCACATTTTTCTTTGAATTCATAATAAAAAACAAAAAATAAACCCCCCTCAGGACAAGTTGTATTAAAATTTAATATAATAAAAAAAATTTGCGTACGTGTTTTATAGTAGTTATAATTTGACCCAAGAAAATTCTTAAGAAGCGGTTTTATGTAGATTTGTCTTTTATTTAATCATTTTAATAAAATAAAAAAAATCCTCTTTCCCAAAATAATAGTGGGATCAGGGTTCTTATTAAGGTGGTAGTTCAAATTAAACTATGTTAACATTAATAAAGTAGGAATTTAATTATTTTTAAAACATTAGTAGAAAATCATTAAGCGTTGCATGATAATCCCTTTCTAAAGAAGTTATTCCACATAACAAATGAAAGAGCTATGAGTTAATTTGATTTTCCTACTAAAAGACAACCATATGATCTTGATGTTTTGGTGATTCCATATCTTAGGCAATGAATAGATGTTTAATATTATATTCTTCTAGTATACACAATCATTTTAGTATATTAATTCTTCTAATTTAAAGCTATTGGTATTTAATAAAATATAAGGATACATTTAAAATAATAATTTAAAAATATTCTATTAGTAATCAAGATAATTTATTATAATTATATGTTTTTTTTATTTTTATAGAAACCACCACATATTTAATTTCACTATGAATTATATTGTATAATGAAAATATCAGTATTATCCATAACAGCTAAGAGTGCTACAGGTTCCTGTGCATTGTACTATTCAATGAATGGATGATTTGTTGGTTGGAATCCCCACTAACTGTTTCTAGCCACTGAATTAGAAATATGGATTTATATAAATTAATACATCTTATAGGGAATGTGTTTTATGTTTAGTTATTCATGTTTTCATATATCTTCAATGATCTACAAAATAAATTTAATGATGAAAATGATGCTTTTCAAATATTATCATATCTCAAAGAGTTAAAATATAATATAGTTCATAAATAAATATATGATACACCCAATGATATGTATAGATGTAGGATAGATTATGGTAAACAATTAGGACATCATATACTCATGATGATTAGGCATATTGAGTGTTTTGAATATCTTGTGTTCAAACTAAAACAATGACATGAAACTTATCTTCTTTTTTCTTTTTATCTCATATATTATTTTATGTTTGGTTAAATATTATATGAATAAAATGAATAATTCACTCCATGATTTGTGGGTTTTAGTTCTCCAATAATGTAATTATATGAATAATTCTAATTATTTGTTCCTTATTGTGATTGAGGAGGAAAAAAGCATAAACTGTTAAGGGTTATGTCTCGTTCAATGATAGAAATGCATCACCATTCCATGAATCCAAATATTTAGAGAGAGAGAAATGGGTAGGAGGTTATATTCTTTAAAAAAGTAATGAAATACAATTGGAAGAATAATTTCCTAGCTCGGATGAAGAATCGTTGTGATGCTTCTACTTTTAGTAGCTTTTCCATTTAATGAATTCGGTATATCTCTAAAAGTTGGGTATTGGATACTACATGTGAATCAAACATTTTTATTCAAATATAAGAACCAAATTTATTTTATATGATTTTAAAAGATTAGATGGGTCTCCAAAAAAAATGGTGTATGTCTAGTATAATTAGAAGTAGAAACTTTTCATCTTACTTATCCTAGTAGAATAATTCTTGAATGAAGTAATTATTATCATGTACCATCTTCTTCTGTAGACATTACTTTAGTTTCATGTTTAGACACTATGGTATTTATTTCACATTTGGAAATAATTGACCTATAATTTTTAAATACAATATATGTGATGGTATCATACATCTTTACAATAGATTATATATACATGAACTATAAAATAAAGTTAGGGAAATCAATGATAAATATAGTGAGAATGACTTATATCCTACCCACGTATGGAACATTATGTTATGACATTTAAATGAGAATAATTTTATAAAACAACATCAGGGTTTCTTGAGATTGTTGGTTTAAAATACATTCTAGCATTTTTAACTTATTTGTAAGGAAAAATGACAAAATAATATTTTTGTGCAATTGGAGAAATAGGAAAGAAACTATTTGAATTTTTCATAATGATGTATGTGGTCCTTTTTTAGTAGAAGAATTTAGGGGTTTCTCTTACATAATTACTTTTTCTGATGAAAATAGTAGATGTGGGTATGTCTAAATAATGAGGTATAAATCTGTTTCTATTATCATGTTTATAGAATTTCTTAAAGACATATAGAGTTAACATGGTAATAAGACTAAAAAATATTTCTGAGATCATATACTAGAATATCTTTTTGAATATTTCATTGATCATTTAAAGGAGTGTGGGAATGATTCCCAACAAAATACTCTGTATACACCTCAGTGTATTGGTGTTATTGGAAGGATGAATCATACCTTTCTTTCCATAGTAATGTTGATGAAGGGATATGAAACATTACTCTTATATTTTGGGTATATGAACTTCCAACTATGGTATATACACTAAACTGACAGCTAACTAATGTGTTTGATGGGAATCCATATGATTTATCGTATAAAACAATATTCATTGGTACATATATATATGGGGTGTGGGAAATTTTTCATGACTATAACTAATAGAAAAATATAATCTCAATGCATGAAGTTAATATTTATTGGATATCTTATTGAAACTAATGGATTTTATCTATATTGCCCTTTAGATAGAAAACTATTATGATATGACAAGTCACATTTATAGAATGGGAACAAATTTTTAATGGATATAGTTGTAAAAATTTTAACTTATGAAATTTATGCTCTATATGAAAAAATTTTGGTATATGAATAGTCTCTACAACAGTTAATGGGGGATGTCGAATTTTCCAAGACATACGTAATATGTAGTCCTATTATAGTGGTTTGAGAACAATAGAGATATGGTTTTATTATTACCAGTGTAGGTGGGACATTACTCATAGAAAATAACGAACCTATAACCGATAATGAGGTAGGTTATAAAAATGATACTGATAAATGGAATGATTCTATGCATTCTAATATATAATCCATATACAGAAATCATTTTTGATTTTTGATAGATCATATACATGAGGAAAATGACTTTGGATTAAATGAGTATTCATGATAAAGAAGGATGTTTACGTTTAGTTAGGTTACTATAATGAATCCAAAGTTATAAATGGTTCTAGGAAACATCAAGGAATAATCTATGATGGAACATTGACACCAGTTTCAGTATTGAAATCCATTAGAATATTACAAGCAATATTGGTCTTCCATGATAATAAAACAAGAAAAATGGATGTCAAAACTATTATTCTAAATTTGAAGTCAGTTGATTAAATTTATATTAAAAAACATGAAGGGTTTATTATGTTAGAGTCACAACAAGAAATGAAATATGGATAGATTCATTTCTGTATTAAAAAAAATTTGATCATGTAATTTTTATTTTGATAAGTTCATTAGAGATGTTGGTTTTCTTATGATCCAAAGTGAGCCTTATCTATATAAGAATGTTAGTGGGAGTGACATATTTTTATTGTTATATGTTTACAAAATATTTTTTGTTTGAAATAGAGTGATCATATTTTAGTGAGTGAATAAATGATCAAATTAATTCTTCTACGAGAAATAACTAAGTAAATCAGCCTACATTCTAGGGATATAGATCTATAAAGATAGATCTATAAGGATTTTTGAGATAATTCAAGATATATATATATTAAAAATGTTGTCAAAATTTATAATATGGATCTATCCAATAGAGGATTATTTCTAGTTACAAATGGAGTTAATATTTCCATGAAGATATTCCCACAAACATAAGAGAATATTGAAAGAATGAGTATAATCCTTTATTATTTAGAGGTGGGATCTGTCATATATTCCATTCTATGTAATAGGTTTTCGGATTCCATTTATGTAATGATAGTGGGAATATTTCAAGTGAATTGTGGATATCTATATTGGGAAGCTTTAAACAAAGTCATGAATTACTAGAGACATACAAAAGATATATTATTGGTGCATAGGGGAGATAAGGATCTGGTGGTGCAGCGATATACTCATTTTATATTTTATAAAGATCATGATGATTTGAATTTCCATCAAATATCTATGGTTTTCCTAAATTTTTATGTAATGAGGCAGAAAAACTCAAAGTTGTTTGTGTTCACTGATTCTGCAGTAGAATATGAGTATATAGTCGCTTCTAATGAAACTATGGAAGGAGTTTGGATATAATGATTTTTTATCATTGTATCATACCTATAAGTGAATAAACTATTATAGTATATTACGATAAAATTGAAATAGTGGTGTTTCCAAGGTTCCCAATTCCTAATAGAGAATAGTAAATATACTTTTGAAGACAAACTACTTGAGGGAATTTACTCACTATGGTGAATTATATGTTACCGTATTAGATATACATGATCACACAATATTCCTCCTGAATAAAGCTATATCATAGTAGAAACATGATACCCATGTGAGAGCTATAATGTTTGAAGTTTTTAATAGTTTTATATAGTAAATTTTGGAGCATTATGAGAGTGGGTTTCCTAGACTAACTACTATGTGTACTTTGAATTCAACTACATGTATAAATTTTAATATAAATATGTGTCTTTTCTTTCTTTAATTGTTTTGAGACTTATGCATCCAATATTTACATCTTAATGTCAATAGATGACATGTCATGTCAAATTGTTATTGTAGTATCTAGCCATAATGAGATCCTCGAGACACTATGAGTGTAGTTATATAAATATATATATGTATTACGGTCTACATACATAATAATAATGGAAAACAGATAATTCATAACTATTTGGTTTTGGGGGATCATATGAATGGTGAATTCATCTCATAATGTTCCCATATGGTGATCTTTAGTAGATGAGATCATGACGACATACCCGCCAATAGTGACTTTAAATGTTTTCATTGACATTGGTCATTCATAACAATGAAAATGTGTATTTTTTTCCTCACATGAGATCATTATCAATGTGTTCCATTTGATAACATACATTGAAAAAAAGGAAAAACACATGATAATGAAGATGTAAAGAGGTATCTTGTATTTGGTGGTTCATTATATGTATGGCATTGGATAAATGATCGAGATAGAATTTTTTTTCTTTTGAGTTGAGGATGATATATATCCTTATACAGGGATGACATTGGTAGTGGTACCTTCATTAAATCTATGTCCATGGTACAAGAATGTAAGTTGGTATGGTATGTTCATGAAATATTTAAATCATAGAAATGTGATCACCCAACTAGGTGTTCTAATTTATGAGGTATCAAAATGATAATGATATTATATTACACAGAACATCTTCATGTGAGGTATTCATTATTATGGCATTCATTATTTCCTTAGGGGCCATGATGGGATTCTAAACTCTACTATTTATCTATTGGGTAGACTCACTACTATTGAGATAAAGACCTAGTGGCTCACACACTATGTGTATCCTTTAGTTCAACCAATTCTAAAGAATATGCATTTAATAAGTGGGTCCCATGTATTGGGATGATGAACATCCATGTGAAAACAGTAACACCTAAAAAAAATAATATTATATTATTAAATTTATACTAATTATTGTTGAATTTATTTCTCAAGGTATAAACATGTTTTTTGAACATATAATTGAATATGATAATATAGAATTTTTCAAAAAAAAAATTTCCTATGGCTATTTAAATTAATAAAGGAAAATAAAGGCAACATAATGGTTTATATATTATCATGTAACATGTTAACGCTTTACATGTGAGTTATAAAATTTCTTTGACATTTTTGTTATATTTATTTAATTCTAAACCATTCACAGGGTTCTAAAATTATGGTTATAATATTCTAGGGTTCAAAGTAGACTTCATGGAAGTATACCCAATGTATATAAGTGAATGTTTTAATCATTAATTGTACTCTCTCAAATTTAGAATAATTTTGACTACTTTCTACTTCACTATCAAGTTCAAGAGAGATAATCCAAATTAAAAACAAGGGATGATTAATCCCACATTCTTGATCAAGTCATTTTTCCTCTTGTGATCAAATTATTGTGATAAAGGACTTTGATTCCCAAGGATAGAAAATTAGAATCAATGATCAATTATACAAGATATATTGAGGTTATTTGGGTGATAAAAAGGATGCATAATATAGTTCCATTCATCAAAGAAATTCCTATAGTAAGAAAATAAAATCGGTAATTTCAAATGAACCAGTCCCCATTTACGATTATATTAAATGTTATTAAAAATTCTTATACTGAATTGTATAAGATCCTTTAATAAATTTAGGGAAATATTTCTATAGAATTTATATTTTTTAACTTGCATCTGTACGCATATTTTTTTAATATGTATTTAACGTACCTCTAATTTACCTTAGGTTCTGTCAATATCAGTTAATTTTTTAGTATTACTTCCCAACCAAAGTCACCCATCTCATTAGGAGTGGGATCAATCTAAAATAATTCTTCAAGAACATTGGTAGTATGGTTACCTTCTAGAATGCTCTCTAAGGTATTGGAATGAACATCAAGGGGAAGGATACAATTTCCATCTTCCACATATATGGGTTATAGATTTATATTTTCCCTCACTCTATTAGGATCCAGCATTTCCTCCCCCAAACGTTTTACCTCCTTCAATATTATGGTAGGTTCATCTTGAATAGGATGAAAATAGAGGAACCACTCTATTTATGACATGTCAATAGGATCAATATTACCTACAGTGCGTGTTTCAGGTACACTATTCAACCATTTGAAAATAATTGGAGTGTTACACACTACTTGTATCATTAATGAATAAAGAATATAAACTTATGAATTATGTGTTTCCTCATAGTAAACCATTATATGAAAATTTGGCATTAACACATGTTATGATCATAATGAATTTATGATAGAGTTACAAGATGAAAACAGACATCTAGTATTTATATTTCGTCAGCATAAATATATATCAGAGTGATAGGGGGATTTGGTAGTTCACCATACTCTGTCATTTTCCCTACTAGTATAGTGGGGTATGAGTTTCCAACGGTAGGCTTAACTACCATAATCTCCTCTATATCAATATATTACCAAATAATATTCAAAGAAGACTCTCTATATTAACATAATGGCTCTATAAATTGATTATTAATGATTTGATATAGTTTATAGAAAAATATTCTCAATGAAATTAAAATAGGTGGAATATTCCTCCAATGTACCATTGAATATGGATTTATATAATCTATGGATTCCAACCTTCATCAATGTACGAAGTCAAGTATATAACATTTGAAAATTCGGGGACCCCTATCACCATACTACTCGAAGGTTGTCTGCCTCCCATCCTTGGGGAACCATCCAGATGTGATTCCAAAGTATATTCACATTACTATTTTGACCTATATCATAGAATTTAATATAGAGTTTCATATATTCTGAAAATGACCTTAAATAAGAAAGGCCAAAAAATTACCTTGTTCGGTGTGAGTTATCTAGAATCATTAGTGGGAAGATTCACCTCATCCTCCTCAAAGTAATTCCATCATGCCTCAATTTCCTGATAGTGATTATTATTATAATCCAACAATATTTTCCATTAATAATCATAATCTCATTTGGATCCCTGATTAGATGCCGATCATGAATGACTCTTACCCAATTAGTCTGGGAAATCATGCAACAATGGGAGTAAATTACCTCCTCTATCTTAGTGATGTTCATCTTATCTCCCATTGAGAGGCTACAAAGTCATAATTTGCTTTCCCATGTCTACAATTTATTATACCATATTTTTAAAGCCTCCAAACATATTCCTCTAGTTTAAATATTTCTACTAGTGTTCTCAGTTCATCCAATCATAGGTGAAGACAACATCCTCCATCACCACTATAGTTTGGAAAATGAATTTACTCAGAATCATTCAATAAGAAGTTGTAGGAGTTCTATAATCCTTAACATTGTCCTAGAACCACATCCCTAGAATCCATATACTTCTATATTCACTTACTGTAATGGATTTTAATTAATGAAAATAAGGATCCCACAAAACTCCATTATAAACTGATTAAACCTCTACTATAACTCCTCTACATGGATTTGATAACACTCTGAACCTAGTATATATCTTTACATGATTCCTATAGACATTCTGAAATAGGGCTACCAAGATTATTATTACCCATATATTTCATACATTAAAATTTTTGTTTATTAGATTGATATTAATTGCATAACATGAAGATTAATGTTAGATCTGGAGAGGTTTATTGTCTTTAGAAACATATATATTTACAACTTCTTCAAAAAATATCTATATTTTCTCCCACATATAATTTCATAAATATTTACCTTCTCAGATGCATAATACTTATTATTTTTCGTCATATATTGCGAGAAAGTAATAATAATGAAGGATATGCAAAGATTCTATGTAAGGGTAAAAAAGTGATTTTTCCAATATCATTTTAACATAACATGAGTATAAAGGGTATGAAAACAAGAAATCAACTTCTTAAAATCCTAAACTATAATTCTTAGACGATAATAATGATTCAAGGAATAAATATTGAATGTTCACAAGAGATGAAACCCAATGGGATCAATGAACATAATCCATGAAAACATAACATTGGTATAATATCATGTTACTGTCTTAAATTCTAGAATATTGATAATAAAAGAAATATTATGTCGGTTCTAGCCACCAAGACATTCATAAAATGATAGTCTTAGGATAAACACTGATGTTCTTTCTTCAAACATAGGATAACCTCTCATGTACCCTCTTTTGGGTTTAAGATAACCTCCAATGTTCCCTCTATAAATTATGGGATAACCTCCCATGTACCCTCTTAGTGCATTAGATAACCTCTTGTGTACCCTATTTCAGGAGTGGGATAGCCTTATGTGTACCCTTTCAGCTCATAGAACATTATTATTTACATAATTCCTTGTATGCATTTATATTTTAGGGCCCACCAATTGCATAATACTAAAACCATTCTTATATAATCCAAAATTCCCTAAAAACATTGATCATAACTTTACCCATGGAAAAAAAATGTTTTGATCCATATTTAATGATCATAACCATAAGAAATACGTAGAAATAATAATTATGATATTATTGGACCATATCCCTAGAAAATCATAAGTAACATCAACTGATGTTTTTATTGATAATGAATTCCTTTAGAAGATCAATGTAATATTTCTGGAAGAAAATACCCTTTTAATTTTTAAATAACATATTAAAATATAAAAATTTCCAAAATATTAAGAAAAACATTTATATAAAAATAAAGTAGTAAAATAATAAATAACGATTCTATTCATCAATCAGTTATGATAGTGGGAAATATCATTCATTAAATGTATTTTAAAACAAATATTCCTTTCACATACTTGGTAAAAAATTCAAAAGTAACTCTTTCAAAAAATGATAATAAGAATAATTTTAAACCATTTTGAAAAAGAAGCAAAAATGGTTAAAAATATATTTAAAAAATCAATAGATAATAGTAATACAAAATTCTAAAAATAATTTTTGAAAAAAACAATAATAATGAAAGGGATTTATCTACTAAATATATAAAGAAAGAATATTTTACATAAAAACATTATTTTTTTATATTGAGTTTTTAAAGAGATAAAATTTAATGTAAAACATGTAATGTCTTCTAATTTCTATATAATAAAATAATTCTTGAGATTTCTGAGAGATATATTATGAAATTTTATGATCTCAAACTTAATTATAAACAATCCCTATAAACAATGAGGCTGTATCATAAATCTTTTACAACATCAGTAAATTTCCAATAAAAACCACATGAATAATAAAAAAATATACGGATATGTATATATACAAATTATGATAGGTATCATAAAACAAATCCATTGGAATTTTATACCTGACATAAAATGAAAAAGGATAAAAATGTTATGTGTCCCACCAAAATATAAGTGAGATGAAAATCTCTTACCTTTGGTTCGACATAAATAGAAAGAATATTAACATCATGTATAACAAATTTAAATTTATTATAATTTTATTCTATAATCATTTATATATTTATAATATCCTAAATTATCCCCTTTTAACGTTTCAATTCTCAGTTATATATAATTACATATAAAAATCATTGATTCTAGGTGTTAACCATTTTGTTATCTTTTATATTACGTTTATATTTATGATCATAGTTCTTTTATTGTGGATAAATTATCTACAAAATATTTATCATGATAAAAATATCTTTTATATTTATTTTTTGTATATTTATAGTGATCCTTATAACATCGATATAGAAAATTGATTTCCCACATTCAGGGAGATTGTACGTTATACGTACACATAAATTCTATATTCACTTTTTTACAGGAGAGAAAAAATAATGGTAAATAATAACTAAAAATTGTATAATCATTATTATATCATATATATCACATATATTAATTAAAATTATCCTCATTAATATCCATGTAATGAGTAAGTGAAAAATGAATCACGTACATTTGTGTAGGTGGTAGTCCATATGTAAACACCTGTGATGTTATTTTAGCCAATGGATTTTAAGATAATAATGTAGATATTATATTATAATTAAAAGATAATAATTATGTAAAAAATATAATACATAAAATCTTAACCCATCATAATTACCATCAATGAATGATAGTGATGGAAAATGAATCATATCATTACGTAGAGGCAGTTATCCACATGTACGCATGTGTGATACTTTCACTTCCACATTGATGATAAATACGGTGATTAATGGTAGTTAAAATTTCATTATTCTTATGATAATTAATTTTTTATTTTACAATAAATAAAATATATTTATATAAGGTAGAAAAATTAATAAATAAAAAAGAGGATGGGTAGGTAGATTACCACCTATTCAGTATCCCTCATTTAGATCCCTTTTTAAGGACCATTGGAAAAGACTTTAAATAATTCCACCAACAGTAATTAAAGTATATGGATGTTTGGAATATAATTATTTAGGGGTTGGATGAGTTGGATGGCTTCATTTTGTGTAAATAAAGTTGGGGTTTCGCTTTATAATGGAGGGAAATGACACACTTGGAATTACTAAAATGATTAAAATATAATTAGGTAATTTATCAATAAAAATGATTACTAATGGAAGATTACATCATGAACAATATATTATGTTTAAAATATCATCATATTATGAAATTTATTTTGGTTTTTGTGTCTTTTAAAAAATTATATTTTTAACCCCATTGTTAATGAATTTCAACATAGCTATGGTAACATCATTTTCTATATCAAAGGTTTATAATTTTACTAATACGTTAAAATTTATCTTATAAATGGCCAAGGGGTGAGGTTTTAAACAATTTTACATCCTAATTTACTACCTTAATTATTTTTATTACTTTTCATAATTTAACATAATACTATTTTACATTAAATATCTTTAATGTAATTTCTGACACCATTAATTTAATTTGACATTAATGAAATAAAGATAGTTATATAGGTTGAATATAAACCATTAAAACATACCTAATATGTTAGATTTATCTAAAAAATTCAATTAAAATATTAATTCACTGGTATTTTATTACATTTAATATTTGTCAAATCTTTTATTTTATATTTCAATTAATTTAATAAAGAGTATGTTAGCATTATGTAACTATTTAAGGTTATTATTAATTCACTAAATGTTATAAATATATTACCAAAAAAAATAATATTGTTTAAAAAACATTTACATCTAAAATTATCCTATATTTATCCATAGGTTATAATTTTACCGATATTAAGTTCTTAAGAGAAATATTTTATATTTATTCATTTCATAAATTACAATAAAAGTCATAATAAAATAAAAATGGCACCATGTTTTTATTTTTTCATTAAAGGTATGTATATTTATATGTAAAACTAATAAAATAGGATAATTTAAAGTGTATAAATGAATTTGAAGCCCTGTCACACTAGTTTTAACCTTAATTAACACATTTTACCTTTACTTTGGTTACAACAATTTTCTATGATTAATATTCATATTGATCAAAAATAAAAGAAACAAATTAACCAAATTGATAACTCCTAATTAAAAATATGGAATCCATATATTGATATCCAATTTATATAATTGGATTAATTTAATATAAAAGTATAACCTCAATATATGATAAAAAGTAGTTTTGCAGAAATAATTTCTTTTGTACTAAAATCCATTTTAAAATTGACTCCAATGAAATTGATCGCATTGAATCTAATATATATGAAATAATTATACTTTTAAATTATTTTATAGTTAAACAATATTTATTATCAAAATGTAAATATAGTTTTCAATGAAAACATTATTTTTACTATTCATTGAAAAATCATTCTATTTAGAAAATCATCAAAAACCAACTCTAAACTAATTTTGGCATGTTAATTTCAATTATGAAGTTCAATATTTTTAAATATACTTCCAATAATGGTAAGAAATTAATTATATTATTTTCCCACCAAAAATCAATAAAAACTCATTTTGAGGAAAACTTAATTTTTGAAGAAAATAATGGCTTTAACAAAAATTGAGAACATATTTATCAACATGTATTATATATATAAATACAATATATATAATATTTAAAATATGTTTGTTCCTACTATTTCAACTGATTTAATATCTTGGTAATAATGGTTTGTTAAATTACAGTTCATTTAAAATCAGGGTTTCAGGTTTCACATGTTATTAATTGATTTTTATTTCAAGAATAATGTAACATAAAATATTATGGAGTGAAATTATACCCCATTTCAATAAAATTCATCATCGACATGCCACCACTATGATACAATATATTAGGATATCTATATTTCATCTCATTATCAATTTCCAATGTAGCTTCTCTGAATCTCTAATTCGACAATAAAAAATTTACCCTGCAATTAGTCTTCACCACTAGAAAAATAACCTATAGCCATAGACCTATATCCATATTTTGAGAGGTCCATGTATATATCTATGATTATTGAAATGGTAAAAATTAAAACCATGGATATATAGTTCAATCCATCAGGTGGCACTACTCATCTACTTGACCTCAACCCATTACACTCGTGACCACCACCCATTACCCTCGATACATCTTCTCTTGGATACCCTTTCATCTCAGTGGCGACCACTCCTCTAGGAGGCCCCCATCCACCCTCGTGGCCTCTCCTCTCAATGACCCCTTACCCTTATGACCTCTACTCTCAACGGTGACCTCTCTATAGAGACCCTCCTCCACCCTTGCGATCTCTCCACTACACTACTCCCCGGACATAGCCATCTAATGCGGACACCACACCGCCCTACCAAATACTATCCAAGGTGGCCTCCCAACCTCATACTCTAGCATGTAGACCAATCCAAAATTAGTGAAACCCTACCACGATAATATGGTTGGTGTATTCAGTGCTCTTCACTCTTTATTTTCCTCACAATTTTTCATGAGTTGTTTTGTTACCAGTGGTTTGGGTATTTTTTATTTCACCATGGAATTAAGAAACCCTCCATTCAAATTGGTATTTTTCAAGTAGTATACAAATGATTCTAATTATATTTGAACAAACTCTATTAGAATATGTCTTTTATTTATATATGCACATGATGATATTTCATTATATTAGGACTAATAAATACACTTATTATTGGTTTTTTAATTATAAAATTGAATGTTTTGTGTTGATTAAATAATAGTGAATGATTCAATGATCACTATTATGAATGATTGAATTAATAAAAAACCTAAAGGTAGGTATCTATTTCTATCAATTTGGTTTTTATTAAACCATTTTTGGAATGCTATTATTTTTTATGGAAATGTTTTAAATTATTATCTTTTGATATAAAGTAATATTTTGTTAACTATAAATGAATCCATTCCAATGAGAAATAAGTCAATGTTTTGGGGAATGATCAATATTATTTATAATTATTACCCAATTATTGTTTGTTTTGGTTAACATTATATTATTTAAAATTCCTTTTAATATTTTGGTGTTGTTTATTTATCATGATTATAATGTATTGTTATTTATAAATTATATTGTGTGATAAAATTTGATAACAAAAGTATTAGCATATCACATTCCATGTTATGATGTATCATGGGGGATTATACTATGATAATCAAGGGAACCATTTTATAAAATTCATTATTCATGATTTTCATATGACTTGTGATATCATATATTTTCAATATAATTATACTATATAATACAATAAAATGATAAAAAATGATCATTTAATAACATTTAAAAGATTTTAAACATATTAAAATTATTTCTCAAATGTTATGTATTTACATTTAGTGATTCTATGTATGTTAAATTAATTTTCAATATTATTGGATTTGTGAAATGGGTGGATATTAAAATAAAACCTTTGATTGTCTAAGAGGAAGCCTAAATATATTGGCAAGAATATTTCCATTTTTATTATCTGGAACAGTTGTATTTGGAAAAAGAGCTTCTCAAAATTTTCTTGTCCCATTTTTTAATATATCTATTTTGAACTATTATGTCCAAATAATAGTTCGCGCAGCACATGTCACACTAATACACTTCTACATAAAGAAAACCTTCTCACTTATACATTTTGAAATCTATAAATATCAACACAAAATTTATAAATATATAATACACTTCATGGTAATAGTGTAACACTATATAATCATTTATTTTTATTATATAATCTTGCATGCATGAACTTTCTGAATTGGTCTTTACTTCTAAAACCTTCATTGGGTACTTTTTAAACTAATTCTTCATGTAACGACACTTAATTAATTAAATTTCAGTGAAAATAATCTTCACATTCAGTAATATCTTCGCAATATCAATCCATTATCTAAAAATATGTGTACGTAGTTTTTGAAGACAATGTTGAATGAATAGGTTCATCACAATTTACATGTATTTATGGAGATTTACAAGTACCAAATTTGTGTCTCACATATTTACTTTGTAATCAATCCAATACATACTTTATTTTCATTACTGAATAATTCATATTCATTCACTTAACATTCATTTCATAACATGATTTTTCGAAACAAAGTATCTGAAAATCGTGACATTATTGATTTTGCTTCACTCCATCATACATTCTTTGATCTTGTGTGAATGATTAACTTTCTTTTTTTAATTCATGTACTCCTATATGTCATCTAACAATTTGTCATATAATCCTAATTTGGGGGATAATATGACCCAAAATAATATCAAATAAACCCATGATGCATGAAAATTAATGCTAAAAAACCCCATGAAGTTTAAGTCCCACATCTACATTTTCCTTGGGAAACTAATATATAAAAACATATACTACTCTAAGGAGGCTCATTGAACTCTATATAGTCTCCTTCATACGTAGCCATTACCACTACACCACCCTGTAAATTGGATCTCCTCCCTTTCACCTACCTACACTCATTATTCCAACACTAAACCATGTTCTTCTCTACATATTAATGTCAAGATTGTCTGGAACTAATGTAATGTGTGATATATACTCATTAGTAAGATGGTTCCTTCAGTGGTTGCAAGATAGAGTTGGTATATTATTTTTAATTACTTCCCCAAAATAAAATTTACTTATCCAATTCCCTTATATTAAATAAAATCTATGTAATTCCATAAACCAATGATCAATAAAAATATTCGTTCACAATTATATTAGATCATAATAAATTCAAGGTTTTGTTTAATCAATTCAATCATTACTTAAGTATAATACTTCTCTTCATTATAATCGATAAAAAAATAAACACATGGATAAAATATCAGTGAACTATAAAATATTCAATCATAGAATTATCTTACTTGTAAAATTATACATGGTTCATATTATAGATAGTTCACTTCTCACAAATATCAGCCCATTCCTTTCTCGTTAAGACCATATTAACAAACATGAGATGGTAATGGATACATACTTGAATCTATAACTAATGAAACTCAAAACAAGAACCATATATTAATTTCATCATATATGTATGTATAGAAAAGCACTATTCCAAATTTATTTAAAGGGTTAATCTTCATCTCACAAGTTTCTTCATACGTTGAATTTTTTTCTCATCATATACATAAACAAAAATTCTTTTGGATACATTGTAAATAAATACAACACTCATCTTCAATATCTTGCACGATGCTTTAATATCAACTTTTTCATTTTTAGTAAATATGAATTCACATCAAAACGTAATTTTTATTCTCCACCTTATTGAATATAAATGTAAAGTGTAAATGAGAATTGAGTGTCTTACTCATCTCTAATAATTTACAATGGTTTTCAAAAAAAATTATTCCCACCCTTTTATTTATAGTTATATCAGGATCAAATTATTGTTGTATCATCATGACATCAAAATCAACCATGAATATTAAAAGGAATTATTGTATAGGAACCCTCCAAAAAACCTCAATGGTATTAGAGGGAATCTATAACATCATTCTTACAATATATTATGTTTATCTAACCTCATGGGTAATTTCCTACCAATAAAAAATGATAAAGAAGGGACCCCCATTCCCTGGGATAGATGATTATAAGCGTTGTAGTCTATGAATCTTTGTGAAATTTTATAATTGATTAAATTGAAGCATGAGGATTTAAAATATTCTGTATTTGACTAAAATGAATTATTTACAATCTTCATGAAGTCTTAATTTTGAAAATATACATTTAAGCTACTTATTTTATAAAAAAATCCATGTTTGAGTGAAACACATTCAATATTTTCATTGAATCTTTCGAGTGTACATGCTCCAGGCTGTCTTCAATTTTCATATTTTGTAAGAATGTCAATTTAATCAATTCAAAAGATGGGAATTTATTTAATTTTTAAAAATACGAATAGCCTGTTGATAATTATTTTGATAAGTCCAAAAATTGAATTTCTAGAAACTGAGCTTAGTTTTGGAAGGGTAAAATTTAGACTATTGAATGTTTTTTTATGTTCATCATTGATAATTTCACATGAGTGAAAAAAATTGTGGATGAGTGATTTATCATCACATTTTCAAAATTTTAAATTATATTTCATTGATTATATCCCACTTTATTTCACATAATATGTGTATTTGTTTTGGGGGATTTAATTTTCCAATGCATCAATATTCAATTCTCTCTGAATGGGTACTAACATGTGATTTTTAAGAACTATTTTATTTTCTGATCCTCATATCCTCTTTGTTTTAAAACTATTTATTCTTTTATTAACCTATCATTTTCAAGAGTGTTTTAAAAAAACAGATTCATCAAAATTTTACACATCTATTCCATTCAGAACATCTCATTATAAAGATGTATTATTTAATTTCTCTAAATATGAACTAGTTGATGATGGAGAAGAACACAATTCATATGTTTCTTTTAATGAAAATTCACCTTTTAATGAAGTCTCTGATAGGGGAGAACGTCACAAAAATTTATTTTTTAACATAAGACTCCTTCATATATTCTTTTTAAAGAACATTGTCAATTACATACACAATTTTATTATCCACATATTTCTTTTCTCCGTCCATTTGAATGTCTAATTCCATAACGTAGAGAACTTCAACTTAAAGAACATCCATTGAATGAACTTATGAAAGATATAATTCTAGGTACTAGGGGGTTAGGGGATGCTGTGGGGGGTGTAGAGGGATGGGTAGGGGTTTGGGGGCATGGTTCTAGGGGGTTGGGGATGGTGTAGGGGGTGGAAACATACACAAGGGGGTTTGGTGTTGCGGTGATAGTGCATGGGACTGGGGGGATGGTGCAGGCAGGGGGGTGTAGGGGGGATGGTGTAGGGCGTTGGGGTTGGTGCAGGTGGGGTTGGGGGATGGTGAAGGGGGGGACTCGTGTAGGGGGGCTAGTGCAGGGGGGAGTGGGAGGCTGGTGTAGGTTTCTTGGGGGCTAGTTCAAGGGGGTTGGTGGGGGGAGGTTGGTGCAAGGTAGTTTTTGAAGGTGTCTATGGGGGCTGGTGTTGGTGGGTGGGGGGTGCAGGGTGGCTGGTGTAGGGGTGAGGGGGCTAGTAGGATGGGTGGCTAGTGCTGGGGGGATAAGGGTTAGGGTGGCTACTACAGGGGGAGGGGCTAGAATGGGGGTGAAAGGGTGTTGGGGTTTTTCAGGGGGGGTTCAGTTGGTTGGGGGATGGTGTAGGGGTGATTCAATGGGGATGGGAGGTTGGGGTAGGGGTTAGGTGATACTTGGAGGGTTTTCTAGTGCAGGGGTGGTGGGGGGATGCTGGTGACGGGGGGGTACACTATTGATATTGTGGTCGGATATAAACAGAAAATAACCTTGGGGACACAATGTTATGATTCTCATTTTGATATTCACTATGAGTTAATTTAATATTATATAATTCTTTTATTATCTATCTTGAAGTAGTTGAAAAATAAATATAAAAAATATAATTGTATTATTAATAATACTTACCTAACTCTAGTAATAAAATACAATGTGTAGTGATTATTTTTATTCATACACATCTGAGTGTGTATTCTCTGTTGATATATCACATTTTGTTGAATATTAACTCCTTATAAAAATCATAAACTCTAACAAAAGTTGAGTTATACAATCCCAATTTGTGGAATATTTAAAGAAATTATTACGCCATCATGTATATAGTTTGTTTTTTTATATTCTTTCCTTTAACATTATTTTCTTAATGCATCACGTATATAGTTCTACAAATAATCATTATTTTTTTAATACATCATTTATTTAGTATTGGGATATACATATCAATTAGAATATAATTTTTTCATTGTTGGTTATGTATGTGAAGGTGCATCTGTGGGAAAGAGGAAAAAAAGAAGATTCAATTTGGCATCATCAAATATAGGGAATCATGTGATTAACCTAGGTCCTTTATGCCTAAGCATTTAATTTGAATTCTATAATTGCTTTATTATTTTAAAAAATAGTTAGTACTGGTTACTTATATTATTTACCATGTGATTGAATTTATATAAAAGATTATGTAATATTAGAGTGAGTATATTGAAAATTTTGTATACCAAACATTAGAAATCTTTTTTCCATTTCTGATTCCTTTTTCATTTTTGTGATTTCTTCATATAAAACACACCATTATCACTATTGTGATGTTATTTTACATACTGGTATTCATTTTATATCTTTTTTTTAATATTGATTTTATATTTTTAATGGTTTTAATGAATTTCATTACTATCACTAATAGCCTCTAGATTGGGATGATAGTGAACATATTTATGATCCTAATGATGTCAAACTATATGTATAAAATTGATGATATGTTACTATATGAAATTGGTGTCTGTCATTGCCATTATAAATGGTCATCATCTATGAATTTCTTTTGTTAATGAAGGGATATGATTCAATTCTAGAAAAAAATTCAAGATCATGCAATTAAAGAGGTTGGCCTTGTGGTCTTGACTTTTGTTATTTTTTGCTATCGTTAGTACAAAATCATAAATATATTCTTCTTTTTACCTTCTTAGTGGATGGGAGTTTAATAAATAACATCACTTCTAGTTTAAATGATGCTTGGTCAAAAAAATATAATTATTTTACAGTGTAAGAATAAGACTATGTTTTCTTAAGAAAACATTTCTTATTTGAATTTTCTTGAAATTTATTGAAAACATTGTTATAAATTTTTTAGAAAGTAGGTATAAACAAGAACAATTGTATGTCACCCTTCATGCAATAACAAGTTTTCCACCAAAATTTTCTCCCTCATTTTTAGTTTCAAAAAAATGTTTTACTCTTGTATAATGAAATTCAATTTCTATATTATTTTTAGAATATTAAATAATATATTTTTTCAAAATCAATCGAAGATAGAATGAAGATAAAACACATTATATATAGAGACATTTAATGAGAAAAAACTCCTGATAGATACAAAATTCTAAATTTAAACAGACGGTGAAAGGGGGATAAGATAGACTTGGTCAATACACATATCTTAAATAACATTAAATTAATTGATATAACCCAAAAATAAATATCACATTAAATATATAATAACTAATAATATAACACTGAAATGAATAAGTATAAAAGTATTGACTTGTGTTAAATTAATAACAGTATAAATATATATATAACCAAAATATATGATGAATTATTAATAACCATCTAAAAGGGGTAAAAGATCAATCTTATTGATTGTGGTGTGGTCTAGTATGTGGTAATATGGGTTATTTGAAAAATACTTGATGTTGAAGTAAATATAGATTTGGTTCATATCCAATAACTCTAAGTTAAATGTTTTTTTAGAAGTATTCATCCTAGAAAAAATGATCTCATCCTATAATTGCTGGTTTCTTTTTCAATAAAACTTATGTTAAGTGGATTAGGGAAATTTAAATTGAGATAGTTTTAATCCATTGGTATTTGAATCTTCTATCAGGTAGAATGTAGTAAGAAACTAAATGTCTGAGGGTTTCGGAATACTATAGTTTTGTCATTGCATTACAATTCAGGTATGTGGGTATAGAAAACTAGTTGCAAGTTTGTGGTCACTGGTTTTTTTTCATGAAGCTATATCCTATATCTATGGTTTTAAACCATGTCTACAGATATAGTGCCACAATTTTATACTCTGGAAAAAGGTCTAGAGGCATAGTTTTAAACTGTTGGTGTATCTTTCTATAGAATTATTTATAGCCACGGTTATAAACTACGTTTATAGGTCTATAGCTAATGTTCAAAATTAAAGCTATAGGTCTATAGACATAGTTCAAATTGTGGCTATATTCATGGCCTTATTTTCACACCAATAGGATCAATAGTTCTAAAAACATGAGAAATTACCTAAGGCCATTATTTTAGAATCTATAACCACTATTATAAACCTAGGATATATAACAAATTTATAGTAGTTCTTGTTCTGTAGAACTTTCTCTCTATAATCCATTATTTAAACTTCCAGTTCATCCTAGGATATGACATGATCTATGGGTACAACCACTAAGTTTAATACATGAAAATTATTGGGTATTTACATTCTCAGGAGTGATATACATAAAACATCATTAACATGAGATAGGTTCGGTGGAAGCACAAAGTGATAAGAAACTATCCCAACTCAATCATGAATATCGAAGGGACCAATATTTTCTAAGGTTCAGTTTTACCTTCTTTTCAAATCTCATAACATTATTCAATTGATAAATTTATAAAAATACCATATCACCAACTTCATATTCTAGACTTTTCTATAGATTTTCATTATAGATTTGTTTTCAAATTTGGTCTACCTTGATGTGTTGATAAAGTGTTCATATATTCTATTAGGTTTACATTGCTATATCAGTCTCCAATATCATTCATTCTCTATCTTCATCCCACCACACTAGTGTTCTAATATTATTTCCATAGTGGGATTAATGAGAATCCATATGAATACTACAGTGAAAGTTATTGCTATAATAATACTCATCAATAGCGAGGTGTTGATCCCCACCACCTTTTAAATTCATAAAACATGATATCAACATTTCTTGAAGGATTTTAATGGTTCACTAATATTTACCATCTTTCCATGGATGATAATTAGTATTGATACTCATGTATGTATATAGATACTATAAAAGATTTCTCCACAAATTCAAGCTAAACCTATGATCTAAATCATATAAAATTGAATTTGGATCTCTATGAAACATTTCCATTTCATTAATGTATATTCTATCAATATGATTGTTGGATATATCTTATATGATATAAATAATGTTTTTTCACTTCATATTGTGTTCAACAATTACCCAAATTTCATTTTTTTCATTATAATATTTGTGGAGTCTAGTGATAGAATCCATGGTGATGTTTTCCCATTACAATTATAGCATGTTTAATGTTCTTAACATAACCATAGACTTATGCCTCTTATCATTAACATTATGGAATATAAATAACTGATAAACAAATATTGAAATATCTTTCTTCATGTTGCCCCCCCATAAATATACTATTTATCTATATAAATATTTTTTACATTCAGGATGTATAGATAGTGTTGAACTATGAGATTTATCCAAAATATCATTCTTAATCTATCCTATTGACAAGTCATATAAAGGGTTCTTAAAAATTATCATTATACAATAAACAAGGTTGAATTAAAGAACATTTTTGACCTTTTTCTAAAGTTATGAATCTTTCATTTATTCCTCTTTAACACTCAACTAAATATTTGATTATACACTCATTTGAGAGAGATAGTATTTCTACCCTTACTTCATTATTTCAAGATCCATAATATGAAAATCCTGTAATGTTGGATCTATTGTTATCCTCATCATAGACAAAATAGAACAATCCTTCCAAATCAGAGCATTTCATACCTTGTTCTCTTTCATAGGTTGGTAATGTATTGATAAATCATAATCTTTAATTAACTCCAACCATATTGTCATTAAAATATTCATATTTTTTTTGAGTGAAAATATACTTTATGAATTTATGATTATTTTATATATCATACATTTATCTATAAAGATAATTACTCCACCTCTTCAATGAAAACATTACCATATCTATTTCAAAATCATGAGTTGGGTTATTGATTTCATGTACGATTAATTTCCATTATGTATAATTTATCATAATAAAATTAACAATTAGGATACATCTCATTGGATTCGTTGATGAATCACCATAGATCCCAAACCCTTATCCACTGTAAGGTAATGTAAGCACTGGTGTGTTGGCTAAACATCCCTTCAATTCCTAGGAATTTTATTCATATTCGTCTTTTCAAAGGTACATTGATACCTTCCATGTTAACATAGTGAGTGAATTATATAATAATGAGAAATTATCCATAGATATTTGATAATATACATCCAAACTATGAAATCTATGAATCACTATCAAAGTGTTTGTTCTGGTCAAACATTCAGTGTATCCCATATTTGATGGATCCATCAAAATACTGACAAATGAGATTATATTCCACCAAAATGAAACTTTTTATTTACAAAATGCATACTTTTTAAAATTTTCATATATATTTCCCTTATTAAGTTCTTCAATGAAATACTCAAGTGATTATTATTCTCTTCCCCACTCTTATAATATATAACGGTGTTGTTTATAAAACCTTCAAAAAATAATTCAAGGTCATTATTGAATAATATATTCATAAAATACATGATGATAGTTTGGGAATTAGTAAGAATGAGTAGAATTTATATAATTTAATTATGTACATTCCTTATATGAAAATATTCCATAGATATAATTTAACAATTTACCCTCAGTTTATCATATCTAGATTATTGATCAATACTGGGAAAATATTGATCTCTGCATAAGTGATTGAATATATAATCAACATGGGTAGATTGTAATTTTTCTGGATTGTGATATTACTATGTTTCCAATAGTCAATGCATAGATTCATTAATGAATATTTCTTAATAAAAAATGACTAGTCCACCCCAATGTGATGCACTTGGATGAATTAATCATTCATCGATAACCTCATGGATATTATCTTTAATTCATGCAACTCAATATAGGATATTTTATATAGAGTATTTGAAATAGGTCTTTCACATGATATGAGTTCTGTTGAAAACTCAATATCATGATTAGGAGGATGTCTTAGAAGATGATCTTGAAATCCATCCAAAAAATCATGTATAATAGAAATATCTTAAATGTTGATATTATTCCAAAAATTTGGGATAAATCTCCATCATGAATTGGTAGTAAGATTCATACAATGGAATTAATTTACATTAGAATTTAATTTTCATCCTTTAATTGATAAAAATCTGAACAAAAAATTCTAAAAATGTCATTAATACTGACATCTTTATTTTAGTAATCACTCTATATGTATAACCTAGGACATTTATAGTAATCACTTATTCAAATCCTTTATAATGGACTATAAATAAAATATGAATTTTCTTATGTATATCCTCTAAGAGTATTAAACAAGGGGAATAATAAGGGAACAATCCCCATACACCGAAATGGTGGATGAGATATATTTTACAAACACTTTTTAGATTATTACCCCTAGATGCATATGTGCTAAAAACCACATCCGCTTATAGTATCCCGATAGGGAATTTTTCAAGGGAAACCACGCACCTTTTGTTACCATAACATATGAAATTATTCTACAAATTGGATTATACTAAGGTTTGTCACTATAGATTTATTATCCTAGTTTCCAAAGGTAATTATACCTTACTCTGATACCAAATATAGAAACCATATTTTCCATATAAAAATATTACATTCTATTATATGAATATTCATTATATTACATTAAAATCCAAGTCGGGAACATAAAATTTTACTATCATAGAAAATTGGATTCATAAACAACATGTTCATAATAGATCTACTCAATCTCCCACTTAGTTCTCCACAACTGTCACCCTTATTATAAACATTATATTTAAAACTTATCTTTATATAATGTAGAAATGAAACATAATAAAGCAGGATCTCAGATGATCAATAAGGGAAAAATGGAGATATCAATTATCATTTAGGAATAACATGACCATATAGGGCATCAAAACATGATATTTACTATTTGAAATCATACACATCCATTATCAGATCCTAATAGTGATTAATGGAACCAATCTTGGTTATTCATAAGACAAGAATAATAAAGTTTTTGAAAAAAACTTATCTGTGATAACAAAACATTAGAAAATGATCCCAAAATAAAATTGTGGGAAAATTTGTTTAATAATACTAAACATAAAAGTATTATGTCAAGAATACCCACTAAGACATTAATAACATGTTAGGATGGGTATAACAACCTATGTACCTTATGTAGTCTTGGGATAACCTCACATGTTCTCAATTTCGACAATGGGATAACCTCCCATGTGCACTCTTTTAGGATTGAGATAACCTCCCATGTAACCTATATCTATCATTGAATAACCTCATGTGTAACCTATTTTGATATGTGGATAACATCATATATAAAATTTGAGCATGTATAATATTAATTTTTACCAAATTCATTGGGGGGATATACAATCCTAGGTCCACCCATCCTTTAATCATAAATCCAAACATATTTATTCCACAATATAAAATAATCATTCATAATAACTTAACCCGAATAAAAAATGGGTTTCATTTATATATAATCATCATAATTAAAAACCATATAGTAAAAGAATAAATGTGGCATCATTGGATCATATCCCCAATAAAGAATAATTAATATTATAGGATGTAATCAAATATGATAAATTCCTTTAAAAGATCACTGGAATATTAATTGAGAAAAATAAACATTTCATTTTTAAATCATAAATTAAAATCATAAAATTTTACAAATACTAAAAAAAGTAATTAATTTTATCAGAACCTTTGAAACATGTAATGGAAGGTTCAATTAATTTAGTGATTACCAAGAAAGGACATTTTTTTCATTCAATGTACGTCAAAATAAATATTCCTTTCATATATTCAATAAAAAGTCCAATGTACCTTGACATGATGTTAAATAGAAGATTCCTTTTAAAATAATTATTAAAAAGTCAAAATGGTTAAAATTTAATTTAAAATTTTTTAGGATAATAATAAAATATATTATTGAAAACATTTTTTTCAAACATGAACATGGTTGAAAAATTATTTTTGGCCAAAGAGGGAATTGTTTTCTATTTTACTTAAAAACAATCATTTACCCTATTGATTTATTAAAATGAAAAAAATGTTTATATTCCCTATAATCTCAAGAAATAACATTATAAGAAGAAAATACATGTTATTCTTGAGAGATAAATAATGAAACCTCATCATTGGAATCCTAATCATAAACTATCAAAATAAACAATAATATTATAATGTAAATATCTTACTACTTTGATAACTTTTAAATGAACACCTCATTAAATAGATAACCTTACACTGATATGAATATACAAAAAATATACATTATAAGTATCACAAAATAAATACATGTGATACATATACGCCTTGTAAATGAAAAGATGTTAAATATGGCATTTGTCCCACAAATGTAAAAGTGAGATGAAATCCATTCCTCATGTTCATAATTCTTAAAAATAACTATATCCTATTATAAAATAAATTATTATTTAATATAATTATAATCTGTAATCATTTAAATAATTATAATTTCATATTTGATCCTCTAATATCATTTTGGCACACATTAATTAATCATTCCTTATTACATTCATCATATCATGGTGTTAACTGTTCCATTTTTCATGCAACTTTTAATTGATTAGTTCTGGTCAATAAACATTTATCATGGTTAAATCAACAACAAATTTCCATCATTAAAAAATATTATATAAATATACAATGTATTTTAATTTATTCAAACATAATGTAATGAAATATAAAAATAAATGACATCATTCAACGAGATTTTATGTCGTACGTATCCATGAACGATGTTTTCACTTTTCAACGATGGAAAAAATATAAATAGTAATTTAACATTACATAACCATTATTATAACATATATATCATATATATAAATTGAAAAAATCATTATTACCATCTATGTAAATTAGAAATCAAAAAAAAATATTGTATCTATTCGTGAAGGTGGTAGTCCACACGTACTCATTTGCGATGTTAGCATTTTTGAATAGATTAGAATGTAATAAAGTAGATATGATAGTATAATTCCAATATAATTTTTCATTCATAAATTTAATATATAAAAACTAAACCCATTTTAATAACCATCCTTGAAATATGGTTATTTAAAATTAATTGTATCACAACATGGAGGTGGTAGTCTTCACGTACACGCATACGATACTTTCACTTTCCATTTGAAATAAAAAAGTGTGGATAATGAAGATTACATAATAATTATAAAATTTTAGTATATTTTAAATATTTAAATTATTATTCAATCATTAATATTATGTATTTATAGAATGTATAGTAATAAAAAAAATTGAAATAGTTAAGGTAGGAAGATTACATATTTTTTCGATTAAACTCCTTCAGATCCTGTTTTATGGACCCGTTGAATTGTCTTTCAAGAAGATGACAACTTATAATTATCAGATAGGTAATTTTAAAATAGAATTTTTAATAAATATTTCAAGATATATGGATTGAATATTAAAAAAAAGGGAAAACGTCTGTCATTTTTACTGAAGTGAAATGGCATATATTGAATTACCAAAAATATAAAAATATAATTATGTCAGTCTCTAAAAAACATCTTCAGAATTTATATATATATATATATATGTATATATATTAGAATGAAAATATGATATGTTATAAATATAAAAAATAAATAAAATTTAATTATTTTTTTGTGTCATTTAAAACATTATCTTTTTGTTTAAAGCCTTCATTAACTGATTTTATCCTTAACTACAGTAAAAACATTTCAATCATAAAGGGTTATAATTTTACATATATGTAAAAAATTATATCATATTTTATAAATTTCTGAAATTTATTAGAATATATCATCTTAATATTCCTCTTGACATAGTTTTGTTACATATAAATAATTTAATAAAATATTATTCATCATAAAATTTAATCAATGTCATTTTTACACAATCCATTAATTTTAATATTTAATACATCGAGATAATTACAGAATCTGAATATAACCCATTAAAACATCCCTATAAATATTTATATTTCTTATAAATTCTAGTAACACAATAATTCACCCATATTTAATTATTTTAACAAATTTAAAATTATTATTTTTTATTTTTTTTAAATAAATACAACATCTGTGTTGTGTGTGAATATAAGGGAATTATTCAATCACTAAAATTTATAAATAAATTAACATAATAAAAAATTATTAATATTTAAAATATAAATCTATAAATATAATTATCATCTTTTTATAATTATGTAATAAATATTAGAATATCAAATTCAAGAGAGTTGCATTGTGTATTTATTCATCTCCTAAATTACCATAAAGGTCGTAATTAAGATGAAATGGAACCATGTTACCATATATTAGATAATTTTATGTAAATAGACAAAATTAACTCATCCTACAGGATAAGGGAATGTTTATTATTGAGGTTTAAGACTTATCACATTAGTTTTAACCATAGATAGAAAATTTTACCTGTAACATGGTAACAAAAATTTAGTGCAATTACTATTCATTTTTAAAAAAATTATATTCACATATTTATAAAATATCAGCCATCTAATTATAAAAATGAAATCCATTTTTTTCAAAATTCAATTTATATAATTTATATAATTTATTTTTAAATTGAACCCATAGAATGCGATGAAATGGTATTTTTGTGAAAAAAAATTCTCTTTTGTATAAAATATTTTAATAAAAAAATCCAATTTTAATTTACTAAAATGAAATTTATTAGATTATTAAAATTTTAATTGAACTATTTTTACAATTTAACTATTTTAAATTCAACTTTTATAAATTATTGTGATGAAATGAAAATTTTAACTAAAAATCAGAATTTACACTATTCATTGAAAAATAAATCTTTTCTAAAAACTCTAAAAAGAGCCAATCTAATTTAATTAAGGAATTATAATTAAAAAATAATCTTATAATTTTCAAATTAATTTTCCAAAACATGTAGAAATTTATTATATTATTTTCTCACCAATATGAAATAAAAACCATTTTGTATGAGAAATATATTTTTAAAGCATATATTTCATTTACTAAATATTGTGTACTTATTAATCAATGCATTTTTTTTATCTAAAAACATATAAATAAATTTCAAAAATTTGTTATCGCAATTGATTATACTAATATTCTAGATATTTTATATTGTAAAATTATTTTATAGTTCATTTAGACTAGGGGTTTTGTGCATCACTAGTTTTTTATGAAAATTTTTTTTTGAAGAGGAATCTATTATAAAAAATAAAGGTGTTGAATAGGTCACCCAATAAGTCAAAAAAACTCTAGGATATGATGATACCCAACATTATACATAATCCTGTAGGATCCATATGATTTCACTAACCCTCAAATGTATGAATTCCTTTCCAGATCCCTCACAGGTTAGAATCCCTAAGAGTTGTCACATGAGAATATGGTACCTCCCAAGAAAAACATGGGTGTGAACATGTTGTAAATGAAATTAAAAGTATTGAAATTTACATATTAACCTATGTATGTTGTATTTATTTCTTAAGGTGATTTCATATATTTGGGAATCCAACACCATGCATTTGAAGTCTATCAGGTGAGATCTTTTCTCAATTATTCTATACCAGTGGTCATTGAACACCTCTACTAGGAAAAAGATACAATGAAAGATAAAAGTATTATTAAGATTATCCAGAACATAAATTCATTTTTTTATCTTCATTTTACATATCCTCTAAATATTGAAAAAATATATCATGAAAGGTGTATATAGAATGGAAATATAGATTGAATACTCATGCCGTGAAAAATGAACAATAACAAACCCGTATTAAAACTAAAATGGTCATCAATTGTGAATTGGCATGTCACTCAGACTAATATTCCCTAGTAGAACATGTAACCTCCCCAATTTTGGGGTGAATAGTTTTATAGAACTCCATTCTATAGATTTGTCACTATGAATATCATCCCAATCAACACTCCCATGGGAATATCTTATTCATGCAGCAGTAACACATCAAGAAATGTTGGAAAAACACCACCAGTATGTTATTAGGGTCCCATTTTTTATTTTATACTTCCAGTAAGTCTGTTTCCACTCTTAGAAAATTATCTAGTGAAACATATTCCATCAATGATGTTGTAGCATCAATAAGAATTTTAGCATCCCTACAATGTGTCCATGAACAGTGTTTCAAAATATCCAGAGCCACTTCCTGAATGCTACATATAGATGAAGGTGGGTTTTTTATGTGTTAATTGAATTACCCTAGAAACACCATAGATAATAGTGGGATCTACTATTGTTAATCCCATATGTTCCCTTCAAAAATAAATTCTTGGCGTGCCTCCCAAGTGATGGGGACCCCACTTATGTAATAGAGGTCCTACAAATTAGCTATGTTTCCCCACTAAAGAGGTGACATTTATTGGTGTAAAGAGATCATTAGCATAAAAATACAATATCATATATGGATATATGTATACCTGAAAAATTAAATTCCACACCACGTCATTAATATAGACTATAAAAATGTCATATATAAACTCCAAACATGTTTTGTGGACCATGTAGGCATGTGCCTACTCCTTAGTGAAATTTCCTCTCATTCCTAAATCCACATCTTCCAACCATCAATTGTGTCTATCAACAATACTCATAATAATGTTATTGAAAAAATTAGAAGGGAACACCTCCACTAATTAAATCATTCCATCAATTTTCATAGGTTAATTCCAATGTGGATTAAAATTCATCATCATGTATTCTATCATGTATTCTTGACAATTGAAATGTCTCCTCTATGAAGTTGATTTGGACTATATAACCAACACCTTATTGTGGTGAGGATAACATGTTAGAGGATGGAATTATCAAACAGACCCAATATATATTGTAACATCCATTTTCTCAGATAAATTTTCTATTTACTAGACTAAAAATCAACCAATATATGTTGTTGATATTGGATATTCATTCTAGAATTAATTTTGGGTTCTCTCTTATTCCCCCAACTTATAATAGATTAAATTTTCTGGAAATCTATTTATTGAGTTCTAGAAAAAATGAATATGTCTTTATAATATAAATTTTATTCGTCATATAACTTTTTTTTCTTATTTATTACTAACCTCATATCGGTTTTATATTTTTAGATGATCTGTAAAATTACAGTCCATACCTGTTGAAATAAAAGGTGTAGGTTCCAAAAAATGGATGTAGCAAGAAATTTATGGTTTTGATTTAGAAAACATTCACAAATTCTAGAGTTCTATGAAAAGACAGAATATCATAGTAATTTTTGGATTGATCATGGTATCCACTAGTTTAACTCCCCATATTTAAAGGAAAATTTCAACAAATGTTAATTGAAGATAGGTTAATGATAATAAATTCTAGCATCTTCCTTAGGATAAATCCTCTTTTTACTTATTAGATCCCATTATGAAAAGATGAATTTATTGATATAGAAAAATACATCTAAGAATTATCATATTAAGAAATATATATTTCAGAGACAAATCTATAGAAAATTATAAAAATATTCATGACTCTGAATTATGTGAGATTATAAACAGGGGAACCAAAATGTGCTGAATTTGTGTTAATGTTCATGATTTTTGTGAACCATTCATATTCCATAAGTCAGAGGCCAATAAACAAACTTGTACTCATTATTTTAATACAGAATGATGGGATACCAAATTTAGGGATCTCATCTCAGTCAACAGATAGATCTATGAGTCATGTGACCTAAAACACTTCCATTTATACCAACCAGTGATAAGATAATTTGAAAAACATCATAAAAGACTGTTAATGGGTTTTTATTGTACATGAGATGTTCTCACGCATCACCCTTCCATGAAGAACACAATTTCACACAATGTATAAACATTCACATGGGTCATATTTTTAAGAAACATCATTTTTGTGTCAACCCCATAACATAGTGATACAAATTAGTGCCTCCTTTCATACAACATTCATTCATGAAATTTTATGTATCGTGGGTCTTCCGTCGATCTGATCATATTTTCTTCTGGAAAAAAATATATAATAATAATCAATATTATCGAATAAAATACCTATGCCTTATCCACCAAGTGTTAGATGGGAAGTATTATTATAGTTTTATCTTATGGATAGTACCTCTCATATATAATTCCTTATAACTAACCATATGTTGGCAGTCCTCTATGAATATTTCTTCAAAGAAAATGTATGGGCATAAATTATTTCTCCAAATTACAGGTCGGGTTACAAAACAATTGATTAAGCCTTAGTCATTATAACCATAATCCTTAGAAACATTTAGTACGACTGATTAACAATATCCACTCTATCCCATGATGTATTCCCTTTCGTGGAAAAATCATCCTTACCACATGACATTACAATTCATGGTAGAACCTACCCTAACTATATTAAATTGTGTTACAAGAACTTCCAAATTTTTTATTCTAGTTCTAGTAATATATATTGGACTCCTCTTCAAATTTCAAACCTAAAATCACCACCATTCAATATCACACTTGGGATGAGGTATCTCCAAATCCATGTAATTTTTATAGAGTATATAAATCTTCTCATGAAACAAAAAACTAAACCTTCATGATTTCTCTATAGGCATTAAAATGTATTGCATCCCCACTAGAGGTAATCCATATTCCCACCAATATATATAACGTGTAAGTTGAATGAAATGCCTTAATTTAATTAGAATATGTGGAATACATCTTTAGGATTCACGAATAAGGAAAACTAAGTGATGATTAAATGTGATACCATTTCATGATTCATCATAAACTCATCGTTCCTCATGTGACGAGTATGGGGGTCCTTGGTGATGAGCCTTGGGTTCCTTTGGTGATGAGACTATGATTAATTATTTCATGAGTATAATAATAAAATTTGACTAGTATATGATCTCTACACTATTTCCTATGTTATTGATCCTAAGATTCTATCAAAACCTATGGGATGATCATATGATATCTTCAGTGATAATCACCTGATGCCTCTTGTGATGAGTTTGGGATGCCCCATTTTATGGTCAAGGGATTCATTATGTGATAAAAATAATTTACCTTGTATGATGATTATAGTATTTCAATGTTGAAAATAAAATAATTATTTGTTATACAATCATAAGTTTCTTGGAATAAAATGTTTCAGATTCTTTATGTGTCAACCACGAGTTATCGCATGAGATGAGTCGATAATCCCTTTAGTTTTAATCTTATTACACCTTATATAATGACCCAAATATTACCTTATACTCTAATAAAAGGAGTATATTTTTAAATTCTTAATGTACCCAATTCAATCATAATCTCAAATCATAATGTATTTATTTTTTATGGAAGTAAGCTATGTCATTAACTGGTGTCCACATGGAGATGGAATCATAAAACAATTTCACAATAATGTTTTTAATATATATGGGATACACAAACAAGATAGAGAAATACAATTATGAATACATGTAGGGAAGGGATGACATCCCAACATATTCTCCTGATCAAAGATACAACACGATGAACCCTAGGGATGGAAATCCATCCACCTTTGGAAAACAGGAGTACGGGGCTCAGACTATGACCTCCCTACAACATAGTCCAAGACAAAATTAGTCTTGAAATAATGAATTGTAAATATTATGACCATATATAATAATTAAATATTTTATATCTATCTGAAAATATAAACGAGTTGGATTATTTTTTTTATATTTGAATGATAGTCATGTTATAATGATCTATCCACGCGATAATATATGATGATGAAATAAAGGGTATGAAATATTTTCGTCACATAAAAATCAGACTCATACATGGCTATGATAATTCATGACTACGATGAAGATCTGTAATAAATAGTATGTATATTTTTTATGTTTTAAAAATAAATGTAAATAATTAAATTTGTTATTATTTTTACAAACTAAATTATGAGTCTTCAGGAGAACTGAAAGGATGTAAATATAATCATTATTTAATGAGACCTAATATAACGACCCATACTTTACATACATTTTTATCACTTCAGAATTGAAGAATACTTATTATAACATATAACAAAACCACAATAGAACCCTATAGGTATAGTGTCTTTAGAAACAGGGAAACATAAACAATTGGTTCATAAAGCATCTACATTGCCTCCCATTTATTACATCTTATCTCGAATACCTTTTTGGAATATCCTACTTAATACCCTTCTTCCTGACTTGGGGTAAATAAAACATACAAAGGGTGAGCTCAAATTCTCAGTAAGGGTAAACAAAATAAATATCAATCACATCGTATTCATAAGAACATAGCATTTTGGAAATCATAACCTACAAAAGTGATCATAATTTCATAACATGGGATAAATCATAGTAGTAAAATGTAATCCCAATAATCATAACATAAAACATGAAACTTTTTGGCATACACAAATAATCATATTGAATCATTTCCTAGTAGTCAGGGCTCATTTCCAAGACTGTCTTAGCAGACAAAGTCCATTTCTGAACCGAGTCCACTCCTCGTTTCTGTCCTGTATCACGGAACTGGATTAACTTACCAATCCAGCCATGTCAATATCATGAGATATAAATCGTTACCCAATGAATTTAAGGGATATATTGGTCCCACCCATCTCATAATGAAATCATTCTTATGTGTTCCACAAAATAATAAATCAAAGCATAACCCATGTAATAAAAATGGGGTTCTTAAACATCATGCCATCATAACATAATCCATATAAGATAAAACGACATCATAAAAATAATTAAATCATAACATAATAAAATCAATGTAAAAATAGGTATATAATTAGAACCATGTATTATCTTATATGGAAAATAATTTTGATAAAACACCTGAACTTCATTCTTGAGTAAAATATCCTTTCTAATTCAAAAGCATTTTTCCTTTCTTAACATGTCATAAAATTTTAAACTAAAAGAAGTTGATTATAAATAAACATTAAAACATGTAAAGTAAGCTTCATGTAAATAATGTTCTATGAATCTTTCCATACCGTATAAGTTAAAAAAACATTCTTCTCGCACTTTGGCCAAAAAAGTCAAAAAGTACCTCGTTTTAATAACGACAAAAGATTCATTTCATATGTTATACTAAAAACGCACCAATGGGTAAAATTTGATTTAAAAAATTTTAGGAGGATATAAATAATATTATATATTGACGAAACATGGATGTGGATGATAAGAACTCCCCAGTAAATTCGGAAGTATAATCATTCTCGGATAAAAATGAGATTGCGAGATTTTCACATACCTTAGGTCTGATTTGCTTTATATGTGTCTGAACCTCCTGTATAGCAATTTAAATAATGTCATTGACATATTAAAGAATCATATTCGTTGTTATTATATCATACATGGTCATATTTATATCTTATTATTAGTAATATTTGATTGATATTTGTTATTCGGGTGTTCGTTGCTTTATTTTTTTATGCATGTCTTGTCGAATAAATTCTTATTCATATTTTTATGTTATAGATAACTCATTTCCAGAAGGTTATTAGTGTAACATATATCATATTTATTCATTCAATTCATTTATATATTCAATATTCAATGATGATCATGTAGAACAAGTCGCATCCCATCGTGGAGACGGTAGGTCATACGTACGCACGAGCGATTATATCATTCCCATGATCGTGGAATTGTATTGAAGTGTATGTATACTATATCAGAAACAATTTCAATAAAAAAATTATCATATATAGTTATTCTTTAAACCATTATTCCAATCCAAGTAAGGTGGTGGTGGAAAACAGATTACACCATGGCGTGGAGACTGTATTCCGTACATATGCACGCACGGTGATTTCGTTTTCCGTAGGATGGATATAAGGTTAAATAGGGTTGTTTAATATTTATAATACCATATCAGTATAATATTCATACTTATGTTATTAATTAATAATGAAAAAACTAATAAAGACGAAGTAGAAGCAGAAATAATGTTGAATGAATCGATAACGGACATTACTCTTCTTTGAAGCGCCTCTTCTTAACCTCCTCTTAGGGAACTAAATATGGACTATGAAGAAGACCAGTACCTCTAGGATATTTCTAGGGAATTGTAGAAGATAAATTGGCAGGGTTTTGTCGAGTTTTAAGGCTCAAAGTGGTGTGAAGAGGACAGGTAGGAGGTGCCCTTTTATAAGGGAGGAGATGGACACCTTAGGAAAAACATAAAATATTATTTTATAATAAAGTCATATTCAGTTTTTAATAGCTCCAAATTGATTTATTTCGAAGCTATGGTCGGGATGGGTCAAAATAATCTCATCCAATAGATTTTAGACAAGTTTATGTTACTATTTTAACCTTATCGTTTAGAATTAACTTTACGTTAAATAATTTAAATTTTACTGTGTCATCTTGTTTGCTTAAACTATATGGTTAATAAACTTACTATAAAAAGCCAAACTAAATCCAAATGGTTCATTATTAATATATATAACCTTATCTAATTCATTTTACCGATCCTTCGATTTTTAGGAATAAAATAACAATTAATAATATATTATTGTTTTGAAAAACTATTTTATGTCAATTTTGACACTATTTGGTAGTTGATTTTTTTTTTAAATTATAACAGCATGATTAGTTCAAAAAAATATAATTAAATCAAAACTAATATGTCCTATTAAGCTATAAAATTAGTTTAATTCCTGAAAAGTCTCAAATTACATTTATTTGGGTAATTATAATATCAATTATGTTAATATTTCATTAATAATGTAATTGTTGCATCATCATTGTGTCATAAATAAATTAAATAATTTAATGTCTAAAATTTATAAATAAAATACCATTATGTATGAAATATTATTATCTTTCTAAAAAATATTTATAGTCTAATTTATCTTATGTATAAACATATATTAAAAATGTTTTAGTTATAAAACATGGATTTAAACTATTTTAACTCTTCTTTAAATATAATAATAATAAATGTCCTAATATAATCCAAGTGGACCTAATTGGTCATATTTTACTCCTAAGGTTTTTTTGGTCAAATTAATCTTATCCAATTGAATTAGGAAATGTGTTAGGGTAATAATTATATCGTTTTTACCCTAAATTACCCTATTTACTTTTAACCATGGTAAATAAAAGTAAAATGTAACTATTCACAAGAAATTATTTTTATCTTATTAAACATCATTTTAATCCTTGATATTAACCGGGTCTCTTGGATTTTAGAAATTAAACTCACAAAAGCGGTAAAATTATGATATATGTATAATTACAAATGCTCCTAGGAGGTGGGTAAAAGACAGTGAAAAGTTCAATAAAATTTTTATATATCTAAAATTAATTTAAAATGACTCCAATGAATAACTTTGAAATTATTTAGGTATTATGTATCAATTTTGACCTAAAATAAATTTAAATAAAATAAATAATTGTTTAAATAAAAGTCGGTTTATAAATAGTAACCTAGTGTTTTCACTATTCATCAAAAATTGAATGTTTTCAGAAAAATACCAAAAATTCACCCTAGGCTAATTTCGATATTCAGAATTCAAAAATTAAGTCCATTTTGAATGATAAAATTTGTAAAATTTTTAAAAGTGGGTATTACTATTCATAACGGCTAGTTTTAATAATATTTTAATACCATGTCGTTGTTTAGTGAAACTCGTTATTGCATACAATGCAAGCTATCGAGGAACGTTGTGATTGCGTGTAAAGAAAGACAATCTAGTTTTGTGTGTAGTGAAATATTCCTTTAATGATGTATATAACATGAAAACAAAATGTTTCTCATAAAAATCTCAGTTGTTACATTATACCCCCCTTATAATGAATTTCGCCCTCGAAATTCGCCACTTTGTAACAAACAGATGAGGATACCTCTCCCTCATAATATCCTTAATCTCATATGTCGCTCCTTCTAATTGGTGTTTCCTCCATAAAAAATCACCAAGAGAGTGGTCTTGTTTCGTAGGACATTTTCGCTACGATCAATAATATATATTGGTTGTTCTTCATAAGAATGAACTTGCTCCAGCGGTACAACTTCTGAGCTGAATACATATGAAGGATAGGGTATGTACTTTATCAGGATAGATACATAGAACACATTGTGAACATGAGAGAGATTCGGTGGAATCAGCAATCAGTAAGCTACATCCCAACATGATCCAGTATTTTGAAATGACTGATATACATAGGGATAAACTTTCCCTTCATTCCAAATTGCATTACACTCTTCCAAGGAGATATTCATAAGAAAACGTTATCACCCACTTCAAACTATTAGTCTTTTTTCAGTTATTGGCATAACTTTTTTGTCAACTCTGAGCTGCTCTTGTGTGTTGTTGAATAGATCAGACATTTTCTGCTATCTCATAAACAAGATCAGGTCCTAATATCTTTCTTTCCCCAACTTCATCCCAGGAAGTTGGAGTTTGGCATTTAATTATATAAAGAGCTTTATAAGGATCCATATGAACACTGGAGTTAAATCAATTATTATAAGAAAATCCCACAGAAAATTAGGTGTTGATCCCAACAACCTTTGAAATCCATAGAGCAAGCTCTTCACATATCTTTTAGAGTTTGAATTGTTGTCTCAGGCTGACCGTCTGCCTGAGGATTATATGCAGTGATGAAACTCAACTTTGTATCTAGAGTATGTTGAAGACTTCGCCATAACTTCGAGGTAAACCTCGAATTCCGATCAGATATAATGGAAAGTGGTACTCCATGCAATCTTACAAATGTTTTTTACATATATCATGGCAAGATGATCAAGGGAGAAATCCTCTCTAAAATCAATGAAGTGTGCCGACTTCATAAGACAATCAACTATGACCCAGATAGCATTATTGCCTTTGGATTTTTTAGGATGTCTGGTGTCAAAGTCTATAGTGATGTTTTGTCACTTCCATTTGGGTATGGGTAATGGTTGTAACATCCCCTTAGACTTCTATCTCTTAGCTTTAACATGATGACAAATCAAGCATCGAGAGACATATTTTGCAACATCTTTTTTCATGTCATCCCACCAGATGTACTATTTCAGGTCCCTGTACATCTTCGTGCCTCCATAATGAATAGATAATGAAGAACTATGAGCCTCATCCAGCAGATCCTTATTTAATTCAGGGATGGGAGGAACACAAACCCTATTCATGAACGTTATTATCCCATCACAATCAAGGTTAAATTCAGGAACATTTCTCACATTTTTTGTAACTCTACATCTTATTTTTGTTCCTCTTTAATCTTCACATGTATAGATGGCCGAACATTCATTTGATAAAGATAAGATTTTTCCCCTTCCATATAATTCCATGATCCATCCATTGTAAATCCATAAATATTTGATCTATTGTGATCCTGATCATGGATAAGCTAGCATGGTCTTGTCGACTTAATGCATCTGCCACCTTGTTTGCTTTGCCAGGGTGGTAATTAATTGAGCATTTGTAATCCTTAATCAGCTGAAACCATCTTCTTTGGTGCATACTCAGCTCCTTTTGTGCGAAAATATACTTTAACCTTTTATGATCAGTATAACTATCATACCTTTCTCCAAAAAGATAATGCCTCCAAATCATTAATGCAAAGATTACCGTAGCTAACTCCAAATCAGGAGTTGGGTAATTTTTCTCATGTATTTTCAACTTTCGTGAGGCATAAGATATCGCCATATCATTTTTCATGAGAACACACCACAATCCCTTCTTGGATGCATCAATGTAGATCACAAACCATTCTCCACCACAAGGCAGTGTGAGCACAGGTTCACTAGATAACCATATTTTTAATTCCTTGAAATTATCTTCACACTCCTCTATCCAAACTAACATAACAAATTTTTGATTCACCCTGGTAAGTGGATTAGATAATCGTGAAAAATATTTCACAAAATGTCGATAATATCCATCCAAACCAAGAATACTTCAGATCTCAGTTACTTTTGTTGGTCTTGAACATCATTCAATAACCTCTGATTTTTCTAGATCTATGGATATCCCCTCTTTTGATATTATGTGACCCAAAACTAAACTTTTTGAAGCCAAAATTCACACTTGGTAAATTTTTCATAATGCTTATCCTTTCTCATGTTCATTAATAAAATTCTCAAGTGATCTTTATGTTCTTCCTTGCTCTTTGAATAGAGAAAAATATCATTTATAAAGACTGCCATAAACTGATCAAGATAGTCTCTAATGACTATATCCATTAGATCCATGAAGATAGTAGGGGAATTAGTATAACAAAATGGAATCACCATAAATTCATAGTTTCCATACCTTGTACGGAAATCCTTCTTTGGTATATCCTCCCTTTTGACCCTTAATTGATGATACCCTAAATGGAGATAAATCATGGAAAAGTATTGAGCTCCGTGTAGTTGGTCAAATAAGTCATCAATGTGTGAGAGAGGATATTTGTTCTTTATAGTGATCTTGTTATGTTCTCAATAATCAATGAAGAGTCTCATTGATCCATATTTCTTCATAACAAACAGAACAGGTGCTCTCCAAGGTGATGCACTAGAGCATATGAATCCCTTATCAATATTCTCTTGGAGTTGCTTCATCAATTCATGCAACTCAATTGGGGCCATTATATAAGGTGGCTTTGAAATAGGTAAAGCATCTAGTACAAGTTCTATTGAAAACTCTACATCACGATTTGGTGGAAGACCAGGAAATTCCACAAGAATGAAATCATCAATATTTTGTACAATGGTCGTATTCTTAATCATGAGTTTCTCTCCAACCATTTGAGATAAATAACCTACATTTAGTGGAATCAAGAACCATAGGATGGATAAAATTTCGACTGGAAGGTTATGTTCATCCTTGCATCGATACAAGATCTTAGATTGATCTGGAATAGGAAATTAGACGTCCCTTCATTGGAAATTGATATGAGATCCATATAAAGTACTCCAATCCATGCCAAAAATCACATCAAATTCCACTATAGGAAGGATCACATGATTTTTAAGAGGCACATTCCCATAAACATCAATCGGAGAAGAATTGTAAACATTTGATGTGACTTTTGTGCCATTAGGGGTTGTCACAGCTAACTCAATATCTAACTATTGAGGTAATGTGACGATACCCTTAGAAAATTCTTCAGAAATAAATAGTGGGTGGATCCAGAAGCAAATAAAACATTTTCTACTTTATAGTTGATGGTAAGTGTACCATTCACCACTTCGTTATCATACTCCACATCGCTGATTGAAATTGTATGTGACATTCCTTTGTCTTTAGCCTTAAAATTTTTTGACGTCGATCATCATCAACAACCCTTGGATTAGGGCATTTATTGGCATAATTGCCCATTTCCTTGCACTTGTAACATTGAAGTGTAAGAGGTGCACTCTTTGTATCCTTTTCTTTGTTCAATTCACTAGACATCTTCTTCCCATCATTGTGGAATTCAAATGCCCGATGACCTTCCTTTCCACATTTGAAACATTTACTTATCCCTTTAATACAACTCCATCCATGTTTCGTTCCACACATTTAGCATATGGGAAAACTCATCTTCTTTTTATTGTGGTCTTTAGATTTTCCTATGAATTCCATTTTCCTCTTCTTATCAAATTCATATGACTGATGGGTTACTCCAATCTCCATCTTAACCTTGAGAGCACATCGAATGATTTCCTCGTAGATATTGAATTCCCTTATGGCTAACGCCCTTCGAATACTTGTTTTTATTCCACTAAAGAATCGATCGATCTTACACACATGTTGGATAATAATCCTAGAAGCGTACCTTGCAAGTCTTATAAAATATGCTTCGTAGGTACCAACAGATTTATCATCCATTTTCTTCAGTTCAAGAAACTCTTTCTCCATCTTTGTTCGAAGAATATGAGGGAAGTACTTATTGAAATATAAGTTCTTGAACTCATCCCATTGCATGGAATCAATTTCATATCTTGGCCTCGTATTCTTGATAAAATTAAACCATTGATCACCTTCACCTTCCAAACGATATACTGCTAAGATGACTTTATAATGTTCAGAACATTGAAGAACTGAAAATATCATTTCAGTGGTACCGATCCACTGTTCAGCCACTAATGGATCAGTAGACCCATAGAATGAGGGCGGAAGCTGCCTCATGAAAGATTCAACAGAATATTGCTCCTTCCTTTGCTCGTTTGGATGTCATGCATGATTCATAGCTTGAGAATGTTGTGTGACCATGGCTACAAGATTTTTCATTCCTGCTCCCAAAACGTTTGGTTGCCCAAGGGTATAATCATTGCATTTCCCATTGCATTCCGCATTAACACAGTTCTTTTGGGTTCCATCCATTGACTAAAACTAAGAAGAATAGTGTGAGAAATAGTAATTATAATAGAAAAACCACATAATCAAGAATAATATTTCACACTTATGGTCTTATCATAGGCTGTTCATTGAAATTTCTAAAACACTAAGATTGTGTTCTATTCTTAGATATATCCTTAGGGTTTTTACTAAGGCTTTCACATCCTAGTCTCCAAAGGATGACTATACCTTTCCTTTGATACAAACTATAACGGTCTGGAGTTACTTCTAGTGGACTTTAATTTATACCTATCAGGGCACTCCATGGGTGGCTACACCCCTTGGTGGGACACACCACCATCCCCAGTGGCAGCCATTTCATCATGAATCCCTTGGGCAGAGAGCCATGCTTCATCCAACGCTCACATGTGAGAGTTCCAAAGGATCTAATTCATTCCTACCTCCTTTTCCTCTAATACCAACTATATAGACCCATACATTACATACATTGTTATCACATCATAATTGAAGCATAATTATTACAACATATCACAAAAACATAAGAGGACCATATAGGTAAAGTGTATTTACAAAGTGGGAAACATAAACATCTAGTTCATAAATCATCTACATTGTCTCCCATTAATTTCATCATATCTAGAATCCATTTTTGGCATATCCTACTTAATACCCTTCTTCCTAGCCTGGCGAAAAGAAAACATACATAAGGGTGGGATCAAATGCTCAGTAAGGGAAAACAAAAGAAATATTAATCACATCATAATCATAAGAAAATATGATTTTGGAGATCTTAACCTACAAAAGAGATCATAATTTCATATAATGGGATAAATCATAGTAGTGAAATCTTATCCCAATAATCATAACATAAAACATGAAACATTGTATCATACACACATAATCATAGAGAATCATTTGTTAGTAGTCAAGACTCATTGCCAAGACTATCTTAGTGGACAAAGTCCATTTCTGAACCGATTTCACTCCTCGTTTCAGTCCTGTATCACTGATCTAGATTAACTTGTCGTTCCAGCCATGTCTATCTCATGAGATATAAATAATTACCCAATGAATGGAAGGGAGATTTATGTCCCACCCATCTCATAATGAAACCATTATTATGTGTTCCACAAAATCATAAATCATAGCATAACTAATGTAATAAAAATGGGATTCGTAAACATCATTCCATAATAAAATAATCCATATAAGATAAAAGGAAATCATAAAAATAATTCCATCATAACATAATAAAATCAATGTAAAAATAGGTATAGAAATAGAACCCTATAATATATTATATGGAAAATAATTTCGATAAAACAATTGAACTTCATTCTTAAAGAAAATATCCTTTCTACTTCAAAAGCATTTTTCCTTTCTTAACATGTCATAAAATTTTAAACTAAAATAAGTTGATTAAAAATAATCTTGAAAACTTTTAAATGAAGCATCATGAAAATAATGTTCTATGAATCTTTTCATTTCGTATAAGTTAAAAAACATTCTTCTCACACTTTGGCTGGAAAAGTCAAAAAGTACCTCGTTCTAAAAACGACAAAAGATTCCTTTCATCTATTTTACTAAAAACTCACCAATGGGTAAAATTGGATTCAAAAAATTGTAGGAGAATATAAATACTATTAAATATTGATGAAACATGGAAGTGGATGATAAATATTCACCAGTAAATTCTGAAGTATAAATAATCTCGGATAACAATGAAATTGTGAGATTTTCCCATACCATAAGTTAAATTTGTTTAGTACATGTCCGAACCTACTATATAATGATTTAAATAATGTCATTGAATTATTTTAGAATGATATTAATTGCTATGATATAATACATGGTCATATTTGTATCTTCTTATTAGTAATATTTGATTGCTACTTGTTATTCGGGTGTTCATTGCTTTATGTTCTTATGCATGACTTGTCGAATAAATTCTTTTTACTATTTTTAGGTTGTACATACCTCATTTACATAATGGTATTAGTGTAACATTTATCATATTTATTCATTCAATTCATTTACATAATCATTATTCAATAAAGATCATGTAGAACGAGTCGTATCACATCGTGGAGACGGTAGGCCGTACGTACGCACGAGCGATGATATCCTTCCCATGATCGTGGAATTGTATTGAAGTATATGTATACTATTTAGGAATAAATATAACTTTAAATTAATCATACATATTTATTATTTACGCCATTATACCCATCCAAGTAATGTGGTGGGGGAAAACAGACTACACCATGGCGTGGAGACGGTATTTCGTATGTACGCTCACGCGGTGATTTCCTTTTCCGTAGGATGGATAGATGGTGAAATAGGGTTGTTTCAAATTTATAATAATATATAAGTATATTATTCATAATTATGTTATTACTTCATAATGAAACAACTAAATAAGAGGAAGTAGAAGAAGAAATAAATTTGAAAGAATCGGTAACGGACATTACCTCTTCTTTGAAGCGCCTCTTCTTAACCTTCTCTTAGGGCACTAAAGATTGTCTTTGAGGAAAAAAGGACCAATAGGATTTTTATAGGGAAGTGGATAAGAGAAATATTCTGGGTTAGGTTGATCTTTAGGCCTCAAAGTGGTGTGAAGATGAGAGGGATGAGATTCCCTTTTATAAGCGAGGAGAGGGGCACCTTAGGAAAAACATAAAATATTATTTTATAATAAAGTCATATTCTGTTTCTAATAGCTCCAAATTGATTAATTTCAAAGATAAGGTAGTTATGGGTGGAAATACTCTCAAACAATAGATTTTAGACAAGTTTATGTTACTATTTTAACCTTATAATATATATTTAACTCTATGTTAAATAATTTAACTTTTACTGTGTCTTCTTGTTTTCTAACACAGTAAGCTTAATAAACTTACTATAACAAGTCAAACGAACCCCAAGTGGTTCAGTTTTAATATATATAACCTTTTATAAGTCATTTGACCGATCCTTATATATTTAGGAATAAAATAACAATTAATATTGTAATATTTGTTTTAAAAAATATTTTATGTCAATTTTGACACTAATTGGTAATTGATTCTTTTGAAAATCATAACAACATTATTAGGTCGAAAAAAGCTACTTAAATAAATACTAATATGTCATATTAACATATAAAATTATTTTAATTCATTAAAAGTCTCAAATTACATTTATTTGGGTATTTATAATATCAATTATGTTAATATTTCATTAATAAGGCAATTACTGCATCATCATTGTGTCATAAATAAATTAAATTATTTAATGTATAAAAATTATAAATAAAATACCATTATGTATGAAATATTTTTATCTTTATAAGGAATTTTAATAGTCTAATTTATCATATGTATAACTCTATATTAGAAATGTTTTAGTTATTAAACTTGGATTTTAACTATTTTAACTCTTCTTTAAATAAAATAATAATAACTGACCTAATCTAATCCAAGTGGACCTAAATGGTCATATTTTATTTCTAAGGTTGTTTTTTGTCGAATCAAACTTATCCAAAAGAATTATGACATGTGTTAGGGTAATAATAATACAATTTTTACCCCTAATTACCCTATTTACTTTTAACCGTGTTAAATAAAAGTAAAAAGTTACCATTCACCAACAATTATATTAATCTTATTGAACCACATTTTACTCCTTGATATTAATCATGTCTCTCAGATTTTCAAAATTAAACTCACAGAAGCGGTAAAATTATGTTTTCTGTATAATTACAAATGCTCCTCGGAGGTGGGTAAAAGAGGGTGAAAAGTTCAATAAATTTTTTATATATCTAAAATTATTATAAAATGACACCAATGAATTAATTTGAACTTAAATAGGTATTATGTATCAATTTTGATCAAAAATAAATTTAAATAAAATAAAAAAAATTTGTATCTAAAAGTCGGTTTTTAAATAGTAACCTAGTGTTTTCACTATTCATTAAAAATTCAATGTTTTCAGAAAAAAATACCAAAAATTCACCCTATAATAATTTCAATATTCAGAATTCAAAAATGAAGTCCATTTTGAAAGATAAAATTTATAAAATTTCAAAAAGTGGGTATTACTATTCATAACGGCTAGTTTTAATAATATTTTAATAGCATATCGTTGTTTAGTGAAACTCGGTATTTTGTACAATGCAAGCTATCAGAGAAAGTCACGATTGCGTGAAAAGAAAGACAATATAGTTTTGTTTGTAGTGAAAGATTCCATTGATGATGTATATAACATAAAAACAAAATATTTGTCACAAAAATCTTGGGTGCCACACCTAAGGACCAAAGATGATGAATATTTAAGAATATTAATATTTCATGCGGAAATTTGTAAGAGTATTATTGGTATACTATTAACATATTTTATTGAATATAAATAAGTAAAACAAAAGATATAGAGATTCCAACCTATTAATTCTCTACATATTATAAGTGTCTGATAGAATTGACACCATAACATAACTAATGATATAGTGAGATGGTGAATAAAATTGCCTCTAGCATTTTTGTGACAATTCTGTCTAATTTCATTGAAAAAGGATAAAAATATGAGTAAGAATAAAATGTTTCTAATGTTGATCATCCTTATCATTGATGAAATTTTATATCTTCAACCTACAATATACTCATATTGTATGGATGAATGATATTTGAGGTATCCCTTTTAATTATTTTAGTTTTAAGAAGATGACCATAACCACATTTTCATCTAGGGACACAAGCCTGTATTATTGATCTTATATTATGGTGGTGAATATATTTTATTTTATTGAAATAATATTAAGTAAATTATCAGAATTTTACACGATTGGTGAATTGAATAAGGGTGAAATTATTTTTCCTCAACCAATAATTTCATAATACTAAATATGATGATTTGTATGAATGGATAATATCAACCATATATCGAGGATGTGCTTATCAATATTGAATTTGAACCAATTTAATAATCCAATGAGTCCTTTTTGGTGTTATTTCTTCTTTGTAGTATGTACATTACAAATGAATGTAACTGATGGATAATATAGGTAAATACATTTACTATATATGTTAATAGTTAAAGAAAGATAAAAATTTAAATTTATTAATATGTTTCCAACACTAATTCACCCCCTCGCACACAAAAAATGTTGTTTATACCCTAAAAAACCAAACATGTGTTATTATTGAAATTGGTAAAACCTTTGATTAAATTCATAATACTCTCAAGATTTCCTGATTTTTTTAATTTTTTTTATTTTTCTTCCAAAATAATTATAATCTATTGGTTAGAAGAATATAGAAATTTTTCTATCATATGAACCATGAATGAGATATAAAATTAGACATTAAAAAATTGTAATAAGAGATAAGTAGTGAATTTTAGAAATAAAGAATCAAAGAAAGAGGTCCCACCTCTATTGAATTTTAATCAATGTGGTAGGAAATTTTCAACAAATGTTAATCAATATCCTCTAAAATAAGATAATGATAAGAAGATAACCCCCAAATATAAACAAGGATAGATTATTGTTTTAAAATTTCATGACGATAATAAAAAAATCGATCTTTAATATAATATAACTAGATAAATCAAATAATTAGGAGAAGGATGATAAGTATATTTTATAACTCTTAATTAATTTACGATAACAATAGGTAAGTGATATATTGTTTCAAAATTATCCTCCAGATATGCCAATCAAAAGTGCATAATATCACAATTATGATACATATATATACATCCTATATATAAATACAATATAAATATTTAATTTTAATTTTAGATATTTTATAAGGATGTTGGTCAGTATTACCTAACATGAGAAATATTTAAAATATAAAAACAAATTGGAGACTAAATATTGAATTTTGAAAAATTATCAAAGAATTTTAGATCCCTAAGTTCTATTAATATAGATATTGAATAAAGTAACTACACATTTAAAATTTAGTTTCATGGAAAATATATGACATATAGGAATCCAAAAATATTCATGGAAAAAAGATCTATGAATTAGAATAAAAATTAACGCTTTAATTGATCTGAAGAATATACCTTTGGAAGTTAAGGAAAGTGGATAAAAGGGTCTGAAAATCTATTGAAAAAGAAGAAATAATTGCATAAATATTAGGATAAGTATGTTAATAATATAAAAAGGGAGTGTGAAGATATGATAGTCATAGTGGGGGATGATAAGAAAATTATAAATAGGAAATATCATAACATGGAAGTTAGATTAGAAAATAATGAAAATATTCATATTGAGCCACTAAAAGCTATTAATAAGAGTGTTTTCACCATGTTCTCTTAAAAAGAGGGTCATAATGTTGAGATACATTTTTCATATAACATAAATTTTCATAAGTCATCCTTTGGTATATCATCATACATAATAAATAAAAAGGTATCATCCATCCAAGAACGTTATGTTTATTATAACAGGGATTTTATGGATAATATAACTTTTATAACAATATATATATATATATATATATATTAATTTGTAAATTAAAATGATGAGGAATCCCCCACTAGATCTATGGAGGATGAGAGAATGTGTAGTAGAATATAATCCCCATATTCTTCACAAAATAATTGTGTTTCTATACAAAAATATCATAGAAGCCAACTTATCCAGCTCAAAACTCAATGGATGAAATCAAGTGTAATGGAAACATATTATGACATGTTAGATTTAATAATAAGGATAATGATTTTTGGAATAAAATGTCAATTTTTTATGTCACTCGAAGCCAATATCCAGAAAATTAATGGTTGTGATAATGAAAAATATATACTTTAATGTAGATAATTTTTAGGATAAAATCATTATATAAATCTTGGGGAATCTCTATAGAATATTAAATCAAATTTCTCATAGAATTGTATCATCATTTTAAAAATTAAAAATTATTTTTCTTGATATTTTGATAATGAATGTCCACTGAAGGAATTAATGATATCATTTTGATAGAAGAAAATGAATTATCATATTAAAAACAAGCCCAATAAGTCAGAAAGGTGTGATTAACCAAAAAGGGGGAGCTACATCAATTGTGGAATACGAGGATAAACAATGTAAATTTTCCAAAAAGGCATGAGTAAAGATATTAATAGAATAAGTCTATATCAAAATGGAAAATATATCATGATAAGAATGAGGGTAATTGTTCATTGAATTGAATAACTAGGAAGCCATGAGAAAGATCCAATATAGCAGAATATACTTCTAAAGAATACATGACCATGAAGAAAGACCAATTAGAATCTAATATTAAATGGAAGAAGTGAAAGTGAATTCTATTGATATATAAAAAGAATTAAATCTACATAAAGAAACAAAATTTTATGACATGTTTCATATAGAATATTTCTAAATAACTCATGAGATGTTATGTGGAAGATATGAGAAGGATGGACCCAACTCAAATGATTGTATAAAAATCCTACGAGTTCAAGAAGATATGTTGATGAAAAATTATATTTCACTAGAAAATACTAGTGACCTTTAATTCCTATGTTAAAAATAAGATCATTCAAAAGGAAATATAGAAGAAAAATATGATATCCATACAACCCATGATGTGTGCTACTCAGAAATCTAAATTAAAATATAATAATATTTTCATTAAAGATTAATCTAAATGGAATGTAAGAGTATCTTGGTAGACATTAAAATATCTAACTTACTTCTCTCATTGATGAGAAATATAGTCCTATATTATTCTCGAATGTTTTGAGTTATATTTCATATTTCATGTAACAGAATTAAAGGTGACGTATCTTCATAGGTGGAGAAATAGAAAAGATGATCAAGATGGAATATATATTCTTGAAGTGATTAAGACATTAATCATGTAATGTTCTAACAACTAGAATATTGGTTAATATTTTCTAAACTCTATCGACCGTGATAAAGAAAATAATTTTTTCAATAACAAAAAAATGAATGTTTCCATCTAGAAAGTGATCGTGTATTTGATGACTTTAAGAATATTTTAAGAAAAGGATTATCCATGATTAAGTAAGGGTTATATTTTCCCTATTAGTAGAAACTTATTGGTAATTTTGAGAGTATGTAATAATATCAATTGGTTTTGAAATTTCTATAATTTTCATGAATTCTATAATTGAAAATGGATGTTTTTATATTCTCTTAGACGTGCATTGAAAGATTAAATCCCTACATTGGGATGGATTTGACAGCCCATAATCAGGACCAGAATAATTAAAAGACATCAAATTAATACTATTATTATAATACATTCCCTAACCCTATGAGGTTTTGAGTTTATGTAATTTTAATGAAAAAATAACTAATAAAACAAATGTATTTGTCATCTAATGGATATTTTCCCCCTCTATAAGTAGCATCTTAATCCCTAACAAGTATTCAAAATTTCCAACAAATTCTCTACATAAGATACTCATCTACACATATCATATGTATTAATTTTTCTTATAAATAGGGAAAATAGAAACATAATTACTTCTTGAGTACAAATTTACAATATGTTTAAAAATAATTGATAACAAAAAAAATAACATAATTAAGCATAAAATGGGGATTTGAGAGAAATAAAGACAAATACGATAATGATACACAAAAGAATATATCATGAAACATTATTGAAGGAATATTACATGGAATAATGTAAGAACAGAATCAAAAGATTAGAGAAACATGATTTATAAAACATGATCTATGAGAGTATAACATAGTCACAAGAATAAGAATAAAATAGTGATATAAACATTAGCATATGGAAAAAACACCTTCATGAATTGGACACTCAAAACCAGAATTAATATATAACTTAAATGTTACAACATATCTTTTTCCATGATATATAATATTTTAACCAATGAAATAGAGAGATATATAAGACCCAATCCATTATTCATAAATAATTATATGCACCACATGAAAATTTTCATTAATCATTTCATAAATAATCGATGAAATAAATTGTGTTTCAGATTCTTTTCAAATGGAATAAAAAATCATAAATAAATCCATCAATAATCCTAATTCAATAATCTCATAAGAAAAAATGGGTATCCCAATATATTAAATAAATTTATAGGTTAATACCCTTCATTAAATATAATAATGAATATGGTATCTATGCTATATGGATAAAGGGTATATGGTTTAGTCAACAATTTCCCTAATCAGTTGACATAGAGCATCTAGTTAAGCATTCTTCAATCAATGGAAGGAAATATTGAGTATTCATAGACGAAATACATTAGAATAAAAATATTTATCATTCAATGACATGGTAATACAAATGAATTAGTTTATTTTCATTTTTTTAATCTTTTTAAATCATATATGAGAATTTATGGGGAAATTCATGAAAGTAAATTTCCATGGAAATAATTCTTTTCGAGAATAAGAGTAAAGTGGAAGTGAAACCAAAAAAGAGTTTTTATAAATTTTTTTAACATTATCATAAACTATTAATTTTCGGATCACATTAAAACATAATTTTCAAAATGTTGAATTGTTATTGTGACATCCCAAGCCATTAATACATTTTTTTCCTATAATCAAGTTTATTAATTTAGATAGGTTATAACACATAAAAAACAAAATGAAAAGGATACTTTGGCATTATTTGACCTTTTAAACCCATCTATTACATTTTTAGATATAAAATGTGTGACTGGATTATGAATATATTATAATATATATAAATATATATTATTTTTTACCAATATACCAAGTTAATCATTGTGTTTAATAATAAATATTTTTAGATGATCGAAATTTTATTAATGAAAACTAAGAATATTATAAGTAAATTATTAATTCAATAAAATATAATATTAATTGATTAATGATATCTTTATTATTGATTAATAAATTTTTTTTAAAAAATAACTAATATTTTAAAAAGTTAAATTCCAATAGAAATAATTACCCATCATATTTTATAATTTTAATTCAAATTAAAATAAGAAATTGTGGAAATTTATTTTGGAAAAATAGAATTATGTTTTTATTTAGAAATTTAATGTTAGTTTTAGAAAAAAAAATTATGTTTGTTTTATAAAAATATTTATTTTAGGTGAAACATACAACATAATGTGTTTATAAATAACATGAATTTATGAAATTATTAGTACATTTGTATTGATTTGAAATCTATGAAACCTTTATCTAAGAAAAAATGGTATTTTATAAGTGAAATTAAAATTTTAATAATGGTTATTTAAATTTAAAAAAAAATATCTGAAATTTTCAAACATCATTTTTAAAAAAAATTGTTTTAATTATTTTACATTCATTATTTTAGAATTAATATTCTGACTTATATAATATGAATATAATAAAATGAATTCCATTTTTTATTTATTATGTCGAATTATCTTAGTATTAAGCCTTTTTAAATTCTTCTAAAATTATTGAATTTTATATGTATAGGGAAAAATTAAATTTTTTGAAAAATAAGAACATTTATTACATTATCAGAATAAACAAAATAATTATAGAATTATAAATACTCTAAATAAATAAAATATTAATTTATGGAATAATTTAATTCTTGTGAAACAACTTTGAAAAATTTTATAAAACCACGGTTTAACCATTTTAAATGGAAGTAATATTTTAATTCCAATAATTTCTTGGTATTTAAATTTAACTAAAATTTATTTTTTAAATTTTTTGTTGATTTTATTTGAAAGAAACATAAAACATAGTAGTTTTATAATAAAACATTTTTGTCCATAAAATCATAGTCATTTCTAATCTTATCCCACATTTAAATTGTAATCATAAAATGAACTTTTTCTAATAAATAGTTTTTACGCGTTATGTGTACTAATAGTAGACTTAATTTCCATATCTCTTGAAACTTAATATAATAAAATATTTTACATATATAAAATAAACATTTTAAAATTATTAAACAATTTAATTTTAATTTCTTTCAATTGAAATTATTTTCCTAGGTTGAAATTTGGAGTTTCCGTGGTAATGGTAAATAAGGGTAGAAATGGTTTAAACATTGTAAGAGTTGATATGATATGAACATAATATTTATAATATTGAATGGTGAAGGTATTATTAAATTTATATCTATCCCCAAAAATTAATAAGACCTTTTTAACCTTTTATTTTCAATAATGGAGTGATTTCATTGAGAAATAATGTGTTTTTACAAAAGATCCATTTTAAAAACATATAAAAGGATGCCACATCCTAATTTTTTCTCAACCCATTACAAATAATTGGCTTAAAAAAAATATATTAAAGTATCTAAAAAACATGATTCCCATGCATTCGAATTATTAGTCTCACCAAATGACTACGATAAAGAGTCTTAAAGAGTTACCCAATGGAAAACTACCGAGAGAAAGCTCATACACTCATCCCAACTTATTTATGTTCTCCTTTTCTTCTACACACCATAATCCCACTATATCCATTAATGTATTAAGGAATAATCATTTTTATTTGGATGGGATATTATTATACTAATGGAATAACAGTTTTATAATTTCCCTTTATATTATTGAGAAAAATTAATATAATCACTATGCATGTTAGGGGATTTACACCTCCATAAATGACATGTTTTGTTTCCGATGGCAACCTAATATGGATGAATTTAAAAATACATAAGGAAAATAAAAATAATATTTTTTTCAATATTAATGTTTTTAATTATATTATATGTAAATCTAAATGTATTAAAAATAAAAAAATGGTTATAGTACCTTCAACTACCTAAATTGGACTTTTTTATGCAGTTTTTATAATTTGATTTTTTGGGATAACCTTTGAAACTATATAAGTATTTTAATAATGATTTAATAAATTAAATAAACTTAAAAAATTATGGTGATCATGAAGTTATTTTACAACACCATTCACTATGGTCAATAAACGGAATGTTTTATGAAGAAATTGACCAAACACCCTAGTGTAACTAACATAATAAAGAATGATATTAAAAATAAGAAGAAAATTAAAATATATATACCTTATAAAATTAAATATTAATGAATAATGTTATCTTTGAAAGATCTATTTTACATAATTTAATTATTCTGGAATTTAATTTCACGTATATAACACATTCAAACATGAGTTAAGGGTTTCAAAAAAACTCATTCATTGAGAGAAATTTTCTATTATGAACCTAATTTCATTTAAATTTTTTTTATAATGAAAAATGGATATATAATATCATGTATTATCATAAAACATGTATCCTTAAAATAAAATTCAATCTCTCTACCTTTTAAGGGAATTTTATTCAAATGTTTTTTCAACCGTAAGGGATCTTCCAAATGGCATTCATTAATATTTGGTTACATGTTTTCTTTATTTCCAACCATTTTACATTATTTTATTATCAATTATATCATCCATATCCATTTTATATGTTCTATTCACATATATATATAGTATACAATACCATTATTTGTGGGGTAAAGTACATTTTTAATTTACCTTCGATGTTTTCTCTTTCAAGTGAACCTGATTTTTAATGTAACTTCTGTTTATCAGCAAACATAACATGTATCACCACACTAATTTTGATAACAATTAGTGTTTTTCTAAAAACCAAAAATATTTCATTAAAACCATTATTAGTTCAAATATGGTTTTTAGTGATTTTTTCATATTTTTCTTCATTAAAAGATCTATTTACGATTTAGAAAATAATTATCTATGGTGTTCTTCTTTATTCATTATTATTTTAATTGAATTAAAAACAATTTTATAAAATTAATAACCATGTTCCATAAATATTCTTATATTTATTCAAAAATAAATATAAAAACAAATTTATTTCATCTTATCCTTTGAATCTATATGATATATCCTTCGGTTATGACTTAATAAATGATTATAAAACCCAAATTCTTATCAAAGGTTTTATTATGATTATGTTTTGTGAATGGATTCATTTTTTAATTTTACAACTTATATTGTTATACATAATATGATTCTTGTTAGCCTATGTTGTGAATTTTCTATCTTTATATGCCTCCAATTCTTTGGGAAATTTTAATGTATCACGAGATACTATTGATGGTTCCCCTACGGTTAGTCTCGACACACAATGTTATACTGCTGGTCAGCCTAAAAATACATTATTATGATGGTGGTGAGCCTTATTAAATGATTATTATGATGATTTCATCATATGTTATTTTTTATTGGTTGTTATCCTTTACACATGGTTATAATTCCATGTTTTATGATTTCTCAAATTGTTTTGAGCCCATGACCATTTTATATCATTTCCTTACACCATGTTTCCATGATTCTTATTATTTTATTTATGATATAATAGTGTGACTCTTGAATCACAGTATATGCTTTATTTCCATGATTTTTTTCCTTATGTAGCTTTCTATATCACCATTTTACTTATTTATTTTCCTCAGAGTATATTATACAATATTAGAATATCTATGTAGGGTAGGATCATTGTGTGGCATTTTAAAAAAAGACATTGAATTTATGATTAAGATGATGTATTTATGTATCTAATCTTCAAAATATATTATACCTCTAGATCCTTTTCTTTTTTATTTTGGAATGGATGTAATAATTCATTAATTAATATGTATTTATAGACACAGTTTATATTGTTTGTATCATAGAAATATATAGTTATTTTTTGATATTGGAATGATATAATACTATTTAAAATAATAGGGATATGTCTATGGGATATGTCTTTGTATTGGATAACAACCTGAAATTTTGGATTGTTTTGAGTATATAGTTTTCTTAGAAATACCATCCATGTTTGGTTACTAAATGTGGATTCAAGCTCTAGAATAGATGTGCCAAGTTGTATTAAGCCCAAAAAGGGAATAATGGGTATTAACATAATAGTCACTCAGTACATGGAAAAGTCACATGTGCCTGTTTTGGCACTCATGGGGTATATGATTTAGTTATTCATATCCACATTACTAACTACTATTAAGTATTTATTTCATAGTTACATTTAAGGACTAGGATGAGAAGTATATTATAACCCAAATTAATGTCTTATAGGTTAAACTAATATTGATATATGTTAAGCTAAATTTAATATGAACTAACATGACGACATAAAATTAATATATATTTTATTTTTTTTAATATTATTTTTGTTATTTATTATGATATTCCCCTTATTATGTTAAATTCTCATCACTCATGTCATCCCTTTTGGTTTTAGTAATGGTTGAAAGAGTAAAGAATACAGATAATAATGAGTTTGAAGTAAAATTTAATTATTAACTATAACATAATCCCATTTTAATAGAATATGGACTTTGAAATATGGTTATAATTTCAAACCCACTATCTTTAAAAATGATTAAATATTTACTTTTATTGAAAACCTCAAGTGAACCAAAAAATGGAATGATAGAGACTCATGGAAATTCAAAAAATATAGATGATTATAGAAGTGAAATTCAACATCCTATACATAGAAAATATGGAAATTATCAATAATGATAAATTATTCAATGTTACTAGAATATTATTTAATTATGGTAAAGGAGGGAATCAAGAAACTAGGTGTTGATAAAAAAAGAAGGATATGGTTAATGAAGATAATGTTATTCCTAGTAATCCAATAACTATTTGATGTTTTAGAATTGTGAAATTTAGTAACTAATAAACATGATAGAAATTTCGAATGGATTAAGAAGATGGATGACACAAACCAACTCTCAGGTCATGCGAAAAAGGAAAATCATGTGTGACAACCTCCTTCATGGAAGATATTGATTTTCTACTTTGGACTTATTGATTTCATATTTCATTTAAAAAAATTTCTAAATTGCATTGAGCTATAAAAAAATTAATTGTTGTGCTATAATTATTATATCCATGTTATATGAAACATTTTAAAATTTTATAGATTGTTAAACTTTATATATTTATGTATTTTTCATTTATAATGATTTTATTAGCAATAGACTTTTTTTAAAAAAGGGATCATATAAAATTAGAAATAGGGAAATATAACTTCATATCCTAAATTAACCCATGATAAGATATTATTATATGGTTAAATATGATAACCATATGGATTTTATTCCCATAATATGCGTTTTCAAATAACAAGGATGCAATTAATTTACGGGGTAGAATGTGACAACCTGATATGTTAATATATATTTTACTATTATTAATTCTAATATGTTTGATACATTCCACTAAAGGAAACACCAAACTAAAAATAATTCATGATATTTTTGTATCGTTAAATCCTATATGTTGATATATTAGGTCCGAATTATATTAACTGGATGCTTAGGACACACATTTTGGTTGAGAACTCTCCATGGATAACTAATAATTCCATGTAATGGTGAGTTTAATAAATAGAATTATTACATAAGAGATAATATTTTAATTACTATCAGTTTTATTTGCCTCAATCCTTTTACTATATTTTTATTTTGATAAATATAGAATTTAGAGGATGAACCTCAATGTGGTAATGTGGAATTGGAGTGTGACAGCCAGCCATAACTTTACCATCTAATGAAATATCAAATAACATGCATCTAAATAGGTTATAGAAACCCTTGAAAGAGGATATGACTATTTTAGATATTTCTAGTAGATGGTGAGAATAAACACAAGTTGTAAAATGAATTCTCTATGTTAATATATTTGATATTAATTATTGAAAAACTATCCTTAAATATAAACTCTCCTCCCTTCGACCTCATTTCATCATTTAGTTATTTCAGAAAATAACTCAAGCAGACTAGGTATTTTAATTTTATTTAAATAAATTATGAAAATTTAAAAACTACTAAAACCTTATATCCCTTTTCCCCATGGTATTAACTCATATTAACACTATTATATACTTTTTTACTCATTATAGTGATGTTACTATAATAGTTTTTTCAAATACCCCAGAGTGTACTAATATTGCTTTCAGGTTACATCACCAACTAAGAGAATGACATAAGTGAGGAGATTCATTAGGATAGTAGGCTAAGATAGTAGATTCATTCCCAATTTCTCTATGATATAGAAACAATTTATTGATATAAATTATAATTGGAATCCTGCTATGTTGATAGAGAGGTTCCATTGAGCCTTTTATGATTTATGTAAGAGGCTGATGAGATCAACAATTTTGAGACTTCCAGAGGCGGGGGTTGAGTATATGGTGTTATTAAATCCCTCAGGGATAGTACTTGGTTGTGTTCCAATGAAATTAAAAGCCACTTGTTGCCTATGGATCCCAAAAAAGAAGACTATATGATTAAAATTGTATAACCTATGATCTAAAGCTAGTATCATTGGTATTCTCCCAAAACATGTGGTGACACTACCTTATGGGTGAGTAGTTAATCTTATATTAAAACCACATAAGTATAAAATAAATATTCTCTTATAAGGATCATAACATTATAAAAAGTAAATGGATAGAGTTCCTCATGGATTATTACTTATAGATAGTCTAAACTCTTATAAAGGGGGGAACGGTGATAGATTCTCACAGAAAGAGATTTTATTCATGATTGTTGACTAAGGAGTCACATCTATTACCCTTATTGTCGTTATACATAGTGTAAAATAGTGGTGTACCTTACCTATAGTTTATGGGTTTTACCCAACCAATTCTATATATTTTTATGCATTCTCAGCTTGAAAATATCTACTATTGGACTGTATGAGTTTAGCTATCCATTGTACCTGATCCTGAAGAATTTATGGCTATAGGGGTGAAAGACATCATTTTCGTAGGATGGTTGATGGAATTTGGTGATGTTGTTTGAGGATTTATAGAGGTAGTTTCATACACACTTTTTATATGTACATTAGTGATTTGTGAAGATGTATCAAGAACATTAATGTCAATTCAAGTTACTAGGGATGAATAATTTTATAAAATATTTTGTCCTTAAATTCCTCACATGTTAGTAAGTAAAGGTAGTTCACTATGTACCAGTTGATTTAGCCCACATCTTGAGGTGTTTATGTAGATGTGTGATGGTATATTTATAGAATTCATGATGATACATCCATGAACATCTAGAGGATGATATTCTATATGTGTGATCATAGAACAACTCACCATGTTTTCCCACTTCATAGCCATCCAAGAGAATAATTTGGTAGAGAGATTGTTATAGCTTTATGTGTAGTGGATTTTTCTACTTCCTGGAGTTTTCTTGATTCTCATTTTATATTATGGTACTCTCTTAAAATCATAATTATATATAGTATTTCAAGAGGAAATTGGGAGACATTAATGTTGGAGGATAGAATTTGACCCAAAGACTAATAGCCAATCTAAGTGTACTATTCAAGTCATGGAGGACATTTTGTGGGAATCAATGTTAGACATTGACCATATTTTAGATAATAATCTAACTTTCTTATAGTTTTCATAAAATAATAACAACCATTCCACCATCGGTATCACACCATTCAAGGTCTTGTATGGAAGACCGTGGATGTCACTACTATGTTATAATGATCCAGGTTTTTCTGTACACATCGGACCATAGTTGGTGTGGGAAATGTTATATATAGTTCATGTGGTCTAGGAGTGTATGAGGACTACCCAGAGTCATCATATGTCTTATGAGGAATGATGATGGAGTCCTTTAGAATATTATCAGGGAGACTATGTGTTCCAAAAGGTCTCACCTCAACATAGATTATAGATATTTTTAAAGGGTAAGAAGTTATATCCCAAATTCATTGGCCCATTTCAATTGTTGTGTTGGGTTGAATATGTGACTGACTACTTATCCCCTTAATAGTAGTTATACATAGTATAGAAAAACATACATGTTTCATTTTTGGGGTGGTATGTGCATTACCTACAACATATTATCAACTAGGGTGAGAAATAAATTGGTTATAGAGATTCATTTTCAGATTACCTAGTATAGATTTAGTTTTTTAGGGGAATATCTATTATGGCAGAGTAATCCCCCTAGGTTGTGCATGGTGGAAACATGAAAATCATTTTGAGAGCACATGACTGTGGGAAACCCATATGCGAGCACAATACCCTCCTATTTTTAGTAGTATTTTTGCGTTTTGGGACAAAAAATTCTTAAGGTCGGGAGAATTTAGTTACAATTTTATTACTTTATTATAATCTTTAATATTTTAAAGAATATTTTTGAAGATAGTTGTTGAGTTGTCAGCATATTCTAGTACCTGAAGAGGCTTAGTAATTAGATAATATTAATAATAGAAGTCTTATATCCTGAATGATATTTTTTTCAAAAATAATGTAATTACTCCTTAATGGGGAAACATAAAAAATATTTGAGGACAAATTTATTTGTGTAATATGGGTTTTACTATATCTGAAACTCAATTTGTGTGCGCATCACTTGTTTGACATGAGAACCGTCATAAGACTGCTAATTAATACATAAATTAATATATTTATTTAATTTCATAACGTGATTTTATAAGCTGATCATCCTCTATATAAACATCATTATTCCAATTACCTAGGGTTATCTATATAACCCTAGGGACTGAGAGAGCTCTTTTGGAGGAGGATTCCTAGATGATGATGGAAGATCATGGATCTGCTATCATGGAGAAAACTAGGAATTGTGGATCTCCAGATTAACTATTACATATGAATGTCCTTTATCAATAATTGATCTAATCCTAAGGCAGTGAGTTTGTTTTCAGTGGGTTTATTTACCCTATTGATTATCCCATGATGAATCTGAATCAAATTCTCCAACAGACTGATTCATGGGTTGATCATTCATTATTATTTTGGGTATATATTGCTAGGGTATGTGGAATGGATATTATTTTATTTTTGTTTATTCATTTTACATTATAATTGTAATGAATTTAGGTTAATATAAATATTATCCAATGATTTTTCCACTTTTTTGTTTTGTGTTTCTTTGAATTTCTTCCCCAAATTATTGTACATTAATTTTGGTATTTCTATGTTTGGTGGTTAAAATAATACATAATAGATAACCATTTCATGAACGATCATTTGTGAAATGTATAATCTCAACATTTTTTGGTTTCGGATTAGTGGATTCATCGGGGTTTGATTGAAATGATAGACAATCATAACTGGATCATCAATAGAATAGAGTTTCCATAGTGACTGTTCGGTGTATGGTGTGTAGTTTGGGGTGATGATAGGTTATTATAAATTGGAGAATGTGGCCATTATATTACCATTGATGATGGAATGGCTCGGATGGGCTATGATCTATGATTTGTGTAGAGTCTTATAGAGGATTCAACTGCAGAATGACCAGAACATGTGTAAAAAATTTGGATTTATTGAAAAATACCAACAATGTTGTGTATAATAAATAATAACACATTACATGTAGTCCCCTCATATGAAAGTAGGTTTTATTTGTAGAGAACAATATCACATAGCAAGTGGTCACTACCACACACCATGTGACACAGTGTTGGTGGATTAGCGACTAACATAGGGGTATGTAGGCACAGACACAACAAGGAGCATATGAAAAACTATAATACATGGGAATATCTTGGTATTTAAACATTGATAGATGTATAAGAATAGCTAGATTACATGTGAATATCACAAATTACACAAACCATCCAAATGTACACAGACTTGGCTATGATACATGCACCCGGTTCCATCTTGACCTCAATACATAGTGAGCCCAAAAAGTTCCTTCCATGTATATGGAGGAAACCATGTTTTGTTATACGAAAAAGAAATGGGAAAACATGGGGTTTGAAAGAAACGATATTTAGGCCTATTAAACACTGTATACTTTCCCCAGTGTATTTTGATTCCATCATCCTCTTCAATCTGGAAATGTGTTAGTTTGGTGTGTTTACCTAGCCCATACCTATGAGGGTAGAGTTATGCATTGCATCCTAAGAATATGATTGTTATCTTATCTATGTGTTTAGTGTTTGATATAATTTTAGGAATCCCGCAGTGTATCCATGTTGGGATCCAGAATCATTTACACCTTCCCTAGGTGGGGTTTAATGAAATTGTCTGACAAAACTATAAGAAAATATGATACCCTACATAGTGAGTTATTTTTGACAGGTCCGATATACCCTGAAGAAAGTAGTTCAGATCCCAAATATAAGTATTTAGATCTCCATGGATCTAGATATTACTTCTTTGGTGAATCCTTGATAGCAATAACTCTTGTGTAGATATCGTTGGTGATTGAATGGCACATGTAGTGAGTACTCCTGTATGGGTGTTTTATTAATGAATTGAGAAATATCATGTGACTAGCTATACATTTGTGACCTCTTGGGACTTGGTATCTTATATGGGTATATCATTGTATGTGTATTATTATGTTTCATATTTTTTTAAATATATTCCTGAAAATTATATTACTACTATTGATACCTTATGTTCAGTGATTTTCGTACTGGGTATTATTATTCTCACCCCTTCATGGGCTTTACCAACACATGTTGTGTACTATGTATAAGATTGACCATTTGATGGAGTCTTGAGAGGATCAGTATCAAACCGTGAATAGTGAGTTTGAAATACCGTACTTCATACTAGGTCTTTCATTTGACAACATTCCCCTCTTTCTTATTAGGTTGGACACTTTTAAAATTTTTATGGGATTGTATATTGCATCTAATAATTTTCAGTTACTTGGTGGTACTATAATGTGGGATTGATTTTGTGCATGAATTATTGTATCAATTATACTTTACATTTCTTCTTTTATTGTCTTTAAGATATTTATTTATGTATTGGTACCTTAGGATATGGAATCCTATATCTGAGATATTTCTACTCGTCACTACTATCATGCCCCATTCCTATTGGATATGGTAACGTGAGCCAAAATGTTCATATTTTTTTGATAAATCATGATTAAGAGATTAATATATATTCTTTGGTAAATTATATTTTTGATAAATGTATTACAAAATTTTTTATAATTGTTTATCCAATTTATAGATTAAGGGAGCAATCCAACTATTCATCTAACGAAATTTAATTTAATTGTTTGAAGGATATCTAATTATTATTTTCATTTATTTAATAAATTCTAATTATAAATTTTACAATTCATTTACTGAATATGGTTGTCACTGTGTGTATGAAAAATATGAAAAATATGAAAAATATGGAAAGGTCCCCAACTAACCATAAGTACATAAATTCTAAGGGATGGATATATTATAAAAAAATTTAATAAAAACTATATAAAAATAGTGGAAATTTCCCCATGTTCCCACATGTTGATCCTAGATTAATATCATTGAAAACCTACAATAGAGTCCAAGATATTGTAAAGGGTGAACAGATTAAAATTTTCTCCAATAGAAAAAAATAAAATTCATAAAATAAATCAAATACATTTCTAATTTGGAGTTGTGTGGATGAAAATATGAAAATCATTAAAATGGATAAATATGGCCTTAAATAAAATAAAAAACTAATTTCAACTGCTTGGATAAATGGACAGGGATTTTAAAAAATCATTAATATGTGATTATCTAAATTAATAATTTCTAATAAGTTCTAGAATGAATGATGAAGCTGGTTGAGTCATAAATTTTCCTAGCTGATGGAATCCTGACCCCCGCTTTTGGACAGGTGGCATTCTAATGGGGAAAGGAAGAATTAATTTGTCACTGAATTTTAAGGATTTAATGAAGAAAGGGGAAGCCAATTTTTAACCCATTGATGGTCGAGCTACTGATCAGAGCATGATGTTTTCCAACATGCTATAATAGGATGATTATTCACTATATTAGGGGAGACCATGACTACTCAATTAATATGATATGATAATGTTTCATACTTGATTTTATGTATATTTTATAAATCCCCTAATGATGGAAGAATATTCCATTTGTGGATGAGCTAAGGAAAATTCCCCCATTTATTATTGTTTAATTTTACTCATTAATGTTTAATATCTACTACTAAATTTTCATGATGTATGTAAATACCTAATCATTCAATGGTTTTGATGGCCATTTTGTTTAATTACTAATTATCTCAATATCAAAATTACACCCACCAATCAGTTCCATTCACTCCGTTACACGTGATAATAAGTAGTTAGTTGATATTAGGGTAAATACAGATATCCAATCACTATAATAGGAACCATTATAGGTTATAATGATCGTATGACTCCATTATAAAATCCAAAATAACTACAAGAGGGTATACAATGTGATGTAATTTTATTAGAGAAATAGAATAGAAATAACATAGATATTGATTCAATGTGATAATGGGGAGATAATCTATGTTTATACCACAATTTAAAATTTTTTAATTAAATCTAACCAAATTAAATAACTATTTCTTCACACTGAAACTATAAAATAAGAAAATAACACACCCATAAGACTCTTTTGTTGGGGGATTACCCAAATCATACTATTTCTATAGTTTTCCAACATTCATAAATTCATTTCATTATGTCCATATGAAATTACTATCATCAACCTATCACCATTGTCTATGAGTCCAATGTTGTATTTTTTTCTTAAATTAAAAATGAATTTAACGCATAGTCCGATCTAATTCATCTCACCTCATTGGATTCTGATCTAGAGGATGAAAGAACTAATCTATAGGGAATCAACACTCAAAATATTTTTGAATAAGATGGAATGGATTTTTCATAGTTCCTTTAAAAATTTAACTATACTACTATACTATTACCACATGAGTTATTGTAGTTAGTTAAAATATGGAATATAACCATGGTGGAATAAATACAACAATAAGATAATTTTATTCCCCAAATTAAAAAAATAGATGTCATAATGAATAAAAATTATATTATGATCTTGTAACTACAATGATTATAATACTACCAAATTTTTTTCGCTTTCTAGGATAAGGTCCAAATGGGAATATGAGAGAATTTAGAGAAGTATGCCAATAGTTTACAACATAATGATTCAATAAAGATTTGATTTGCTAAAATGTCTATCCCTTCTCACATAAAGGATTTTCCAATGAATGGATTAACGACCTATATCCTTGAGAAGCTACTAATTGGGATGAATAATGGAAGGAATTCATCCATAGATTATTATAATCCTCATAGAGTTCCTAATTAAGTAAGGATATATATAGAATAATGTATATAAGTGGAGAAACCTATTTTGAGTTTTGGTGAACACTCAAATGACTGAAAACATTCTACCCACACCATCCTTATGAACACAACCATTTCCTATTTTTAGTTAACTAAGTATTTATTTAAAAGTCAAAAACCTTATGGATGCTTCCTATTGAGTATCATTGATTGATAAATCCTATATTAATGTTAAATATTTTATAGATATTATTTCCAAAAACTCATAAAAGTTTAATAGAACAAACATAACAATGGGAGTGTATTATTTAATGAGTTGTAAATATCATTTTTTGCAAAACAAATTAATAACTATCATCTATTGTCAGAAAAATAGCTTTAAAAAATGCTCAAGGAACCACATCTTCTAGACAGTATTTGGACTACAAATGAATCCACTCATTGGACCACTACAGTAATGTTTTCCCTCATTTTTATGTATTTGAAAGCTATGACACCACATTATAAAGGAAATATGATCATATTTTAGCCCATAAATAAGGATTTATAGAATATTATGATTTCCAATTTGTAACTAAAAACCAACATCCCACTAGAATAACCTTATTGTATAGTTTTGAATAATCATTCTAATCAAATCCATTTCAGTGAAAGAGTTATCATACATCTAGATGATATAAAAATGGAAAATTTCAAGGTAATCACAATATATATTATGGTGATACAACTTTGGATTTCTATAACCACTCATGATTCATAGATGAATGAGAGAAAGTAATTGTTTATCAAAATTACATCTATAAATAATAGATTGAATTTACAAGGTTTGATTAACATTTAGTATCTATAAATTTCTAATCCCAAAGATGATTTTGAGTTTTATTTCATTTATTTTAGTGAAATATTTGACGAACAATGAATAATCAACATATCAATACAAATATAGATGTCGATAGCTTAATGAACCTGAACAATATTCCTTTAAAACAAACCTAAATAATAAGACCAGGAGGATATACACCTAATGAATAAGGATAAGGTAAATTCCATGGGGGTAGACCTACATCATCCTTAAACCCCTTCCCTATAAAAATAAAAAATTCTAACCAAACCACTAAATAAACATTATAATTAATTTTTCTATATATATTCAACAGTGTGGATATCAAAAACCCTTAATTGGAATACAAATTCAAAATCACACGTTATACATGGTTTCTAGAGGATATATACACCAAGGAGGATATATTTCATGGACATGAATAGGTAAATTTAGATACAAATGGATCATCCCATTTTAATCTGAAATTTCCTAGGAAATTACATGACCAAGGTACATTCACTGACTCATGAACCATAGGATAAGCCACTTTTTCAATTACATTATGTGATTTTGGATCATTAATTAATTTAATTTCATATTTTATTTTTTCTTCCACACTGATATGAGATCATAACCCCTACACCACCCCACCCCCAATTAAGGGTTTATACAACTTACTAATTGAACCACTTCTAACCCAATTTATGTTCAAGAATTTACCTATGTAATAATGAAAAAAATTACTTCCTATAAATTGTTTTATTTTTAACATGGAATAATAATGATTTAAAGCTCATTACCCTGTCTTTCTAGGTACTTTATTCCATAAGACTTCTAAAACCCGAACAAATTCAAATTAAGGAATTCATTTTAATGAATTCTCTGGAAAATATTGTGATCGTTAATATTAAAGATTCAATGAAATACCCCCATGATGAGAAATTAATGTTTATATTGCTATTTTATGAATTTCAATGTTGTTATAAGTAAAAAAATGGATTTTTTTCAATTAATTCAATTAGGAGTGTCTTTGGAGTTCTGAAATTTCTCAAATGATTTTACTTTTGATAGTGAACAGAATATGGAATCATATTTGTATGACGAATAACTTGAAGAAGATAATGATTTTTTTATTATTTAATAAAATTTTCCACTAAAATTGCTTCCATAAATCTTCATGATATAATTATAGTAAACAAAAAGTAAAAAAAATATTAGAAAACACCCTAAATTGGAATTGAGTTCTCAACCATCCAACTTAAAATAATATTGCCTTAATGAAAAGGAGAAATATTTTATCATAATTTCAAAAAAATTAAATACCAATAATGAATAAAGAATATATAGATATTCTAAAATAAAATATTAATACAGTAGGATGGTAATTTGGAGACATCCAAAGGATATTACATACCACCTATGTGCTCAATATTTTTATAGAACCAAATTATAAACATGTGAAGTACCCCCAACGGAATATTAGCCCAACAATGATGGGAGTTGAAAAAAATAAAATTGAGAGACTTTTTGCATAAATAATCATTTACCCCACCTAAATATAACAATCTTTTTGTGATATTATTTTATGCCACAAATAATGGTGTGGGAGTTATGCAACCTAAAAAAACTAATGGGCACTCACAAGTGATAGAATTTATATCTTAAACCATAGAAACATACTAAATTAATTGAACATTAATATCGAATGAGTTTTATTTCAATTTTTATAGTTTAATAAAATATTTAGTCTTTCTTTATTGTAAGTTAGGTGAATATTTATTCTAATTGTTCTACAATTAGGTATTTCACCATGAAATATAATTCTAAGAAAAGGTTTTTAAGGTGGATATTTCTTGTGAAATAATTTAAACTAGAGATAATGTAAATTTAGTGTTGTTAAAATCTATTGGAAAACCGTATGAGCTGGTTAACATATACATTCAAGGTAGAATAAACAATTAAAAAAATCCTTGAAGACTCCTTCTCTATTGAGCAGTTGTATATAGTCACCAAAGTGATTTGGTATACTAATTTCATCAATTACCTAGTCACATAAAAGATAACATCCATATTTAATTAGAATCAATATATTTAATTGAAATATTAGTAATGAAATTAGGTCCAGGGGGATCCATATTTAAGAAATGTTTATAAATAATAATTAATTATAAGATAAATCTATGAAGAATTTATTAAGTTAATGCTAACAGATTTTCATAAACAAGTATGTAAAGGTAATTTTGGACCTCAAAAAACATCCCTGAAGGTGTTAATTTTTTTCTATTTTCACCATCAATTTCTAAGGACTCCGATAAATTTAGAAAAGAATGTCTATACTTTGAATGCACAAGTGGAATTTATAAATGATATAAAATTCTCTAAAAACCTTTATTTTTTTTGAAATATTTTCTGTATGGTGATTGGAATTTCTAGGATTATTTTCTATATAATCTGTGTTCAAGTATATATTACATTTAATGAATTTTTTTTCCAAGTGGATTTAAGTAAAGGTCACCAAAAACAATTATTAATATGATTTGATTGAGTTTTTAAAATATAATTTTTTTTAGGTTTTGGATTCTTTAATCTATGATCATTGATCATGGAACACACTTCCACAACAAGAACATAAAAACCCATATGAATATATGCAGAGTGAAGTAGAATTCTAAATGTAAATACCATATATGGGAATATTATAAGGATCATGTATCCAATCGATAAATAAGTTTGATTCATAAAAGGATTGTGAATCCCATCCCTAAGGACAATAACAAGAAGTTTGAGGATATAATGTGTTATTACAAGACTGATTTTGATGCCCCCTTAGGTATTCCCCCAGAGAAAAATTTTATGAATTAATTTGTAATTAACCTATTGTTTATGAAGGGTAGAGAATAGAGGGTTTTTCGAATTATGTAATTATAATATTTGAGGACGAATACATCAAAGAACACTATTTTTTTACAAGGAAAATGAAAACTATATGGACCTTGACCATAGTAGCCTAGTGATGGTGTAAAATTTATTATATTGGAAACATATTAAAGAAACTGCATCCAAATATACCAAATAGTATAGTAATCTTGGTAAAATATATACATACGTCAAATTAAAATTAATTTTTAAGAAATAAAATAAAAAAAGTTTTTTATTTAATAACACCTTTATTCCCCTTAACATGTCCCTATATATCAATCACAAAACACTTTCAGTTATACTATGGAAAATAAAACATTGAAATGGTAGAGATTAATGCTCAGTTAGACTAGGTGTATAAAATAATATATCAGGAATAAATAATAATTATCAATACGAAAAGGAAAATAAAAACAACACATTCCATTTAAAAAATAACTTTAGCATTATAGGGTATAAATAAATGATGATAAAATATATCCATATCAATAATCACATGATCTAGAAACATATCCATGAATATTATAACTAATAAAATAATCACAAATAATAAATAAATAATATCATAATGAGGGAATGAACAGTTAGATATATATTAAACATATTTTCATGACCGTTCAAAATATAGATTAAAACTGTGGGTAAGAAAATTAATTTAGCCAACTGATTTGTCTCATGAGACCAGTCGTGCATCAAGGGATTATGAAAATCCATACCCCACCAATCACTTCATAAGTAAAATTCATTAATCATATTAATGGTGTGAAACATAATAAAAAATTACATAATTAATAAAAAACTAAGATATGATAAATTAATACATACCATAATCAATAAAGATAATCATAAACTATCCAAAGAAATATGGTGAATGGTAATAAAATGGTACATCTCATGTAAAAATGGTCATAAACTATCCAATTAAATAAAAAAGATGGTATCATTACAACATATCCCTAGTGAATAGTAATTAATACAAATGGCCGATCTTTTAATTTCATATAAATACTATAAAAATTACATTAAAAACATTATTGATGAAAATAACCTTTCTACATTGTAAATATTTTTAAAACTATTAGTTTAAAAAAAAGAACATAATTTTAACTAAAAATAACAATGTAAAAATGTAAAATAAGCTATAAAATATTGAATGTTCATTATTATGGTAAATTTTGTTAAATTCATATAAGTTAGAAATATATTTCATTCATGCTATTGAGAAAATGGTAGAAATGTACCTCATTTTGAAAATGAGAAGAATAATGCTGTAAAATTCTTTGTAAAAAGTATAAAATTTGAGAAACATTATTTAATAAATCTTGTGGAGAATTTTAAAACCATTTTTAAAATGTTTTATTCAAACAAGGATTTGGATGAAAATCTATTTTTGATAGAAGAGAGAGAAGTATTGTCTAACATTCTTAAAAACAATTCTCCATCATTTTGAGTACCATAGAATGGAAAATGGTACCATTAATTAAAATATACATTAATTAAAAAATTATATTAAAATATAATGTCTTTAGGATAGAAATATAATATATTTTCCATAATAGATACATAAAACTAAACCATCTTGAACAATGATGAAATATCGAAATAAAACATTACAACTTTGGTAACGATTAAATCATAAGACCCATGAAATTAATAAAATAAAATAAAACATTAAATACCATGAAGATAAATTGATTCGTGATATAACATATAAAAGGGGAGTTATATATTCCACACAAAGGAATAAGTGAAGAATATGGCATGTGTCTAATAGATGTAAAAGTGCGATGAGAATCCCTTACCTCAGGTTCAACATCTTTCATATGTGTGTAAACCTATTATATTATAATAGTAGCTTTATTATAAATATATTAAATTACCATAATCATATAAATAATAACAATTATGAATTACTTTTACTATTTTATTACCAATTTATTTATAATTCTTCGTTAAATACACTGTTTTGTGTGATTATTTTTTCATTTTTCATGTGTGTTTTGATTTTTGTAATTTTAGTCCATTTAATTTGGAAATGGATAAATATTATATATAATGTTAACAATGCTATAAATTTAATATATATTAATTGGATATGTATATATATTAATCTATAAATGTTAGAGATAGAAAATGGATTACAATTTTCATGGAAACAGTTGGTCGAACATGTGCATGAACGTTGTTTCAATTTTCCTCAATGGGAGGAATAAAAGAAGTAAAATAACATATAAAATTTTAGGGAGTCATTATTATATCTTATATATAAAATATATAAATATAATTTATTCTTATTTCCTTCCTTGTAAATAGTTAGTGATAAATGAGTCACATTACTTCGTGAGGCGGCAGTCCACCATACACACAATCGACCTTGTTGTATCCCCAATGAATGGAATGTAATAATATTTATTTTATATAATAATAATAGATGTATATTTATTTTATAAGTATCATATATATTCATTTAATATATCATTATTTCCATTTTATAAAAATTTAATTGTAAAAATACATCAAATCGGTTTGTAATGTGGTAGTCTTCCATACACACAAGTAATGTTATTATTTTCCAACAGGTTGGAAGATATGAAATTAGATGGGAAATTATAATTTCATTGGGGTTTTAATGCCTAGAATATAAAATAAATTTTGAAATTCAACATTATATCCAACCATTATAGTCAGTTATGGAAAATGTATTACTTCATTTTGCGAGGCAGTAGTCTACCAAACACATTTTTGATGGTTTCATTTCCCATTTAATGGAAAAGAAGATGGATACATGTCAATAAATTCATATAATAACATATTATTATATATTGGATACTATATTTGTTATAAAATATTGTTTTCAAAATATTTCATTGCGTTTGATGAAGAAATAAAATAAAAACTATGATTTAATAGTGTTTCCACTTCTTCACACAACATCATTTGGTTTTTACCAAAATCCATCTTAGGATAGAATTATGATAAAAAACATGACTCTAAGATGTTATTAAATATGTAAGGTAAGTATTTTTTCCACTATTTTATTATCCAAATTTCATTTTACGTTTCAAGGGTGGAAGATAGGGGTGGCCACATATCTGTGAGGGAGAGGACACACTTGAATATTTTAAAAAGAAAAAGTGATTCCAATTTTTTTCTAATTCAAAATGCCTCTAAAGTTGTCCATTATAGAATAATGAATGATATAATGTCTAAATATTGATATTAAGTAATAATTTTATAATTCCTGGGAAATATTTTCTTCTTATCTTCATTGTTTAACTCTTAATAAACTCATTTTCACCTTAACTTTGGAAATTGATTTTTTACTATTTTCAATTTTAATTTTCAAAAAATTAAGTTCAAAATATCATATAGTATGAATTAAGATGACTAAAAATATGGATTCAGTTTTCCTAAATTTATTTCATATATGTTTTAATATTCAATTTAAAATTAAATAATGAGAGAAATCGAAAATATGGTTTTTCCAAATAAAAGAACTGAAAAGAATAAAATATTTGTATATCCTAATTCAATATAAATATGAAGAAAATTGGAAGAATGTGTAAAATATTAATATTATTTAACAAATTTCAATTTAATCACAATTTAGATATAATATATATTTTAAATAATTTAAATTTAAATGATGTATCTAATAAAAATAATCATTTTTCACTAATATCCAAAAAAATTTATGAAAATAATAAGAAATTCTCCAAAATAAAATTTCACATGAAAATTTAAAAAATGATGCATTTTTAAATTAAATTTTATTGAATTTGTTAATATAAATGTTAAATTCTGTGCATAGTGTGTAACTAAACTGCCTTTTAGAAATATAAAGTTTTTCAAAAAGAATTTCTTTTTTATTAAAGTAGTTCTAATTTAATTTATAATCATTATATACCCATTTAATTTATTTTATAAATGTGTAAATTGTATAATTTTTTTAATTTAGTTAGTAATATTAATTATGACCAAGGTAATGGCTATGTTATAATGGTCATGTATAAATATTAATATTTTAATACGGTATAATGTTTCATTTGAACTTGGTGTTGCATGCATCCCAAGCTATCGAGGAGAATGAATTTATTTTAAAATAAATATATCATAAAAGTCTTGGAGTGTTACATTATCTTTTAATGTTGGTTTTTCATTTAATATATTTTATCAAACAAGATCTTCCTCTTTTTAAATCTGATGGTGTTACAAAAAGTTTGTCTAGGAAATACTCATCAAGATAATATAATTTGAAGTTGGAGATAAAGTTCTACTTTTATCATCAAGGATGATTCCAATGATAGGTAAATATTATTCCAAGTTGGTTGAACCATACTTAGAAAATAGTGAGATTCCATTTGGTGAAATTTATATCAAATGATATAAATCATAGCATAAATTTAATTTGAATGTGATGTATATTGAGATAATTTATAAAGAATTTTGGAAAGAGAAAATGTTCGAGCCTATGATCCCCATGTTTTTTACGGATAAAGGATCACCATGTAATCTCTTTCCATTACACTATTCTAGAAACATTTTAATTTTAAATCTATTATTAAGAATGTAAAATGCATGATCACAATGATTATATTTTTTTCTATGATATGTGTGGGGAGGGAAAATATATTTGGATAAATATATTTTTCTCTATCAATTTTTCAACATTTTTTTACAAAATAAAACAATTAAATTGTATTTTCAGATTATATTTTTATATTATACATGTTTCATGCAATTTTTTATACTTTTTTATTGTGTTTATATATGTGAACATAATTCACAATGATGCCTTTCCAATAAAAATACCATTTCTATTGTTGGGGTATTTCACTGGATTTCAAATTATTGGAATTAAATGATTTTTGGGTGAATTTTGTTTTTATTTTCAAATATATTTTATCTTAAAATGAGGAAAATTAGTGTGAGTGAAAATATATTTATATAATTTAAATTTTACGACCTCACACAAAATATTTTAAAATGAATTCATATTGGATAGCCTTTTTGAAAAAAAATAACTCATCCAAAAACTAAATCAAATTTTATTTATGTGTGTCCTTCGAAACTGGGATAAAATAGTAAATGGGATCCCACAATGAATTTATATGACAATAGGAATTCATGGTGTGAGTAAATAAAATACATTTAAAATATATTAAGTTATTTTTATATACATGGTTTAGAATATTTTGATATGGCACCTAATTTTCATAAATGAATTTATTTCAGTTTGGGTAACATTGAACCCAAATGATGAAGGGGGAAATTATTTTATAAAAGTCATATTTCAATTGTATGATGGAAGTAATAAATAAAGACATTTTTATGTAACTTAAGAGAGAATGATAAACGTATGTTTCATTTGCTAAAATTTTAATTCCACATAGATCTATTTATTTCACTTCTGTACTTATAACATTATCTGTAATTCAAGTCAATTTGTAAAAATAATTCATATTGGAGGCATGATAATTCAAAAAATGAATTAATTGGCGATTTTTCCTTCTCTTGGATGAAAGTTTAACCTTATTAAGACAATCATTTTGTTAGTTTGAATTTGTTGTATTTCCCAGGGGTAAAATAGTGTATGTTTGGGGGAGTGATATGAGATAATGTTTTAATATTTTTCTTTTTAGAATCAATTAACTAACTAATTCTAAAAAAATCTAGGTAAATCATTTATATTTTTTTCATTGGTGAAATGTATAATTATTTGATAAATTTTTCAAAACACGTTATCTATTTATTTATCTATATTCTAGATTTAATTAAATAAGATATATATTGATCTAATGAAAATGAACTTTAATTATTTAAAGGTCATTTAATTATGATTTCCATTTTGTTAATTCATTTGATAGTTATTATCAAAATTAATAAATTGGTTTTTTCACTATGTATGTGTTTAAGATGAAAAATATATAAAATTACTAAATTGATCACGCATACCTTAGCTATAATGGGTAGACCTACAGGTAGAATATTTTATAACTATAATAGGGATAATTCTATAAATTATAGAAGAGACTGCACAGAAATCCTATATAGAACAAATGATATACCAACCAAAGAGTTGATAATTTAATCAATGGATGATGAAACCACATCCCCAATCCAATTTACCAAGACTTTTATTCATTTAGTTAATCAAAAACTTGTCTAATATTGTCATTTTCGGATCAAAATATGAAAATCCTGAAAATATAAATATATAACCTTATATCAATTAAAAACATAATTTCACTTACTCATATAAATGAATAAGGATTTCTTCGGAGCTACCATATGAAATTATTTAATTGAAAAAGGTTTGTGATATTGTGGAATTAATAATGAAGCTTGATTAATTGAGAATGTACATATCTGTTGGAATCACAAACCCCAAATCTAGACACATTCTATTTATCTATGTAAAAAAATATTTATTTAGGAACTAAATTTGAGTAATTTATCATAGAAATATCAGGAATGTTTCATATACATGTACTTTAAAGATACTAAATTGACTATAAGGACTCTAAACATGATGTAAAATGATTAATGTTCACTAGAAAGGGGGAAGATAATGACTAATTTATCCATACCTGATATTATTATTTATTACTTTATTTCATTTATATCAAGTATAATTCTATAATAATGGAACAGTATGACATTAGTGGTCAAGATGAAGAGATTTCCCATATTTCCTAATATGGAATTCTATTAATTAATTTTTTTACATATACCTCTCAATTATATATTTATATATATATTTAAATATATAATTAGTCTTGTTTTTCTATTAATTATTTACTTTAATTATTTAATCTATCATTCCTGTAATTTCACCAACAAGCAAGTGGGATTCACTCGAATTCATGAAATTATATATAGTGAGTTGTGTTAATGTTCAATGAATGTATTTCCTCACTGGGATATGAATAATTAGGTGATTTAGTTACCATTTAACACCCTTACTAAAGACAAAATAACTAGGTGAGGGTAATTAATTAAGGATCATTTGATTAGAAAACTTTTCGGTAAAGAAAATAATGAATTATTATATGAAATAATGTGTGGGTGATATCATTTTCGAAGACTATTTAAAAAATTTAAATTAAAAACAACTTAATTCAATCACATTTTCACGTACCGAACATATAAAATAAAAGAATAACACACTCATAACAGTCTTCTGTTCTAAGCCAACCCTAGTATAACTATCTATAGAGTTTTAAAAGATTCGTAAATTCATTTTCCAAAGGCACCATAACATTAAATTCATTTTTAGTTCTTGAAATTGATCCTTTTTGATGTAATGATAATCGGTCCAAGGATATTCCTCTATATAATATTTTCATGAAAATAATTTATAAGTTGTGTGTCACTTGGATAACAACCATCGTACTCTAGGTATTTAATAATAAGTCTTAGTGGAGAACATCATTAAAAAATCCAGTTTTATTTTTGTGTGCTTTTATATTCATATCACATGAATGAAATCCCATATCATGAGACATATTATAGTGTGAGATAAATTCACTGAGAAAGAGTAGAGGTTAATAAGGGTGGAAGATAAAATTGGTTGATATTTTATTAACACAAATTCACATCCCAACCATTCCTTCAGTGTTCCCAATACCATAAATGATCCTAATAATTATATGCATTATATATGTGTAGGAACAAACTCCATTATGTGTCTCAATCGAGGGCCCAAATTTCATAATCTTTATATGAGATGACAAATCCAATCACGGTTTAGCTACAACTGTTGACTTGAGTAGCGACACACCCAACCACACCCAAATTAGCTAATCCACAATATATCTTAATAAATGTATTAATGTATAAATTTTATTATAAATGGTATCTCACTAACCATATGTATTATGGAATACATTATAATGCATTCACCTAAATTGTGTCAAACTCATAGATTATGCTACACTATCTGTATATTTAGTAGTACATCCATGAAATAAAACCATTTTTGTACCTTATTATCAATTTAATTATCTCAAATAATAATAATACTCATTATAAACATAATGTTTCATCATAACCTATGATACTCTATGAAGAACATTAGATAGAGATAACTCAAGGTATTAATTTTATGGGTCAATCATAATTACACATCACAAAGTATATATCAATATATAGATATATATATATTTGTTAAATTTTAATGAATGATAATGTGAAAATTTCTTTTTATATAATGAATTTTTTATTCCAAAAATTATTTAAAAATACTTAAAAATCCCTACATATGTACATTTCTATCATATAATATATGATAGACTTCAAAATCGTTGTTATTTTTTTATTCATTCTAGGATTTTGTTAACTTATTTATTCAATATATAATTCCAAAAAAATATCAATGTTAACATATTATAAAACTATTCCACTAAACTATTTAGGGATTAACAAATATAAATAAAAAAACCCTTTTAAATTGGGATATTTAGAAATCCTATTCTTAGTTTTCAACTCTATGTACATACTGAAACTCATAAACTCTACATAATCAAATTTTATGATCAAAACTTTTAATAGCTACTTAAAATAATTCTTGTCTAACATAATCATCCATGAAATATTTTCAATAATAACTTTCTCTTCATATATTATCATTATAATTGTAATTATTTACATTATTACTTACAATCACATATGAAACTCTTTTAGGATAAATTTGCATACACTTTTTTATGATAAGTAAATGTAATTCACTACATTTAATACAGTACCATAAAAAATTTTAAAATGTTATATGAATAATCAATATATATTTTTGTGGTTCTAACAAAATTCAACCATTAAATTTTATTTCATTTCATATATCCTAGATTTTATATGATTTCAAGTGATAACCGATTTCATTTTTTTACTAGTTTAATCATTAATTTTTTAAATTTAAACATAACTATGTTCGAACATCCCCCAAGCCAATTAAATACTATATTCTGTTTATAATACCATATTACGAAAACCAATCCTTTTTTGTTGGGAAATAATAATTACTTCTATTTAATAGGATTATTTAGAAAATAAATCATTTTTTCTATATATTATAAGTTATTCTTTGTATTTGGAGAATTATTCTATAAAAAGAAGAATTTATTAAATTGAACCATTAATGGATGGTGAGAAAAACTTCCATCATATTCCTAAAAATATAATGATAAGAGTTTTACCCTGGATAGAACATTTAACCATTACGTTCCACAACATGTTTAAAATATGATAAATATTAAACGCTTTATATAAAACTAATCATCTCATTTTTTTTTCAAAACAATACATTATTAAGGAAAAAAATCTCTTAACATATAAGTGAAATGAGATAAATATAGACATCCTTTTCATAGATCAAGATGATCCTAATAAATCCCTTTATAAATCCAATTTTGTGATTTAGTAGATTCTTGTTTCATACAAGGAAGAAAACAACATGATATAGGAATTATTTAGTGGATTTTAAACTCTTATATATTTTAATAAAATGTAAAACCTATAGTGGATATCATATACCCTTTAAAAAAGGAATTTATTTCTATAATACTAATACCTATCCTAGGAAACCCATGGAGTTTCTAAAACCAATTTAGTTATTTCAAACAATTCCATATTAAGGGATCATTACCCCCTTCATAGAAACACCCTAATGATTCAATAAACTTGAACGAATACATCAGTATACAATATTGATATCCCTAAAAAACTTATAATCTTTGTTTGTAACTTTTACCAACTTTTAATATATATGTAGAGACAAAATATAAACCTCATATGTGTAGTTTATCTATCCTCAACATGTTTAGAATAATAGGGTAATCATTTCTTGATTAATCTACATTGTCGAAAAATATCCATAAATGAAAATATAGTGAATTACTTAATGAAAATATTATTCCAAAAATCCTACAGTATTAATGAGTTTTTAAAATCTTTAGTTATACTAAGTATAAATTGAAACTCTAATCATATTGATATTAGGATACTAAAACTCCTTTGATAATTTGACAACTATTTTTATTTAAATGTTCTGTGAATAATTATATTATTCACATAATCCTATAGATTCACATATTGAACTAATTTAACAATTTTTAACCTGGGAAGATGTTTCTCTAACACAAATTTATTCTGTTTATATAAGAACACTTTTTTAGTTACTAGTTATAGGATTTTCATATACAAGTTTTTCTTTTCTAAAGGATTGAACTCAATGTTATGTTTGATGATGATGTTGTTTTTATATACAATATAATCTTTCATTAGATGAGTTTTGTTTTTTTCTATTTAAAATTTACATTTATAAAATGAGGTACTATAATCATGATGACCCATTTAAAATCCATTATTTAAATTAGTGGGAAAAGATCCATATTTCACTGTGTAATGTGTTTATTTAGTGTTATTCTCACTACTTATCTATTTAGGAAGGGAATAATATTAGTCATATCATATATGAATCATAGATAGTTGAGAAGAATATGCTTTTCCAAATCCATATTATAGATAAAAAACCCTTTTCATTTGGTAACATAACTTTTAGGGTTTCTTGGCTTTGTGAAACCTAATGAAAACACTAATAATTATAAAGAACAAGTTAATCGAGAGGCACATTTAATTTGAAAAACATATCTATATGGATAATCTCGGTTCACCAATTACTCTCTTTCGATGCATAAGATAATCCAGGGGCACCCCTCTTTGGCAATGAACTACATGGTTATATGATTGAGGTCTGCAAAAGTGATGTTTCAAAAGGAATCAAACAGATAATATTTTATATGCTTTTAATCTCAAAGTATTGTCTCATTTAATTACCTACGTATACACGTACTTATTATAATTTAGTTTTGGAATTCCAATTATATTCATCAAATTAATACTTTCACACTATATTAATGTGTAGCTCTTTACAAAACCCACAATTTGTGTCACCCCCAATCAAATAGAAGTCAAATATATTTACACATATCTAAATGTATCTCATGTATGAGGTACAAGAACACTTCATGTAAATTATTTGAATTATATGAAGGTGATAATCTCCCCATGATTAATATTATTGCGATATATATCCAACCCCCCAATTCTATAACAATTTATAAGCCCCCAGGTTGGTGGGAAGTATGAACTCAAGTCCCTCTCCCTGGATAGACTTTACTCTGAATAGATTTTAATTTTTCAGAACTATAATAGAAAGTATATATATATACTATATTTAAAAACATAATTTATGTTATTAACTTCAATTACAAACCAATATCGTGGTAGATTAACGCAGAATTTTATGTAATCATATATAACATGTATAAAGAACATAATAATTTACAATTAGAATTTTAAAATCAATAAAATAAATAATACGCATATTTACAATATAATAAATTTATATCCACAAATAATTTACTGTGGAATTACATTTAAATTAGGGAAAAATCATATAGATAAACATGAGAAAAAAATTTGTGAACAATTCATAAATTAAAACTAAATATAAAATCTTTATAATTTTATCATATCCATTATGGATTTTACATAATATAGAATATAAACTATTTATATTAATTTTATAATATCATACCCTTCATATTATATAATATATGAATTTTCTCTTTAAATATATTATATTATAATAAATAAATAAATTTTATGTTCTTATATATCATGTAAATAATTTATATAAACTAAATACAATATGTTTGAAATTATCTAAAGCTTGATATAATCATCCATAAAAACAAATTTTATGAGGTTTAAATAATATACCAAATTGAGGCTTAATTTGAATTTTTCATATTAAATAATCAAGAACAAATCATAATTTAATTATAAATTCTTGAAATTTTCCCTAATTTTATCATTTGTAAACATTTCATAAAATAACCATTATGATTACTAAATAGGAAACTAATTTCAATTTCCTAATACACTCTATATAATTTTATAAAATGTATTTTTAGCATTAACATTTAATATTAAGTAATATTTATTAATAAATGTTACATGTACATTTTTAAATTAATTATAAATTTTTATTATTAATTGATTTGTTTAAAACATTATAAATTTAGAAATATCTCAATAATAATTTTTTATAATTATTTGTAAATTATATAACCCAATTCATAATTCAATTTCAAATAAAATATATATTCTCATTTAATTTCATTTTATTATTGGGACTAAATTTAATGCTACGATTTATAGGTTACAACGTAATTCCCTATCCATCCTAATTTTCACTAAAAATTTATTCACTAAAAATGATTATTCGTGGTACACTATTGATATTATTTTATAATTTATATTCTCATTGTAACCTACTATGTTTCATTATTTATTTAAAAATTTAGAAATCTATTGTATTTTATATGTAATACTATTTCTTGGAAAACCCCAGAATGAAAATCATATTTTATGAAATCTTGATAATGCATGATACAACCAGAAAAATTATTTTCATGTATACCATGATGAGGATTATTACATATTACATCATTTGTAATGATACAAAATATATTGACAAAAATTCATTCAAATTTGATGATTTGAATTTAAATATGTTATATGATAATAATTTCTTCACCTATTGCATGATTTCAGAAAGCTAAATTCATGGTAGTATTTCACACAACTCTTAGTATTCATAGAAATATAATAACACATATTTATATAATTGAAAGCAACTAAGAATATAAATGAAAGATCTCTATGATTAGATAAATTAAACAAGCATAAACTAGAAATGAGGAATGCATTAAATTTGTGTACATTACCAATAAAAACTCCCCTTTCATATCATGTTCTTGATTAAAATAAACATGGAAAAGTCAAATGAGTCATTCCTTTATGATGTATCTATTGGTTGCGTCTAAATAACTCATCATAGGTGTGGGATACTCCACCCATTTTGATTTTCTAGAACCTTGTGGCACCAAATAGGTGGTAGATGATAACTTCGAGTGATAGGGAGTCTCGGTCGAGCATTGAGAATGCACATCAACTTCCATCACATTGAATTTGGGATTTATGTGCCACCTTGGATGCTCAATAATATAATATTCATTAACTAATGTGTTATAACACATAATTTAATTCTTCATTGAACATAATCATCACATGGAAACAAATTTCTCCCATGAATTACGTATTATTTTACAATCCATTAATGATATCCAATGTGGTAATGAACATTATTTATTAATTCCCATCCTCCCATACAAGCGAAGACAAGAAACATGAAAACTATGATCTATGATATAACATATTATATATTGAATATTTATGGAAGTTCCATCTTATGATATGGGACAATCAAACCAAATGATTATTTATGGTGTAAGAATGGAATCTCATTCAATGTAATATGATTTTACAAGAACTTTTTAATATGAAATATGTTAAATGTATGTGAAATTCATTTTTTATCATATAATTGGAACTCTAAGATTACTTATATTCTACCTTATGATGTTCCATATATATCATATATATATAGATATAATCATTATTTCATATCTTTATCAATTTCAATTCATCTATTTATTTTTGTAATCAATATTTCACTTCTATTATTTCACCTTGCATTTGATGAAACCCTGAAGAGATACTAGTAAAACAATGTTTGAGATTCTCATGAAATGTTTGATCTTGTTCATCTTTAGAATTTGGTGATTAAATATCATCATCTAATATGTCTTTATTCCATATAATATATTATATTTATTTCTATAATACATTTTTCTAACCACATTATCTATAATATTTCTTGTCTATACTGAATCATTTCCTTTTTCAATTTCCAATTCATTCACTTTAGAAGACTCATTGATAATTAAAATTTCTACTTTAGAATTTACTACAAAATTAATATTTTATATAAAAAAAATTAGATTCTATATTAACATTTACATGAGTATGCTATGATGGTTTTTCATTTCCATTAATATATTAATCACAATTATATCCAATAGTAGATTCCTATTCATAATTAATATCAATACTATCATACTAATATAAATTAACATTGGAAATCATACTACTGTCAATAGTTTAAGTCTCAATATTCAAAATAATATCTTCATGTGTATCTTCTATTGTATCATCTTGGTATTTTCCTTCAATAACCAAAAAAATCAATAATTGAAAAGAAAACTATATCAATAGATTTAGTCTCATCCACGTGTACTTTAGTTTGATTTCACACTCAAAAATGTCAGCGACTTATGGATTAGGATCCTCAACAGATTCCAAATGCTTTTTAATAGAAAAAACCAAATAATTCAAATATATATTCCCAATATAACCTATCATATATAAAATATTAATTTCATTTAATTAGGATGATGCATTTTGAGGCTGCAAAATATTTAAACTATAATTCTTGATTCCCAAAAAATGTGTTAGTATTCATCTTTAAGGGTAAAATTTTAAATTCTTCTACCCTTTGATGTGATTGTGTGTGTATATTATTAAATACATTTCAAAATTAACTCCCATATCAATTAATAATAATTTTAACATATAATTCTCTTGAAATAGATCCTAATAAAATTCTATATAAATTTATGTTATAATATTAAGAATAAATATTAATATAACATTATTTTTAGTATACATATCCTTTAAAATGTTCATCGAAATATGTGTATTTAAAAAGTGGTAAAACATGATGTTTTCCTCCTTAATATCTCTATAATACACCAAAGTCTAACTGATTAGAAAACTTTTGTTATCGTGATAGAGAAAATACAAATCTATTACTATATATGTAAATGTAAAAATCGTACAATTTACTATTAGTGAAACTGAATAACCCTATATTCAAACAAAATTGTATTCCTGTAGAAATATGTAACATTATTACTGTAAAAAACATTATTTTATTAGAATAGAAAATGAAATCCCAACCTAGAAATATTATTAATTTTTTCAAAAATATAATTTTAATATTCTACAGTGATTAATAAATATTATTTCCAGTGAAGATTTACCTTTTAGCACAACATGTATTTTCTTTCCTTGACCCTCAATAAGTATCACCATCTGATATCGTTAACTTTATAATCATTAACACCATTATATGATTTGATCTTTTAGGTTTTTAATCAATAATTGAAATTAGAGGTATCAGTTAAATGTTATTTTTTATCCAAATGATCATATATTTAATCATTATAGTAAAATAAGAATAATTTTCATACTCTCTTGACAAGAAATTTAAATAATAAAATAGAAATAGTTATAAGTCAAGATTAATGGAAAAATAAAATTACCTAATATAAATTTAATATTTCGTAATGCGAGGTTAATATTTCATATCAATGATTACTATTACATATTAGGATATTTATATCTTATATAATGAAATTTATATTTCATTTTAATAAGGTAATATTTCTTATTAATAAACTGATATTACATATAAAAAATGATATTACATATCAATACATTGATAGTATACATCAATAAAATGATATCACACATAAATAAATTGATATTATGTATAAGGAATCTTATACAATGTATTAATAAACCATAAAATATTAAATTATGTATGTGGTTATGAATGATTAAAAATATTATATATAATAAATCATAAAAGAATATATTATCTAACAATTGAGTAGAAAAACATAAATTGGATTAAATAGAATAAAAAATTACACTCACATAAAAAAACAAAACCAACTTACTCAAAAAAAATTAGAATGATCGTAATAAGGGGTTTATTGAATATATCTTCCAAATAATTAATGTATCAAATAACATAAAATGTTAACAACTTTTTAGTATAATATATTAATAAATGATTCCCTATATCAATGTCCTTGTTTCTAGACTATTTTATAAATTTTTACAAATGTTTTTAGCACTAATATTATCACATTTGATAGTCACCTGTTCAGAATAGAATCTAAAAATATTGAAATTATTTTTGATTCCAAAAACATGAGAATAAAAACTATGAGATATAATGTAGTTATCTTTATTAGTAGATAATTAAATGAAATTTTCTTTATTATAATACCATGAAACTAAATATTTTCCCAAGAAAAGGAATAATACTTTGGTGATTTTTCTATACAGTATAAAACCCTAAAAATTAGAATTGGAATATATTATTAAATAAGATCCATATGAAATAAGAAATAATAATTAAAAAAAATTTAATCCTTTAAGATAAATTAAAATACATTTATAATATTTTAGATAATATTCCACAATATTTTCTCAACATATAGTATAGATACATATGGAAAATATGAGGTATGATATGTTATAGTTTATATATAAAAAACCATCAATTTTTCTTCTATGAATCTTATTTTTTACTGGCATACCAGTTTTATTTATATCAGGTTTAAAATTATACCACATATGATTTTCATAAAATTTATTATCTTCAAGTCCAAATATTCTTACTGAGCCATGTATGTACTGAATTTGATTTAAAACATTCACAAATATTTTATTAAATATATTAAAATAAATATAAAAAATTGAACACACTCCCCACACTCATTTCAAACGCTTGTTTTAGGATTTTATAACTTTCATTACATGACATCCTGTTTTTTTAAAAAAATCATAATTTCAATATATATTTTAACTAAACTAATATTTAAAGATAATTTTTTAAATAATAGTTGGGTCTTCAAAGACTATATAAAAATAATTCACAAAAATAAGAGAATTAATATGCTAATAAAAAATTCAATATTACATTTTATGACAATTTTAATATTTTTTACATTTGAGAACATAATTTATAATATTTTTTATTTGAGAATCTGTGTGACGTTCAATATAAAATTTTTTCATGAGAAATCTATTTTGAAAAGAAAATTTCACATCCATCTAGAAAAGATTGAATTTTGGATGTGATCAATCATAAAGGAGTATTTTAATATATTCTAATCAATAAATAAGTGAAAAGGCCTCTTCATATTATATCCCTTCATAGTTATAAAATTTGGTCAATAAAATAGAAATATTCCAAGTGATCATACATTTATCTTCTTGTTTATTTATAAAAAACCACTTTGTTCCAGTAGAAGCGTAATACATGGCCCTCTCTTTTAATTACAAAATTTTATTTCTTTAATTTTTTTAACTATATTTATATAAAAAAATGAAAAACACAACACGTAAGGAATTTAGAATGGTTTTAGGTTTAACATGTGATAAAGAATCAAAAACATATCCATATTTCCATCACATATTCTAGACCTAAAACAATATAATAAATCACTAAAAATAGTTTATTAATGCAGAAGTTTGAGGTTCTAGACTCTATATGTGTCATGATATTTTTTTCATTATTTTCTAACATTTCAATAATAGATTATAGTTGAACATTTTCTTTATCATCATCCCTTTTAGTTTAGATACGTGTATCAAGTCTAAAGATATTGATAGAATCATCAAGGATATCAATGGGCATTTTCTTATGATTAAAAGTATCACATTGATAAAAATTTACATTAATAGATCATTTAAATATTCTTGATTTTTTGTTAAAAACATAGATATAAATTTGTATAATATATAATAAAGATTTATTTATTATCACTTGGATCAAATTTACCAAGATTATCTAGAGTGTTCAAGAAAGAAACCTTTCATTAAAAGACTAAATTCTTTCCAACATTATGCTTTCTTTCATTCCACAACTCATGGAATGTTTTGATTTAAATAAGGCATATTAGGCCCTTATTTCTGATGTAAATTTCTTTTTTAATAGCCTCATCTAAAAATAAGTCAGAAAAATATATCAACATAACACATGTCTAGAAATTTCTTGAAAATATTATTTTAAATTTTGAAAAACCCTATAGATTATTTTCCTGTCTTGAAAAAGCTTGGAGATCCAATAGTTCATGGTGAGTATGTTTTGTGGTATTTAAGGAATGACGTGTCTAAGGATATCATTAGTAAAATGGTTCATGAACACTTTGTCCTAAAAATATATATCACCAATTGAAGTTTCATGTTACATGAATGTTATTTAAAAGGGTTGGTATTTGGTGGATGTGAATCTATTTGAGTTTGAGGAGTTTCTAGATCCAAATATCTGATTTTTTTCATAGATAGAATCACATAGAAATTTATGCTACATAAATAGTTTGGTGTAGTGGAATTTATGTAGTAGTTTCCACTATATATTAGAATCACATAAAAAATTAATCCATGTTTCATAATGATACATATAGCCAATTTATCCACATATCTTAATTTCAAATTCATGTATTTGTTTTCATTCACATAGTTGATTTCAAGAGATTGCGTTAACTAATTGGTTGTGTATGAAATGTAAAATTCATCTATTCTACTCTTATAGGTGATAAATATAGGTAGACGATTTGTGTTGAGAACCACTAGTAGTTTTTTGTCTAACTATTTATTCTTTACATTTCTGATTCATCATTCTCACTTTGTATGGATTTCATTGATGCATGTTTTCAGATTTCAAATATTTTGATGAAAATTATGTGAAAAAATGGTTGAACAATTCTCATTTCATCTATAATCATTGGATTTTATTTTCAATATGTGATTCATTCAATTGATAATGGAAACATCAATTGTTATTAATAAGGTTTAGTTGTGATTTTAATATATTATAAAATCCATTTTGAGTTGTGATGAATATATTATCTTTTCTAGCTATCACAAAGGTCATGGGGTGATAATAAAATATATGGAGATTATGGAGTGTTATCTAAATAGATAAAAATAAAATAAAGGACATAGATTATTAAGTGTGTTCTCAATATAGTAACTAAAATGGAAAAATGTTGTTGCTGCATAGAGGATAGATGATAGAGAGAAAAACATCAGTGTACATTAGAGAGTGATTTGTAAGAGACACAAAAAAGTAGGATTTCGAGAGTGGAGACTGGTATGGATGTTCAATTATTCATTGATTAATATCTAATGATACTAATGACTTCAATAGGTATCATTTATATCTGATAGTATCATGTGAAGATCCATCATGACTTCCATCTGGATTTTTTTTCCATATCTTGGACTCTTGTGGAAGTTATTATACCTTCTTTATTACTGAAATAACCTGGTTTTACAAGTTATATAATTCATTTATGTAAACATATTTTCTTATTATAGTGATATTTTTTTATTTTTGTTTGTGAATTCAGATGTATGTCGAGGGTTTCCAAATGTGTACTTGTAAGAGGATTTAACTTGGGGATATAGTGAAAATAATATGTGGTTATTAGGAAAATCAGTCATATCAAGTATTAGGATTCTATATTGTATCCAAACTCGGTAAATATATTATGTTTATATGATATCTACAATTACTGTATTCATGAAATTTTGGTTATTCATATTATTGCATCATATCCTAATAGATTAACATAGGATAGTTTCATATAGAATAAAAATAACCAATTTTGACCACTGATTCAACCCCCACCCACTCAAAGTGTTCAAATTCCTCCTTTTCCACTTCAAATGTTATCAGAGGTATGGTTTCTCAATTAATACCCACTAATTATAGAATATGGATAATCTGAATTATTTTAATTATTGGTTTGTCCCTATATTTGATGGTATGAACTATCACAATTGAAACAATATGATGTTTCCCTTTCTTGTATCTCTTAGACCTAAAGTTAAATACATAATAATTGCAGGATTCACACATATATCTAAATATTGTTCTCTAAAATTTATTTATATGATATATATATATATATAAGTTTCTGAGAAAGAAAAATATTTCATTTTTATGTCACATTCATAAAACATTTATACAATTATTTTGGGACTCCAAAATTCTAATGAAATTTGGGATAAATTGGAATGAAGTTATTTAATGAATGTTAAATTTAAGGAGGCCAAATTTGAAATGTTATATAATTAAATTTAAATAGCATTTGGTTTAAATAGTAAAATCATGGTGACTACTTTACAAGATTCAATGTGTTTTTTGTCATATTGTCAGTTTTGGAAAAATGTTGGATGATTCAACTATTTTAAAAAATTTATGTCATTTTTTCCCTATATTTTTTATACTACTGTATTATCTTTGGAAGATATATAAAATCATATACTAAATTAATTACATAACACTAGGATTTAATATGAAATTAAAAATATCCCAACATCTAATAAGATGATTAAAAATATGATAGAATTTGAGGCCCTAAAAAATCACAAAATCCCAGATGATAAAATTCCTCAATTATATGAATCTAATGATGATGATAAAGATGAATATTATAAAATAATAACTTCTCTTTTATCAAATATATTAAAAATTGTAATCTTTAAGGATAAGGGTAAATTACCATCAGGGTGTGACAATTGAAGTTACTTTGGAAAATTTTCAATAAATATTCCTAAGAATAAGTATATTAAAATTGATTCAAATGATGAAAACTCTCAAAAAAATAAATGGGGAAAAATCTCAACCGATTCAATTAATTTTTTGAATGTAATAAAAAGTTATTTAAAAGTAAAATAAATAGCTTTGTGAAAAAATAAGAATAAGAAGAGTGTGTATCATGTAACCAATTATAATATAAAACCAATTCCATGGATAGTATGGAAAAATTTCCACAAATCTGGTAGTGAAGATGATTAACGTGAATGAGAAGAGATAAATCATATACTAATGATCTAATTAGAAGATTTTAAGGAGAAAAACATAGATATGAAGAAAGAGATAAGGATGTTAATGAAATAAAATGGAAAATATAGCTGAGTGAAAGGAAGAATTTGAAGATAATGATGTTTTATTTATTAATTAAATGAAAATATACCAACTTAAATTTGTTGAAATGTAGAATATGGTAAATTACCATAAATAAATACATTGTCCCAAATAAGAAGAACAGTTCAAAACTAAATCAATATTTCGTGATTCAAAAAATATATTGAAAATTATTATAAATTATATCAACAAGTTTATTGGTATTAAGGATAAACCATCACAAGCTAGTGAAAAGAGGAGTTTAAACAAATATGTCATTTCTACTCTCTATGGGTTTTAAAATAAATATATTGTCCATAATAATATTTCTCCTAAAATAAATTCTGTATTAGTATAGAGAATTAATAATAGTGATAAATCCTATTCTAAAATAAATGAATAAATCATATTCTAAGATAAATGAAGAGAGTGGCTCTTCGAGAATATATTTTCCCTCAATGAAGTTACATCCACAATATATTCCATGAAATCCTCGCCAATATTTTGGGTAGATCTATTAATAGTATGGAATGTCATGTTTCACATGATACTACTTGTTTTTTGGATTGAATTTACACAAATCATACTCATTCTAGTATAAAATTACACTATAAAAATTGATACATGAAACAAGGGGGATATATTCTAATAAATGAAAAAAAATTACATATATAGATGGTAGTTACTAGGAATACATCTTATCCTCTAACATAGAACAAATTTGGCAGCATATATGAAATTTTTTGAAGATGTGATCAATAGTTCCTTGTTACTGAAATGTCTAGGAGTCGTTTTCCTAGAAAAATACTCTATTTTTATAATGGGAATGGAATTAAAATAATGAATGAAGAAACATCACTTTTTGGTGATTTTTCTTTAAAGGATAGTGGGCGAACCATGTCACAAATAATTAATAGTGGATGTTCCTCACACATGACTGGTGACTGAACAAAATCTGAGAAACATATAGAAGCATGTAGGTGGATAAAGGACCTTTTCAATGATTTTTCCACAAAATGAGTTACATCAATAGCGATTGTAAGCCTGAATAAAAATTCCAGTAATATATTATTTTTCGAAGGGCTAAAACACAATTTTATAACTATATAGTAGAATTTGTGATTATGGACATGAGGATTCATTTAAAAATGATGCATGTATCATAAAAATAACAATGTATTGAAGTATCTTCAATCAAAGAACATTATCTAATGGAATTCAATTTCAAATTAGTGATCCAATTTATTATGTCACAAACCGAATCTGATCGCCACTGAAACTTGCACCAAACATAGACCGTGACAAGAATCGAAGGGTGTTCTTGATCCCCACGGGCTGGAACAGGTTCTTCGGTATCATAAAATGGGAATTGGGAAATATTTACCCAAATTTATAAACATTAAACAATAAATTAATCCAATAAAAAGAATCTAGATTTTTCAAACAAAAAAATCTTTTACAAATAATCAGAACTGAATTACATAGTCTAAAACAACTCAACATGACTATAACAAAGGTACAAAACCAAAAATGAACAGCCCAAGAACCTCAACATGGTAAGAGGCATCGCCCTAAAGCCATCTCCACAACACCGCATCATGAATGACCGGTGAAACCCCGAATTGTTGGCATAAAAGTTATACCCAAAACCACAGCAAAAAAAATAACCAAGTCTACATACACCCAAGGGTGTAAGTAGGGTGTGACCCAATTCCCAGTAGGATACCACCACTAATATATTCCATGTGATAAACATTAGAAGACTAAATCAATTCAAGTTTTAAAAAACATGTAATTTCTAGTTACATTTTATAAAAGATGAAACTAAAAAATCAGTTTTCAAGTTGGTTACTTTAAAGAATCAACACTTTTAAAATAAATTCAAAATCTACTGAATTTTTCAAGCCAAATATATTGTATTCTGAACATAAGTATAAAGGATCTAATGAGCATAAGCAATAGGAAATAACCCCTAGGCACTAGCTAGCTGTGGGTCCCAGGTACCTCATATCTCGGTTAGTGTAACCACAAAAAAAATATGTGTTCTCATGCACGAGCCACTAGTAGGGAACATACCCATAACCTAGTGGTCCCCAATCATCATAATCATAGTTTCGTGAGAGTTGTAAGCGTCAATCTTGCTAAGTAAAATAGAGGCCAAACCCCATGGATTCACTAGCATACTAGTACATGTCCACCCACCTAGATACTTTTTTCATAACTTTCACAATCAAACACATCCATTAACAATTTTATAAAGTCCCTAAAAATATGCTTAAAATCACATAACAGCCCACTCACATAACAGAAATGCTTTCTACCATTCATGCCATCTACTATGAAAATCTTTTCAACTGGAAGAATATCTGGATCGAGAGAAACTACACTACTATTGTGAAAGACATCTGGAAGGGTGATGTCCATCTTGCATGGTCTCTCACCCCCAGATGGATGGACTGCCTCGCTGCGCTCAACAACCTCAACTTTATTGCCACTCATACCTATAGAGAGGCTCATATGATCGCTGATGGGATTGCCAACATGGGAGTCTCTCATGAAATCACTTAGAAGAATGAACTCCATCCAGAGTTGATTCCTTCTTTTATTAAAGACTCTAGAAAATTGCCCTCTTTCCATCTGTTGTAACATGTTTGTGCATATTTCTATTTAAATAAAGCTCTAAGATCTGGTCTTTTGACCAGATCCCACTTTAAAAAAAACAGTCCACATCACGTTCACACCTCTTTCAAATTGCAGTAAATCCATTAAACATTTTTATAAAACATTTCCAAGAGGATACACATCACATGAAAGACCTATTCATTTTTAAAATGGTCCATTTGAAAGTATAAACAATTCAAAACAATTTTCCAATTTTTTTCACTTATTACATTAATCATTAAACCATTCAAAACTTTCATAAAACAATTCTAAAGAGTGTACCAAAGCTTTTCACATAAAACCCATTTCAAAACCGTATTTCAAGGAAAAAATAACACCAATGAATATTCTAAACCGAATTGGAATCCCCAAAAACATTTATTAAACTACCCCCATGTGTTATAAAAACACCTCAAACAATAACACAAAATATCCACATGAAAAGCACCCATTTTCAAAATCACTTTCAAGAAGTAAAATAATGCTTGACAGCTTAAACCCATTAAATAAAACCTCTTTAAAACATAATGGAACTCCAATACCCTACTAAATCAGAATTTTCAGCCCAAAAAATATTTGTTAAACCAATTTCATATGTTATAAAACACACCCAAACAATACCCAAATGGTTACACATGAAAAACTCTATTTTAAGCTAAAATGAAACTATAAAAATAAATGCTTACCCAAATCCAACATAAATAGTTTTTGCACCACAAAAATCATATTAAGAACATTCATAATAAGTAATTCAAGAAAACTAACTCATCTTGAAATAATTGCACAAGGAATCACCTACCTTTTATGTCAAACCCCTTAAAACATGGTTCGAAACATCAACCGCACCAACACCGCACCCCAAGGAAGATAAATCCCACCCAAGACCACAATATTTGGTCAAAAAGACAAAACATAATACCCTAGGTTCTAACCTAAACACCTAGACATGAGGAACTTCAAGAAATGGTGAAAGAAACCCTAAAAAAGTGGAATAAATCGAGGAAAGAAACACTTACTTGAAACATCTTGAATCAAACGAACCAAATACACCAAAATTTCAATCACCAAGCAACCAAACCTGATACGGAGGATATAATGGGGATGATAAGGTCAAGTGTGGACTGAAATGGGGGTAAAATATTGAAAAGTAAAATATTTATGATTCAACGAACTTACCTTTTCAAATATGGACGATTTAAGGAACCCTAAGAAGTTTTTCCCTACTCTACGAGCAAAATGAGGTCCAAAGTGGAAAAATGAATAATAGGGGTGAGTCTCGGGATTTTTTCATCAGGTGGGAGGTGGAATCACTACAATAAAGTAAACAATGTGTATGTTATTAAATATTTTAAAAAAACAAGTTAAAATTGGAAATGGCTCACGGGTTGGCCCAATTCCAAATTAATTCACTCAAAATCAAAATTCTTATTGGTTCATAAAGGGTCCAAATGGACATGGTAATTTGGATAGGTCATAGGAGGAAATGTGGGAAGTGGAATGGATGAAAAATGATAACAAATGAATGAGTTATAAAAGAAATAAAATTTATTTTTGAATCTGGAACTGGGCTCACGGTTTGGCCCAAATTTTGAAAACACTCCATTTTCACCAAAATCAATGGAAACCCCCAATATGAAAGAATGAATGGAAATTAATTGAAAAATAAATTTAAAATAAGTCATGGATGTGACAATTCTCCCCACCATAAAATGTTCTATACCCAGAAAGCCACAATAAGGCCAAATGCAAAAACTAATCCCAACCGATAAACCAAGAAGTAATTCATTGCCAAGATTCACCCCGAAATCCCAAAAAACCTCCAATGATCATTAAAGGTACGATTAATCTCACAACCAAAAAATACACCACTTTACTGAGACAATAAACACATTTAGGTTTTATCCAAAATGAAAACTCGTCAAACACAATCTGAACAATACTCAATCAATTTACCTAAACAAACAACATCATCGAACAATGTTACACTTACCCTACTATAACTAAACCATTGGGCACTCTCCAATATCAATGTTTACCCATGGAAGATGTAGTTTGTTATATATCTCTGAATGATAATACCTTCTTCCAAGACAAGACCAAGGGAAAAAATCTGAGTTACTCATATGAAGAGACACAAATGGGATCCCCACCATAAGGGGAAACTTAAATTTTTTTCCCAATACAGAATCAGGACACTAAAAGGGGGAGGCCCGAATAGACTCCCTAGTACAAGGGGTATACATCCATTAGAAATTTCCAAAATAATATTCATGATACCCATGGTAGGTCTCCCCACCACAAAACTAACCATCTTAACTGACCGGCGAGGGCCGACATGAAATGACCCCAAAAATTTAATGATTTGGGAAGGATTCATAATTAGTCCACACGGTTTGTGATACCGTGCACTAACTATGAAGATCATTATTTCTACATGGCTTCCTGGAACATTGTCACTACTAATCATGCAAAAACCGCATGCTCGGCCTTTCTATCCAAATTTCAATCCATTCTCCAAAGACTCAATGGAAACCAATGGGGGGAGATATTGGGTGATGACATGGGTACACGTTCATCCACCTATTTCCATTGAATGAGAACAAGAAAATAAAGATGATGATACCATAGGTTTAAAATCTTTCTATCTTTCATATTGAGGATAAGACTTTGTACAAGGTTTTAAAAGACACTAGGGTTTCCCCTGACTACGCGATAGCTTCTCTCAAGGACCTATTCCTAGAGATCAAAATATTGAAACATCTTTGGCCTCACAGTTAGGTTGTGGAAGCCCCTGTGTGGAACTTCTTCTTTCTGTGCCATAAACAACAACACAGCATACCCCTATGGGTTTCCTATGACATAACATATTCCATAACTCACATTTCCGAAACCTGACATTTTAATGAAACAATGGATCAGAAGATTCAAAAAAATTGCACCTTTTTTATTTGGGTGAGAAACAATAGAAGGTAAGGAATCGTATAAACACCTTCTTCTAGGATATATGATTTGATATTTTCCCTAAGGGAGACATTCTCCCAACATAACAGAGAACCTCATAAGATTGGACAACATTCACCTTTACAGTCAAATGAGAACATAACATAACAATGCATCACTGAACATGACATTTGCGATTGATAGAAACAATACATGGAACGAGACCTTATGCCATGTCCCTAAAAAACAGACAGTTACAAAAATTGGACACAAAAGCCTCTCATGACCAAAATCCCAAAATTGGTGGTTTAACAAAACTCTTACTTCAAAGAAACTATTAATAACCCAGAGGCCCTCTTATACACCATCAAGACACTCATCCACACTAACAACCCCAGAACACTTCCACCTTCGATGAATTAGGAAAATTAAAAAACTAAGGTTTCTTTCAACCTTCTACAAAACCTATCCCACTACAAGAGATTCCAAAAATCAACTAAATGAATAGGTGTATTCTCAATCAACAAAGATTGATAAAATGTTCCTTATATTGATCAACTGGAGGATTTTCCAATGGTGAAACAATACAGGTTGCGCTTCAGTTGTGCATTAACTCTTAATGAGGGCCTACCTTATCCAATGAGAGAACCCAAGGACCCATCCAAGCCGGTCCACTAGTCAAAACATGCCACAAACTAAATCCAAAAACATGAAGGGAACCTCCGTAAAGGTGTTCGAAAACATATATCAGAAAATACTACTAACCAGTCCTTCTACACAACTTGTCGTCCAAACACAAACCCAAAACACGGTTCGAACAAGAGGGGTTCATAGACTCAAAACATTTCACAACATCAACATTTTCCAAAAACACGTAATATAAACCATCCCAAACAATTCAACGAGACATCATGTTTTTCTTTAAAAACATCTCTTTGAAAACAAACGGTTTCGCGGGTAGTATATCCACCAATGGTACCCCATGGGCCTCACACATGCATTTTTATGTTCCACAACAAGAACCCTCCTCATATTTGTCCTGGAACCCATCCATTGATGCCATAAACCATCCATAATCCCACATAATCCCATGCATGTGGTCTTTCATGAAAATACCAATGGTTAAAATAAAAATCCATTCCACTTTTCAAAACCAAAATGGATAACCAACACATAATTTTTTCTCAAAACCACTAACCTAAAGATCAAAATACCAATTCACATCTTACAAATCTTTTCACAAAGCCAAAAACAGTTAGAAAAGAACTCAATTGCATGTTATTCAAATAAATTTCAAAACATAGCATCCCATTAAAAACCCTCTAATTGTTTAAAAAACTCTATTAGAAACAATTTTTCTAAACCAACATCAATATTGTTCCTGATTTCAAAATTGGTATAAGCACTCCATTTTTCATTTCAAAATAATTCACAAAATTTAGTTCCACCATTTCATAAATCAAAACATTCCCTCTTTATTTGAAATTAATTTCACAAAAACATTCCACTTCTTAAAACAAAGTCACTTTAAAACCAAAGTTTCATGATTTCAAAAATAAAGAACACAAGACAATGCGAGAGGAAACTAGTTTCAGTGGCTGACATGGACATATGGTTGGCATCCATATTCCAATCAATTCAATTTCATAGAGAGTGTTCTATGGAATATCCCAAACTCCACATGGCTTTCCAGGCCAAGTGAGCCCACAGAGACCATAACCCAACTCTCTTTTAATTTCCCCTAATCACCATTAAACCAGGAAAACTAAAGCACTCTGAATGGTCCCGACTTCCACTGGATACATGAATCCCATCATGAGGGGTGGTGATCAGAAACATTACTCATAACCAAAATTACCTATTCCGACAATCCTAACTCCAGACTATCATGATTGTTCCCCAAATAACATGACCCAAAGAGAGTGAACCTCTTTTGCTAACATTTTGTCACGAACCGAATCTGATCGCCACAAAAACTGGCAACAAACCCGGCCTGTGACAAGGCCCAAAGGGCCTTCCTGATCCCTATAGGCTGGAACAAGTTCCTATATATCATAAAATGATAATTGGGAATGATTTACCCATGTTTATTAACATATAACAACAAATTAATCCATAAAACGTATCGGGATTTTTCAAACCAATCAATGTTTTACAAAAATTCAGAACTGAATTACATAGTATAAAACAACTCAATAGTACTATAAAAAAGGTAAAAAACCAAAAATGAATTGCCCAAGATCCTCAGCTTGGTAAGAGCCAACTTCCTCAAGCCATCTTCACAATACTGCATCATAAATGACCGGTGAAAACCCAAATTGTTGGACAAAAGTTGAACTGAAAACTGTGAAAACAAAAATAACCAAGTTTACATACACCCAAGGGTGTGTGTAGGGTGTGATCCAATTCCTATTAGTATACCTACACTAATAGATTCAATGTGATAAACATTCAAAGATGAAAAGAATTCAATTTTCAAAAACATGTAATATCTAGTCACAATTTCTAAAATATGCAACTAAAAATAACATTTTTCAAGTAAGCTAATTTAAAGAATAAACAATTTTAAAATAAATTAAAAAGACACTGAATTTTTCCATCCAAATATAACGTATGCCTATGGTATGTATAAAGGATCTACTAAGAACAATCAATAGGAAATAACCCCTAGGAACTAGCTAACTATAGGTTCCAGGTACCTCATATCTCAGTGAGAGTAACCACAAAAATATATATTTGTTCTCATGCATGAACCACTATTAGGGAACATACCCATAACATAGTGTTCCCCAATCATCATCATAATTTAGTTATATTTGTAAGAGTCAATCATTCTAAGTGTAACTAAGGCTAAACCCCACAGATTCACTAGCATACTAGTACACGTCCACCCACTTTGATACCTGGGTTTTCGTTTTGTTCTCAAATAAGGTCAAAAAGACATGAAATATAGTTTTCACATGAAAATATAACTTTCACATCACACATTAACCAAAAAACCCCATGTACATCACACAAGTCACAAATTACACTTTTCATTCAAATGAATTTTGAAATCGAACTCACACCAAAATAGCCCACAACACTTTTTCCATAACTTGCATAGTCTAAAAAATTGTTCAACAGTTTTATAAATTCCCTCAAAATATGGTAAACATCACATAACATACCACTCACATGTTTCATAAAACCCTTTTTATAAACAAAATCCATTTTTCAATTCACACTCACACAAGAATCCTGTATCACGTTCACGCCTCTTTCACATTTCAGTAAATCCATTAAGCATTTTTATAAAACATTTCCAAGAGGATACACATCAAATAATATACCTATTGACATTTAAAATAGTCATTGGAAAGTATAAACAATACAAAACAGTTTTCTAATATGGTTTCACCTCTTACATTAATCATTAAACCATTCAAAACATTCATAGAACAATTCTAAAGAGTGTACAAAATCTATTCACATAAAACCCATTTCAAAACCATATTTCATGGACAAAATCACACCAATAAAAATACAAAATAGAATTGGAAGCCCCAAAAACATTTATTAAACTACCCGCAAGTGTTATACAAACACCTCAAACAATACCACAAAAGATCCTCATGAAAAGCATGTGTTTTCAAAATCACTTTCAAGAAGTACAATAAGTTTATACACCTTAAACCCATTAAATAAAACCTTTTGAAACCTAATTTCAAAACAATACCCTACTAAATCACAATTTTCAGCCCAAAAAAGATTTAATAATCCAATTTCATTAGTTATAAAACACACCCAAATAATACCCAAATGGTTACACATGAAAAACAACCAATTTTATGCTAAAAGGAAACTATTAAAATAAATGCATAACCAAATACAACATAAACTATTTTTTAACTAAAAACAGCATACTAGGAACATGAATAATAAGTAACTCAAGAGAAATAACTCATCTTGGAATGATGACAAACAGAATCACCTGCCTTTTATGTCAAAACCCTCAAAACATGGTGCGAAACAACAACCACACCACCGCCGCACCTCATGGAAGATAAATCCAGAACTAGACCAAAATATTTTAACAAAAAGACACCAAATTAAACCCTAGGTTCTAACCTCAACTTCTGTACATGAGTAACTCTATGAAAGGGTGAATGAAACCCTATGGAAGGGGAGGAAATAAAGGAAAGAAACACATACTTGAAATATCTTGAATCAAACGAAAAAACTATACCAAAATTTGAATCTCCAAGAAACCAAACCGGATATGGAGGCTCTAACGTGGATGAGAAGGTCATGTGGGGATAGAAAATGTGGAAAATAGTTAAAAATTAGTGATTTATGAAAGATTCAACTTACCTTGTCAAATCTGGACGATTTGTGGAACCCTAAGCAGTTTTTCCCTACTCCACAAAGGAAATGGGGTCCAAAGTGGAAAATGAATAATGGGGGTGAGTATAACAACCCATACTTTACATACATTGTTAATACTTCAAAATTTAAGTACACTTATTACAACATATGACAAAACCACAAAGGACCGTATAGGTATAGTGTCTTTAGAAACTTGGAAACATAAACAACTGGTTCATAAATCATATACAATGTCTCCCATTTATTTCATCATATCTAGGGTCCCTTTTAGCATATTCTACTTAATATCCATATTCCTGACCTGGGGAAAAGAAAACATAAAAGGGTGAGCTCAAATGCTCAGCAAGGGAAAATAAAGGAAATAAAAATCATATCATATCTTTTTGAAAATCATAACCTGCAAAAGAGATCATAATATCTTAACATGGAATAAATCATAGAAGTGAAAATGAGATCCCCTTAATCATAACATAAAACTTGAAACTTTGTGGCATGCACCCATAATCATGGAAAATCATTTCTTATTAGTCATGACTCATTGCCAAGACTATCTTAGCGGACAAAGTCCATTTCTGAACCAAGTTCACTCCTTGTTTCCGTCCTGTATCACTGAACCGAAATAACCTTCCGTTCCAGCCATGTCTACCTCATGAGATATAAATCTTTACCCAATGAATTGGAGGGAGATATAGGTCCCACCCGTCTTATAATGAATTCTTTCTTATGTGTTCCACATAAATCATAAATCATACATCATCGCATAACACGTGTAACAAAAATGGTATTCTTGAAACATCATGACATCATAAAACAAATCATATAAGGTAAATGACTTCATAAAAATAATTCCCTCACAACATAATCAAATTCATGTAATAATAGGTATAAAAAGAGAACTCTTTATTATCTTAGATGGAAAATAATTTTGATAAAACACTTGAACTCCATTCTTGAGGAAAATATCCTTTCTTCTTCAAAAACAATTTTCTTTTCTTAACATGTCATACAATTATAAACTAAAAGAAGTTGATTAAAAATAAACTTGAAAACATGTAAATGAAGCTTCTTGGAAATAATGTTTTAAAAATCCATTCATGCCGTATAAGTTAAAAAAACATTCTTCGTACTTTTGTCGGAAAAGTCAAAAAGTACCTCGTACGAAAAACGACAAAAGATTCCTTTCATATACTTTACTAAAAACTCACCGAAGGGTAAAATTGGATTTAAACTATTGTAAGTGTATTGAAACAATATTACATATTGATGGAACATGGATGTGGATGATAAAATACACCCCAGTAAATGCCAAAGTAAAAACAATCTCGGATAAAAATGAGATTGTGATATTTTCCCTTACCTTAGGTCCGATTTGCTTTGTACGTGTTCGAAGCTCCTGTATAATGGTTTAAATAATGTTATTTACTTATTCCAGAATCATAAATATTGATATGATATCATATATGGTCATATTTTTAGCTTCTTGTTAGTAATATTTCATTGTTACTTGTTACTCGGGTCTTTATTGCCTTTTGTTCTTATGCGTGTATTACTGAATAAATTCTTATTCTTATTTTAAGGTTATAGATACCTTATATCCAGAATGGTATTAGTGTAACATATATCATATTTATTCATTTAGTTCATTTATATAATTACTATGTAATGATGATCATGTAGAATAATTCGCATCACATCGTGGAGACGGTATTCCGTACGTACGCACGAGTGATGATATCGTTCCTATGATCGTGGAATTGTATTGGAGTATATATATATTATTTCAGTATCAATATTACTTTATAATAATCATAAATAGTTACTCATTACACCATTATACCCATCCTTGTAAGGTGGTGGTGGAAAATAGATCACACCACGGCGTGGAGACGGTATTCCGTACGTACGCACGCGCGGTGATTTCATTTTTCCGTAGGATGGATAGAAGGTGAATTAGGGATGTTTAATATTTATAATAACATATCAGTATTTAAGTAATAATTATGTTATTACTTTATCATGAAACAACTAAAGAAGAAGAATTTGAAGAAGAAATAAATTGAAAAGATCGGTAATGGATATTATCTCTTCTTTGGAACGCCTCTTTGAATCCTCCACTTAGGGAACTAAGATTGGTCTTTGAAGAAGACAAGGAACTCTAGGATTATTCTAGGGAAGTGGAGAGGAGAACATGGCAGGGGTTGGCCGAGCTTGAGTGCTCAAATTGGTGTGAGGAGGAGGGGGAGGAGGTGCCCTTTTATAAGGGAGGAGAGGGGCACCTTAGGAATATCTCAAAATATTATTTTATATTAAAGTAAAAATCTGTTTATAATGGATCCAAAGGGTCTTATTTCAAAGCTAAAGTGGGGATGGGTCGAAATCCTATCAACCAATATTATTTAGACATGTTTAGGGTATTATTTTAAATTATCAATTAGATTTAACTCCAAGTTAAATAATTTAACTTTTACCATGTCTTTTTGTTTTCTTTCACTATATGGTTAATACACTTACAATAACATGCCAAACGAACCCCAAATTGTTTATTATTAATATATATATCCTTATCTAAGTCATTTGGCCGAACCTTAGATTTTTAGGAATTAAATAACAATTAATAATATAATATTTGTTTTAAAAACTATCTTGTGTCAATTTTGAAACTATTTGATATATGATTTTTGTGAAAGTCATAACATAATTATATGTTAGGACCAAGTTGATTAAATCAACACTAATATATCATAGTAACCTATAAAATTAGTTTAATTCATAAAAAGTCTCAAATTACATTTATTTTTGTGTTTTAACATCAATTATGTCAATATTTTATTAATAAGATAATTACTGCATCATCAGTGTGTCATAAATAAATTAAATTAGTTAATGCTTAAAAATTATAAATAAAATACCATTATGTAGTAAATCTTGTTATCTTTCTAATGAATATATATAGTCGAATTTATATTATGTATAACCCCATATTAAAAATGATTTACTTATTAAACTTTGACTTTAACTATTTTAACCCTTCTTTAAATAAATTAATAATAAATGTCCTAATCTAACCCAAGTGGGCCTAAATGGTCATATTTTATTCATAAGGTTGTTTTTGGTCGAATTAAACTTATCCAATAGAATTAGGACATGTGTTAGGGTAATAGTAATATCATATTTACCCCTATTTACTATTAACCACGGTAAAAAAAGTAAAAAGTTAATATTCACCAAAAAATTATTTTTATCTCATTGAACCACATTTTACTTACTGATATCAACCGTGTCTATCGGATTTTCGAAATTCCATTCACAGAAGAAGTAAAATTATGTTTTATGCAAAATTCAGTTTTTAACCTACCACTTAGTGGTTTCACTATTCATCAAAAATTGAAAGTTTTCAGAAAAATACCAAAATTTCACCCTAGACTAATTTCGGTATTCCGAATCCAAAAATTAAGTCCATTTTGAAAAATAAAATTAATAAAATTCCAAAAACTGGTTATTACTATTCATAAAGGCTAGTTTTAATAATATTTTAATAGCATGTCGTTGTTTAGTAAAACTCGGTATTGCGTACGACGCAATCTATCGAGGAAGGTCGCGATTGCGTGTAAAGTAAGCCAAGCTAGTATGTAGTGAAAGATTTCTTTGATGATATATAAAAACAAAATATTACTCATAATAATCTCGGGTGTTACATTCTACCCCCCTTAAAAAGAATTTCGCCCTCAAAATTCGTCACTTTGTAACAAACAGATGAGGATACTTCTCCCTCATCATATCCTCAATCTCCCATGTATTTTCTTCAAGTTGGTGGTTCCTCCATAAAACTTTCACCAATCGAGTGGTCTTGTTTCGTAGGACTTTTTCGCTATGATACAGAATCTCTATCGGTTGTTCTTCATATGAAAGATCTTGCTCCAGTGGTACAACTTTTGAGCTGAGTACATGTGAAGGATCAGGTATGTACTTTCTCAGGAGAGATACATGGAACACATCTTGAACTTGAGAGATTCGGTGGAAGCGCCAATCGGTAAGATACCTTTCCAACACGATCCAGTATTTCGAAAGGACTGATATATATAGGGCTCAACTTCCCCTTCTTTCTAAATCTCATAACCCTCTTCCAGGGAGATATTCATAAGAACACTTTGTCACCCACTTCAAACTCTAGGTCTTTTCTTCAGTTTTCGGCATAACTTTTCTGTCGACTCTGAGCTGCTCTTATGTGTTGTTGAATAGATCTGACCTTTTCTTCCATTTCATCAACGAGATCAGGTCCTAAAAGCTTTCTTTCCCCAACTTCATCCCAGCAAGTTGGAGTCCTGCATTTCTTTCCATAGAGAGCTTCATAAGGAGCCATCTGAATACTGGAGTGAAAGCTATTATTATAAGAAAATTCCACCAAAGGTAGGTGTTTATCCCAACCTCCTTTGGAATCCATAGAGCAAGCTCTCAACATATCTTCTAGGTTTTGAATTGTTCTCTCAGACTGACCGTCTTTCTGGGGATGATAAGCAGTGATGAAACTCAACTCTGTATCCAGAGTATGCTGAAGACTTCGCCAGAACTTCGAGGTAAATCTCGGATCCCGATCAGATATAATAGAAAGTGGTACTCCATGCAATCTTACCACTTCCTTTACATATATCCTGGCAAGCTGATCTAGAGAGAAATCCTCTCTAATAGCAATGAAGTGTGCAGACTTTGTAAGACGATCAACTATGACCCAGATAGCATTATTGCCTTTGGATGTTTTAGGAAGTCCTGTGACAAAGTCCATAGTGATGTTTTCCCATTTCCATTCGGGTATGGGTAATGGTTGTAACATCCCCTTAGACTTTTGTCTCTCATATTTAACTTGTTGAAAAACCAAGCATTGAGAGACATATTCAGCAACATCTCTTCTCATGACATCCCACCAGAAGTACTCCTTCAGGTCCCTATACATCTTCGTGCTTCCAGGATGAATAGAGAATGAAGAACTATGAGCCTCATCCAGCAACTCCTTCTTTAATTCGGGTATGGGAGTAACACAAACCCGATTCCTAAACTTTATTATCCCATCACAATCAAGGTTGAATTCAGTAACATTTCTCACCTTCTTTTGTAACTCTACATCTTCTTTCTGTGCCTCTTTAATCTTCACATGTATAGATGGTTGAAAATTCATTTGAGAAAGATAAGATTTTCCCCTTCCATTATAATTCCAAGATCCAACCATTGTAAATCCATAAATATTGGATCTTTTGTGATCATCATCATGGATAAACTAGCATGTTCTTGTCGACTTAATGCATCTGCCACATTGTTTGCTTTCCCAGGGTGGTAATGGATTGAGCAGTCGTAATCCTTAATCAGCTCCAACCATCTTCTTTGATGCATATTCAACTCCTTTTGTGTGAAAATATACTTTAAACTTTTATGATCTGTATAAATATCACACCTTTCACCATAAAGGTAATGCATCCAAATCTTTAATGCAAAGATTACCGCAGCCAACTCCAAATCATGTGTTGGGTAATTTTGCTCATGGATTTTCAACTGTCGTGAGGCATAATCTATCACCATATCATTTTGCATAAGAACACACCCCAATCCTTTCTTGGATGCATCACTGTAGATCACAAACCGTTCTCCACTACAAGGTAGTGTGAGCACAGGTGCACTGGATAAGCTTCTTTTCAACTCCTTGAAATTCTCTTCACATTCCTCTGTCTAAACAAACTTAACTCCATTCCGAGTCAACTTGGTGAGTGGATTAGATAATCGTGAAAAATATTTTACAAAACGTCGATAATATCCAGCCAAACCAAGAAAACATCGGATCTCAGTTACTGTTGTTGGTCTTGACCATCTTTTGATAACCTCTGTTTTTGCTGGATCCACAGATATCCCCTCTTTTGAGATTATGTGACCAAAAATGAAACTTTTTGAAGCCAAAATTCACACTTGGTAAATTTGGCATAAAGCTTCTCCTTTCTCAGGGTCTTCCATATAATTCTCAAGTGATCTTCATGCTCTTCCTTTCTCTTCGAATAGACAAGAATATCGTCTATGAAGACTACCACAAATTGATCAAGATAGTATCTAAAGACTCTATTCATTAGATCCATGAAGATAGCAGGGGCATTAGTAAGACCAAATGGCATCACTATAAATTCATAGTGTCCATACCTTGTACGGAAATCCATCTTTCGTATATCCTCCCTTTTGACCCTTAATTGATGATACCCTGAACGAAGATCAATCTTGGAAAAGTATTGAGCTCCGCGTTGTTGGTCAAATAAGTCATCAATGTGTGGGAGATGATATTTGTCCTTGATAGTGATCTTGTTAAGTTATCGATAATCAATGCAGAGTCTCATTGATCCATCTTTCTTCTTAACAAATAGAACAGCTGCTCCCCAAGGTGATGCACTAGGGCGTATGAATCCCTTATCAAGTTTCTATTGGAGTTGCTTCTTCAATTCCTGCAACTCAATTGGGGCCATTCTATAAGGTGTCTTTGAAATAGGAAAAGCACCCGGTACGAGTTCTATTGAAAACTCAACTTCACGATTTGGTGGAAGACCTGGTAATTCCTCCGGAAAGACATCATCAAACTCCCGTACGATGGGAATATTCTTAATCGTGAGTTTCTCACCAACCATTTGAGATAAATAACCTTCATTTAGTGTAATCAAGACCCATAAGATGGAAGGAATTTCCACTGGAAGGTTATATTCATCCTTTCATCGATAGACGATCGTAGATTGATCTGGAATATGAAATGTGACTTCCCTTATTTGGCAATTGATATGAGCTCCATGTAGAGAAATCCAATCCTTGCCAAGAATCACATCAAATTACACTATAGGAAGGATCACAAGATTTGCAGGAAGCACTTTCCCACAAACTTCAATCGGTGAAGAATTATAAACTTTTGATGCGACTGTTGTGCCATTAGGTGTTGTCACAGCTAACTCAACATCTAATTGTTGAGGTAATATGGTGATACCCTTAGAAAATTCTTTATAAATAAAAGAGTGGGTGGATTCAGAATCAAATAAAACATTTTCTACTTTAGAGTGGATGGTAAGTGTACCTTTCACCACTTCGTTATCGTACTCCACATCACTGATAGAAATTGCATGTGACTTTCCTTTGTCTTTAGCCTTAAGATTTTGTTGACGTCGACCATCATCATCAACCCTTGGATTTGGGCATTGATTGGCATAATGCCCCATCTCCATGCACTTGAAACATTGAAGTGTAGTAGGATCATTCTGTGTATCCCTTCCTTTGTTTGCATCATTAGACATATTCTTCCCATTATCGCGGCATTCAAATGCCCGATGACCTTCCTTTCCACATTTGAAACATTTACTTGTCCCTTTAAGACAACTCCCTCCATATTTCTTTCCACACTTTGAGCATAAGGGAAATCTCATCTTCTTTTCAGTGTGCTCTTTAGATTTTCCTTTGAATTCCATCTTCCTCTTCTTATCAAACCCATGTGACTGATGGGTTACTCCAATCTCCGTCACGACTTTGAGAGCACATCGAATGATTTCCTCGTAGCTATTGAAGTCCCTTATGGCTAACGCCCTTCGAAGACTTGGTTTTAAGCCACTAAAGAATCGATCGATCTTACTCTCAGGTTGGATAATAATTCCAGAAGCGTACCTTGCACGTCTTGTAAAATTTGCTTCATAGGTACCAACAGATTCATCATCCCTTTGCTTCAGTTCAAGAAACTCTTTCTCCATCATTGTTCGGAGAATACGAGGGAAGTACTTATTGAAAAATAAGTTCTTGAACTCATCCCATTCCATAGACTCAATTTCATCCCTTTGCCTAGTATTCTTAATAAGATTCCACCATTGATCAGCATCTCCTTCCAAATGATACACTGCTAGGATGACTTTATCATGTTCAGAACATTGAAGAACTGAAAATATCTTTTCAGTAGTACTAATCCATTGTTCAGCAACTAATGGATCAGTAGACCCACTGAAAGAAGGTGGACGCTGCCTCATGAAGGATTCAATAGAATGTTGTTCCTTCCTTTGTTCGTTTGGAAGTCCTGCATGATTCATAGCTTGAGAAAGTTGTGTGAGCATGGCTACAAGATTTTGCATTCCAGCTCCCATATCGTTTGGTTGCTCAGGAGGACAATCATTGCATTGCCCATCGCATTCTGCATTAACACGGTTCCTTCGGGTTCCAGCCATTGACTAAAAACAAGAAGAATAGTGTGAGAAACACTAATAATAATAGTAAAACCACATAATCAAGGATTAAATTTCACACTTAAGGTCTTATCCTAGGGTATTCATGGCCAATTCTAAAACACTAAGATTGTGTTCTATGCTTAGACTTATCCTTAGGGTTCTTACTAAGGCTTTCACATCCTAGTTTCCAAAGGTTGACTATAACTTTCCTCTGATACCAACTATAACGACCCATACTTTACATACATTGTTAATACTTCAAAATTGAAGCACACTTATTACAACATATGACAAAACCACAAAGGACCGTATATGTATAGTGTCTTTAGAAACTGGGAAACATAAACGACTGGTTCATAAATCTTCAACAGTGTCTCCCATTTATTTCATCATATCTTGGGTCCCTTTTAGCATATTCTACTTAATATCCATCTTCCTGACCTGGGGAAAAGAAAACATAAAAGGGTGAGCTCAAATGCTCAGCAAGGGCAAATAAAGGAAATAAAAATCATATCATATTTTTTTGAAAATCATAACCTGCAAAAGAGATCATAATATCTTAACATGGAATAAATCATAGAAGTGAAAATGAGATCCCCATAATCATAACATAAAACTTGAAACTTTGTGGCATGCACACATAATCATGAAAAATCATTTCTTGTTAGTCATGACTCATTGTCAAGACTATCTTTGTAGACAAAGTCCATTTCTGAACCGAGTTCACTCCTCGTTTCAGTCCTGTATCACTGAACCGAAATAACCTTCCGTTCCAGCCATGTCTATCTCATGAGATATAAATCATTACCCAATGCATTAGAGGGAGATATAGGTCCCACCCGTCTTATAATTAATCCTTTCTTATGTGTGCCACATAAATCATAAATCATACATCATCGCATAACACGTGTAACAAAAATGGGATTCTTGAAACATCATGACATCATAAAACAAATCATATAAGGTAAATGACTTCATAAAAATAATTCCCTCACAACATAATCAAATTCATGTAATAATAGGGATAAAAACAGAACCCTTTATTATCTTAGATGGAAAATAATTTTGATAAAACACTTGAACTCCATTCTTGAGGAAAATATCCTTTCTTCTTCAAAAACACTTTTCTTTTCTTAACATGTCAAACAGTTATAAACTAAAAGAAGTTGATTAAAAATAAACTTGAAAACTTATAAAGGATTTTTCTTGGAAATAATGTTTTAAAAATCCATTCATGCCGTATAAGTTAAAAAAACATTCTTCGTACTTTTTTTGGAAAAGTCAAAAAGTACCTCGTACGAAAAACGACAAAAGATTCCTTTCATATTCTTTACTAAAAACTCACCGAAGGGTAAAATTGGATTTAAACTATTTTAAGTGGATGTAAACAATATTACATATTGATGGAACATGGATGTGGATGATAAAATACACCCCGGTAAATGCCAAAGTAAAAAATAATCTCGGATAAAAATGAGATTGTGATATTTTCCCTTACCTTAGGTCCGATTTGCTTTGTACATGTCCGAAGCTCCTGTATAATGGTTTAAATAATGTTATTGACTTATTCCATATCATACATATTGATATGATATCATATATGTTCATATTCTTAGTTTCTTGTTAGTAATATTTTATTGTTACTTGTTACTCGGGTCTTTATTGCCTTTTGTTCTTATGTGTGTTTTTTCGAATAAATTCATATTCTTCTTTTAAGGTTATAGATACCTTATATTTAGAATGGTATTAGTGTAACATATATCATATTTATTCATTAATTTCATTTATATAATTACTATGTAATGATGATCATGTAGAACGATTCGCATCACTTCGTGGAGACGGTATTCCGTACGTACGCACGAGTGATGATATCGTTCCTATGATCGTGGAATTGTATCGGAGTATATATATATATTATTTCAGTATCAATATTACTTTATAATAATCATAAATAGTTACTCATTACACCATTATACCCATCCTTGTAAGGTGGTGGTGGAAAATAGATCACACCACGGCGTGGAGACGGTATTCCGTACGTACGCACGCGCGGTGATTTCATTTTTCAGTAGGATGGATAGAAGGTGAATTAGTGTTGTTTCATATTTATAATAACATATCAGTATGTAAGTCTTACTGATGTTATTACTTTATCATGAAACAACTAAAGAAGAAGAAGTTGAATAATAAAGAAATTGAAATGATCGGTAATGGATATTACCTCTTCTTTGGAACGCCTCATTTAATCCTCCACTTAGGGAACTAAGATTGGTCTTTGAAGAAGAAAAGGACCTCTAGGATTATTATAGGAAAGTGGAGAGGAGAAAATGGCAGTGGTTGTCCGAGCTTGAGTGCTCAAATTGGTTTGAGGAGGAGGGGGAGGAGGTGCCCTTTTATAAGGGAGGAGAGGGGCACCTTAGGAATATCTCAAAATATTATTTTATATTAAAGTCAAAATCGGTTTATAATGGTTCAAAAGGGTCTTATTTCAAAGATAAAGTGGGTATGGGTCGAAATCCTATCAACCAATAGGATTTAGACAAGTTTATGGTATTATTTTAAATTATCAATTACATTTAACTCCAAGTTAAATAATTTAACTTTTACCATGTATTTTTGTTTTCTTTCACTATATGGTTAATAAACTTACAATAAAATGCCAAAAGAACCCCAAATTGTTTATTATTAATATATATATCCTTATCTAAGTCATCTGGCCGAACCTTAGATTTTTAGGAATAAAATAACAATTAATAATATAATATTTGTTTTAAAAACTATCTTTTGTCAATTTTGACACTATTTGATATATGATATTTGTGAAAGTCATTACAGAATTATATGTTCGAAAAAAGTTGATTAAATCAACACTAATATATCATAGTGACCTAGAAAATTGGTGGAATTCATAAAAAGTCTCAAATTACATTTATTTTGGTGTGTTAACATCAATTATGTCAATATTTTATTAATAAGATAATTACTGCATCATCAGTGTGTCATAAATAAATTAAATTATTTAATGTCTAAAAATTATAAATAAAATATCATTATGTAGGAACTCGTTTTATCTTTCCAATGAATAATTATAGTCGAATTTATCTTATGTATAACCCCATATTAAAAATGATTTACTTATTAAACTTTGATTTTAACTATTTTAACCCTTCTTTAAATAAATTAATAATAAATGTCCTAATCTAACCCAAGTGGGCCTAAATGGTCATATTTTATTCATAAGGTTGTTTTTGGTCGAATTACACTTATCCAATTGAATTAGTACATGTGTTAGGGTAATAGTAATATCATATTTACCCCTATTTACTATTAACCGCGGTAAAAAAAGTAAAAAGTTACTATTCACCAAAAAATTATTTTTATCTCATTGAACCACATTTTACTTACTGATATCAACCGTGTCTGTCGTATTTTTGAAATTCCATTCATAGAAGCGGTAAAATTAAGTTTTATGCAAAATTCAGTTTTTAACCTACCACTTAGAGATTTCACTATTAATCAAAAATTGAAAGTTTTCAGAAAAATACCAAAATTTCACCCTAGGCTAATTTCTGTATTCCGAATCCAAAAATGAAGTCCATTTTGAAAAATAAAATTTATAAAATTCCAAAAAGTGGTTATTACTATTCATAATGGCTAGTTTTAATAATATTTTAATAGCATATCGTTGTTTAGTGAAACTCGGTATTGCGTACGACGCAAGCTATCGAGGAAGGTCGCGATTGCGTGTAAAGTAAGCCAAGCTAGTATGTAGTGAAAGATTCCTTTGATGATATATAAAAACAAAATATTACTCATAAAAATCTCGGGTGTTACAGTGAGACTCAATAGTTTTTCTTCCGGTGGGAGGTTCAATCACGTAAATAAAGTAAAAAATGAGTATGTTATTAAAGATTTAAAAAAACAATTTAAAACTGGAAATTGCTCACAGGTTGGCCCGATTCAAAATTAATTCACTCAAACCCAAAATGATAATGTGTTCAAAAAGGGTCCAAATGGACATAGTGATTTGCATAGGTCATATGAGGAAATGTGAGAAGTGGAATGGATGAAAAATGTTAACAAATGGAGTTATAAAAGAAATAATATTTATTTTTAAATCTATTATTGGGCTCACGGTTTGGCCCAAATTTTGAAAACCCTCCATTTCCACCAAAATGAATGGAAAACCCCCAAAACAAAGAAAGAAAAGAAATTAATTGAAAAATACATTTAAAAGATGTCATGGATGTGACAGAATATTTTTACACAACTTCCAAAGATGAAAATAACATATCGAATTAAATTCATGCTCATCCTAGACAAATAAGTATGATTAAAATTTTGAAGCCTGATGTTGTGATGGATCTAACCAAGAAAAAGTGAGAGAAGGATGAATTATATTAAACCTATATAAAAGGGAAAATGTATGGATGATCTCATAATAGAGTGGACATTCTATCTTCAAGACCACTTAAACTCATTCATATTGACTTATGTGGTCTGATGAAAAAAATTATACCATAGTTTTTTTATATTTAATTACACTTATTAATTTTTATACATGAATGATTAAAGTGATTTTTATCAAAAAAAATTATGTGTCACTCAAAATGTTCAAAATTTTATGATGAAATATGAGAAGGATTTTAGCCTTTATATTTTGAAATAGATCTCAAAAATTGTTATGGAGTTCTCATGTGATTCTTTTGAAATCTATATTTCCAATCACATAGTAATGATTCAGTATAATGCACAATATACTCCACAAAAAATTTGCGTTTTTAAGGAAATATCACAAGAATATTTGATAAGTTAAGGACAATGTAAGATGAAAAAATCAACTCAAAGAATTATTAGATATAATATATACATAATTTGATACATAGATAGAATAGATTTCAAATGAGACCACAAACACAAAATTCACCATTTTAAATGTGGTAAAAGATAAATAGAACATTTAAATAATTTGGAGTTTTTTGATTTCATTTAATTAAAAAAATAAATAAAAAAAATCTTGGTGAATTTGAAGATAACTACATGGAATGAATTCCCATCATATGCCTACAAAATAGTAGTGTCTACAGATATTGGAATAAATGGATGCACATGATTTTTTATTTTAGTGATTTCAATATAATTGAAATAAAGAATAAATCTGATATGATGATTGATTTAGATTTATAATACTCAAAAGAAAATTTCATACATTTGTTAAAACAAATTAATGATGGTGTTATTGAGAATAAAATAATCACTATTGATATTGATTATGAACAATTTATTAAAGAATATGAATCTAATGGAAATGACAGAAATGTTACAATAAATTCAATAAAAATGTATAAATTGAAAATATTATTTGAAATCCATAGTCTCTAGTGAAAAATAAAAGATTATTGAGATTATAGGATAACAAAAACATATTTCCCAAATTGAACCACACAGAGTGGAAGAATTGGTTGATCATGGGGACTAGATATAGTCTATGAATTATTAACTTGATTACATTGATAGGTTGTAACACCTGAGATTTTTATGAGAAATATTTTGTTTTTATGTTATATACATCATCAAAATATTATTTCACTACACACAACACTATCTTGGATTACTTTACACACAATCCTGACCTTTCTCGATAGCTTGCGTCGTATGCAATATCGAGTTTCACTAAACCACGATATACCATTAAAATATTATTAAAACTAGCCGTTATAAATAGTAATACCAACTTTTTGAATTTTTTTAAATTTTAACTTTCAAAATTAGATTTATTTTTGGATTCGGAATATCGAAATTATCCTAGGGTGAAATTTTTCTATTTTTCTGAAAACTATCAATTTTTGATGAATTGTGAAAACATTGGGTTACTATTTAAAAACCGAAATTTTATTTAAATAATTATTTATTTTATTTAAATTTATTTTTGGTAAAAATTGATACATAATACCAATATAAGTTCAATTTAATTCATTGGAGTCGTTTTATAATATTTATATATATATATATATAGTGTTTTGAACTTTTCACCATATTTTACCCACCTCCTAGTAGAATTTGCAAATTCACATAAAACATAATTTTAACACTTCATTCAGTGTAATTTATAAAATCCAAGAGACACGGTTAATATCAAGGACTAAAATTTTGTTCAATGAGATGAAAATAATTTTTGATGAATAGTAGCTTTTTACTTATTTTACCACCGTTAAAAGTAAATACGTAATTAAAGGTAGAAATGACATTATTATTACCCTATCACATGTCCTGATTCAATTGGATTAGTTTAATTCAACTAGAAACAACCTTATGAATAAGATATGACCATTTAGGCCCACTTGGATAGGATTAGTACATTTAATATTATTTTATTTAAAGAATAGTTAAAATAGTTAAAATCAATGTTTAATAACTAAATATTTTTTAATATAGTGTTATAAATAAGATAAATTCGACTATAAATATTAATTATAAGGATAAAAATATTTCCTACATAATGGTATTTTATTTATAATTTTTAGACAATAAATAATTTAATTTATTTATGACATAATGACGACGCAATAAGTATCTTATTAATGAAATATTGACATAATTGACGTTATAAATATCCAAATAAATGTAATTTGAGACTTTTTATAAATTACACAAATTTTATAGGTTAATATGACATGTTATTATTACTTTAATTAATGTTTTTTGAACTAATCAGTCTGTTATGGTTTTCAAAAAAAATCAATTACCAAATAGTGTCAAAATAGACCTAAAATAGTTTTTAAAATAAATATTATATTATTAATTGTTATTTTATTATTAAAAATATAAGGCTCGGCCAAATAAAATAGATAAGGTTATATATTTTAATAATAAAAAACATGGGGTTCTTTTATCTTGTTATAGTATGTTTATTAACCTTATAGTGTAAGAAAACAAGAAGACACGGTAAAAGTAAATTATTTAACATAAAGTTAAATCTAAATAATAAGGTTAAAAAAGAAACCTAAACTATTCTAAAATCTATTGAATGGGATTATTTCTACCCATACCCACATTATCTTTGAAATAAATCAATGTTTTGTAATTAAAAAACGAATATGACTCTGTAATAAAATAATATTTTTTGTTTTTCCAAAGGTACCCCTCTCCTCCCTTATAAAAGGGCACCTCCTCCCTCTCCCCCTCACACCACTTTGAGCCATCAAGCTCGGCTAACCCCTTCCAATTTCTCTTCTTCACTTCTATATAAACATCCTAGAGGTTATGGTCTTCTTCAAAGACCATCTTTAGTGCTCAAAGAGGAGGTTAAGAAGAGGCGCTTCAAAAAGAGGTAATGTATGTTACCGATTCTTTCAACTTTATTTCATCTTATAATTATTATTCATTAGTTTTCTCATTATTAAGTAATAACATCAGTATCACTCATATAATGATATGTTATTATAAGTACTAAACAACCCTATTTCACCATCTATCCATCCTACAGAAAACAAAATCACCGTGCGTGCGTACGTATGGAATACCGTCTCCACGCCGGGGTGTAATCTATTTTCCACCACCACCTTACTTGGATGGGTATAATGGTGTAAATAATAACTATATATGAATATTGTAAATTTATTTTTATTCTGAAATAGTATACATACACTCCAATACAATTCCACGATCATGGAAATGATATCATCGCTCGTGCGTACGTACAGAATACCGTCTAGACGATGTGATGCGACTCGTTCTACATGATATTCATTGAATAATGATTATATAAATGAATTTAATGAATAAATATGATATATATTAATCTAATAACATTCTATAAATGAGGTATCTATAACCTAAAAAGAAGAATAATAATTTATTCCACAAAACACACATAAGAACAAAAAGTAATAAACACCCGAATAACAAGTAGAAATGAAATATTACTAATAAGAAGCTAAGAATATGACCATATATGATATCATAACAATAATTATGATTCTGTAATAATTCAATGATGTTATTTAAATCATTTTACAAAAGTTTTGGAAACTTACGAAGCAAATCGGACCTCAGGTAAAAGAAAATCTCGCAATCTCATTTTAATCCGAGATTGGTTATAGTTCCGAATTTACTGGGAAATATTTATCATCTACATCCATGTTAACTAAATATGTAATATTATTTCTATCCTCCTATAATTTTTTAAATCCAATTTTACCCTTCGATGTGTTTTTATTAAAACATATGAAATGAATCTTTAGTCGTTTTTCGTACGAGGTACTTTTTGACTTTTCCATCCAAAGTACGAGAAGAATGTTTTTTTAACTTATAGGGAATGAATGGATTTTTAGACCATTATTTCAAAGAATCTTCCTTTAAAAGTTTTAAATTTTATTTTTAATCAACTTCTTTATGTTTAAAATTGTATGACATGTTAAGAAAGGAATGTGTTTTTGAAGTAGAAAGGATATTTTCCTCAAGAATGGAGTTCAAGTGTTTTACCAAAATTATTTTACATATAAGATAATATAAGGTTATCTTTCTATCCCTATTTTTTCATTGATTTGATTATGTTATGATGGAATTATTTTTATGAATTCCTTTTATCTTATATGATTTATGTTATGATGGCATGATGTATAAGAATCCCATTTTTATTACATGGGTTATGCTATGATGTATGATTTATGATTTTGAGGAACACATAAGAATGGTTTCATTATGAGATGGGTGGGACCTATATATCCCTCCAATTAATTGGGTAAATATTTATATCTCATGAGATAGGCATGGCTGGAATGGAAGGCTAATCTGGTTCAGTGAAACAGGACTGAAACGAGGAGTGAAATCGGTTTAGAAATGTACTTTGTCCGCTAAGATAGTCTTTGAACTGAGTCTTGACTACTAAGAAATGATTCTCTATGATTTTTTGTGTATTCCACAAAAGTTTCATATTTTACGTTATGATTATTGGGATTACATTTCACTACTATGATTTATCCCATTTTATGATGTTATGATTTCTTTTACAGGTTAAGATTTCCAAAATGTTATGTTCTTATGAATATTATGTGACTGATATTTCTTTTTTTACCCTTACTGAGCATTTTAGACCACCCTTTTTGTATTTTTTCTTTCCCCAGGTCAGGAAGAAGGTTATTAAGTATGATATTCCAAAAAGGGACTCCAGATGTTATGAAATAAATGGGAGACAATGTAGATGCTTTATGAAACAGTTGTTTATGTTTCCCAGTTTCTAAAGACACTATACCTATACGGTCCTTTCATGGTTTTGTTATATGTTGTAATAAGTGTGCTTCAATTTTGAAGTAATAACAATGTATGTAAAGTATGTGTCATTATAGTTTGTATCAAAGGAAAGGTATAGTCAACCTTTGGAATCTAGGAGGTGAAATCCTTAGAAAGAACCCTAAGGATAAGTATAAGCATTTAACGCAATCTTAGTGTTTTAAAACTTCCATGAATAAAATATAATAAGACCATAAGTGTGAAATTTTATTCTTCATTATGTGGTTTTCCTATTATAATTAGTGTTGATCACACTGTTCTTCATGGTTTTAGTCAATGGCTGGAACCCGAAGAAACTCTGTTAATGCTGAATGTGACGGGAAATGCAATGATTGTCCCCCTGAGCAACCAAACATTATGGGAGCTGGAATGAAAAATCTTGTAGCCATGCTCAGACAAATTTCTCAAGCTATGAATCATGCAGGACATCCAAACGAGCAAAGGAAGGAGCAACATTCTATTGAATCATTCATGAGGTAGTGTCCACCCTCGTTCAGCAGGTCTACTGATCCATTAGTTGTTGAAAAATGGATCAGTACTACTGAAAAGATATTTTCAGTTCTTCAATGTTCTGAACAAGATAAATTCATCATAGCAGTATATCATTTTGAAGGTGAAACTGATAAATGGTGGAATCGTATCAAGAATACGAGGCAAAGAGATGAAATTGAGTCTATGGAATGGGATGAGTTTAAGAACTTATTTTTCAATAAGTACTTCCCTCATATTCTTCGAAAAAAGATAGAGAAGGAGTTTCTTGAATTGAAGCAAAAGGATGATGAATTTTTTGGTACCTACAAATAAAATTTTACAAGACTTGAAAGGTACATTTTTGGGATTATTTTTCAACCTAAGATTAAGATCGATCAATTATTTAGTGGCTTAAAACCATGTCTTCGAAGGGAGTTAGACAAAAGGGACTTCAATAGCTATGAGGAAATCGTTCGATGATCTCTCAAAGTTGAGATGGAGATTGGAATGACCCATTAGTCATATGGGTTTGATAAGAAGAAGAAAATGGAATTAAAAGGAAAATATAAAGAGCACACTGAAAAAAAGATGAGTATTCTCTTATGCTCAATGTGTGGAAAGAAACATGGAGGTAGTTGTCTTAATGGGATAATTAAATGTTTCAAATGTGGAATGGAAGGTCATCGGGCAATTGAATGTCGCAATGATGGGAAGAAGATTTCTAGAGATGTGAACAAAGAAAAGGCTACATAGAGTGCACCTCCTGCACTTCATTGTTACAATTGCAAGGAAATGGGGAATTATGCCAATAAATGACCTAATCTAAGGGTTGTTGATGATGATCAACATCGACAAACTCTTAAGTCTAAAGACAAAGGAAAGTCACATGCAATTTCTATCAGCGATGTGGAGTATGAGAACGAAGTGGTGAAAGGTACACTTACCATCCACTCTAAATTAGAAAATGTTTTATTTGATTTTGGATCCACCCACTCATTTAATTCTGAAGAATTTTCTAGTGGTATATCCATATTACCTCAACAATTAGATGTTGAGTTAGCTGTGACAACCCCTAATGGCACAACAGTCGCATCAAAAGTTTATAATTCTTCTCCGATTGAAGTTTGTGAGAAAGTGCTTCCTGCAAATCTTGTGATCCTTCGTATAGTGAAATTTGATGTGATTCTTCGCATGGATTGTCTTTCTTTATATGGAGCTCATATCAATTTCTAACAAAGGGAAGTCACATTTCATATTCCAGATCATTCTATGATCCTTTATCGATGCAAGGATGAACATTACCTTCTAGTGGAAATTTCATCAATTTTATGGGTCTTGATTCTACTAAATGAAGCTTAGTTATCTCAAATGGTAGGTGATAAACACACAATTAAGAATATTCCCATTGTACTAGAGTTTGATGTTGTCTTTACGGAGGAATTTACAGGTCTTCCACCAAATCTTCAAGTTGTGTTTTCAATAAAACTCATACTAGGTGCTATGCCCATTTCAAAGACACCTTATAGAATGGCCCAAATTGAGTTGCAGGAATTGAAGAAGCAACTCCAAGAGAATCTTGATAAGGGATTCATACGCCCTAGTGTGTCACCATGGGGAGCACCTGTTCTGTTTATTATGAAGAGAGATGGATCAATGAGACTTTGCGTTGATTATCGAGAACATAACAAGATCACTATCAAGAACAAGTATCCTCCCCCACACATTGATGACTTATTTGACCAACTACACAGAGCTCAATACATTTCCAATAATGATCATAATTCATGGGATCATTAATTAAGGGTCAAAAGGGAGGATAAACCAAAAATTGATTTTCGTACAAACTATGGACACTATGAATTTATAGTGACGCCATTTGTTCTTAATAATACCCATTCTATAATCATGGATATGATGAATAGTGTCTTTAGAGACTATTTTGATCAGTTTGTGGTAGTCTTTATAGATGATATTCTTGCCTATTCAAAGAGCATGGAAGAACATGAAGATCACATGAAAATTGTATTAGAGACCATGAGAAAGGAGAAGCATTATGACAAATTTGCCTTCTGTGAATTTTGGCTTCAAAAAGTTGTATTTTTGGGTCACATAATCGCAAAAGAGGGGATATCTGTGGATCCAGCAAAGGTAGAGGTTATCAAAATATGGATGAGACCAACAACAGTAACTGAGATCTGAAGTTTTCTTGGTTTGGCTGGATATTATCGATGTTTTTTGAATGATTTTTCATGATTATCTAATCCACTCACCAGGTTGACTCGAAACGGAGTTATGTTCATGTGGATGGAAGAATGTGAAGAGAATTTCAATGATATTAAGAGAAGGTTATCCATTGCACCTGTACTCACACTTCCATGTAGTGGAGAAAGTTTTGTCATCTATAGTGATGCATCTAAGAAGGGGTCGGGGTTTGTTCTTATGAAAAATGATATGGTGATAGCTTATGCCTCACAGAAGTTGAAAATACATGAGCAAAATTACCCAACTCATGATATAGAGTTAGCTGCGGTAATCATTGCATCAAATCTTTAGAGGCATTATATTTATGGAAAAAGGTGTGATATTTATACTGATCATAAAAGTTTAAAGTATATTTTCACACAAAATGAGCGGAATATGCGCCAAAGAAGATGGTTAGAGTCTATTAAGGATTACAGCTACTCAATTCATTATCACCCTGGGAATGAAAACAAGGTGGAAGGTGCATTAAGTCGACAAGATCATGCTAGCTTATCCAGGATGAGGATCGCAAAAGATCCAATATTTATGGATTTACAAAGGGTCGATCTCAGAATTATAATGGAAGGGGAAAAATCTTATCTTTCTCAAATGAATGTTCATCCATCTATACATGTGAAGATTAAAGAGGCGCATAAAGAAGATGTAGAGTTACAAAAGAAGGTGAGAAATGTTCCGGAATTCAACCTTTGTTGTGATGGGATAATAATATTCAGAAATCAGGTTTGTGTTCCTCCCATCCCAGAATTAATGAAGGAGCTGCTAGATGAGGCTCATAGTTCTTCATTCATTATTCATCCTAGAAGAACAATGATATATAGGGACCTGAAAGAGTACATCTGGTGGGATGGCATGAAAAGAGATGTTGCTGAATATGTCTCTCGATGCTTGGTTTGCCAACAAGTTTAAGGTAAAAGACAGAAGTCTAAGGGGATGTTACAACCATTACCCATACCTTAATGGAAATGGGAAAAAATCACTATGAAATTTTTCATTGGACTTCCTAAAACATCGAAAGGAAATAATGATATCTGGGTCATAGTTGATCATCTTACAAATTCTACACACTTGATTTCTATTATATAGGATTTCTCTCTAGATCAGCTTGCCCGGATATATGTGAATGAAGTGATAAGATTGCATGGAGTACCACTTTCCATTATATCAGATTAGGATCTGAGGTTTACCTCAATGTTTTGGAGAAGTATTTAGCATACTCTGGATACAGAGTTGAGTTTCAGCACTGCTTATCATCCTTAGACAGACCGTCAGTTTGAGAGTAAAATTCAAGATCTAGAAGATATGTTAAGATCTTGCTCTATGGATTTCAAAGGTGTTTGGGACCAACACATACCTTTGGTGGAATTTTCTTATAATAATATCTTTCACTCCAGTATTCAGATGGCTCCTTATGAAGCTCTCTATGGAAGGAAATACAGGACTCCAACTTGCTGGGATGAAGTTGGGGAAAGAAAACTATTAGGACCTGATCTTATTGATGAGATGGCAGAAAAGGTCAGATCTATTTAACAACACATTAGAGTATCTCAGAGTCGACAAAAAAGTTATGCCGACAACTGAAGAAAATACCTAGAGTTTGATGTGGGGGATAAGGAGTTCTTATAAATATCTCCTTGGAAGAGTAGTGAGATTTGGAAAGAAGGGAAAGCTGAGCCTTAAGTATATCGGTCCTTTCAAAATACTGGATCGTGTTGGGAAGGTATCTTACCAATTGGATCCTACACCAAATCTCTCTCAATTTCATGATGTGTCCCACGTATCGCCCTTAAGAATGTACATACCCGATCTTTCACTTGTACTAAGGTCAGAAGTTGTACCACTGGAAAATGATCTATCATATGAAGAACAACTGATGGTGATTCTGGATCATAGCGAAAAAGTCCTACAGAACAAGACCACTGGCTTGGTGAATGTTTTCTTGAGGAACCACCAATTAGAAGAAGCTACATGGGAGCTTGAGGATATGATGAGGAAAATGCATCCTCATCAATTTGTTACAAAGTGATGAATTTCGAGGGTGAAATTAATTTTAAGGGGTGTAGAATGTAACACCCGATATTTTTATGAGAAATGTTTTTTTTATTTTATATACATCATCAAAGTATCCTTTCACTACACACAACATTATCTTGGCTATCTTTACACGCAGTCGCGACCTTTCTCGATAGCTTGCGTCGTACGCAATTCCGAGTTTCACTAAACAACGATATGCTATTAAAATATTCTTAAAAATAGCCATTATGAATAGTAATACCCACTTTTTGAAATTTTTTAAATATTATATTTCAATATGGGCTTCATTTTTGGATTCGGAATATCGAAGTTAGCCTAGGGTGAAATTTTGGTATTTTTCTGAAAACATTCAATTTTTGATGAATAGTGAAAACACTGGGTTACTATTCAAAAACCAATATTTTATTTAAATAATTATTTATTTTATTTAAATTAATTATAGGTAAAAATTGATGCATATTACCTATATAAGTTCAATTTAATTCATTGGAGTCATTTTATAATAATTTTAGATATATGAATATTTTATTGAACTTTTCACCATCTTTTACTCACCTCCTAAGAGAATTTGAAAATTCACATAAAACTTAATTTTACTAATTCTGTGAGTGGAATTTTGAAAATCCCAGAGACACGGTTAATATCAAGGAATATAATGTGGTCCAATGAGATAAAAATAATTTTTTGTGAATAGTAACTTTTTACTTTTTTTACCACGGTTAAAAGTAAATAGGTAAATAAGGGTAAAAATGATATTATTATTACCCTAACACATGTCCTAATTCTATTTGATAAGTGTAATTCGACCAAAAACAACCTTAGGAATACAATATGTCAATTTAGGCCAACATGGATTAGATTGGGACATTTAATATTATTTTATTTAAAGAATAGTTAAAATAGTTAAAATCAAAGTTTAATAACTAATACATTTTTAATATAGTGTTATAAATAGGATAAATTCGACTATAAATATTCTTTAGAAATATAAAAAGATTTCCTACATAATGGTATTTTATTTATAATTTTTAGACATTATATAATTTAATTTATTTATGACACAATGATGATGCAGTAATTATCTTATTAATGAAATATTGACATAATTGATGTTATAAATACCCAAATAAATGTAATTTGAGACTTTTTATGAATTACACTAATTTTATAGGTTAATATGACATGTTAGTATGGATTTAATTAACATTTTTTGAACTAATAAATCTGTTATGATTTTCAAAAAAATCAATCACTAAATGGTGTCAGAATTGACATAAAATAGTTTTTAAAACAAATATTATATTATTAATTGTAATTTTATTCATAAAAATATAAGGATCGGAATAATGACTTATATAAGGTTATATATATTAATAATAGACAAATTGGGGTTTTTTTGTCCTGTTATAGTAAGTTTATTAACCTTATAGTGTAAGAAAACACGAAGACATGGTAAGAGTAAAATTATTTAACTTAGAGCTAAATCTAAATGATAAGGTTAAAATAGATACCTGAACTCGTCTAAATTTTATTGTATGAGAGTATTTAGACCCATCCCCACCTTATCTTCGAAATAAATCAATTTTGAGCTATAAAAACCGAATATTACTTTATAATAATATAATATTTGTAGTTTTCCCAAAGGTACCCCTCTCCTCCCTTAAAAGGGAACCTCCTCCCTCTCCTCCTCACACCACATTGAGCCTTAAAGCTCGGCCAACCCCTGACAATTTCTCTTCTCCAATTCCCTAGAAGCATCTTAGATGTTCTGGTATTCTTTAAAGACCATATTTAGTTCCCAAAGAGGAGGTTAAGAAGAGGCGCTTCAAAGAAGAGGTAATGTCTGTTACCGATTCATTCAGCTTTATTTCTTCTTCTACTTATTCTGAATTAGTTGCTTCATTATTATTTAATAACATAAGTATCACTCATATACTGATATTTTATTATAAGTATGAAACAAACCTATTTCACCATCTATCCATCCTATGGAAAAAGAAATCACTGCGCGTGCGTACGAACGGAATACCGTCTCCACACCGTGGTGTAATCTATTTTCCACAACCACCTTACTTGGATGGGTATAATGGTGTAAATAATAACTATATATGATTATTTTAAAGTGATATTGATTCTTAAATTGTATACATACACTCTAATACAATTCCACGATCGTGGGAACTATACCATCGCTCGTGCGTACGTACGGAATACAGTCTCCACGATGTGATGCGACTCGTTATACATGATCTTCATTGCATAATGATTATATAAATGGATTGAATGAATAAATATGATATATATTACACTAATACCATTCTGGGAATGAGGTATCTATAACCTAAAAATAAGAATAATAATTTATTCGACAAAACATGCATAAGAACAAAAAGTAATAAACACCCGAATAACAAGTACCAATGAAATATTTCTAATAAGAAGCTAATAATATGACCATATATGATATCATAACAATAATTATGATTTTGGAATAATTCAATTATGTTATTTAAATCATTATACAAAATTTTCGGACACTTATGAAGCAAATCAGACCTAAGGTAAGGGAAAATCTCGCAATCTCATTTCTATCCGCGATTTTTTATACTTACGTATTTACTGGGAAATATTTATCATCCACATACATGTTCCCACAATATTTAATATTATATATATCCTCCTACAATTTTTTAAATCCAATTTTACCCTTTGGTATGTTTTTATTAAAATATATGAAAGGAATCTTTTGTCATTTTTCATACGAGGTACTTTTTGACTCTTCCGGCCAAAGTACGAGAAGAATGTTTTTTAACTTATACGGCATGAATGGATTTTTATAACATTATTTCCATGAAGATTCCTTTACAAGTTTTCATGTTTATTTTTAATCAAATTATTTTATTTTAAAATTATATGATATGTTAATAAAGGAAATTGTTTTGAAGTATAAAGGATATTTTCCTCAAGAATGGAGTTTACGTGTTTTACCAAAATTATATTCCATATAAGATAATCTAGGGTTCTGTTTTTATCCCTATTTTTACATTTATTTGATTATTATATGATGGAATTATTTTAATGTAGTCCTTTTATCTTATATGATTTATGTTATGATGGAATGATGTATAAGAATCCCATTTTTGCTACATGGGTTATGCTATGATGTATGATTTATGATTTTGTGGGACACATAAGTATGGTTTCATTATGATATGGGTGGGACCTATATCTCCCTCCAATTCATTGGGTAAAGATTTATATCTCATGATATAGACATGGCTGGAACGGTAGGATAATCTGGTTCAGTGAAACAGGACTGAAACGACGAGTGAACTCGGTTCAGAAATGGATTTTGTCTGCTAAGATAGTGTTAGAAATGAGTCTTGGCTACTAAGAAATGATTCTCTATGATTATGTGTGTATGCCACAATAGTTTCATGTTTCATTTTATGATTATTGGTATTACATTTCACTACTATGATTTATCTCATGTTATGAAATTTTGATTTCTTTTGCTGGTTAATATTTCTAAAATGTTATGTTCTTATGAATATGATATGATTGATATTTCTTTTGTTTACCCATACTGAGCATTTGAGCTAACCCTTTTTGTATGTTTTCCTTCCCCAGTTCAGGAAGAAGGTTATTAAGTAGGATATTCCAAAAAAGGACTCTAGATATGATGAAATAAATGAGAGACAATGTAGATGCTTTGTGAACCAGTTGTTTATGTTTCCTAGTTTCTAAGGACACAATACTTATACGGTCCTTTCATGGTTTTGTTTTATGTTGTAATAAGTGTGCTTCAATTTTGAAGCAATTACAATGTATGTAAAGTATGGGTTATTATATAGGAACACCACATTAGATCTTATTCCATGGCTTAAAAATAAAAATGTTATTGGAACCTTGTGTATTCTCAAGAAATAAGCTAAATGGTAAAGTTGAGGTATCAAAGAACAAAGATAGGATGGTGTGTAATGGATATTCACAAATGGAAGTTATTGAATTTGATGAATATTATTCACCAATAGAAAGAAAATATTATATAATAATGTTATCAATAGATTCATCTAAAAACATTACAAGGTTGATCAAAGGAATGTAAAATCACCATTTATATATGGCGACTTTTAGTAATATGTCTATATTAAAAAACATATGGTTTTATCTTAGAAAATAAAACAGCATGGTATAAATATTGAAGAAATTTTTTTATGGCTTGAAATAGGTCCTAAGAGCCTATAATTATAAATTTGATGGAATTTAAATTGATAAAATATTTACAGATGGTAACATTGACTATAACCATTATGTAGAATAAATGAGTTCAGACAGTCTAATTATAATTTTCTATCTGGTTGACATAATATTCATTGGAGTTAAAGAGTTAATTTTTGGAGAATTCATTGAGAAAAAAATTAATTCTTTTGATATTTACATGATTTGTAAGATAAAGAAATATATGGGACATTAGCATTATATGGAACTGAATTAAATCATTCAATATTAGTATAATTATGTTGGGAATTTCTAAAATGGTTTATAATATAAAAAAAATTATTATCCACTCCCATTTCCATAGGATGAAATTTTTAAAAGGATGAATCATGTATAAATTTTATCATAAATTAATTTAGATGAATCTTAGATATATTATTTATTTAATATCACTATGGACAAATATAATGTACGTAATGACTCTATGATCCATATTTTAGAGTGATCCTAATGAGTCTCAATTATTAGACACCAATAGGATTTTGAGACATTTATAAGTTACTCTGGGATATAGGATACTACATAGAAAACAAACATATTTAAAAAAATGAGTTTTATCGATGTATATTGGGCCGATGATGGTATGGATAGAAGATTAATTTCTAGTGGAACATTTTTTCATGGAGGGTCTTGTACTATTTTTTATAAAAAGTTGAATTTTTTTTACTCAAATCATGTATTAGAAAAAATATTGTGTTGCTACACATTCTTATATATAGATGATATAGATGGAAATGAAATTAGAAAATTTAATGAATGATATTAAGAGACTACTTGAATATTATTATGACAATCACAATACTATAAGGATAACTAAAAACCCAATACAACATTCAAGTTTAAATCATATTCATTTCGGATTCCACTTTATCAAAGAAAAGGTGGCATGCGGATATATTAATATATATTACATTACTATAAAAGATCAAGTTGCCGATATATTTACCAAATACATGACAAGAGAGAGGTATGTGAAATTAATAATCAAACTTCCTATTTATCATTTTCCTCTCACTAACTTTAAAACATCCATGAGATTCCCCATGGTCCTTTGGATTATGTTTATAATGTTGGATAGATGCCTAAGTTTTTTGAGGAGTGTAATTTTTAGGTGGAGTGTGAATCTGTTGATTCTAATGGGGTTTTCTCAATGATGATAACTTAGGGAAGGGGATCATGATCAAATAATAGATGATGTAAGTAAGAAATTAGGGATGATATAGTAGTTTTATTTTTTCTTCTTCAAATAAATCTTCTTGATATGATAAATAAGGTAACCCAATATAGTGGAAGTAGTGGTATTCAGTAATAATTTATGACATCATAAACTGGTTTAGTGTCTTCAAAATAAGTTATGCAAGGGGTTTCTAATTTATATTCAACAAATTCAAATGGGGATATTGAAGAACCCCAAGGATTTGTTTCATGTCTTGAAAAATCTTTATGATTATATGGTTCTTGGTGAGTATTTTTTTAATGATCAACCTTATCTAAGGATATCAGTCTTCTAATGGTTATTTATCTAGTTAGTATAGAGAAAAATGTCGTTGATGTATGTTTCATTATGCCAATATGTGTTTTTTAGAAGGGATGAAGTTTGGATGAAGTGATTCCATTTTATTTTTAATGGATTTCATATCTATATAGTCGATTCTATAAATAGAAAAATCACACAGTTGTTCATTCTACATATTTGATTTTATGCAATGGTATTCACATAGTCGTTTCACCTATGTAGTAAATTAATATAGTTGATTCATCCTTGTATCCAAATGATACACATAATGAAATTATCCAAATAGCTGGATTGGAAATTCACAATGTTTTTTCCATCACATAGCCTATTTATTAATATATACATAATCAATTACTGACATATCCAAAGGAAGATGCACATAACTGATTCATGTAGTCAATAATTCTACACATTTGATTCGTATTTAAAACCATGTAAAGGATTTTTATGTATCCCTTTATTCTTTTTATATTTAATTTAGGCTTCTCTATAATTATGGATTGGTTTTCCATGTGTTTTTTGGAATTCAAATATTTCGATAATAATTAAATGAAATGATGCAATAATAGTTTTAAATTATTCAATATTCATTATATTTTTTTAACAAGTGATTCTTTAATATATTGAAAGAAACTATAGTGATTATTATGGAGTTTTAATTGTAATTTTAATATACTCTAAAATCTTGTTGTTTCCATGATGAAAATACAGTCCTTTCCTACCATCACAAAGATCATGGGTTGATAATTAAATATATCGATATCATAGGACATGATATTTGGTGATCAACAATATAGAGAGGATGAATATCATGAAGTGTGTTCCCTACATGGTAACCAAAAAATAAAAATGATGTTCATGCATATATGAGAGCTGATAAGGATAAAATATTAGATGTATAGTGTATAGTTGTGTGTGAGAGACAATGAAATAAGGGTTCCATGAGAAGAGTCTAATATCAATGTGTTATTCTTCATTGATAAACATATAATAAAATTCATTCCTTTAATGTGTTGATTTCATGTATACGAATATCGTGTGCAATGCCTATACGACTACATTATGGGAAATACTTTCTTGCATATCTAGGGGGATCATCGAATATTATATTCATTATATATTGTTGATGAAACCATGTTTTGTTTGTGATCTTATTCATTTTTATAATCATCTTGCATATCACTGTAGAATGTTTTGGTGTCGGTTGTGACTCTTGATTTTTATGGTGGGATTCCACTTGTGTTTTTATAGGAGGATTTCATATGGGGATTCAGTGAAAATAATCCATGGTGGGGGGAGGTAAAACCATCCATGATAAAGAGTAGGATTACTCATTGCATCTAAAAAATATAAAAATATTGTTTTCCTATGATATTTAACTTTGTATCATTTTATAAATGTTGAGTAATCATAAGAGTGGATCATATCCTAAAAGGCCAATAGGGGTTAATTTCAAAAGTAATACAAATAACAAAATAAAATTGCTAATTAAACCCTCCTAAATGATCCAAATCCTCCCTAGGAACTTCAACATTAAATATATCCACTCTCTTATGGTGTTATATGAGAAATAAATTTATGTTCAATATAGAGATTTGAATGAAATGAGTTAATCTTGTTAATTTCAAACACAATCCATGGTCACTCAAGGAAATAATTGTGGAACATTTTTTACTCTAAAATTATTTCATAAATTCATAGAGACAAAATATATGCATTTAATCCTCAAAAAATAAACCATGGTAAATCTACAAAAATAATCA